>CAJVGC010000001.1:15592098-15651564 GCA_910822075.1 Senecio squalidus
TAAATCGTGGCCAGACATGGAATTCCTGTATCTGTTATTTCTGATCGCGACGCGCGTTTTACTTCGAGGTTCTGGCAGACGTTACAGCGAGCTTTAGGCACGAGATTGGATATGAGTACGGCTTATCACCCTCAGACCGATGGACAGAGTGAGCGCACGATTCAGACGATGGAGGATATGCTACGCGCGTGTGTTTTAGATTTTGGCGGGAGTTGGGATAGACATTTACCGTTGGTCGAGTTTTCGTACAACAATAGTTACCACTCCAGTATTAATTGCGCGCCTTTTGAAGCTCTTTACGGTCGTAAGTGTAGGTCTCCACTCTGTTGGGCTGAGATTGGTGATAGTCAGATTACGGGTCCCGAGCTGATCCAGGAAACGACTGATAAGATCTTTAGGATCAAGGATCGACTAGTAGCCGCGAGAGATCGTCAGAAGAAGTACGCGGATTTGCGTCGTAAGCCTTTGGAATTCAAGGTCGGCGATATGGTATTGTTGAAGGTTTCTCCTTGGAAGGGCGTGTTTCGTTTTGAGAAGCGCAGCAAGCTAAGTCCACGTTTTACGGGTCCGTTTAAGATTTTGTCTCGTGTTGGACCAGTGGCTTATCGTATTGAGTTGCCACCTGAGTTGAGCGGTGTGCACAACGTGTTTCATGTATCGCATCTCAAGAAGTGTCTTGCTGACGAGTCGTTAATTGTGCCCTTGGAGAAGCTAAGTTTGGATGATTCGCTTCACGTAATAGAGGAGCCGGTAGAAATCGTTGACCGAGAGGTCAAGCGCCTACGGCGGAGTCGGATTCCTATTGTAAAGGTCCGATGGAACTCTAAGATTGGAGCCGAGTTTACGTGGGAACGGGAAGACGAAATGCAGCGGAAATATCCCCACCTCTTTACTAGTAGCGATGCTCAATAGTAATTTCGAGGACGAAATTCTTTTAACCGGGGGAGGCTGTGACGTCCCGTCTATTTGAGGTACTTGAATTACCGTCATTATTTATATTTTATTCGCAATTGATTTCGACCCTTGTGTTACGCTTTGTTATGCTCGGGATTTACTGTTATTGATTATCGGGTTCTCGTATTTACTGATTTGTCCCTCGGGACGTGATAATATTATTTTATCTAAGTGCCAATTAGTTAGTATCCTCACAAATATAAGTTAGAAGGTTTATGCCAAATTTGTCGGTTATCGGATCCTTTATCCGCAAGTTATCGCACTTTTACTCTTGTCTACTCTTTTACCGAAATCGTGCGAATCTCGAAATCGAAAGTGAAAATATAAAATTAAATGAACCTAAATCAAAGTGTGAACTTTCCTAAGTTCAACGCAAAAAGAATCGGGAGCTTTCGACGAACGAAACTCCTTAACGATCGCGATAACGAAAATCAGAAAAGGCTGGAAACTCGCCCGGTGCGCAGCACCAGGGCATAGGTGCGCAGCACCACTTCCCAGAATTCAAAATTTTACATTTTTGGTCCTTATCTCGTTTTACCCATCCACCACCCAAACCAACCAATAGAAATTTGACCTTTTGCTCAGATTTCTGCCAGATTATCAGTCCCAAAGTTATTATTACACTTTC
Organism: Senecio squalidus; assembly: GCA_910822075.1. NCBI lineage: Eukaryota > Viridiplantae > Streptophyta > Magnoliopsida > Asterales > Asteraceae > Senecio > Senecio squalidus. The sequence goes on from CAJVGC010000001.1 coordinate 15,593,681, forward strand.
CCTTTCATTTCTTTTTCTTTTTCATTTTTGTAAATCAAAAACACACACACACATTTACTTTCTCCATTTTCTCTCTAGTTTTCTCTCTATCAATCACCATTTCCAGAAACATTTCACCATCAAAAGCTATTTCTAATCCATACAAAACGTTCAAGACTTCAAGAGAAACAAGGAGGAGCAAAGTATTTTCGGTTTCAAACATATTTCTTCACTTTTGGAACTCTAAATCCGTCCAAAAGACCATCCATTCATTTTCATCCGGTAGAAATCACTTTCTTATCATTCCTTACTGTTTTTATTAATTGCATGTTTGATCTAAGCCATAAAAATGAGTTTTTGTAAGGATTTTTACCACTTTGTTTACAAAAACGATTTTTATATAAACACTACTTAGATCTATGTTTTGTGGGTAAAAGTTATTTAGAAACTATAAAAATGATGTTTTATAAGTTATTTACTGGTTGCATGTCGAGATCTTTGAGTTACAAAACGATTTTAGCAAGAAAAACACGAATCGGGAAAATGGCAGCAGCCAGGTGCGCAGCACCTGTGCCCAGGTGCGCAGCACCGGGCTGCTGACCTCCCGAAAATGTGCCGTTTACTCGGTTAAAACTTGTTTTCACGTTCTGGACTTTTGACAATAATATTATGGGGCTGAGATGAGTTAAAAACAGTAATAATGGTGACATTTTGTGTATTCAAATCCTTCGTATTGCTAATTTGTGGCGTTTGTCTTGTATTTCGGAGGCGGATATTCTCATCGTTGTACCACCGAAGTTGTCATTCCAAATTCTGGTCAAATCAAGCGGAGTTAGCGGTATAACTCGATACTCTTGTGAATCTTGTGATTTCATTATATGTGTATTATTCGGTTTTAGCCTTGAAAATCGGTTAGGATAAATTATTAGACCAACACTCGTGCGTTTGATCGATTTGGACAAAATGTTAAAATATAAGTAACCAAAGTATTATGTAAAGCTAAATATGGTATTATGTATTGTGTATAATGGTTTATAATGCATTGTTGATAAGCGGGAAAGTGATTGAATAAATGGACTAATATTTTATGACGCGGAAGCTCTGCCGAAATTTCATCTCACAACTTTTCCCGACTTAAAACACTTATGTAAATAAATTGTATACCAAAGTAACATATTATACAAAAACATTGTCTTTGGACTCAAAGACACCAACGCAATCTCGAATGTCGTAATATTACTTAAATGGACATTTTAAACCTTTGCGATACTTTAAACTTCGTCTCAATTTAATCATTGTTTTAAGTCATCAAAATGTGATTTTACGGCAAACTTTATAAATGGTTTTGGAAGACATTATACTCAAAACATTTTGGTATGAAAAGACTTCAAATTATTCTAAGTGTCAATTGGACTTCCAATTTGATTTTGACTTTAATAAGTCAACTTAATTGACATTTGACTATTATAAGTCAACATGATTTAAATTTGACTTTCATAAGTCAACATATTTGACCCTTGACTTTTATAAGTCAACATCTTTAATCTTGGTCAACTTAATGAACATTTATATTAATAATCCTTTCGACTCGGAGTTATCATTTGCTTCCAGCGGTCGCTGTTGACGTGAAAGATCGATATCTTACCGATCGGCCCTTTTCCGACGCGGAACATCCTCTTCTTAATCCGTCATCCTTATTCGATTTATTGAACGTTGGAATATTATATTAAACGTAATCTTAACCGACAAGGCTAAACCGGACCTAGACTTATATGGATACTGAGACTATGTTGTTTATTGTTTAAGGCACTTAGGCGGTGGAGTAGTAGCTCTGTGTTTGGTGTACCCGATATTTGTTTGCTGAAGCTTTATCAGTGAGTTATTCGTAGCCCTTGTCTTAAATATTTTTGGGCTGTAAAGCGTATTTTATAAAATTGTCTGCTTGTATGCGGGACTTTGTTGATTATCTTGTTTACCTAGTTGAATAGGTCTGCTTTAGATTAGGAGTCTTATTTGCCTTGGTGGCACCCCTAATACACTCGTTAAGCTTTATGCCCAACGGTTTCATATTTATAGCTATATGGGTTATTATACCTAACCCTCATCGCTCGGTAGGATGCTCCTATGAGTGGATGTTATGACCGGTATATTATTCGATTACCTTTGGATTGACTCGCCTTAGAAGAGGGGACTTTATTGTGTGGTAAGGATCGAGGTGTATGACTAATCTAAGCATGGTATCCTCACTAGGGTTGAAAACAAGATACGATATGATATTATGTTACGATTTGAAAGATGATTTTGAAATTTACTGAAGCTTGTCGATGGGTCAACTTTTACTTATAAATTGCGAATAATTCACCAACATGTTGTTGATGTCGTTTTAACGCTTTGCAGGAAATTGAGGATTTCCGTGATCATGCCATAGTTTATTTTTGGATCGCTTGCTTTGGGGAAATTTGAATTTGAATTGTTTATTGTAATTTCCATGACGATCCTTTTGTTGATTTCTTTTGGAATTGTAATCGTACTTGGCGTCTTATCGCCTTTGACTTGATGTATTTTGTAACCTTTGGCATGATCTATTTAATTTGATGTTTTGTTTATCGGTTATATTGTTGTAACCATGACTTTAATATTATAACTGGAACGCCCTGCGTTTCCGCTTCCAAGCGGGGTGTGACAACTCTTTCGGGAACGATCTTTCTTTTTCTTTCGCTCATGGTCTTCCAACATGGTTTTGAGCGCGTCATAATTCTTTTCCAGGAACTCCTCAGAGATCCCAGTACCTTTCTCCGTATCATTCTGATCGTTCCTTGGCGTTTCATCTTCAACTATTGGTTCCCTATTACTTCCTGAGGTATTAGCCGTAAAAGTCATATATGGTCCTGTAGAAGCCATGTATGTCCCACGGATGTCGCCAAATGTTGCGACACCGGAATATCACAATTAAAATGGGGTAGAAGGTTCGGATCCGGAAGAGCTGATCCGAAGAAGACCTTCAGCCTGGTCCTTATCTTCAATCTTAAACTATCTGCACAAGTGAGCAACACACGAGTAAACGTAGCGGGGATGATCCCCTGGTTTACCTCGGGCGTGAGAGTAAGATTTCGAAGAGTAAGGGTAAACAAATAAAGTAAGAGTGTAGAATGTATGTGAACGTTACCCTTGAAGCGAAGTGTGAGCTTGGTATTTATAGACCTTGAGTTTCGGATAATAGCGTGCTCTTAGTACAATACCTTGTTTATCTTGAAGGTATTCCGAGGTATTGTACTCTTTGTCGATAAGTCATCCTTCGGCCTCCTGGTCTTTAGGATGTTCTTCGGATAATAGATGTTGTTTAGATTCCTTTTATCAAAGATTGTGCCCAGTTTAGTAGGTCATTCGGCGTACCATCAGGTTGGCCGATAGACTTCTATCGGCCACCTATGGTACGTCATCAATGGACAATCATCCATTCTACACTTTTAGAGGTTTCCACATTTTACTATCCACAAGTATCATAGACTAATGTACATAGAAAAATATTAGTATTAGAAGATAGTTGTTATCTTTGCGGTTTCATTTTTGTATTTGGACTTTTTTGCTTGGAGCCTTAAAACCTCAGATTATATATATTTTTGTTTCATAAAAGACTTAACTCACGACCTCTGTATCAGAAAAATTCATCTATTTTTGTCTCAAAGAGAGGGGTATGATGAGGAAAATATTCAGTCCGCATATATTCAACACGGACTCAGTCCGCGATTTGGGTCCGTGGTGCGGACCGAGTCCGTGATATCTTTGCCTTATCAAACGCGCAGACCACGGACTCGGTCCGTGGTCTGAGTCCGGGTCCGTAGTCCGTGGTGATATCAAACAGCCCCTTAGTATTTTATTAGAAGCCCTTTGGTCATATATATCTATATGAGTCGGTTTGGTTTGATTATTCCTAAAAGGGTGAATATATCAAACTTTTGATATTGTTTATGGTTGAATTGCTTAAATCGGTTATTCAATACATTTTGAATTGGTTGGCTGTTAATTATTAAGTGGCTAGAACATTTCTAATCGCCACCTGAAATGAGGAACTTGATTTATTGGAAAATTTCTTGATAAAAGTGAATGAGTTTGGTTAAGACACCATTTTAAGGTGGTCTCTATGTGAACTTGCTCATGCGTGATTGGTTTGTGACAAAGTGTCTTGGACGAGGTAAGATCATAAAATAGTGAGATATTTTCAAGCTACATGTATTATTTTCTAAGTAACCTCCTTTAGGTTATTATAAAAATTGATAATTCGGTTAACATATATTGATCAACACATACACAACTAGTGTAATACCCGGGCATTGCCCGGGATCAATTTATTGGTTTCTTATATATTAGTTTTTATAGATGAGATGTGCGATCGTAACAACCATATATAAAGTTCATTAAGACCTCATCAACTAACAATAAAGATATTAGAAATATATTTCAAGTTCTACAATCTCCATCAACTTTTACAATCTAATTTTCTCATATCGATTTCTTTTGCATGTATTAATAACGTAAGGACACGATAAATGTCAAGTTTTACAATACATGAGTTAAACTAATAAGTAGTAAACGAATATTAAAAAAGTATGAATACCTCATTTAGTTAATTTAATAAATTAGTTTTAAAGTTTAATAATGTAGCTTATTATGTTAATTATAAGCATCTTTATAATGTCTAAATGGACTATTATATATCCCGAACTAAAACCGTTTATTTTATTTCTTTTTTCTCTTTGCCTGTCTTAATAACATAAAGATATAATATATGTGAATTTTTATAATACGCGAGTTAAACTAATAAGTCGTATATTCTTTACTTATTTCATTAATATTCATATTTAATAATATTATAATATAAATGAAGAAGAAATAAGGACCACTAATCCCTATAACATTGGCTTTTTCATTTAAACTTACAACTTTTATTTATTAGAAGTATATATAAATGAAAAAGAAATAAGTCGTATATTCTTTACATATTTCATTAATATTCATATTTAATAATATTATAATATAAATAAAGAAGAAATAAGGACCATTAGCCCCTAACCCGACCTTGGCTTTTTCATTTAAACTCAAAACTTTTAATTATTAGAAGTATATTTGTTTATTAAATTTCTCTTTTTAAAATTTTTAAATTTATATTAAAAATAAAAATTATAGGATATAAGTCTAAATCCACTAACCCAACTTCCCCATTATTCACGTAAGAAGTTGGGTGCCAATTCTTTTTTCAATCTAATTTTCAATTCTTAATATAATATAACTAATAAATATACTATATTAACCAAGCAAAATTAAGATATTCGATTTAAAATGTTGTTACGGAAATGAGGAAAAATAGAATTATAAAAATCAATTATTAAACCACTTTTACACTTGAGAAACAAAAGTTCTGCAAATATTTATCAATATATTTTGTTTGAAAAGTAGTCATGAAGGCTGGTAGCGGTTACCATCAATTATTTAAACCGTTTTTCCTCTTGAGAAAAAAACCGTCAATTTAAACCACTTTTACTTTAAAAAAAACCATCAATTAAAATTTAAACCGTTTCTATTTCTAATCAAGGACTCTAAAGCATAACCGCTAAGATCCAACGGCTATATAAAATAGGCAATTATAACGGCTGAGATCAAAAGTTAGTAGATACGACGATCAAAAATGAAAGGCAACCACCGAACGGTTGACTTGGCAAGAACCATAGATATAGAATATACAAATTTCCTTAAAAGATAAGTAAATATTTAAAATCATCATTTCGACTCTTTTTTGCTTGCGTTTATTTTTTGCCTTTGATGCATTTTTGTGTGCTTGTTTTTACTCTTTCTCTCTCTCTCCCCAAACACACACATTCACACGAGGTTTTCACTTGCACGTTCACCCTCTTCTTATATTACTTTCACCCGTGTTGGAGGTCTTCCTGGAAAAAGACTTTCTACCTACGGGTAGAGGTATAACTGTCTCGATCTTACCTTCCCCATACCCCGTTCTGTACGGGATTAGGTATCGTTATTGTTGTATCTCGGCTCCCCGGATGACAGAAAAACCTCATGTCATGGTCGACTTGACAAAGTAAACCATGTAATTTTTTTCTTATGGTTACATACATGCTTAATTTTGCTAATTCCATATTTATTGGCTCATAAGATAATTAATAACTCCTCATATAAATAATTACATAATTTAAATGTTACTTAACGGGATCAAAGTGAAAAAGGCTTGTAAAACTATTGAAAAGATGTTGGTTAATGTAGAAACACATGATTAAACACAAACTTAACACAAAAACTAAAGAAGAACAAATTACATAAACAAACTTAAACGAATTACAGTTATTCCTCACTACAATCACTCAATCTCTCTAACAATTAACCGAACTAGGCATCAAGGAGATGACATGAATCACTCAATCTCACAAGATATTCACTCAGAACTTATCACAAAATCAACAGCTTTTAGAGAGAGAACAATAAACCCTAATTGTTTGTTATATCGACTGCAGCTCTATCTCAACCTATTTATATAGGATTTTAGTAAACCTAACAGACTCAACAACTTTTATTCTTTAGTCCATAAACTTGACTTCAGCCCATTTGCTCCTTTTATCAGCTAGCCCATAGTAAGCCCATTAAGCCAACCTATCAATTTAACACCATCACGTATTAGACATATACTAACATATTTCGTACATAAAGATTATTATTTCAACATCCCCCCTTAATCTTTATCACGAAATATGTTAAACAATTTCAACTTTGAACACAAATAGTCATGTTGACCAGTGGGTAAACCTTTTGTAAAAATATCAACAATATTTTCAACTCAATCTATTTTTTCCACATTAACCACACCATCAACAATTTTTTCCCTTACAAAATATAGGTCAATCTCAAAATGTTTTGTACGTTCGTGAAAAACTGGATTAGCACTTATCTGAATCGCAGATTTATTATCACACCAAATCTTTACAGGTAATAATTTTGTGACATTTAGTTCTTGAAAGATTTTTAATATCCAAATTACTTCACACACAACTGAAGCTAAAGCTCGATATTCAGCTTCAGTTGTGGATCTAGACACTGTGGATTGTTTCTTACTTTTCCACGAAATCAAACTATTACCATAAAAGACAGCATAACTTGTTACCGACCGTCAAGAATTTAGACATTTACCCCAGTCTGCATCCACATAAGCATATAACACTGGCATTTCATGTTTAGAAAACAACACACCACTTCCTGGACATCTCTTAAGATATTTAAGTATTCTGAACGCGAGTTTCAGATGAGATGATAATGGGGCATGCATAAACTGGCTTAAACATTGAACAGAATACGAAATATCCGGTCGTGTAATAGTTAAGTAAATCAGTTTTCCAATTAGCTTTTGGTAGTAAGATACATCAGTTAAGAGCTAATCATTCTTATCACTATTTTCTTTATCCGTGATAATCAGATTTGTTTCAATCGGAGTTTTCACAGGTTTACTGCCAATAACACCAAATTCTGCTAACAGTTCAAGACAGTATTTACGTTGAGATAAACACAACTCATAGTTATTTACGAGAACTTCTATGCCCAAAAAATATTTCAATGTACCAAGGTCTTTAATCAAGAACTTAGTTTTTCGAAACTGTTTACACTTTTCAGTTTCAGACATAGAGTTTCCTGTAATAACAATGTCGTCAACATAAACCAACAATCCTATAAACACATTATCAAACGATTTAACAAACAGCGAATAATCTGTCTTACTTTGCAAGAAACCATTTTCAGTTAATGACATAGTTAATTTTGCATTCCACTGTCGTGGAGCTTGTTTCAACCCATACAAAGATTTTTTCAACTTACACACCCTATCATCATTTGCCTTAAAATATCCTTGAGGTAAGTCCATATACACTTCCTCATTAAGGTCACCATATAAAAACGCGTTGTTAACATCTAATTGAAATATTTGCAGATTATTTTGAACTGCTAAGCTGATTAAACACCTAACAGTGACAATTTTCACTACTGGTGAGAAGGTTTCATCGAAATCTATACCTTCTTTTTGACTATATCCTTTTGCTACAAGTCTAGCCTTATAACGTTCAATTTCACCATTAGATTTGTATTTGATCTTAAACAACCATCTACATCCTATTGGACTTCTATGAACAGGCCTTTTAACAACATCCCATGTACCATTTCTATATAATGCTTCCATTTCAACATTCATGGCATTTATCCAATTAATATCCTTACAAGCATCAGCAAAACAAGTAGGTTCTTTAGATTTATTTAAGCTACTAGTAAAACAGTAATTCTCATAACTCAAGTAAGTATAGCACACCACATTGTTCACATTATATTTGACCTTTCCGTCAACAACAAAATCATTTAAATGTTTAGGAAAAACAGTTTTTCTAGACGACTTTCTAACTGTTAATTCACTTTCATTTTCAACATCACTTAACCCCTCAGAAGATTTAGTTTCACTCGTATCATAGTTTAGTTCATTGGTTGCATGAACAACATCTGTAGGAGTCAAAAATTTAGGTGCAGAATCTATAGTATCTGTTTCAACAGTTTCTTGACTTCCTTCAGTGTTATTCGTGCCTCCTAATGTACTTTTATCAATCTTATTGTTTTGATCTAAATCTAAAATATCATCATTGGGAGTTATCAGTTCCTCACATTTATTAAAAAAATTAATGTGATCAGTTTCTTTACCCTCCAACTCTATTGAACCAGCATTCAATTTATAAGGAAACACCTCTTCATAGAACTTAACATCTCTAGAGAACATAACAGAATTGGACTCAATGCACCACAATTTATATCCTTTTTGCACACCCGAATAGCCAATTAGAACACATTTATATGATCTTGACTCAAACTTGTCATGAGAATTTAATACTTTAGCAAAGCATAAACAACCAAAACACCTCAAATGACTTAAGTTCGGTTCTCGACCATATATCATACAAAACGGAGATTTTCCATATAACACAGACGAAGGTAACCTATTTATCAAGTAACAGGCAGTTAGAATACAATCAGTCCACAAATAGAGAGGGATTCCCCCCTGAAACATAAGGGATCGTGCAACATTTAAGAGATGCCTATGTTTCCTCTCTACTACACCGTTCTGCTGAGGGGTATATGCAATTGTTGTTGGTGAATTATTCCATTATTATGACAAAAAGCATTCATTTTACTATTCAAAAATTCACTGCCATTATCACTTCTGAAAACTTTTACATTAACATGGAACTGATTTTTCAACAGATTAACAAAGGATTCAATATTTTCAAACACATAAGCTTTAGTTTTCAGTAAATGTACCCAAACAGCTCTAGTAAAATCATCCACTATGGTTAAGAAGTATTTGAATCCTTCTTTAGAGGCAACCTTGTAAGGTCCCCAAACATCTAAGTGCACAATTTCACCAAGTCGTTTAGTTTTATGTTCACTTATTGGAAATGGTTCTCTAGTTTGTTTAGCTTTGTGACATATGTCACAAGGTGATAAAGACTCATTGCCAATTCTTAACTGATCTTTTAATGTATGCATTACACCCTCAGCTGGATGGCCAAGTCTATGATGCCAAGTGTATTTTGAGAGTAAACATTTATTCACACAATTAGACATGGCAGACTCACCAACACAATATTCATCGAAAACATATAGGCCACCATAAACACTACCAGTCCCCAAGGTCTTTCCCATTACATTCCCTTGAGGTAAATCCTGAATATAACACTTAAACTCATTAAACCCAACGAATTTCTTACTATCTCTCGCAATTTTGAAAACAGACAACAAGTTAACACTATATTCTGGGACAACAAGAACATCATACAGCATTACATTATTGTTAAGTCTATAGTTCCCAATTTTTTTATTTTGGCATTCGTTCCATTAGGGTGCTCAACAACAAGATTAAGGTCAGATATATCAACAATATTCTCTAGTTTTTCATTAGAATTTACGTAATGTTGATTAGCACCAGAATCAATAACCCAACCAGATTTATTTAACTTTGACCCATTATTATTAATAGCATTGCACATTATACCTGCCATATTGGACTTGGGGCCATTCACACCACTTTTTTCAGCCAACAAATTCATTAAATTTCTAACCTGTTCTTGTGAAAAAGGAAAGTCATTAGAAGAAGAGGTCTGATTATCTACAGAAGCACTGCTATTAGAAAACCTTTGATTTTGAAATCTGTTATTGTTATTATTGCCATTATTATTGTTTCTTCTTGGAAGATTCGGTGGAAAACCAATTATTTTGAAACACCTATCAACTGTATGACCAGACATTCTACACTCAGTACATTTAAGTTCAAGATTCCTCAAAAATCTTTTGTTATTAAAATTTTTTCCACCATTGGTTTTGTTTGCAACAAAAGCAATATTTTGGGACTTTTTTTTACAGAATTGTTACTTCCACTATCTCTATGAGATTCCTCTCTAGAAATAATGGAGAAAGCAGTTTTAACTGATGGCAAATGTTCTCTTGTTAGCAGATTACTTCTAATAGGAATATATACATCATCAAGACCCATAAGAAATTGCATAAGTTTTAACAATTGGCCATGTTCTACAAAATCTTTAGCACCATTACAAGTACAAGCAGGCAGTTTAACCAAGGCATCATATTTTTTCCACAAAGAATTCAACTTATGATAATATTCAGAAACAGATAAGCCACTTTGTGTTAAAGAATTGATTTTATGATGCAGATTGAACACAACAGACCCATCTATTTTATCATAGGTTTCTTTTAACTCATTCCATAGACTAGTGGCATTTTTTGAAAAAAATTGACCAACATATAACTCCTCAGATATACTACCAAGTAACCATGACAGAACTACAGCATTACACCTATCCCACTGTTTAGCAAGAATTTCATCATCCTCATCTTTTAAACAAGTACCATGAATAAATCCCACCTTATTTTTAGTTTCTAATGCAAGCATAACAGCACAACACCAAACATTATAATTTTCAGTACCTTTTAATTTGAAATTAACCAATGGGGCATTAGAAATATCACTAGGATGCAAATATAAGGGGTCAACAAAGTCAAGTCTGCTGACAAGAGTAGTACTTATCTCACTATCAGCTTTGTCAGCAGCCTTTTCATCAGCAGGGGTCACCATTTTTACAAAGAGTAAAAATCAACCACAAACAGTCAAAAAATACAGTAATAATCAACCACAATGCAACCACGGCACACAGGAACAACCAACCACAGAATGCCACCAGAACACAACCAACCAACACACACCAATCAAAGAACACCACCAGATCACAACCAAACAACCACAAGACAAAACACAATGAAAACAACCACAAGAACAAGAAAATAACCAACCACAAATGCAAATGCAAATGCTCCTGAAGAGACTACTAGCCAGGGACAGGGAGTATTTGGAACGTGTCAAGCCAGAGGCCAGCAGTCCAGTTCAAGCCTTAACTAGTGTCCTTATCTAGGTCCAAATGACAATAGCCCCTACTGGGTTAGGCCAGGACTTACTCCCAACCCAGTAGTGCACAAAGAACAACCACAGCAAGTAATAATCAGAAAATTACCAAAGGTCCTGACTATGGTCCAAGTTTAACACCAGGGGGCAGTTGATCCCCACCCGACGTGGAAACTCCCTGGGTAAGAACTTGCCACAACACAGGAAAGGTAAGAAGACTTACAGAGCGGTCTTAAGAAGCAGGACAGATCTTTCACAAACTCACCAGGAGTATGCACAGCGGAAGACAGAACCACCAGGATAGGAATCGAGTTTCACAGATAGAAACCCTAAGTAACCAGCCACTTTTGATCTACCAGATCTACCAAGAACCACCACGATCTACCAGATCTGACCACAAATTTTACACAGATAGAAACCCTAAGTAACCAGCCACTTCTGATCTACCAGACCTACCAAGAACCACCACGATCTACCAGATCTGACCACAAATTTTACCAAACACCACCACGATCTACCCGATCTAACCACAAAAACCACCCGATCTGTAAGTTACAAACCCTAACTCACCGATCTAACCACAAAACCACCCGATCTGCAGGTAACAAACCCTAACTCACCGGATCTGAAGAAACCCCCACTGAATCACTATTACAAAACCCTAACAAACTATTACACTGGACATCAAGAGCCGAAGCTCTGATACCATGTAGAAACACATGATTAAACATAAACTTAATACATAAACTAAAGAAGAACAAATTACATAAACAAACTTAAACGAATTATAATAATTCCTCACTACAATCACTCAATCTCTCTAACAATTAACCGAACTAGGCATCAAGGAGATGACATGAATCACTCAATCTCACAAGATATTCACTCAGAACTTATCACAAAATCAACAGCTTTTAGAGAGAGAACAAGAAACCCTAATTGTTTGTTATATCGACTGCAGCTCTATCTCAACCTATTTATATAGGATTTTAGTAAACCTAACAGACTCAACAACTTTTATTCTTTAGTCCATAAACTTGACTTCAGCCCATTTGCTCTTTTTATCAGCTAGCCCATAGTAAGCCCATTAAGCTAACCTATCAATTTAACACCATCACGTATTAGACATATACTAACATATTTCGTACATAAAGATTATTATTTCAACAGTTAATTAATACCAACCGTATAATTTTGTAGGAACAATACAAATGTTTACAAATTAATATTGGCTTAAAAATCATGGAATGAAATTAATTTGGTCATTTTTCTCATATCTAATTTTCAAGGTTGATCTGTAACGCGTTGAAACACACCTCATTTTCAATTCCTTTCCAATCCTTTCGCCTTCTTTTAAAATTTAAACTTAAGAACACAAAGTTAAGGATAAAGGAAAGGAATAAACTTTTATTATAATTTGAATACTAGGAAAACATTATTGGATTTACAAGTCATGGACTTCCTCCAACTTCTAAGTTCATTTTATTATTTTAAATATTTCTAAAAAGAGAAATTTGTTGGTACGGGATATTTGTATAGCATCTTCAGTTAATAGGTTGTGTTTGAGGTATGTAAATGTAGTTGGAACTTAAGGTTTAAGTTTAGACTATAGTTGTAGTTGGATTCTGAGTTTATGGTAGGTACTGAAACTTATATATAAAGATGAAAAATATATTTGTTAAGTAGCTGGAGTTGAAATTTTTTTATATAAAAAAACATAAAAGAATATATAGATATGTGAAATTTAATTAATATACAAGTTATTTATGTAATTTTACTTAGTATAAACTCAAACCATTTTCATAAGAATTAATCACCACAATAATCACCTGTCACTTATATTTTACAAAAATAATCACCTGATTCGCGACGAATTTCTCGCGACACTTTATCGTCGCTAGAATTACATAAAACAAAACCAGACCAATAAAAATCAGACATGTCGTCGCGAAAATGAATATTAAGGCGAGAAATGAATAGTGTCACGACAACGTGTCAATTTGTTATTGGAAAATATGTGTACTTTTGCGACGAAGAAAATGTCGCGAGAAATCCGTCGCGATTTAGGTGATTATTTTTGTAAAATGTAAGTGATTGGTGATTATTTTGGAAACTACTTCAAATAGCTTATAGTTTTAAAGATTAACGAGATTTTTATAAAATTGATAACCAAATAAACTTTATAAATAAAACATAAACTCAGGCCCTTATAAGCCTCCATAAGTGCTCAACCACACATACCCATAGTAGTTTTTAATATAAATATTACACACTTATCCATTCTACATCTTTGTACAACGCATACACTCTTGATCATTTGTGGAATGACCCCTTATAACATATAATCATCCTTCAAGATATAGTTAGAAAACGTCTATTGATAATAGCACTCTAAGTTATTGTAATACGTGTATAATGGTATCATTGTCGGTTACATGAAATGGGTTACATGTGAGATCTATAACTAAAGTAAATTTAAACTGAATAGTGTTTTTTTTTACTTTCCTTTTTTGATATGAAATTCAATCAATATATTTCATCACTAGATTTGATCAAAATATTTGTTAAAGGCAAATTTAATTCGGGGAGCACAATCCAATCTAAAAGAGCGTCTTCTATATGATTTTTTTTTTCGACAACACATATACATCGTCCGCAAATCTAGAAGAGCGTCTTCTAATGTATTATAGACTTTACAATTGCTACATGACAATGCACACAAAACATGTCCATTAAGTGGCTTATTAGTGTGACACTAGGCATAAAAGCATGTTTTATGGCCCTATGCCCATAACGCCCCCATGCATAGTAGTCGCTATTCACTTTGAAAAGTTTTGAGTAATCTCAAACGAACATTTAGATGATTAGAATCACTATTAGATTGTGAAATCACGTATTAGTAATTGAGTTATGGAATCAAAGTAGAATTAAGAAAATCAAATATTTCATTCAAAGCCAAATTGGCGGGAGAAACGGTTACATCAAGGTTTTCACTCATCCAAACACACTTTACATGACACACTTCTCTCGCTATTTATAGGCTATTACTAACACTAACTGTTACATTAACCATCCCTTATATTCATTTAAGAATACTTCGGGTGTACAAAATATATTAATTCTTAGTTTAACTTTAACTCTGGTGAACTTCATTTAACACTCGTGAAATAACTTGTTCACCCGAGTTAAAGTCTTCACTAAGTGACTTTCTAAGTTTTAAGTCGGATGATGAACTTTGTTCACCCAACCAATTTACTTAGACCAAAATACAACTTTGATGTAGTTTTGAAGCTTCATCCATCACCAAAATCATGCTCCAACAATCTTCCCCTTGGATGATGCTTCCAAAACCTACATCTTGCTAGGTTGAGCTCCATTCCCATCTTCATATACAATTGTCTTCATGCAGTTTTCATCTTCCTTGTCTGTGTCCCAACCGAATACTTTCCACTTCCCATGCAACAACTTCTAAGAACTGTTTGCCTCTTTGACCATAATTTTCATGATTTTCAAAAGGCAGTTTGTAAATAGTAAGCAAATCTTCATTGGTCAATTCTCTCAGTTATGCATTCTCATAAAGCCTTTCATTTTCTCCATCTTCCCTCACCAATACTATCACATCATGAGCATAGTCCATCCACCATTTAATGAATCTTGGTTTTTGATGAACTACTCTAATTCTCTTCATTGGTGCAATTTCCATTACCATTATCTTCCTTTTTGCTTTAAACTTCTTGCCAAAGTTGATGAAATCTGTTTTTGCACACTCCTGAATGAATTTCTGATAATCATCTCCATGTGGATAAGCACCATGATTCAGCATCTTCAATTTGATTAACTGCCTAGCATCTTCTACAGTGATCTTCATGAGTTTATCAGTAGTGTCAAAATAAGAGACCGGAACACCTCCAGTTGTATCATTTCTGTTGATAGAAATTGATCCTCTGTAAGGATCAAACCTCCAAGCAACTATTGGTGGTAGGATTCCTTTATTTCTATTCATTAACTCCAGTCTTTCAGCTCTAGCTTGTTCTTGAGTTTGTTCTTTAAAGATTGTAATAGGATTTTCTTCATTTCTTAACTTTGTTGTGCTTCTTCATCCACTTCAAATCCATACTAATCTGGACCATTACCAGTTGCATCTGTATTGTCACCCAAAATTGACAACTCTTCAATGATCCTTTGAGCTACAAGTATTCAACCAATTTTTTTTGTACTTTAGTTTGAGCTTTTTGAAACACTGGCTCATCATCCATATACTCTGCAAAAGGATCATCATCTTCTAGCTTGACCTTCATCTTCAACTTAACCTCTTGTCTCTCTTTTGCAACAAGAGACTTAATGACAAGATTTATTATGATCTTAAAGCTCTAAACAGTGAATTGTTTGATCAATTCATGATGCGAAATCTTTTGATTTGATTGAATCTAAACAGTAATTGAATTGATGATTTGATTAAAGAAAGCAGAATGTAAAAATATCATTGATAGAACAGTTTTGGAAGGAATAGCCGTTACAAGAATGTTGAAGCACTACGGTACTCAAATGAGTCTGGCTTCAAAGACAAATGACTCTTACCACACATCATTCTATTTATAGACATCATTACTTACAGATTACACAAAACACAACTAATTCTTCATCTTAATTTTAACTCTGGAGCTGTTCACTTTAACTTGGAAGTAGAGTCTTCATCATCAAAGTTATAATCTTAAATGTTGACTTGTGTTGACTAACTTATTCTTCAGTTTAAATTTAACTCTGGTGAACTTCAGTTAACTCTGGTGAAGTAACTTTTTCACCCGAGTTAAAATCTTCACTAAAGACTTTCTGAGTTTTAAGTCGGCTAATGAACTTATTTCACCCGACTTAAACACTCAGATGAAAAACACACTTTGAGATTTCATAGCTTCATCCATAACTTTCAATACCCAACAATCTCCCCCTTGGATGATGCTATGAATCTTCAAATTATTACATATGATTCTCCATGATTAAGCTTCACAATTCAGATTCTTCAAAAATCAAACAATCTCCCCCTTAGCTAACAAGCTCACCAAACTTATCATATTCTTACATCTTAATCAATATCAACATGAGTTCACAATCAGCATCAAGAGCAACTTAACATCTCATCATTATTCACATATCAAACCTTCATCCGAGTTAAACTTTTAGATCATTATAAATCTGAATCAGTAAGCTAATTACCAGATCATTTTGCTTTGAAGAAAGATATTTCTGAAAACATTTTGTTCTTCAATACATGACAAACTTGTAATCTTCACTCCTTCATCATCATTAGAATAACTTGATCATCAACAATCTCAGTTTCCTTCAACATCCGACTTAAAACTTCAATTCTTCTCAAATTCTCAGTTAGAATGAGTTCAGTAGATTGAATTGACAATTCACTAATCTAAGTTTGTATTAGCATGCATAATTCAATTTCTGAGTAGAGCCTTAGCTACATGATCATCAGATTTGAACTACTTTTCATCAATCAAACTTTCAATTTTGTTCGGATGAACTGCATCATCATCCGACTTAAAATATGCAACATCAAATCTCATATCTTCAAAAATCAATAACTCGTAGATTAGCTTCATACTATGATCACCTCCAATCGATTATCATAACATAAATTCCACCAAAAATAACTAATCTCCACATATTCTTCATTAATTTTCCTCGATCTCAATTCGGACTTCTTCGATTTAGCAAAACACTGATAATTTGACTACATTCACTCGAATCGAGTCAAATCGATGAACCATAATCAATTGAATTTAATCAATTGATTTGTATGGCTTTGATACCAATTGACAGGATTTATTATGATCCTAAAGCTCTAAACAGTGAATTGTGTTGATCAATTCATGATGTGAAATCTCTTGATTTGATTGAATCTAATCAGTAATTGAATTGAGTATTTGATGAAAGAAAGCTGAATGTAAAGATATCATTGATAGAAAAAATTTGGCGGGAATAGCCGTTACATGAATGTTGAAGCACTACGGTACTCAAATGAGTCCGGGTTCAAAGACAAATGACTCTTACCACACATCATTCTATTTATAGAAATCATTACATATAGATTACACTAAACACAACAAAGTCTTCATCTTAATTTTAACTCTGGAGCTGTTCACTTTAACTTGGAAGTAGAGTATTCATCATCAGAGTTATAATCTTAAATGTTGACTTTTGTTGACTAACTTATTCTTCAGTTTAAATTTAACTCTGGTGAACTTCAGCTAACTCTAGTGAAGTAACTTGTTCACCCGAGTTAAAATCTTCACTAAAGACTTTCTAAGTTTTAAGTCGGGTAATGAACTTATTTCACCCGACTTAAACACCCAGATCAAAAACACACTTTGAAGATTTCATAGCTTCATCCATAACTTTCAATACCCAACACTTAAGGGTTATAGTTTGACTTCGATCAATAGTCTAAGCAGAAGATCCTTCTACATCTTTCTGAGTAACTACATGATTCTCAACTGGTGCCTCTTTAACACTAGATTGACCTTCGTCCTTCTTTTCAGTTTCATTTGATGCCCCAACAACAACTTTTTCAATAACTTCATCTCCTTCTTTCATTTGACTCTCTTCCATCCTTCTTTTCATTTCAACCTCCATTCTTTTCTCCCTTTTCATTTTCATTTCCTCCATTATTGACTTGGTTTGAACATCTAACCAATGTCTTTCTAATGTCTCAATCTTCTTTTGGCCCACTGATCTAGCATTAAATGCATTCATCAACACCAAAGAATTTTTGATATGGGATTTATAATTTCCTTCAATCATGACTCTTTTGTAACCTATCAGCTTCTTCTTCTACACTTTATTTGGTACCAAACTGGCAGTCTTTATTGCTTTAGACTTCAACCTCTTACCGGTAAAAGTTTTAATACCAACACTTGAAGCTTCTCCACCAACACTTTCATCTATAGCCACACTATCATCCTTCACTTCTTTGTCTTATAATTTGTCCTCAGTAGGCTGATCATTCTGCTCATCATCATCTTCAATAGTAATAACTCTCTCATTACGACCTAGATCCTTATTCCATTCTTCAATAGTTTGTTGTCTGCTTCAGTGTACCTTTCAAGTTCAACATCTACCATTCTAGTACCACCAGTCCCCTGCACCCTAGGACGATGAGGTCCATTCACAATTGAATTCCAAAGCTGCACCTCATTGTAGTAGATAAACGCCTTGAAACGAAGCTTCCACATCATAAAATCGGAGTCAGGAAGTAATTTGGGAGGTCTTCCACCCGAACCGGTTTCGTTATCATAATTCACAACTGGAGCAACCATTCCAGTATCAGAAATTTGAATTGATGAACTGAATTTTAAGTTTGTTGACCAAAATTTAACTTTGATGAACTGAATTAATTCGGAATGATCCAAACTCTTAGTAACGTCTTTTACCAGCTCTGATACCAATTTACAGGTCTTGAATAATTTCAAACGAACATTTAGGTGATTAGAATCACTAACAGGTTGCGGAATCACGTATTAGTAATTGAGTTATGGATCAAACAATGAATCAAAGTAGAATTGAGAAAATGAAATATTTCATTCAAAGCCAAATTGGCGAGAGAAACGGTTAGATGAAGGTCTTCACTCATCAAGCACACTTTACATGACACACTTCTCTTGCTATTTATAGGCTATTACTAACACTAACTATTACATTAACCATCCCTTATATTCATTTAAGAATACTTCGGGTGTACAATATATATTAACTTTTAGTTTAACTTTAACTCTAGTGAACTTCAGTTAACTCTGGTGATTGTAAGTTGTTCACCCGACTCTTCACTAAGTAACTTTCTAAGTTTTAAGTCAGGTGATGAACTTTGTCCACCCGACCTATTTACTTAGACCAAAATACAACTCTGATTTAGTTTTGAAGCTTCAGTCATTACCAAAACACACTCCAATCATATTTTAGGGTTAATTGTTTTAGAATACATCGAACTTGTCATCAAAAACTATTGTATGCATCTAAATTTTAAATCATCTAATGTATGTAACAAACTTTTATAAAGAGTTATTGTGTGTATTATTTGACTTGTAACTTGTTTTATGCTGATGTGGTGTAGGTTTTTATTTAAATAAAATGTAAATGAAAATAAATATTTCTTAATTCTATTTTAAAACATAATGAATACCAATATTAAATATTTACCCAGATACTCCTCACACCATCATAACCAGATCTAATTTCTTCAAATCTCCATCCCTTTCTCAACAAAATCAATACAAATCAACCGAAAATAATCGGACGTATGGTAGATTTAGGTTATACACATGGGTCGGTGCTCAATATCTATTACAATTGTTTCCCCTCTTTTCAAACTCAGACTCTAGGGTTAAAATTGAACAAGAGCTGCTTTCCATCTCAAAATCGGTATTTTGGGTTCAATCTGGTTTGGATTTTGATTTTGAAGTTAGTTTAATGGTGGTCGGAGGTTGGGCGAAAGTTTGACGGTGATGAAGGTTTCTGATCTTCGAAATGGATTATTGAATTCATATACTTCTTAGATTGCTGAGTTTTTTTTAAAACAATAAACATCAAATAGGTTTTGTAATCTTATCATAAGATAATTCTATTTTTAAAAATTTATGATTGAAAAATTGTTTCATATAAGTTCTTACAACAACAGAAATCATAATTCAAAATGGAGTTTCTAATATTTTTATTACTGTCGACGACGATAGATTATAGATATGTGGTTGTTGGGTGGTTTCTATTATTAAATAAGATCAATGAAAAGTAAATAATAAAAAAATGTAGCTTAAAATATAAAAGAACGCTATAAATATATGACATGGCAATGAGGTGGTCTAATTTGCATACTTGGCAGCTTATTTGTCTTAAATGTTATCTAAAAAATATATCAAAATTATATAATTTACCGGTTACCTGGAAAAGAGGTAAACCGATACATACAACACCTCTTTATAAAAGTTGAATGGAAACATTAGATGAATTGAAATTTGAATGCATACAATAGTTTCTGATAACAAGTTCGATGCATTTTCAAACAATTATCCCTATTTTTTTCTTATATTTTTTTTATCCTTATATACAAATGAGAGTTTTAGGGTAGATCAAAATTGATGATCAGTGACGTGAAGTGATGTTTGAGTAGATGATGTAACAAAAAATTTATTGGTTTGAATGAGGGGGTGGCTTTCTATTTAAATGATGCTCTAACAGTTTAGGAAGTGGGCTTCGTTATGGGTTCTATCACCCTCATAACGGTTGTGTTGTGGTTTGTGTTACATACATAACGTGTGTTAAAGGTTTTAATGATTTTCCTTTTACTTCACAAGCTAAAGAAAATATAGAAATCATCTTCTAAGTTATTTGAGTTATCCTACGAAATGTTGAGGTATCGTTGTGTTATGATAATGAAATGTTGATGTCGCTTGGATACTCAATTATGTTGTCAATTCTTATGTCTAGAAGGATAATTGCAATTTGATGGAAATTGCGTAGTGTGTTCGTTAAAAAGCTTTGAGTAAAGTTGCGTTTGTAGTTAAACACTTCAGTCATGATAAAACACAAGGGGTAGAAAGGGTCATTCTAATTTGATTGCGATTATCTTTAAAATATTTTAACAAAAGTTAAAACGTATAATACAGTTGGAAAACTCAAATCACTAGTTTAGTATGATTATTTTTTTTTAATTTTTTTTAACCCCAATGCCCAGCAAAGAGGAAACCTTTTTGAGAGGTTCGAACTTAATATGATTATTAGTTGCCACAACCCACTAAGCATAAGTTTGAATTAAATTCGAAAGGGAAACATCAACCAATTATTTTTATATTAATGGATATACCTTCTATCATATGGTTGGTTATATCACAACGTGTCTCTTTGTAATTTCCAAACAAATGTTTTGTGTTATATTATATGTTTTATTTTTATTATAAATCATGACGTCGATCTTGTTATTCAACAAATCGTTGAACCATCAACCTCAATAAAAAGAGGCACACACCACCAAAGGCCATTCGGTCCTTCAATCGTATTTATACAGTTTTTAAGTTCGCCGAGGTTTTATCATCTGTACCGACAAAAGAAATACAGTATTTCCATCTGTCATTGAAGGCATTTTATAATATTTCGTTAACTGTTAAACAAAATACCAATGATATAATTCTCGAAAATAAAGTCTTAACACTTATACAAATACAATCACACTCTTGCCCGGAAAGTAGAGACCAAGTTGCATTAAAATTAACTATATGAGCACAACTTTTTTATGTTATAAACAAAAACGGAAAATCCTATTTCGACCATTTTATTAGTTCAATTCCTATATTGACGCAAAAAAAAAAAGACACAACTTCATATCACAACATAATTATGACATATCCTTTTCATTATAAATGTACATGATTTTTCGCTAATTTGCCATAACAACTACATACGCAAAGATCATATATACAAAAAAAAAAAAAAAAAAAGAGAGCTATTTAACTACCTTCATCGAAATTCACCCTTTCACCAGTGGAGAAGATGTTCCAAAACAGAGCAGCTGCGAAATACATAACTGCTGTAAGCAACAGAAATCCTTGAAAAGAACCCACCAATTCGACAAAGAAACCAGCTCCAACAGTTCCTAATATGGCAGCAAATGTTCCTGCAGTATTCGACATGCCTACGCAACAAGAATATATTTGGATCAATAATAGGTGGACCAGGGTACACCAGCTACATCATCTTACAACATATTTATATATAGTCGGTGGCCATTTCTACCCATTTCGGTATAAACGAGTCGATACGGGTTTAATATTTATCTCATGATACTGGTGAAAATGAAACAGATAAAGGGATACATGATCGGTAGAACGTGTTGAAAGTCTATTGTTAATTTATATTTACATACAACCTCCTAACATGGTTTCATTCAAAGATTTAGATTATTATCGAATTTGTTTTCATTTTTAAGCATACTTAACACATTCAACATCTGTCAAAGTTTTTTCCCTGGCATGATTAACTTTAACATGCAGTTTGATAAGTATCCTTCGCGTGCATTTCGGGAATAGATGACAATCTCCAAACTCATGAATATAACTTTTTATAAACTAAAGACGTCGTCAATACACATTTACTCTTCTAAAATTTCGCTCTTAAAAATAGGTATTACAGATTTAACCATATAAAACCTCCATTTCTCAAGTGCATATTGGAATTACCCTTCCCCACCCCGTTAACGTATTAAAAGAGAAATAAGATACTGCAAACCATTTATTTACTCTGTATATTTAAAGATACACAAATCATAAGATTAGATCTCTTACCATGTAGAACACCAGAATACTGTGGAGCAATCTCCTGCTCAAAGAAAAGGAGATATGTAAGCAAAGTATGATGACATATAAAGCCTTCGGTCATGATCAGAGGTCAACCCATTTATTAGAAAACGGGTCAATTCGATTTTGGGTTTTATTGATGGTTCAACAGGTAAAATAGAGCAGCTAAAAAAATTGTCTAATAGGTTGAACGGGTAAAACCAGTCGAAATCACGTGTATTCAAATGCTGTAAACGTCATATTTTGTTTTATTTCAAGATAAATCAAAACTTTAGCACACACATCATTATTTACAAACAAAATCAAACAACAAAAAGATCTGACCAACAATTGTTGGCAGAAAACCACACTCATTCTGATCCGAACCCAATTTGATCTATTACCCGATCCGCCCGTCATGATGGAGGAAAAAATATATTGTACCTGAAGGTTTACTAGAAAGCCACAGTGACTAAAAGCTTTTAGCCCCACAGCTAAAGTAAGCCAAGCAGAAGCTGCTACTGGGCTTTTTGCCATAATCAAACCAATAAGAGCAATACCGGGTCCGACAAAACCAATTGACTGAAAGAGGAATTCAAGCAAAAAGGAATAAGGAATCTAAACAAAATCAAGCAATACGTAAATATTGGTGTGGATATTTTTTACAACGCAATGTATATTACACACCTGCATAATTTTTCGAGTCAAAGTGACAGTCATGCCCCTTTGAATCATTTTGTCAGAAAAAACACCAGCAAAATAGCCTACTAATGCCATCATACACCACGGAACAGCACTAAACCATGCTGCTTGTCGGAGGTCGACATGATATATCTGAAATAAAAAAGAAAACACCCACATTTTACAAAATGTTTATTTAGATATATGGAGAGAAATAGAATGTGTGATCAAGACTTACTGTTTTAAAGTAAATGGGCATCCATGAAAGAATAACGAAGAATCCCTGTGGTAAGAAACTACAAATTTAGGTAAAAGAATATAGTCGCGCACAATCAAAAAATCGGTTATGCATCGCACACCCAAACATGCCACATTTATTTCCAAACATAAGTAAATTAAATGCATATGATAAATAAAAGGAAGAAAAATGACGTACCCAGCTATGCATGGAATTAGCAACAATCAGGGACCAAGTTGGTAGTTTAGAAAGCAAACGCTTGAAGGGTGGTATTATTTTGGCTGTCTTCATTTGACTATCAGCCGTGACAGATTTCTTCCGCTTGCTTTGTATATATTCTAACTCATATTTAGTAATCTGAGCGCTTCGTTCTGGAGTGCTAGATGTTGCAGATACCCATACCAAAACCCAAAGAAATCCAGATAATCCAAATATTATAAAGGGTCCACCTACACCACCTTGTGACATAAGGATAGGAGAAAGTGTGAGTCCGATTGCACTTCCAAGCTGAAATCCAGCCATTGCAAGTCCAACAGCCGTAGATCGTTCTGTTTGTGGAAACCATCTAAAAGGACAAAAAAATAAACAAACAGATTTTAGGCCTTTTTGGTTTCACCCGGTCAGAATTATTTGAAGTAATGTTATGAACGTGCAACTTGAAATGGATACTCAGGATAGTTACAGACGGTAGAATGGGTGGTTAGGACGGGTTGGGTAGTGGGTCACAAAGATAATTTAGGTACGGGTCAAAAATTGTTGGATAACCCAAAACAATTTTTGTCCAAAAGTTTCAAATATTTGTTATAAAAATTTAGTGTATGACTTTTATGCAAGAAAAATACACTTTGGGCAACTTCCAATCCGTTTCCTTTTTAGCTACGTTGATTACCCATCAGAGATAAACATTATCCGAATTGACCCATTCTTAAGTAACGGGTCGAGATTGGATCCTCTGACGATAATACATATATGTTAAGGACAATTTATTACCTGGCTATCATGTTGTTCATGCACGGAAGTGCAACGCCTTCTGCAACTCCAAGCAAAGCACGCATACCAAGCAATGCCCAGAGAGAATTTTCTGCAGCCCAAGGTGTAAGAAATGTGGCCATTGACCATAGAGCTACACCACACGCCATAACTACTTTACCACCATAATAATCCACTAGAGTCCCACCAGCAATCGGTGATATCAGATATCCCCAAAGGAAAGACGACTGTCATCAGTTCCACTAATCAGCACTAAAACAAAACAAGTAGAACCACTTCCCACGTAAAGAAGTTTCCATTGACCATAAAGCTTCACCACACGCCATAACTACGGGGGGGTTTGTATTAGCTTATTTACTAGGCTTACGAGCTTATGTAAATTTTGAAAAACTCGTAAGCCCATTATTTTCGGCTTTTGAGCTTATTAAGTTGATCTTATTACCTTAAATATGTCATAGCTCAACTTGATAAACTTGTAAGCCAAAATATTGCGAGTTTCTCATAATTTACATTAGCTCATAAGCCTACTAAATAAGCTACTACAAACACCGATGTCAGTGGTGTTTGTTTTAGCTTATTTTCGGGCTTATTAGCTAGTTGGTTCGACTTAGTTTCATAAGCCAATTTTTTCGGGCTAATTATTTTC
This sequence comes from Senecio squalidus, assembly GCA_910822075.1. NCBI lineage: Eukaryota > Viridiplantae > Streptophyta > Magnoliopsida > Asterales > Asteraceae > Senecio > Senecio squalidus. The sequence goes on from CAJVGC010000001.1 coordinate 15,619,048, forward strand.
CGGTTTTAATTCATAATAAGCTCACAAACCATAAAATAAGTCAAACAAATAAGCTCATAAGCCTATGTGAATGTTAAAAAAAAGCTCATAAATTCACCTTTTTGGGCTTATGAGCTTAAAAAGTTGAGCTTACGACTTTAAATAAGCCATAAGCTTAACTTGAAAAGCTTCTAAGCCCAAAAAGGTGAGGTTATGAGCTTTTTTTCAACATTCGCATAAGCTCATAAGCCCGGTAACAAACACCTGCTTAAATGACAAATTACACAAAACAGAAACAAAAAACAGGTACCTGAACAACACCAGCAAACGACTGACTCCAACCACGCGCTTGCGACAACGGAACAACCGCAACGGACATAACAACACGGTCAGCATTACAAAGCGCCAAAGCTAAACCAACCATTGCCACAACTTTAACTCGTTCAGAAGTAATAAACTCCAGAAAACTCGGTTCCGAAGCTTCGAATGAAACGGCATCGTTTGATGAAACCCTAACTGGTTTAATCAATCGAGATGAAGTATGAAATTTATACGATTGGTTTTGAAATTGGATTCTTTTTGAAGTGGTGAGAGTGGAATAAGTTGATGAATTGTTGAAATGGTGAGATGAATTGCTGATTTGGGTTTGTTTAGGGTTTTGGAATTTCGGTGCCGGAGATAAATGGAGTGGTCGACCCGGAGAATACATTTCCGACGGAGTTATAGTCAGCTCGGTGAAGTGTTGTTTTTTTTTTTTTGTTACTTGTTCATTTTTATTTATTATTTCCACTTTTTTATATGCATGTATAAATAAACTATTTATGCGAGTTGGGAGTTTTTGGGGGTGTTTGTTTGGCCTTATATAAGTGACTTATGATTTATTGGTATTGTGACTTATGTTTTATAAGTCTGAATTTTCCGGCTTATATAATCGTTTATGGGCTTATTACTGTGTATTATGACATAATAAACAGTAATAAGCCCATAAATGGTTACATAAGCCGAATAATTTGTTCTTATAAAACATAAGCGGAAATGTTAAGCTCTTTTATTTGAGTTTCTGAACTCTTGATATGGGTTTTAGTTTGAGTTTTATTTTTCGCAAACTAAGTTTTTATTTTAGAAAAAATTCAAGTTTTATTTTGAAGAAACTTATTTTTTAAAACAAAAAAGTTAGATTTTTAATTTTTTTTTACTAAATATATCTAAAGAGAGTTGGCAACGCGTGGATTAATTTTATTCTCGTAAATAATTTTGAATTGTTTTCTTGTCATCTTAAAATGTTTATTTAAGTATATTAATTTTTTGAAAGTTTTAAATCGCATTTTTAATAGTTTTACTAGCTTGTAATTTCGGTTTATGACTTATAGCGGAGGTTATTAAAAAAAATTTGTTTTGAATTACTTATATTATGACGCTTTATTTTAAGAAATACACATTCCATATTCTATTTTTCAAATAAGCTAGTCTTGTATACAATCATCAGGATGGGTTTGCAATTGCATAATTTAACACACCACATTTTTTAAGTCAAATTAGTGTGACTAACAATTATTCCATGAATTTTCCACCAAAATAGTTACAAGGTAATAAAAAAAAAGGTTTTGATATTTCATTGTCTTTTGGACCACAAATAAAACCAACAAATGTAATTAAAATTCATTTAATGAACATAAATATTACAATATTTATAAGAAATCGTAACATATTTTTCATTTATAATCAATAGATTTGTTACTGATACGGAAAGTGAATTATGATTAAATATAAATATGGTAATATTCATGTTCATTAAATGTTCATTATTTGTATTTGTTGGACGGTGAATATCAAAACCCATAAAAAAATATATATTTTAATCTCAATTTGATCAATCCAAAACTTGGTAATAAGTAGTGGACAAATAATAGTGAACTTATTTTTAAAAGAAAAAAGAAATTATATATAAAAAAACGTGATAAACTATAAATCATTATACATAAGTTAATCTTACAATAAGGATTTTAGTAACATACGTCAATCATTCATCAAACTAGGAACTATATTAACAAATGCTAATTTATTTATAATTTTACTAAACTAAATTATATAAATCAACTCTAAGATTTACTTCAAATTAATAATTCCGTTCCTAAATTTTTAAATAATCATATCATTGATCCATTTAGAGAAACTAATTAGGTTTTCCGTCAATAAATTTTAATTGACATTCATCTATTAACGAAATTTATAGTCGGTTAACGACAAATTTAGCGACAACTTTAACAATATTTATTTTACAGACAAAAAACTTAATTAGTGTATCTAAGTTTGACAAATTATATAATTTTTAAGCTTAAGAACAAAACTTGTATTATAAGATAAAAACTTTTGCGATGAATTTATTAATATTTTAAAATAAAAAGAGGCTAACTTATCAATTTGTGGATCTATCACTATAAAATAAGTTAATAGTAGTGAAATTAATTTGACTATCATCTATATTTTTAATCTTTAATATATAATAAAAGAGAGGCCTTAAATGCCAAATGAAGAATAGATGGGTTATCTTCTTTGATTTCAGCCACTATTTCTATTTTACACCCTCTTACAATATATAATTACATTTTCTCTTTCATTTACATCTCCACTGAAATTACATTTTCTCTTTCATTTACATCTCCACTGAAATAAAAAAACATAAATTTATTTTACTTATAAATCGCTCAAGTTAGACTATGATTTACCATACAATACATAATTACATTTTATCTTTCATTTACATCTCCACTCAAATAAAAAAATATATGTTTATTTTACTTATAAATCGCTCAATTTAGATTATGATTTACCATATTGTTATTCTAAAATATCCTCATAAAAATATCAAAACATATATATAAACGTAAAAGTATATATATTATTTTAACTATAACCAACATAGGTATAAACGTAAACGTATATATTTTATTATACGTATGACATTATCTTCTCATAATAACTTAAAATCTACATAAACAAAAATTTACGAGTCAAACTTTATTTTTGTCCGCGCTATCGCGGGACAATAATCTAGTACATTATAAAACATCTGGGTATAAAGTTTCGAAATTTAAGCATAATAAAATTACTAATTTATCCTTTTAATTAATTAACTATTAAATAATTATACAACTCTATAACACTTACCATATATACTTAAAAATTTAAATAATTAAGTTTTTTTTTATAAATTTAAAACAATCAATTTTATTGCGTAAATTTCAAATAAGTGAAGTTAATCTTTAGAATTTTAAAACTAATTAAATGTTTACAAACCGAAAATTTTGATCGTTCGTAAAATTATTTGTAATACAATATGTACCACATAAGAAAATTATTCACCGAAAATCAAACAATTTATTATCACCGCGACATCGCGCGGATATATTACTAGTGAAAAGTAATATGTTTGTGTATACTAAAATTATTATTTGAATTCTCTAATCTATCCTTGTCATTTTATCAAAAATATTTAAATAAAAGTATCTTTTTAATTCTTGGAATATGTTTTTTCAATTATCCAATCACCGAGACAAACTTTTTATTGTTAGACTAGTGTGATACTCGCGCGATGCAGCGACGCTACTAATTATATAAATCGATGGTACATATTTTGTTACAAATATTACGAACAATGAAGATTTTTGGTTATTAACATTCAATTAGTTAGAAATTCTAAAGATTAACTCCATTTATTTGAAATTTTACACACTAAAAATTGATTATTTTAGTTCTGTAGAAGAAATTTTTTAATTATTTCAAAATTTTAAGTATATATGGTATGTGTGTTATGGAGTTATATTTGTAATTATTTAATATATGTTTAGTTAAAAGGGTAATTTAGTAATTTTACAATGCTTAATTTTCAACAATTTATATCCAAATGCTTTATAATGTACTAGTAAGGTACCCGCGCGTTGCAGCGGCGATGACAAATTGATACACTAAATTTTTGGATAAACAATCTTTTTCACGTACATGTTTTTTGTAATAACTTTACGGATGATAAGGATTTTCAGTTGAAACAAATTTTAGCAATAATAATGCAAAGAGGGAATGCGTGAAATGTTTCACAATACTTAATAATGTGTGAAAATTGAATAACCTCTTTCTGTATAACATCTCAGTACACTAAATTTGATATATAGTTCGTCTAGATCTAAGCTTTTGGCAGTCTTACTAATACATTTGTGTTGCCACGTAAAATCCCTTTTGAAAAAGCCACATAAATTTGTCCATGTCAGTAGGGTTGTAAACGAACGGTTGGTGAACAGTTCGGCGAAAAGTTCATTTATATTTCTTTATTTAGTTAACAAATGAACATTGTAACACCCCGCTAAAAGCGGAACGCAGAGTGTTCCAGTTAAAGATATCAAGAGTCAAGGATTACAACATACAACCGTAAACAAAACATCAAAATATATTAATCATGCCTCAAGGTTTTAAAAATACAACACAAAATCAAATGAGTACCAAATGTTGAATACGAATACATAACAAATGTCAAATACGTGGATCATACAGGAATTTCATCAAGCAAACGAATTCCAAATACAAATAATATATGATCCCAAAATGTGCAAGGCATGATCAACTAAAATCCTCAAACTCCTGAAAAAGCGTTAAAAACGACATCAACACAATGTTGGTGAATTATTCGCAATAAGTAAATAAGATTTGACCCAATAAAAGATTTAATAAACATAAGTTTCAAAAGCATATCTTGATGTATAACCCTAGTGTGAGTATGGATACCAAAGATTTCATACACTATCATGACCACCGATCCCCTAACCTAAGGCGATGCATACCAAAGGCATAAAATTTATCATACGGCCATAACATTCACTCGTAGGGCTATCCTCTCGAGTAATGAGGGTTGGTCAAACCCATATAGATCTATATATATGAACCGTGGGCATATAGCAAACAAGTGTGAAAGGGGGCTCACCAAAAGCCTAAAGGCATCCTAATCTAAGGTGATACTAATACACTAGGCATACAAGATATGTATCATATAAAATTTCATAAACGCTTTCCAGCCCAAAATAATAAGAGAAAAGGGCTTCGAATAACTCACAAAATAAGCTCGGCAAGAGATCGGGTAATAATCAATATGAAGCTAATAATCCGTCGCCTAAGTGCCCTAAATCAATATAACAAGTCTAAGTATCTCAATAACATAGTTCGGTTTAGCCTTGTCGGTTAAGTTTAGAGTTAAAGATTTATTAAAGTATTCCAACGATTTCCAAGTCGAGTCGTGATGACGGTTCAAGGTGACGATGTTCCGCGTCGATAGGGACGATGGGAAAATATCGATAAGTTTCACGTCATAATGACTATTAGAAAGGAATAACATTCCGAGCCGAACTTGACTAACAGGAACGTCGATTGAAAGGAATACCGTTACCAAAGTTTATTGAAGTCAACCAAAGTCAACGTTGAAGATGTTGACTTGGTCAAAGTCAAAGATGTTGACTTGGTCAAAGTCAAAGTCAACCATTTGAAAGGAAAGTCAAAATTGATTTAGATTAGTCAAAAGTCAACAATTTTGAATAAAAGTCAAAGTCAACGATTTATAGAATGGAAGTTAACTTGACACTTTTAAGAGTAAAAATACTTTTGTTTTCAGAATAATGAAGTAAAAATGGTTTATAACGGTTTTTAACAATTTTCCGTAAAAGTAAGATAAACGTTTGATTACATATTCTCAATTAAAGTTTAAGATAGCGATATGTCTTTGAGTCCAAAGACGTTAGTTTTGGCTTATTTGATACTTTTATACATAATAAGTTACTGATGTAAGTTTGAGGTCAAAACACGTTACGAGTCTAAGTCAAAAACGAACAAAAACGATTTTTTTGAGGGATCAGACCCTAGGTGCTGCGCACCTAGGGGGAGGTGCTTAGCACCGGGCATTTTTCCAAAATCGCGAAAATACGTTTTAGTTGCTAACTGTTTCGTTTGACGTTTTTAGGTAAAAGTGTAAACTGATAAATTGTTAGTTTAGGTTCAATGAACATTTACCAAGTGTCATATATGTCTAAATGTGTGGTTTTACATATATTTATCATAAGATACGTTAATTTCGGTAATAATCTTATCTTTACTTATTTTACATGTTTTAAGTCCAAACTTTCTGAGATTGATAGATGTTGGTCTAATAGGTTAACCTAACCATTTTCAAGGCTTAAAACCGAATTTGAAAGTAAGGAAATGAAAAGATAAGAGGTTAAAATATTCTACCGATTTCACCCGCAAGACGTGTCGATTATTGAAATCTTGCAAGAACTTCGATAAAGAGGAGACTTCAAGGGTGGTGGTGAGGAGGTATAAGGCTCCAAAATACCAATAAAACCACCGATTAGTAAGAGTCTCAAAAAGAAGAAGTTTAAATGAATTTTCGAAGGAAATTTTCTTACCAAGTGTTTCAAGATGTTACTTTTACCGAAAAGTTACTAGGCTCCAAAGGAAATGGGAGGATTCCGGGAAAGCAAGAGCTTCCATTTGAACCATAAACAAGAACATATGTTAGAGGTTTCTTAAGTAGAAAGAAAATATAGAAGTTTTGGGAGAGTTTTCTTACCAAGAATAAAGGTGACGTTTCTTCAAGGAAGTCACCGAAAACTCCACAACTTCAAGGGTATCAACGGAAGTAAAAGCTTGTAAGATGAAAGAATTTAGATTGGTGTTAGAAACCTCTCTCAAAATAGGTGAAAAGAGAAGAAAAGTGAAAGAGAACAACAAGGTGTAACTTACCGAAATGTGTAGGATTGAAGGATGTTTTGCAAGTGATAATTTCTCTACTCTTTTCCCTTGGATTCTCACTTCATTTGTGGGTTAAAAAGCTCTAAGTTTCTCTGGAATGTTTGAGAGAAAAAGAGAGTTTGTGAAGAGAGAATATGTGACCAAAAGTGAAAAAAGAACATGTTTGATGTAAATGTTAGGAATTGGAAAGAGAAGTGGTCAAAACCTCCATTGAGATCTACAATTAGATCAAACATACTCCAAAGAAGTAATTTGCAGCAGAAAACACGAGAAAGGGGGTTTGGAATCTCAAGGAATTGCTCAAACTCGAAAAAAATGGATTTTAGCCCAAAATGCTTGAGGTGCTGCGCACCTAGCACCTAGGTGCTGCGCACCGGGCCTCTTTTGGGTCCATTCCGTTAACTTTTCGTTAAAGGACTGGGTGTGTAACAGATTCCGTTAGTTTCTTCGTTAAAGGACTAACTGTGTAACAGATTTAGTTAGAGGACTAACCTTGTAACAGATTTAGTTAGAGGACTAACTTTGTAATGAGATTTCGAAATAATGATTTTCTTAACCGACGATTATGGCGTAAACTCAATACTTTAATAACGTGAGAATACTAGATATTAGGCACTTAGGTGATTCTAAAGCTTCCGTCTCGAGGGACAAAGTAGTACAAACACATAAACCCGACTCAAAAGTAATAAACGTGAGTAAATATAAGCGAAATACAAGGGTCCAAATCATTGCGAATAAAAGAGTAATAATCGGTAAATAAAATATACCTCGAAAAGACGGATTGTCACAGCATCCCCCAGTAAAAAGGAATTTCGTCCTCGAAATTCTACTGAACACCGCTGCTAGCAAAAAGATGTGGGTACTTCTTTTGCATCTCGTCCTCCCGCTCCCAAGTAAACTCAGCTCCAATCTTCGAGTTCCATCGGACCTTCACTATCGGAATCCGACTCCGCCGTAACTTCTTGACATCTCGGTCAACAATCTCCACCGGCTCCTCTATCACCCGAAGCGAGTCATCCAAACATAGTTTCTCCAGCGGTACAATCAGGGTCTCATCAGCAAGGCACTTCTTGAGATGCGATACATGAAATACGTTGTGCACACCGCACAACTCAGGTGGCAACTCAAGTCGATAAGCCACTGGACCAACACGGGACAAAATCTTAAAAGGACCCGTAAAACGTGGACTAAGCTTGCTGCGTTTCTCAAATCGAAACACACCCTTCCACGGAGAAACTTTCAACAATACCATATCTCCAACCTGAAACTCCAAAGGTCTCCTACGCAAATCTGCGTACTTCTTCTGACGGTCTCGGGCGGCTATCAAACGATCCTTGATCTTGAAAATCTTATCCGTCGTCTCCTGAATCAACTCGGGACCCGTAATCTGGCTATCTCCTATCTCGGCCCAACATATCGGAGATCTACACTTCCTGCCGTAAAGAGCCTCAAATGGTGCACAGTTGATACTGGCGTGGTAACTATTATTATATGAGAACTCGACCAATGGTAAATGTCGATCCCAGCTCCCACCAAAATCTAACACACAAGCTCGAAGCATATCCTCCAATGTCTGAATAGTACGCTCACTCTGACCATCAGTCTGAGGATGATAAGCCGTACTCATATCCAATCGGGTACCCAAAGATCGCTGTAAAGACTGCCAAAACCTCGAAGTGAATCGTGCATCACGGTCTGAAATAACTGATACTGGAATGCCATGCTTGGCCACAATCTCGTCGATGTACAACCTCGATAACTTCTCTACTCGGTAATCTTCACGAATAGGAAGAAAGTGCGCTGACTTAGTCAGCCGATCGACAATAACCCAGATAGTATCATAACCTCCTGTAGATCTAGGAAGTTTCGTAACAAAATCCATCGTGATCCTCTCCCACTTCCACTGTGGGATCTCGGGCTGCTGAAGTAGGCCGGAAGGCTTTTGATTCTGAGCCTTGACCTTCGAACACGTCAAACACTTGCCCACATACTCGGCAATCGCCCGCTTAATGCCAGGCCACCAATAGAACTCCTTCAGGTCATGGTACATCTTATCCGCTCCAGGATGAACGGAATAATTGGACTTATGACCCTCATCCAAAATCAACTGCCTAAGACTAACGGGAACCCAAATACGATCCATGAAGTACATCACCCCGTCGTCCTTCGGTTCCAACTGTCGAGCCAAACTGAACAAACCCTCATCCTTAAGGCGATCCTCGGTGAGAGCCTCCTGCTGAGCCTGAATAATACGAGCCTTCAAGCTCGACTGAATAGAAACCATCATAGCACGAATCCTCACCGGCTTAACCGACTCCTTGCGACTCAACGCATCGGCTACAACATTCGCCTTACCGGGATGGTAGCGAATCTCACAATCATAATCGTTGAGCAACTCAACCCATCGACGTTGCCTCATATTCAGCATCTTTTGATCAAAGATGTGCTGTAACGACTTATGATCAGTGAATACGGTACACTTAGTACCATAAAGATAGTGGCGCCAGATCTTCAAAGCAAAAACTACTGCGCCCAACTCCAGATCGTGTGTCGTGTAATTTTGCTCATGAATCTTCAACTGACGAGAAGCATAGGCAATCACTTTCCCATTCTGCATCAGTACACAACCGAGTCCCTTATGCGAAGCGTCGCAATATACTACAAAATTTTCGGTACCCTCGGGAAGACTCAAGATAGGCGCATCACACAACCGCTTCTTCAGTAACTGAAAAGCTTCCTCCTGTTCTTCACCCCAAACAAACTCCTCACTTTTCTGGGTCAATTTAGTCATAGGCGAGGCTATCTTCGAGAAATTCTCGATGAAACGACGATAGTAGCCTGCCAAACCCAAGAATGACCGGATCTCAGTGGGTGTCTTCGGAGCGACCCAATCTCTAACGGCTTCAATCTTGGCAGGATCAACGTGAATGCCTTCACCGCTGACCACGTGGCCAAGAAACTGAACCGCAGATAACCAAAACTCGCACTTAGAGAACTTAGCGTAAAGTTTCTCCTGTCTAAGCAACTCCAACACTAGTCTCAAGTGCTCCTCGTGCTCTTCCCGGCTACGAGAATATATCAGAATGTCGTCGATGAAAACAATCACAAACTTGTCGAGGTAAGGACGGCATATACGGTTCATCATGTCCATGAAAGCTGCAGGCGCATTCGTAAGACCGAAAGGCATGACCAAAAACTCGAAGTGACCATAACGCGTCCTGAAGGCGGTCTTCGGAATGTCCTCCTCCTGCACTCTCAACTGATGATATCCGGATCGTAAATCAATCTTCGAAAAGAAGCAAGAACCCTGTAGCTGATCGAACAAGTCATCAATACGTGGTAAGGGATATCGATTCTTCACCGTTAGCTTATTCAACTCCCTGTAGTCTATACACAGTCTCATAGATCCATCTTTCTTCTTAACGAAGAGTACCGGCGCGCCCCAAGGAGAGAAACTCGGTCTCACAAAGCCTTTGTCCACCAACTCTTGAATCTGCTTCGACAACTCCAACATCTCCGAAGGTGCTAACCGATAAGGAGCCTTCGCCACCGGCGCTGCTCCAGGAACCAAGTCTATACGGAACTCTACCTGCCTACTAGGGGGTAAACCAGGTAAGTCCTCCGGAAATACATCGGGAAAGTCACGAACCACCGGCTGCTCCTCAATCTGCCCCGCGGTGTCTTTCTTCACAAGGTGTGCAAGAAAAAGTGTGCAATCCTTCTTGATGTACTCCCGAACCTTCATGCAAGAAACAATCTTAAGGCGCTTCCCCGCCTTGTTCCCCTGAACCAACAACGGACCACCAACTGGCAACGGGATACGAATCATCTTCTCAAAACATACAATCTCTGCACGGTGTGTCGCCAACCAATCCATACTGATAATAACATCGAAGTTACCCAACGTAATCGGGATCAAGTCGATAGGAAAAAGATGATCGTCGAAACTAACACTACAGGCATAAAGTACTTCAGTAGTAGGCAAAACTCACCATCGACTAACTCTATTTCGAAGAAAACACTATCAGCCTAGAAGTACGAGCAAACACAGTCCTATACTCATCAGATATAAAATTCTTCAAATAGCGGTCTAGAATCTGGAGTCGAACTTCTCGGAATCGCCGTAGTAGGACAACTTCGTCTCGTCGACTTCTTTGTAGATAGGAGCTTTCTTCGGTTCCAACGCGAAAGAGACGTAAAAAGAAGACGAAAATAAAGAAAAAGGAAAAGGAACAATGCGCAACACTAAGGGAATCTGGGACAAACATTAAAATCAGAATAGAATATATGCATACTGAGGTTAGGTAAGGGGAAGTACCCGTAACGACGCGAGGATCCTATTGAGTCTCCTGAGCTTCAATAACAAGTGCTTTACCACGGGAATCCAAATCGGACGAAGTATCGACACCAACTGCAACCAACTCGGGACACCTGTTCCTAAGATGCTCGGCAGAACCACACTCAAAACACTTATCCCTCTGGGCATGGCAAAATCTATCAGTGTGTCCTAACTTCTTACACTTTCCACACTTCCAACACTTCACCTCCTGAGCATGATGATTACCACACCGTCCACACTGCTGATACGTACCCCGGATCTCTGGAGTCGCCACCCGACGAATATTCTGTCTCCTAGCTTTCTTCCACGATTTACCATGAAGAGAGCTACCACTTCGTTTCTTTCCGGGATTATACTTAACTTCAACTGACGGTAATTCAACATTGCTACTCTGTACTGTGCTATCCCTGATCTGGGCGACAATAGTGGGTATTAAAGCTGCTAACTGCTCGGCGATGAGCTGACCGATGTCTGTCGTCATATCCGTTTCTTCATCACTGACTTCCACACTCGGAGTCGTGTTACAAATTCTCGCGCTCGGGCGACCATGTCTCGCTGACCATCTCGTCGCTGTCGTCTTCACAGGCGGCATCGTTCTGAAACTAAAAAGAAAGAACCCGATAAGCAAAATGTGTGTAACACGAAGGGATAAGGCCAAGTGCTAAGAATAACAAAAACGAAAATAAGCACATAAGGCAAAATGGTGCACACATAGCAAATCAGAGAAAATCGATTTGAAAAGCCTCCGGTCATAGTCCAAGTGATTTCCTTCATAAAGCCACTTGGTTCGCTATAACCATTGGCTCTGATACCAATTTCTGTAACACCCCGCTAAAAGCGGAACGCAGAGTGTTCCAGTTAAAGATATCAAGAGTCAAGGATTACAACATACAACCGTAAACAAAACATCAAAATATATTAATCATGCCTCAAGGTTTTAAAAATACAACACAAAATCAAATGAGTACCAAATGTTGAATACGAATACATAACAAATGTCAAATACGTGGATCATACAGGAATTTCATCAAGCAAACGAATTCCAAATACAAATAATATATGATCCCAAAATGTGCAAGGCATGATCAACTAAAATCCTCAAACTCCTGAAAAAGCGTTAAAAACGACATCAACACAATGTTGGTGAATTATTCGCAATAAGTAAATAAGATTTGACCCAATAAAAGATTTAATAAACATAAGTTTCAAAAGCATATCTTGATGTATAACCCTAGTGTGAGTATGGATACCAAAGATTTCATACACTATCATGACCACCGATCCCCTAACCTAAGGCGATGCATACCAAAGGCATAAAATTTATCATACGGCCATAACATTCACTCGTAGGGCTATCCTCTCGAGTAATGAGGGTTGGTCAAACCCATATAGATCTATATATATGAACCGTGGACATATAGCAAACAAGTGTGAAAGGGGGGCTCACCAAAAGCCTAAAGGCATCCTAATCTAAGGTGATACTAATACACTAGGCATACAAGATATGTATCATATAAAATTTCATAAACGCTTTCCAGCCCAAAATAATAAGAGAAAAGGGCTTCGAATAACTCACAAAATAAGCTCGGCAAGAGATCGGGTAATAATCAATATGAAGCTAATAATCCGCCGCCTAAGTGCCCTAAATCAATATAACAAGTCTAAGTATCTCAATAACATAGTTCGGTTTAGCCTTGTCGGTTAAGTTTAGAGTTAAAGATTTATTAAAGTATTCCAACGATTTCCAAGTCGAGTCGTGATGACGGTTCAAGGTGACGATGTTCCGCGTCGATAGGGACGATGGGAAAATATCGATAAGTTTCACGTCATAATGACTATTAGAAAGGAATAACATTCCGAGCCGAACTTGACTAACAGGAACGTCGATTGAAAGGAATACCGTTACCAAAGTTTATTGAAGTCAACCAAAGTCAACGTTGAAGATGTTGACTTGGTCAAAGTCAAAGATGTTGACTTGGTCAAAGTCAAAGTCAACCATTTGAAAGGAAAGTCAAAATTGATTTAGATTAGTCAAAAGTCAACAATTTTGAATAAAAGTCAAAGTCAACGATTTATAGAATGGAAGTTAACTTGACACTTTTAAGAGTAAAAATACTTTTGTTTTCAGAATAATGAAGTAAAAATGGTTTATAACGGTTTTTAACAATTTTCCGTAAAAGTAAGATAAACGTTTGATTACATATTCTCAATTAAAGTTTAAGATAGCGATATGTCTTTGAGTCCAAAGACGTTAGTTTTGGCTTATTTGATACTTTTATACATAATAAGTTACTGATGTAAGTTTGAGGTCAAAACACGTTACGAGTCTAAGTCAAAAACGAACAAAAACGATTTTTTTTGAGGGATCAGACCCTAGGTGCTGCGCACCTAGTGGGAGGTGCTTAGCACCGGGCATTTTTCCAAAATCGCGAAAATACGTTTTAGTTGCTAACTGTTTCGTTTGACGTTTTTAGGTAAAAGTGTAAACTGATAAATTGTTAGTTTAGGTTCAATGAACATTTACCAAGTGTCATATATGTCTAAATGTGTGGTTTTACATATATTTATCATAAGATACGTTAATTTCGGTAATAATCTTATCTTTACTTATTTTACATGTTTTAAGTCCAAACTTTCTGAGATTGATAGATGTTGGTCTAATAGGTTAACCTAACCATTTTCAAGGCTTAAAACCGAATTTGAAAGTAAGGAAATGAAAAGATAAGAGGTTAAAATATTCTACCGATTTCACCCGCAAGACGTGTCGATTATTGAAATCTTGCAAGAACTTCGATAAAGAGGAGACTTCAAGGGTGGTGGTGAGGAGGTATAAGGCTCCAAAATACCAATAAAACCACCGATTAGTAAGAGTCTCAAAAAGAAGAAGTTTAAATGAATTTTCGAAGGAAATTTTCTTACCAAGTGTTTCAAGATGTTACTTTTACCGAAAAGTTACTAGGCTCCAAAGGAAATGGGAGGATTCCGGGAAAGCAAGAGCTTCCATTTGAACCATAAACAAGAACATATGTTAGAGGTTTCTTAAGTAGAAAGAAAATATAGAAGTTTTGGGAGAGTTTTCTTACCAAGAATAAAGGTGACGTTTCTTCAAGGAAGTCACCGAAAACTCCACAACTTCAAGGGTATCAACGGAAGTAAAAGCTTGTAAGATGAAAGAATTTAGATTGGTGTTAGAAACCTCTCTCAAAATAGGTGAAAAGAGAAGAAAAGTGAAAGAGAACAACAAGGTGTAACTTACCGAAATGTGTAGGATTGAAGGATGTTTTGCAAGTGATAATTTCTCTACTCTTTTCCCTTGGATTCTCACTTCATTTGTGGGTTAAAAAGCTCTAAGTTTCTCTGGAATGTTTGAGAGAAAAAGAGAGTTTGTGAAGAGAGAATATGTGACCAAAAGTGAAAAAAGAACATGTTTGATGTAAATGTTAGGAATTGGAAAGAGAAGTGGTCAAAACCTCCATTGAGATCTACAATTAGATCAAACATACTCCAAAGAAGTAATTTGCAGCAGAAAACACGAGAAAGGGGGTTTGGAATCTCAAGGAATTGCTCAAAACTCGAAAAAAATGGATTTTAGCCCAAAATGCTTGAGGTGCTGCGCACCTAGCACCTAGGTGCTGCGCACCGGGCCTCTTTTGGGTCCATTCCGTTAACTTTTCGTTAAAGGACTGGGTGTGTAACAGATTCCGTTAGTTTCTCCGTTAAAGGACTAACTGTGTAACAGATTTAGTTAGAGGACTAACCTTGTAACAGATTTAGTTAGAGGACTAACTTTGTAATGAGATTTCGAAATAATGATTTTCTTAACCGACGATTATGGCGTAAACTCAATACTTTAATAACGTGAGAATACTAGATATTAGGCACTTAGGTGATTCTAAAGCTTCCGTCTCGAGGGACAAAGTAGTACAAACACATAAACCCGACTCAAAAGTAATAAACGTGAGTAAATATAAGCGAAATACAAGGGTCCAAATCATTGCGAATAAAAGAGTAATAATCGGTAAATAAAATATACCTCGAAAAGACGGATTGTCACAAACATGAACAAAATATTTTGTCCGTTCAGTTAAATAAACGAACAAGACATGTTCGTTCATTTACACCCGTGAACGTTCATTTATATTTTTATTCATTTACATTCGTTTATTAGCTAGTGCTACTTTATTATATTCATTTTGAAATAGTTAACGTAATACGGAGTAATATATTATTCAAAGTTATTTTCCTTCTTTCTTGAGAATTAATTAATAAAATGAATAAGTATAATTATGAAAATAAATATAAATATAAATGATTTGCGCTAGATTTAGAAATATAAGGTAATTATTTTCATTAATAATTTAGGTTGTTTTATTTATTCGTATTCGTTTATGTACGTTTAGCATTCAGATATATTCGTTTAGCATCCAAACAAACACACATAAACAAACACGAACAAACTCAAATTCTTAATAAACGAATATGAACACAAAATTCCGTTTGTAATGTGTTCGTGTTTGTTTATTTGTTCGTTAAATTTAAACACGAACAATCATCATTCGTGTTCGTTCGATTCACTTACAACACTACATTTACAACACTACATGTGAGAATACTAATAATTATGTTAGAGAATATAACTACATATGAAATTTTTATGTTATAGAATATTGTTTTTATACTTATTTTTGACTATAACCTTCAATAATTAGGGTCTTTATACTTGAAAGTTATTAAAATTATAACTATATTAAAGTCATTTTTTTAAATATAAGTTGATTATTATAAAAAATAAAAATAAAAACATTATTAGTATTATTATATTAGAATAGATTTTTATTATTTTAATAGGTGAGTTAATTACTATATAAGTTGTATTTGAATTTTGGTTTGATTAAAAAATTAAATCTGAAAAATCAAATAAATGAAATATTAGTTGGCATATTTAAATGTGTTAAATGAAAAATAAAGGGTATTTTGGTAAGTTTGCTACTTAAAATTTCAACAAAAGTTCAAATGTTTTATATGTAGTTAAGATAAAAAAAAAAAAAGTGAGTTACCAATTAATCGTATTCTCCCCACCTACTCAAATTTTGCTTCTTGTTATACAAAACAACGAATGTCGTCCTTCAGCAATGATCTCTCCTGTTGCTTTGTTCTTTAAAACAACAACAGTACCTTTAAAAGACCCTTTTCCGCCAAGAAGCTTTGCACTAATCTCCAACTCATCCTGCGAAAAAGGTACATTCTCGGAAATAAGTATATAAATAGGTAACCATCACAAAAGTGACTTCTATAAGACCTTAAGCCCAAAGTAGCCGACTAACCGAATAAATTTGGGATCAATTTCAAATCATAGCGAGGAAGTTATAAGTAGCGACTTAAAACGTGTAAGATGCTCAAACTAATCAGATCATGTACACAGTACACCAATTCCTTAACGGGATTGTCCATTTATGCGATCCTCAGACATCGACCACCAATTACAGTTGCATACGAGACTGAGAACATACAAATTAGAAAAATGGCTTGTACAATCTTTAAACTATGGTGGTCTTAAAATACTACTTCTTAAATAAATCTTCTGTTGAGATATAGAAAAAACCTAACACAAACTCTTATTGGATGACGGAAAAGAGTACTAACTTTTATAATTTCACAAACAAAATCGACTCACTCAAACCAATTCAACCAAAACAATATAATAGCCAACTCAATCCCTAAACTTTTTGAAGAACACATCTTTTGAATACTAAAACACTGCAACTTTTTTTATTTATTTTTTCAAATAGGGATAATGTATATATACATAGGCCACCCAAGTACTCAAAACGTTACACTAAGCCACAAATATCACCCAAATATCAAAGTAACTTCTTCGCCACCCAAGTATCAGTATGGTTCCGTTTATGCTAATTCCGGCTAAAAACTTGACAGACAACAACAATGCCCTCAATAATTCAAAAAGATGTAAATACCTTTACTCGATAGAAGGAAATAACTAGGACGAGGTTTTAAGAGAAATGGTATTTGGATCTAGGTGGATCAAACGGATCGGGTCTTAATCAAGGAGGGTGACCCTTTCCCCTTTCTGTTTTTGGAACGGGTCACAAATGAGTCTTCCCAAAGTGTGTCAGATGCTTCATACGGGGTAGTGATATAAGGTTGTTCCTAGTTTTACACAAGCGGTTTTTAAATCAAAGAGTACCTTATTCGTTACAATTACTACACATCTTTCATCATCTACAGGTAACTAGTCCATAATAATTAACACCTTGTAATCCCAAAAATTCGAACTTACATTGAGGTTGGCAGTAGAAACGTAAGAAATCGACATATCGACAGAAACATTCATAGGTGTATCTTTCTGATACACCATAATCCCACCAATCTCATCTACTAAATTTGCAATAGCACCCACAGCCAAATTTCCATTTCGATCCTAAATTCAAAGAAAATATCATGACAACTTATACAATTCTGTTCAAATAATGCGTTAGAATAAATACAATTGAAATGGAAGTTTTTACAGTAAGGCGAGGGGGGACTGTGAATGAGTAAGAGATTAAACCCGGTTCGAACCGGTCCACTTGAATGCCCCTAAGCGTGCAACTTTCGTAAAAGCTGTGTGATGATTCGGGTCGTTTAGGAGGGATGGTGAGTCGGTTAACTCGGTCGGAATCTTGCTGGGTTACTCGGAGGTATTCTTTTGGCCGGTTTTCCATCACCAACTCGTTTTCGATGCGATGTTACAAGCCTTTCGACTTATTTTTTATAAATTTAAACTTTATAGTTATATAAAGATTTATGTGTTTATTATAATTTAAAAAGCAGTAATAAGTCATAAAATATCGTCTTATGAAATATGAACTGAATGTTAATAAGTTAAAAATCTTATAAATTCTTATATAAATTCAAACAAATATGTTTATAGATTAGAATTTAATTGAATTGAGACATTAGACTCTTTCTCTTTGTTTAATTACATACTTCAATTTTTACTTATCCACAAAACTCGCACCAATCTTATCAAGTAATTTTGCGATCACGTCAACATTCAATTTTTTGCTATCCTAATTTGTGGAAATTATCACGACTAAAACTCTTAAAAACTTTCAATTCTCACGGTTCTTTTATATTGTCTAATGCTATAAAAAGCACCTCTCATATGTTCTTTCTAAAAAAGCTCTTATATGTGTTCTTTCTAAAAATATAATGGATGATCATCTATAAAAATAAAATTTATAGCAAGCTAAACCAAATAATATAAAAGAAAACACAAATAACAATAACAGTTGTTATGTATCTTAAATATACTTAACTTTTTAAATATGTCCAAATTACCATAAAAAGTTAAACTTTGTGTATATCAAAGTTCTGTTTTATTTATTACTTTTATATTTCTTTTGTTTTATTATGTTTATTTTGTTTGACTTTTTAAAGTTTTTATTTTTTAATTTTAATCTTAAATATTTTTATTTTTATTATATAATATTTGATGAAAAATATATTAATAAAAATATATCTAAAACTCAATTCACTAATATAATTTACCTCAATTGTTATGAAATATAACTAAAGTTATTAAAAGTAAAAATTAAAAGATAAATACCTTAAATTAAATATAGCAAATATAATAAGACGGAGGAAATATATAACCTACCAAGTCACTAATCACAATGATAAAGGATTTGCATACTTATAAATAACAAACACACTAAAATTTGGATACATAATTAATCAAAATACTAACTCGGATTAAGATAAAATAAATTTTAAAATGTTTTTAATTCAGATAAACACACATAAAAAACAAACATGTGAAACAAAAAAAAAAACAAAGTACCAAAATAATCACCATTCACTTACAATTTACAAAAATAATCTATCTAATTTTTTTATTAGTCTTATTTTGTTTTATGTATTTTCACGACGAAAAAAATGTCGCGAGAAATTCGTCACGAATCATGTGATTATTTTTGTAAAGTGTAAGTGATTGGTGATTATTCCGGTAATTAATTCAAAAAAAAAAAAAACAAAAAAAAAAAAAACATAAACAATTGAGAAACCCAAGCTGAACCCCAGATCCAAAGACAGTGTCTCAGTCCTTGTTGTCAGCCGATCAAATTTCTCATATCGATTTCTCCTAATTTTATGTAAGTTTTCCTTTTTGTTTTCTTAGTTTTAATTTTGGTCATTGTTTATTACTACATATTGCTGAATAATCAATTGAATTGGTAATCGGGAGTGAATTGGTTGATTATAGGTGAAATTATTTACATATTTTTAATTTTATTGCTGAAAATGAATTGAATTGGTACATGATATGGTATCTGATGTTATGTCTTAGAAACTAAACTACTGTATCACTTAGAAGATCATTTCATAGAATTCAGAGAATTAAGATTTTTCGGTATATTAAGTTGTGCCAAGCTAGTACCTTTACGCTAATGCGTTCTTCTGTTGGCTTGTGAAGCTATCTTATTCACTGTGATAACACCACAAAAAAGTCATGGCGCTTCTTCTTTAGGAAAGTTTCCTGAAAGTGTAACCGCAGTCGACTTTAAATGCCCCAACAAATCAATTGAAAGTACACAACAAATAGACAGTTTACGTTTATGAATATTCAAGATGATTATGGAATTACAAGTTTGATTTTATTAAATGTATTTTTCTGATGGTATATCAGGTGGAAATCTATCGGCCAATCATCAAACCAAGCTTAGATCCGACCTCACTGTTTCAGTCTTTTAATTAGATTGCTCGAGTTAAGTAGGAATTAAGATAGCCACACCGTGCACCTTACACCTTTTACTGTTTAACATATTCATAATTTCAAAATTCATAAAACTTTCAGATGGTACATCCCAAAACGGCCTTCCCATTTTGACTCGACTTAAATATTAACAGTTTTGACCTGTTACCAAATTCACTCGACTTTCCCAGATTGTCACATGTATCCATACTACTGGTAGTGTAGGAAACTTTCAAGTAATACAAGACCACAAGGATGATTCTACGAGAACATTTATTTAATTATGGAAGCAAATATTCTTACATATATGCAAATTAAAATTTTACTTTATGGGTTTACAGTAGTAAGATAATTTCATGACTTGAATCGGTTTACAAACAGTCACCAACAACTGTTCAGCTAAAGATGACACATGGCACAGTTTAAACACAAATGACGACTAAGATAGGAATGATTGAACGTAGGTCAAATGACTTCCTTTAGCTTCCTACTCGTTTAATATGTTGGAAAGCCAGAAATAATGTAATAACCAAAAGCAGAACATCCCATTCATGTTTTCTTCTTCAGCAAACAACAATCATATCTTCCAATCTGCTCTGAGTTAAGCCACATCAACCCTTTCCTATTTGAAAAAGTATTATTCCTCATGCATGCTTTAAAATTATTGCAACGATATTTAAAGATAGCTATAGTAATATGTCAGAATAGAAATAAACCTAAGTAGTTGATAGAAAAAAAGGGAGAAAAGAACACATACCTTTGATTTTAAATGTATACCATGTATATAAAAGCTACTTGAATGCATTCCTTCAACAGAATTAAAAGTAGACTTACCATCTTCCGGCTTGCTTTGAAATTTAAGCAGAGAAAACATCGCTCCATAATTATTTGCAACAATGAATAAGATGAATATGCTTGTTAAAATAAAATTGGTATGTAATATATCCATATCACCATCTACAATAGCTCCATAATTATAGAAACTGCGCACACTTTCATAACTGCTACCACAAGGAAATGGCCGGTCAAAAATCGCAGGTCAAAATTATTGATTAATTGAGCAGATTAAAGAGATTGAAAACATTTAATAGCCCACACGTGGGCATTCTAAGGTTTCATTTATTAGAGGTATATATAGATGTATTTTGTTTGCATTTCTAGGTATTTATCATCCTGGAATTTTTTTTTTCTTCCAAAAATCAGTTGAGCTAATTGATGCATCGTTTTGTTATAGAAATGTCTTTCTTGAAGAACTTTCTTGGTGACGTAAAGGCCGATGTTGTATTCAAACTTCTGGATAGTTCTTTCTTTTCAGGTCTGAATTAAAACAAACCTTTTACTTGATAAAATCTCGACACCCTCTCGATTGAACCCTTAATCTTATTTATAAGATTCACTAAACCAATCTGGAAAAAATGACAGAAATATTCAGCTACACCGCTTCCAGACAATTATCACAAATGTTCTTTGCAGTACTCTTCTTTCATGGTTCTGAATACCTTTTAGCAATCATTTTTCACGGGAAATCAAACGTAACTTTTCAGTCTCTCTTAATCAGCCAACAATATTTCTTGGCAATGTTCTTCTCTGTATTAGAATATCTACTCGAACTTTACCTTTTCCCCGGATTAAAAGAATATTGGTGGATAAGCAATCTGGGACTCTTAATGGTCGTGATTGGGGAAATAATAAGGAAGCTTGCTATTATAACTGCTGGACGGGCTTTTACTCATCTTATTCAGAGGCATCACGAGGAACATCATAATTTAGTAACTCATGGAGTTTATAGTATTGTTCGACATCCAGGGTACACAGGCTTTTTTCTTTGGTCAGTTGGTACCCAAATAATGTTATGTAACCCTTTCTCAACAGTTGCCTTTACATTAGTCGTTTGGAACTTCTTTCATAGAAGAATACCATACGAGGAGTACTTTTTGAGACAGTTTTTTGGTGAGTACGAGGAGTTTGCTAAACGGGTTCCTTCTGGGATTCCATTCGTTAAGTGATAAGACTGTGTTACAAGCCTGAAGTTCTAACCTTTCTACAATGACAGATTTAAAGATTTGTACCAACTTTCACGGTCTGTCGTTTAAATTTTTTGTGTTTGAGTTAGATATTTAATACAACAAATTACCATGTATGCTTCCTTTTTGGATTGAAATTTACATGGAATTCCTTAAAGATTGGACGTGTATTGTAATAGAAAGTTTTTGTTTAATTTCTTTTGTTGTTGCAAATTTCAGTTTGAGTCGAATTTCAAAGTGAATATCTAACCCCATTTGATGTTTTTATGTTAAGTTGATTTAGTTGATAAATGGCTCGAGTAATTCAAGTTTTAACTGCCTTATAATTTCGTTTATAAGAGGACGAGTTTCGCTATACAGCTTTTGGAATTAGGCATGTGTATTAATACATGAGAAAATTATCAAATTGTCAAAATATGCATAGTATTTTATAAGATGTCAATTTTTCCCAAACATTTTACAAAATGTCAAGCACCTGGTATATGCGAAATGTCTCACATTATGCAAACTGCCCGCGTTTTTGCGTTTTTTTTTTTGCGTTTTGTTGTATTTTCAAACTTTGTTTGTTAATGAAACCACTTAATACATTAAAATACTACATTTTAGAACATAGAAATACATCATATAACAAATAACTAATCATCATATAAATGAACCGATACTTGAGACGATTGAGTTTGTTTTTTTCTTTGCAGGAGATGTAGAAGGGGGTTTTTTGAACGAGAGTTTGAAGGTTGGCTTGAACTTTAGTATTCTGGAATCTTTGCAGCACATATCTTTCTAGTGTGACCTTTTTTCTTACAACGGTCACATGTCACTGGTTTTGCCTCCCCTTGCGATAGTATGCGGTCTTTGTTTTTTGGACGACCCACCTCTCTCCTTTCCATTGATGGTGGGTTGATCATAGAGATCCTATCTTGGCGCAACCATTTAGAAGGATGTCCAACTGGGAATATGAATCCTGTATATGTTCGTTTATAATTTTTTGCCTTGAACCAATGTTGTGCCCATTCACCGACATCGTCCATTTTAAAATGTTTTAATGCTGCTACAAGGTGTGAACAAGGTATACAATACTTTTGCGAAAGTTGACAGGTGCATATCTTATTGACCAATGCATTTTTCTTGTTGTCTTTCACCTCAAACGTGTAGTCATTAATTGGTATGGATTTCCATTTGTCGCCTCTATCTACCCTACGCTTTAATTTCTCTGTAGCCCATGATGTTAATGGTTAATCCAAATCCTCTATAATAAAAAACAAATCAGAAATAGTAAGGTATTAAATTAAGAAATCATAGTTATTATGAGACGAAAAAACATCGGATGGACCAAGATGCTCGTTCGTCTGCAGACGCGATCTATCGGACGGATCAACATGCTCGTTCGACTGCTCAATAGCATCGTCTCAGTAAACAAACAAACCCGCTAAATCCTCCATGACAACCTGTAAAAAACATTTTTTTAATAAATTTCAAACATGCGAAACAAAATAATGTTACAAATAATAGTTAAAGAGTATTACCGAGATACGATCCTCCATATCCTCATGCACTCGCGCCGACAGGTCAACTGAGGTGAAACTATACCCAGAAGGAAGATCCTCTGAGCTCGTCATCCGACGCTCCAACTCAGCAGTACGATCCTACTGAGCCTTCTCCCTGAGCCGTCTCCCGAGCCTCTGACCCGTCATACAACGCTCCAAACATGTCCACCGATCAACATCTAGAGGTCCCATCTCATCGCCGGTCTCCGGACCTCAAGCTTTCTTTAAAGAAGGCTCAACAATATCATCAAGAAGACCCGACTGTTCGTGTACACCCCTATGTCGACTAGATGTGGCAGCCGCATCCTCCACAACATGCTCCACCACAACCTCCTCAACCCCATCAAAAGTCGCCTACCAATCGGTCGTAGTCTCCCGCTCGGTCGGTATAATCTCAAGCGGATGATGGGCATCCTTTAAATTTAAATCAAATAATAAATATTTATTCAAACTAATTATTTTTAAATACAAAAAAAAGTTTATAGTAAAAAAACTTACATCCTCAAAATCAAGAAAGCTCAAGCACGACTCCCACAAAAAATTGGTGTGCCCCAAGTGCCCGTGATATAGTCACGTGTATGCAGTAAAAGATCTCGCCCTCGGGAACGTCTCGAATATCTATATCTACAAAATCAAACACAAACTCAAGTTATTTTGTTTCTAAAAAAGTTAATATCATAATAACTGAAATATGAATTAAAATTTTAACTATGACGGGATCTATTCGAACTAGGTTTGTATAAACAAACGTGTAGATCTAGATCTATCAAAAAAGTTGCAGCGGATCAACACTTTGATATTACAAGAGAGCAATTATCAAGTAATTAATATGAATAAACAGTAAGAACATAAGATATCCACCAACAACCTCAATCTACTAAAATTAGGGTTTCGTAATAGACGTATATTTACAACGATATAAGGATCTATATTTATAGACCTTGAGGCTAACTAACCCTTGCTATTATCGGGTTACAGTATCTAATCGAACCTACTTCATTCTTATCACAAATCTGTTACAAATATAACTGCTAATAAATCGTAACAAACATTACCAGCTCAACAGTAGAAACTCCCATGCAAGCCATGCAACACCAGTAGTAATAGTGACCAGTCATAACTTGACTTATGACCAATAATAACCAACTCTACCAGTAGTAAATCACTAAAACTCAACAATCTCCCCCTAAACTTATGTTTTCCATCACAAACATAAGTTTCTTCAATAATTAGAGGGAATGCTTCAAAAAACTTTAAATTCCTTCACATTGAGTATCTATGATCTGTGATTTGGCATCTAATTTTCTGCAATAGTTGAATAGTTTCTTCTGAATCTCGATGAGCTTTCAACTTCACATTAGCATGTTGATCATCACATTTATGCCATGGTTATTATTCCTTTCAACCAAGAAAGACTTTGTAGTTCCATCACTTCTGGTCAGAGAATACACTCCACAACTTTTATAATGAATCCATTCCAAAATAGGAGTAAATCTTGCAATCTTCTCATGAACATTCTCTAGCTCAAACATAATCTCTAATAACTCAAATAATAAGTCGAACAATACCTTGCCTTTGAGAATATTTCTGCCTTCCAATCAAGAACATATCCACCAGGTCTCGTCTGCTAATATCTCTGAATATTCCCAATGAACTATTATATACTTTATAACTCTTTGAAGCTCTGACTACTTTATACGCATTCTTACCATTGACCACAATTGCATACCAATCAATGATAGGCATTTTTTTGAATGTTGTATCACAATTGATATCTTCAGAATGAATTATCAAGTCTTTCATGTGATCAAAGATTCTATCACCTACTTCATGAACTTGATCATCAGATATTTCAGGTACACACCGAAATTCAAACTCTCTAGAGATATCTTCTACCTTTACTTTTATGACCTTTGGCTTTTGTTCTTTATCCTCTTGCTCTTGATTTTTCCCTTTAGTAGATTCATCCTTCTTTGCTCCTGATTTTACCTTCTTTGCACCTGTATTAACCTGCTTATCAGCACTGTCTTTTCTTTTACCATTAGCAACTGTTTCTACTCAGTAGAAACCTTACTATCTTGGTGTTTCTTTCTTTTATTGACTAATTCCTAGGTTCATCAGTAGATTTCTTCTGTACTTGTTCTTTACTTGTCTGCTTATCTCCAAAATGCACAACTTTGTATCCTCTATCCAATGGAGCTTTCAAAGCCCTTTCCCTTTCAAACTGTTCCGTATCTGCATCTTCATTCTGCAATTTTTTCTCTTTAATAGAGCACTGTATCTAACTTCATAGGCCCTAGTTGTTTTCCGCTATACTTTCCAGTGTGTTTAAGAAAGTCAATATACTTCTTTTTATCTTCAGCGCTTTTAATGTTCCCCTTTAATGTCTTGCTGCTCTTTGATTTGGCCTTTTCTTCTTCTTTCTTTCTGAGCTCTGCTCCATCTTTCTCCAACAGTTGTTGAGCTATTAAAAAGTCTTTCTTTTCTTGAGCCTTCCTTTTCACTTCTTCCTCAATCTGTTCTTGGGCCAATCTTTCAGCAGCCACAACATCATCAGCTTATTTCCTTTCCTTCTCTCTTTCTTCTTCTTCTTCTTCTTTCTTTTCTGCCTGTTCCTGTTAAAGTTCCTCCTTACTTTTCATCTTTTCTTTTCCCTTGCTTTTAAAGTTTGGGTCTTCATCTTGAAATACCTTTTTGATTTCTTTCTTTCCCATGTAGAATCCATCGTCCTTGTTTAAATCCTTGGAAAAATAATAGGCTTTGTAGTCACAGTTGTAGGGTCCAGCAGATTCACCAGTATTAAGTATAACTGGTTTCTCTTTTGGTCTATTTGCAGCAGCCTTTCTTTGTCTTTCAACAGCAGCAACTATTTCAATCTTTCTAATGGCCTTTTGATTCAACTTTTCTTGTTTAAAACTTTTCCAACTCAACATCTATAGTAATGTCTTCTTCAATCAATGGTTCTACTGGTGGATCGATAGAAACTTTTTTTTTGATTTTTTTCTTGTTCAGTAGAATCTTCTTTTTCATGAATAAGCTTCTTGATCCTTTTCAACATTTATATAAGTCTGATCATCCATGTTGTCACCGTCATTGAGATTCTCTTCAGCAGTAGAATCAATCTTTTCATTCTCTTTTCATCTACAACCCTCCCCTTTTTGGTAGCATTCCTGTCAGACTTTCCAGAAGAGCTTGAACTAGAGGGAGATGGTAACTTGTATGGTCTTTTCTTTGAAGTCCTATGTTCCCCCTTAGACCCACTCTTCCCTTATACTTTTACATGTTTCTTCATGGAGAATTTGTAATGCTTGACCTTTTTAACCAGCTTGAACACAAATCTTGAGCTGCTTAATCTCCTTAGTTCGAGCAAGAACCTTCTCAGTATTTAAGACAGTGTCCCATCACACAAGATTTGAGTATGCATATCTATCCTCCCCACTTTTCTGTTGAGTACCAACAGTTGGCGGTTCCTTTGAAGTAGGTTTAGAAGGTGCCTCTTGCCTAGCAGGAGCATCAACTTCTCCCATGGTTTCTTGGCACCTGGGTCTTCTTAACAATGATTCAAAAGAATCATCATCATCTAGAGTTGTCATTGGTTGGGTCTTACTGCCTTTCACACTGTCATGTGCACCACTAGGTGGTACATCAGTAGTATGAGCCCTTCCAACATGGTCTCCCCCTTATGGACGACCTTCTTTTGGAGCTTGGGTGAGGGCTCAGTTGTACCCATTTTCTGTGTATCAGTAGAAACTGATTTGGAAGTTTTAGTATGAACTTTGGATTTTTGTGCTTTGGGTTCTTTAAGACCAAGCGCTTGCATTTGGAAATTCTACACTTCTCAAGTACAGTTGTA
Organism: Senecio squalidus; assembly: GCA_910822075.1. Lineage (NCBI taxonomy): Eukaryota > Viridiplantae > Streptophyta > Magnoliopsida > Asterales > Asteraceae > Senecio > Senecio squalidus. Next base: position 15,646,328 of record CAJVGC010000001.1, read on the forward strand.
TCCATGTTTAGTTGTACCCATTTTCTATATTTATATTTTGATGTGGTTAGATATTAACAAGAAGATCCAAGCGCTTGCATTTGGTTAATGAACCGGGCCAAACGTAAGACGAATTTGGAATTTAAAATATTGAAATTTAGATTTTTTATGTAATAAAGTTTGGATTTGTTTATGTTAATCATTCAGTGTATGATACTTTTGGAATTTGGAACTTTTAAATAATGAAGTTTGTATTGTTTCCATATTAATCTTGTTTGGATTTTTTTTGAATGATGGAGTTTGGATTTTTTTTTCTTCTATATTCAGCAACAACCAGTAAAATTACAAAAGAAAAAATTCAAAACTAGCGGTACCATATTCTGACCCGGTCCGCCCATGTACCCACTGTGTATACCCGACCGACCCGGTACCAACGGTCCGGTCACGATTAGGGATTTTAGGCTCCGTTAATTTTTCTCGCAATTTCAATATTAACATTTTTCATTATAAAATCACCTACTATCACTGTGATTTTTATTCCATTCTCCATGTCTAGTAAAACTAAAAATCACATAGCTTACAATGTAAAATGTATCCAAAGAGAAATAAAAAATCCAAATTGATTTTTTTTTGTTATTAATTATTGCATCATAAAATCTAGTTTTTCGAAATTACATTTTCATAAAAATAAAATTAAATGTAATATTATCTTATGGAAATTCAACCCAAAATAGTTGTTTGAGATTTCAAAAAAAATTAGAGTCTAGATAACTTATAATTAAATTGTATTTTGGTTTTAAAATTCACATTAGTGTTAAGATCATTAAATGTTTTATTTGTTCGAGCTTTAATACCGACTCTAAATAAAGAAGAAGAAAAACTTTATCGAAAGTATATGACATTATTACTATACAGAAAGAGAATTGCATATCATGAATAACGGTGTAATTTAATTTTAGAACATAATGTAAAAGTTATATTTTATTAACTCTCAACCATTAAGTTAGGTTCAATGGAAGACTCTAATTAGGTCATTTGGACCAAGGTGTTTATCAGTTTTAAGGTTGAACCGTTAAGTAAAGGGCTAAGTGTATATAATTGTACTGAACTTTATTATTTTCTTGATTATATGCATTTAATTTTTAAACCCTCTATTGTATGTTCAAACACTAATGTTTTCACAAATAATGTAACAAAGGATTTTTATTAACATGTAATCGATTTAATTCTTGAAAATTTCTTAACAAAAATCTGGTTCATATCATTGTGAAAAATAAAAGTTGCATATACACAAAAATAAAAATACAATAAATACACAAATACATAATAAAATGTGTATGGTAAAGTATCTTTAATCTTTAATATATAATAAAAGAGAGCCCTTAAATGTCATATGATAAAGTAAGGTCCGTTGGATGAGTTAGATATTTAATTTCAATCGTTAGATTAGATTGATGATGTCATCAAATATTTTTTTTTATTTACACCTTCATACAATACATAATTGCATTCTTTCTTCAATTTCATCACCACTACAATAAAAAAAAATATTTGTCTCTTATTGGACTATGATTTACTTTATTTTTACTATTTAAAATATCTTATACAAAATATTAAAATATGTGTATAAACGTGAATGTATATATGTTATTAGCTATAAAGATATGTGTATAAACATAATAATATTGGTTATTATACGTGCAATATGAATACTCATAATAATTAAAATAACAAGTTAATAAACATAAAGTTTACGATTCAATTTGTCTATATTCTCGCGCTATCACGGGACAATAATCTAGTTATACTATTATAAAATCTCTTAATACAAAATATTAAAATATGTGTACAAGCGTAAATATATAATGTTATTATAGCCATAGACAGCAGTGTATAAACATAAATATATATTTGTTATTATACATGCAATATTATATACTTATAATAACTTAATATAACAAGTTCATAAACATAAAGTTTACGATTCAATTTTTGTCTATATTATTCACGCTATCGTGGGACAATAATCTAGTTTGTAAATATCTAACATTTATGTCTCAAACTACCAAGAAACTATAAACGGATTTTGTATTATATTGATATGTATTAAAAAAGTGCATAAAAAATAGAAGCATAAAGCATATAACAATTCAAAACTCCTAGTAACTTTTTTGTCATAAAGCATATGGAGAACAAAATTTGAAATTTGCAACGAATATCAAACACTTTTGAGTTTGGATATCATGTTGAAAGATCAAGTAAAATATTGTCTTTCTAATGAATCCTAGTTCTAAATAAACCATACCCTAAATTCCAAATTCTTATTTAATTTGCCTCCACCTATTTTTTTCCCTTTCTTTGACTGTCTACATTTCATATTGATAAATAAAGTATTTAAGGTAATTAATATACTAGATTATGTCCCGTGTTAACGGGGACAAAAAAAAATTGAATCGAAAATTTTATGTTTATATAGATTTAAGTTATTATAAATAAACAATGTATATATATATATATATAATATATATATATTATATATATATTATAATATATTATATTATTATATATATATTAACGTTTATACAAATGTTGTTTATAGTTATAATAACATATACACATTTATGTTTATACATGTTTTGATATTTGTTAGGGAATTTTAAAAAAAATAACGAAAATCAGTTAAATGAGAAATTGAATTGTATAATTAAATTATAATTATGTTTTTTTTATTTTAGTGGAGATAGAATGAAAAATAAAATGTAATATGTAATGTAAAAGGGTCTAAATAAAAATAGTTTTTGATGACATCATCAATATGATCTAACGGTTGAAATCAAGGAAGTTAATCAATCCAGAGACCTTACTTCGCACGTGGCATTTAAGGCCCCTCTTTTATATATTAAAGATACTCATGTATATTATCTTGTATTAATCTCACTATTTATTTACGAAAAATTTTCATTATTTGCATCAAAAACATTAAAATGGTAAAATTTTGTGTCGCATTACTTCCGTATCATTTATACCAAATTTGATATAATACTATTTATCACACCAAATATATTACCTTTTATTTTAACCCTTTTGATTTTGCTCCTTTTATTGTTTAATCTCTAAAGTTTGACTCGTAAACTTTTGTGTATGTAGATTTTAAGTTATTATGGGAAGATAATGTCATACGTATAATAACATATATACGTTAACGTTTATACCTATTTTGCTTATAGTTAAAATAATATATTTTATGTTTTATACATGTTTCGATATTTTTTATAGAGATTTTAGAATAAAAATATGGTAAATCATAGTCTAAATTGAGCGATTTATTGTAAAAATAAACTTATGTTTTTTTATTCAGTGGAGATGTAAATGAAAGAGAAAATTAATATGTATTGTAAGAGGGTGTAAAATAGAAATAGTCTTTGATGACATCATCAATCTGATCTAACGGCTGAAATTAAAAAAGATAAGTCATCCAAAGGACCCTAGTTCGTCATGTGACATTAAGACCTCTCCTTAATTATATATTAAGATAAAAAATTTAATATTAAGGTTATATTTTCAAAACAATCTCTTTGAGATCGACAAAAACGATTAAAAAATGAATTAGTTTTTTTACTTTATGTTATTTCTTTATAATTGATTTAGAAAATAGATTAATCACTTTTAAATAATCTAGTGTACATAAAAATACATTACTGATAAAACTAAAAAATTAAACTTATTGTACCTAATATGTTACGAGCTTCACACTATAACAAACTTAACAAATTTAAAAAAAAAAGTACCAAAGTGTACATATAAATACATAAATAATAAAGTTTATTGATTAGCGTATTTACGAATTAATTAAAAAATTTACTAAATAATTATTATGTAATACATACAAAAAAAAATTGGTGTAATACATTGAAAAAGATTTGGTTTTAGTGTAAGCATATTCATAAAAATGCTTTTGTACACCAAAATGATATAGTTAGGTATGGCTATGGGTAAGGCATAGGAATGAGTATGATACCACCATTTTTGATAGGTTTGAAATAACATTATAATTGAAGGTTTGCTTCCCTTAATCAAACAAATATAATCGGAATCAAGAGTCATTCTTTCATTCCCAAAACAAACACTATATTTACGGTAGGTTTGGTTTCATTCTCATTATCTCGCAAAAAACCATCAAGGTGTAGATAACGTAAGACGTGGCGTGAATCCTCAAGTTTGAGGGAAATGGCGAGACATTGCGTTTTTTAAGACGTAGCAAGACGACGAAAAAATATATATTTTATATTTTGATATATAGTTGTATATGTTTTACTATTATAAGATATATAAATATCAATAATTATCAAAAATTGATGTTTTGACATTACATATAATCTAAGAGAGTCACCGATTTTAAAATCAAAGTATCTTTATAGTTACTTTTAGCCCAGTGCATAAATGGGCCGGCCCGTTTAGGACCCGTCAACTCGGTCCGGTTTTGGGTATCATTTTTTGGTGTTTTCAGGTCGGTCTGGTCCGGGTAATACCGGTTATAACCGGGTATACCCGGTTAACCCGAATTTGTTTTTTTTTTTTTTTTTTTTTTTTAATAATTAGGGGTGTTAGTAAGCTTGTTAAATATTAAAGGGTGTTTTTGTAAATTATTTTTAAAAAAGCTAGATTGTCTCCTTAAATTCCTCCATTTTCCAAAACTAAAACCATTTAACAACAAAAAAAAAAAACTAACCTACGGTCAAAAAAAAAAACATACGGCAAACAAAAAGAAACCATAAAAATCGAAATCTTCATCATCAAAGAGTAAGTTTTTTGAATTATGATTGTTTACATTATGTATCTATCTTTAAATCCATTATTATGCCATGCTTAAGCTGTATTAGGTTTATAACATATGGTTTATTGTGGTTATCACAATTTATTTAATTAATATCATCTATAACAATGTTGTTTATTCCTCTTGTAGATGGAAAAGATAATGTTAATGAGGTACCATCAAATTAAGTGATGATCTAGAAGCTCATCAATGGGCGTAGTGGTAGAAAAAGAAAGCGGGTTTAAGATAGCGAATAAGAAAAAGAACAACCATCGCAAATTACGTGTAACGAAAGGAAGAACACGTCTTTTTGGGAACATTTCGAAAAATACTATGACGATCCGGTTAAGAAACTTCGTAGAAGAGGGGGTGTAACTATTGTTCAAGAACTTACGCCCCCGATTCAATAAAAATGGTACCTCCGCCATGCTTAGACACTATAAGG
>CAJVGC010000001.1:15651664-15693391 GCA_910822075.1 Senecio squalidus
TCTTATTGACCAATGCATTTTTCTTGTTGTCTTTCACCTCAAACGTGTAGTCATTAATTGGTATGGATTTCCATTTGTCGCCTCTATCTACCCTACGCTTTAATTTCTCTGTAGCCCATGATGTTAATGGTTAATCCAAATCCTCTATAATAAAAAACAAATCAGAAATAGTAAGGTATTAAATTAAGAAATCATAGTTATTATGAGACGAAAAAACATCGGATGGACCAAGATGCTCGTTCGTCTGCAGACGCGATCTATCGGACGGATCAACATGCTCGTTTCGACCTGCTCACTAGCATCGTTCTCAGTAAACAAAACAAACCGCTAAATCCTCCATGACAACCTGTAAAAAACATTTTTTTAATAAATTTCAAACATGCGAAACAAAATAATGTTACAAATAATAGTTAAAGAGTATTACCGAGATACGATCCTCCATATCCTCCATGCACTCGCGCCGACAGGTCAACCTGAGGTGAAACTATACCCAGAAGGAGCTCCACCACATGAAGAAGATCCTCTGAGCTCGTCATCCGACGCTCCAACTCAGCAGTACGATCCTACTGAGCCTTCTCCTGAGCCGTCTCCCGAGCCTCCTGACCCGTCATACAACGCTCCAACAATGTCCACCGATCAACATCTAGAGGTCCCATCTCATCGCCGGTCTCCGGACCTCAAGCTTTCTTTAAAGAAGGCTCAACAATATCATCAAGAAGACCCGACTGTTCGTGTACACCCCTATGTCGACTAGATGTGGCAGCCGCATCCTCCACAACATGCTCCACCACAACCTCCTCAACCCCATCAAAAGTCGCCTACCAATCGGTCGTAGTCTCCCGCTCGGTCGGTATAATCTCAAGCGGATGATGGGCATCTTTAAAATTAAATCAAATAATAAATATTTATTCAAACTAATTATTTTTAAATACAAAAAAAAGTTTATAGTAAAAAAACTTACATCCTCAAAATCAAGAAAGCTCAAGCACGACTCCCACAAAAAATTGGTGTGCCTGCGTCATCCAAGTGCCCGTGATATAGTCACGTGTATGCAGTAAAAGATCTCGCCCTCGGGAACGTCTCGAATATCTATATCTACAAAATCAAACACAAACTCAAGTTATTTTGTTTCTAAAAAAGTTAATATCATAATAACTGAAATATGAATTAAAATTTTAACTATGACGGGATCTATTCGAACTAGGTTTGTATAAACAAACGTGTAGATCTAGATCTATCAAAAAAGTTGCAGCGGATCAACACTTTGATATTACAAGAGAGCAATTATCAAGTAATTAATATGAATAAACAGTAAGAACATAAGATATCCACCAACAACCTCAATCTACTAAAATTAGGGTTTCGTAATAGACGTATATATAAGGATCTATATTTATAGACTTGAGGCTAAACTAACCCTTGCTATTATCGGGTTACAGTATCTAATCGAACCTACTTATTCTTATCACAAATCTGTACAAATATAACTGCTAATAATCGTAACAAACATTACCAGCTCAACAGTAGAAACTCCCATGCAAGCCATGCAACACCAGTAGTAATAGTGACCAGTCATAACTTGACTTATGACCAATAATAACCAACTCTACCAGTAGTAAATCACTAAAACTCAACAATCTCCCCCTAAACTTATGTTTCTCCATCACAAACATAAGTTTCTTCAATAATTAGAGGGAATGCTTCAAAAAACTTTAAATTCCTTCACATTGAGTATCTATGATCTGTGATTGGCATCTAATTTTCTGCAATAGTTGAATAGTTTCTTCTGAATCCGATGAGCTTTCAACTTCACATTAGCATGTTGATCATCACATTTATGCCATGGTTATTATTCCTTTCAACCAAGAAAGACTTTGTACTTCTGGTCAGAGAATACACTCCACAACTTTTATAATGAATCCATTCCAAAATAGGAGTAAATCTTGCAATCTTCTCATGAACATTCTCTAGCTCAAACATAATCTCTAATAACTCAAATAATAAGTCATTAAAGTCTGGAACAATACCTTGCCTTTGAGAATATTTCTGCCTTCCAATCAAGAACATATCCACCAGGTCTCGTCTGCTAATATCTCTGAATATTCCCAATGAACTATTATATACTTTATAACTCTTTGAAGCTCTGACTACTTTATACGCATTCTTACCATTGACCACAATTGCATACCAATCAATGATAGGCATTTTTTTGAATGTTGTATCACAATTGATATCTTCAGAATGAATTATCAAGTCTTTCATGTGATCAAAGATTCTATCACCTACTTCATGAACTGATCATCAGATATTTCAGGTACACACCGAAATTCAAACTCTCTAGAGATATCTTCTACCTTTACTTTTATGACCTTTGGCTTTTCTTGATTTTTCCCTTTAGTAGATTCATCCTTCTTTGCTCCTGATTTTACCTTCTTTGCACCTGTATTAACCTGCTTATCAGCACTGTCTTTTCTTTTACCATTAGCAACTGTTTCTACTGTTGTTTTTGGCCTTTTGGCAGTAGAAACCTTACTATCTTGGTGTTTCTTTCTTTTTATTGACTAATTCCTAGGTTCATCAGTAGATTTCTTCTGTACTTGTTCTTTACTTGTCTGCTTATCTCCAAAATGCACAACTTTGTATCCTCTATCCAATGGAGCTTTCAAAGCCCTTTCCCTTTCAAACTGTTCCGTATCTGCATCTTCATTCTGCAATTTTTTCTCTTTAATAGAGCACTGTATCTAACTTCATAGGCCCTAGTTGTTTTCCGCTATACTTTCCAGTGTGTTTAAGAAAGTCAATATACTTCTTTTTATCTTCAGCGCTTTTAATGTTCCCCTTTAATGTCTTGCTGCTCTTTGATTTGGCCTTTTCTTCTTCTTTCTTTCTGAGCTCTGCTCCATCTTTCTCCAACAGTTGTTGAGCTATTAAAAAGTCTTTCTTTTCTTGAGCCTTCCTTTTCACTTCTTCCTCAATCTGTTCTTGGGCCAATCTTTCAGCAGCCACAACATCATCAGCTCCTTGCTTTATTTTCCTTTCCTTCTCTCTTTCTTCTTCTTCTTCTTCTTTCTTTTCTGCCTGTTCCTGTTAAAGTTCCTCCTTACTTTTCATCTTTTCTTTTCCCTTGCTTTTAAAGTTTGGGTCTTCATCTTGAAATACCTTTTTGATTTCTTTCTTTCCCATGTAGAATCCCATCGTCCTTGTTTAAATCCTTGGAAAAATAATAGGCTTTGTAGTCACAGTTGTAGGTCCAGCAGATTCACCAGTATTAAGTATAACTGGTTTCTCTTTTGGTCTATTTGCAGCAGCCTTTCTTTGTCTTTCAACAGCAGCAACTATTTCAATCTTTCTAATGGCCTTTTGATTCAACTTTTCTTGTTTTAACTTTTCCAACTCAACATCTATAGTAATGTCTTCTTCAATCAATGGTTCTACTGGTGGATCGATAGAAACTTTTTTTTGATTTTTTTCTTGTTCAGTAGAATCTTCTTTTTCATGAATAGCTTCTTGATCCTTTTCAACATTTATATAAGTCTGATCATCCATGTTGTCACCGTCATTGAGATTCTCTTCAGCAGTAGAATCAATCTTTTCATTCTCTTTTTCATCTACAACACTCTCCCCCTTTTTGGTAGCATTCCTGTCAGACTTTCCAGAAGAGCTTGAACTAGAGGGAGATGGTAACTTGTATGGTCTTTTCTTTGAAGTCCTATGTTCCCCCTTAGACCCACTCTTCCCTTATACTTTTACATGTTTCTTCATGGAGAATTTGTAATGCTTGACCTTTTTAACCAGCTTGAACACCAAATTCTTGAGCTGCTTAATCTCCTTAGTTCGAGCAAGAACCTTCTCAGTATATTTAAGACAGTGTCCCGTCACCCAAGATTTGAGTATGCATATCTATCCTCCCCACTTTTCTGTTGAGTACCAACAGTTGGCGGTTCCTTTGAAGTAGGTTTAGAAGGTGCCTCTTGCCTAGCAGGAGCATCAACTTCTCCCATGGTTTCTTGGCACCTGGGTCTTCTTAACAATGATTCAAAAGAATCATCATCATCTAGAGTTGTCATTGGTTGGGTCTTACTGCCTTTCACACTGTCATGTGCACCACTAGGTGGTACATCAGTAGTATGAGCCCTTCCAACATGGTCTCCCCCTCCTTATGGACGACCTTCTTTTGGAGCTTGGGTGAGGGCTCAGTTGTACCCATTTTCTGTGTATCAGTAGAAACTGATTTGGAAGTTTTAGTATGAACTTTGGATTTTTGTGCTTTGGGTTCTTTAAGACCAAGCGCTTGCATTTGGAAATTCTACACTTCTCAAGTACAGTTGTATCCATGTTTAGTTGTACCCATTTTCTATATTTATATTTTGATGTGGTTAGATATTAACAAGAAGATCCAAGCGCTTGCATTTGGTTAATGAACCGGGCCAAACGTAAGACGAATTTTGGAATTTAAAATATTGAAATTTAGATTTATTTATGTAATAAAGTTTGGATTTGTTTATGTTAATCATTCAGTTGTATGATACTTTTGGAATTTGGAACTTTTAAATAATGAAGTTTGTATTTGTTTCCATATTAATCTTGTTTGGATTTTTTTTGAATGATGGAGTTTGGATTATTTTTTTTCTTCTATATTCAGCAACAACACCAGTAAAATTACAAAAGAAAAAATTCAAAACTAGCGGTACCATATTCTGACCCGGTCCGCCCATGTATACCCACCTGTGTATACCCGACCGACCCGGTACCAACCGGTCCGGTCCACGATTAGGGATTTTAGGCTCCGTTAATTTTTCTCGCAATTTCAATAGTTATTAACATTTTTCATTATAAAATCACCTACTATCACTGTGATTTTTTATTCCATTCTCCATGTCTAGTAAAACTAAAAATCACATAGCTTACAAATGTAAAATGTATCCAAAGAGAAATAAAAAATCCAAATTGATTTTTTTTTCTTGATTTATATTAATTATGCATCATATAAAATCTAGTTTTTCGAAATTCACATTTTCATAAAAATAAAATTAAATGTAATATTATCTTATGGAAATTCAACCCAAAATAGTTGTTTGAGATTTCAAAAAAAAATTAGAGTCTAGATAACTTATAAATTAAATTGTATTTTTGGTTTTAAAATTCACATTAGTGTTAAGATCATTAAATGATTTTATTTGTTCGAGCTTTAATACCGACTCTAAATAAAAGAAGAAGAAAAACTTTATCGAAAGTATATGACATTATTACTATACAGAAAGAGTATTGCATATCATGAATAACGGTGTAATTTTAATTTTAGAACATAATGTAAAAGTTATATTTATTTAAATCTCAACCATTAAGTTAGGTTCAATGGAAGACTCTAAATTAGGTCATTTGGACCAAGGTGTTTATCAGTTTTAAAGGTTGAACCCGTTAAGTAAAGGGCTAAGTGTATATAATTGTACTGAACTTTATTATTTTCTTGATTATATGCATTTAATTTTTAAACCCTCTATTGTATGTATCAAACACTAATGTTTTCACAAATAATGTAACAAACCGGATTTTTATTAACATGTAATCGATTTAATTCTTGAAAATTTCTTAACAAAAATCTGGTTCATATATCATTTGTGAAAAATAAAAGTTGCATATACACAAAAATAAAAATAAAATACAATACTAATACAAATACATAATAAAATGTTGTATGGTAAAGTATCTTTAATCTTTAATATATAATAAAAAAGAGGCATTAAATGTCACATGACAAAGTAAGGTCCGTTGGATGAGTTAGATATTTTGATTTCAACCGTTAGATTAGATTGATAATGTCATCAAATATTTTTTTTCATTTACACCCTCATACAATAAAAAATTGCATTCTTTCTTCAATTTCACACCACTAAAATAAAAAAAAATATTTGTCTCTTATTGGACTATGATTTACTTTATTTTTACTATTATAAAATATCTTAATACAAAATATTAAAATATGTGTATAAACGTGAATGTATATATGTTATTATAGCTATAAAGAATATGTGTATAAACATAAATATATATTGGTTATTATACGTGCAATATTGAATACTCATAATAATTTAAAATAACAAGTTAATAAACATAAAGTTTACGATTCAATTTTTTGTCTATATTTCTCGCGCTATCACGGGACAATAATCTAGTTATTACTATTATAAAATCTCTTAATACAAAATATTAAAATATGTGTACAAGCGTAAATATATATATGTTATTATAGCCATAGACAGCATGTGTATAAACATAAATATATATTTGTTATTATACATGCAATATTATATACTTATAATAACTTAATATAACAAGTTCATAAACATAAAGTTTACGATTCAATTTTTTGTCTATATTTATTCACGCTATCGTGGGACAATAATCTAGTTTGTAAATATCTAACATTTATGTCTCAAACTACCAAGAAACTATAAAACGGATTTTGTATTATATTTGATATGTATTAAAAAAAGTGCATAAATAAATAGAGAATGTTTATAAAGCATATAACAATTCAAAACTCCTAGTAACTTTTTTGTCATAAAGCATATGGAGAACAAAATTTGAAATTTTGCAACGAATATCAAACACTTTTGAGTTTGGATATCATGTTGAAAGATCAAGTAAAATATTGTCTTTCTAATGAATCCTAGTTCTAAATAAACCATACCCTAAATTCCAAATTCTTATTTTAATTTGCCTCCACCTATTTTTTTCCCTTTTTCTTTTGACTGTCTACATTTTCATAATTTGATAAATAAAGTATTTAAGGTAATTTAATATACTAGATTATTGTCCCGTGTTAACGGGGACAAAAATAAAAATTGAATCGAAAATTTTATGTTTATATAGATTTTAAGTTATTATAAATAAACAATGTTATATATATATATATATATATATATATATATATATATATATATATATATATATATATATATATATATATATATATTAACGTTTATACAAATGTTGTTTATAGTTATAATAACATATACACATTTATGTTTATACACATGTTTTGATATTTTGTATTAGGGAATTTTAAAATAAAAATAACGTAAATCATAGTTTAAATTGAGAAATTGTATAATTAAATTATAATTATGTTTTTTTTATTTTAGTGGAGATAGAATGAAAAATAAAATGTAATTATGTAATGTAAAAGGGTCTAAAATAAAAATAGTTTTTGATGACATCATCAATATGATCTAACGGTTGAAATCAAGGAAGTTAATCAATCCAAGAGACCTTACTTCGCCACGTGGCATTTAAGGCCCCTCTTTTATTATATATTAAAGATACTCATGTATATTATCTTGTATTAATCTCACTATTTATTTACGAAAAATTTTCATTATTTGCATCAAAACATTAAAATGGTACAAATTTTTGTGTCGCATTACTTCCGTATCATTTTATACCAAATTTGATATAATACTATTTATCACACCAAATATATTTACCTTTTATTTTAACCCTTTTGATTTTGCTTCCTTTTATTGTTTAATCTCTAAAGTTTGACTCGTAAACTTTTGTGTATGTAGATTTTAAGTTATTATGGGAAGATAATGTCATACGTATAATAACATATATACGTTAACGTTTATACCTATTTTGCTTATAGTTAAAATAATATATACTTTTATGTTTATATACATGTTTCGATATTTTTATAATGAGATTTTAGAATAAAAATATGGTAAATCATAGTCTAAATTGAGCGATTTATATGTAAAATAAACTTATGTTTTTTTATTTCAGTGGAGATGTAAATGAAAGAGAAAATATAATTATGTATTGTAAGAGGGTGTAAAATAGAAATAGTCTTTGATGACATCATCAATCTGATCTAACGGCTGAAATTAAAAAAGATAAGTCATCCAAAGGACCCTAGTTCGTCATGTGACATTTAAGACCTCTCCTTAATTATATATTAAAGATAAAAAATTTAATATTTAAAGGTTATATTTTCAAAACAATCTCTTTGAGATCGACAAAACGATTAAAAAATGAATTAGTTTTTTTTACTTTATGTATTATTTCTTTATAATTGATTTTAGAAAATAGATTAATCACTTTTAAATAATCTAGTGTACATATAAAATACATTACTGATAAAACTAAAAAATTAAACATTTATTGTACCTAATATGTTACGAGCTTCACACTATAACAAACTTAAACAAATTTAAAAAAAAAAAGTACAACAAAGTGTACATATAAAATACATAAATAATAAAGTTTATTGATTAGCGCTATTTACGAATTAATTAAAAAATTTACTAAAATAAATTATTATGTAATACATACAAAAAAAAATTGGTGTAATACATTGAAAAAGATTTGGTTTTAGTGTAAGCATATTCCATAAAAATGCTTTTTGTACACCAAAATGATATAGTTAGGTATGGCTATGGGTAAGGCATAGGAATGAGTATGATACCACCATTTTTGATAGGTTTGAAATAACATTATAATTGAAGGTTTGCTTCCCTTAATCAAACAAATATAATCGGAATCAAGAGTCATTCTTTCATTCCCAAAACAAACACTATATTTACGGTAGTGTTTGGTTTCATTCTCATTATCTCGCAAAAAACCATCAAGGTTGTAGATAACGTAAGACGTGGCGTGAATCCTCAAGTTTTGAGAGGAAATGGCGAGACATTGCGTTTTTTAAGACGTAGCAAGACGACGAAAAAATTATATATTTTATATTTTGATATATAGTTGTATATATGTTTTTACTATTATTAAGATATATAAATATCAATAATTATCAAAAATTGATGTTTTGACATTACATATAATCTAAGAGAGTCACCGATTTTAAAATCAAAGTATCTTTATAGTTACTTTTAGCCCAGTGCATAAATGGGCCGGCCCGTTTAGGACCCGTCAACTCGGTCCGGTTTTCGGGTATCATTTTTTGGTGTTTTCAGGTGTCGGTCTGGTCCGGGTAATACCGGTTATAACCGGGTATACCCGGTTAACCCGAATTTGTTTTTTTTTTTTTTTTTTTTTTTTAATAATTTAGGGGTGTTTAGTAAGCTTGTTAAATATTAAAGGGTGTTTTTGTAAATTATTTAAAAAAAAAAGCTACATTGTCTCCTTAAATTCCTCCATTTTCCAAAACTAAAACCATTTAACAAAAAAAAAAAAAACTAACCTACGGTCAAAAAAAAAAAAAACATACGGCAAACAAAAAGAAACCATAAAAATCGAAATCTTCATCATCAAAGAGTAAGTTTTTTCGAATTATGATTGTTTACATTATGTTTATCTATCTTTAAATCCATTATTATGCCATGCTTAAGCTTGTTATTAGGTTTATAACAATATGGTTTATTGTGGTTTATCACAATTTATATTAATTAATATCATCTATAACAATGTTGTTTATTCCTCTTGTAGATGGAAAAAGATAATGTTAATGAGGTACCATCAAATTCAAGTGATGAATCTAGAAGCTCATCAAGTGGGCGTAGTGGTAGAAAAAGAAAGCGGGTTAAGATAGCGAATAAGAAAAAGAAACAACCATCGCAAATTACGTGTAACGAAAGGAAGAACACGTCTTGGATTTGGGAACATTTCGAAAAATACTATGACGATCCGGTTAAGAAACTTCGTAGAAGAGGGCGGTGTAACTATTGTTCAAGAACTTACGCCCCCGATTCAAATAAAAATGGTACCTCCGCCATGCTTAGACACTATAAGGTTTGTGAAAATAATCCCAATAATATAGTAAAAGATCAACCTAATGTATATGTAAAAGTGGGTGATGATAGTTGTAGTGGTAGTGTTAAAAAGTGGTCTTTTGATTATGATAAGATACGTAAAGCTCTAATTAAGATGATTATTGTTGACGAGTTATCGTTTTCATTTGTGGAGAAGGAAGGTTTTAGAGAGTTTATGGAGTGTGTTTGTCCTCTTTTTAAGATACCATCTCGTTATACCGTGTCTAGGGATTGTGCGGAATATTTTATTGAAGAAAAAAAAAAGTTACAAATTTTCTTTAGTAATTGTAAACAAAGGATAAGTATCACAACCGACACTTGGACTAGTATTCAAAGAATTAATTACATGAGTATGACCGCTCATTTTATTGACGATGATTGGATTTTACATAAGAGAATTATTAACTTTAAACCAATTTTTAGTCATATGGGTAAAGACATTGGTGTGTCGGTTATGGAGTGTTTGGAGGAATGGAAAATCAACAACTTACTTACGGTTAGTGTTGATAATGCTAATCCTAATAAAGTTGCGATTGATATGTTAATGAAAAATCACGTAATTTGGTTTCTAATGGTGAGTATATTCATATTCGATGCATGGCACATGTTATGAACTTAGTTGTTGGTGAAGGGTTTAGGGAGTTTAATTCATCGGTAGAAAGTATTAGAAATAGCGTAAGATACATTAGAGCTTCACCGGCTAGAATCGCTAAGTTTAAGCAATGTGTTATTGACAAATAATAACTCATAAATTTAGTTTGATTCTCGATTGTAAAACCCGTTGGAATTCAACATACGATATGTTAGAACGAGCCGAAAAGTTTGAAAAGGCCTTTGAGTTGTATGATCTTAGAGATCCGGGATTTAGAAATGAGTTGATTGATATTCCCAAAGAAGAAGATTGGGTTCGTGTTCGCAAGCTCAACAAAATGTTGTTAATCTTCAAGGAAACAACGGTTAAGGTACTTTTCTTTCTTCATTTTGTGTCGTTTTAAAATGGTCATAAAAGACAAACCGTATATCCTTTTAATATGTTTTTTTTGTTGAAAAGGCATTTGAGTCTACTTTCTAATGGATTGGGGTATATTTTTGATTCAAACTACGTTTTGCGCAGTTTTTAAAAACGTAACAGCTTGTTACCGAAACAGTTTTCGAGAATGTGTCGTTTTAAAATGGTCATAAAAGACAAACCGTATATCCTTTTAATATGTTTTTTTTTTTGAAAAGGCATTTGAGTCTACTTTCTAATGGATTAGGGTATATTTTTTGATTCAAATTACGTTTTGCGCAGTTTTTAAAAACGTAACAGCTTGTTACCGAAACTGTTTTCGAGAATGTGTCGTTTTAAAATGGTCATAAAAGACAAACCGTATATCCTTTTAATATGTTTTTTTTTGTTGAAAAGGCATTTGAGTCTACTTTCTAATGGATTAGGGTATATTTCTTGATTCAAATTACGTTTTGCGCAGTTTTTAAAAACGTAACAACTTGTTAATTGAATATGTTGCATGTGTTTTTTCTTAATAGGTTTCGGGTTCTTCTTATCCCATTTCACATGAATTCATTAGTGAAGTTTTAGCTTTAGACTTGGAATTACGGGCTCTTCAAAATGATAATGATTATAGGTTTAGGGTAATTGGTGGTATTATGCGGGACAAGTTCGATAAGTATTGGGGTTCAATTGAGAAAGTGAACTTGATGTTGTATTTTTCGGTCGTTTTAGATCCACGTATGAAGTTATTTTTTATCCGCTATGCTTTTAAAACACTAATGGGATTTATGAGAGATCACAAAGATAAGGATGAAACGGCCTTTTATGAAAAGGTTGACAAAGAGGTGAAAGAGAAAGTACAAGACAGGATGAAACTTGTATATGACGAGTATAAATTGGCGTTCGAGGAACCGGTTTCAAGCTCTACTACTCAACGGGAAGGAATTGTGGAAGATGTGGTGAAAGTCAAGAGTAAGAACAAGTTCATTGCAATGTTTGGAGAAGATAGTGGAGCTAACAATAGTCAAACTAAATCGGAATTCATAAAATACCTACAAGAACCCCGTGAACCATTAGATGATGACTTTGACATATTGCAATGGTGGAAGGTTAATGCGGGTCGATATCCAATTATGTCAAAAATGGCAAAAGGTAACTTGTTATATATATATATATATATATATATATATATATAATATATATATATATATATATATATATATATATATATATATATATAGTATTTGTTCGTGTTTAAAATATTATGTTAACATTTATGTATTGTATATTAGATATGTTAGCGATTCCGATAACTACGGTTGCATCGGAATCGGCGTTTAGTACGACCGGAAGAGTTTTTAGTGAAACACGAAGTTCATTATCCCCGACACTAGTGGAAGCCTTGCTTTGTACCCAAGATTGGGTTCGGAAAAGTAAAAAAGTAATAACAAGTCACGAAGAAGCGGTTGAACAACGATGAAGTCGGATATGGTAATTTTAATCGTTTGCATTATTACATCGTTTGCATTATTATATTCGGTTTGTTAAAAGATTGTAATATAATATTCTTTATTTTTTTATGTGTTTAGATATTTACGAGAAGATCCAATCGATTGCATTTGAGTAATGAATGAAGCGAGGCAAATTTAAGATGAACTTTGGAGTTTTTTTTGTTAAAAGATTGGAATTTGTATTAGTTTTATGTAATGAAGTTTGGATTTGTAATGAATATGGAATTTAGTTTTATGTAATGAAGTTTAGATTGATGATTTTTAAATTTTGTCTCCTCACTTTATTAAGTTTTTAATCTTTTTATTCTATCAAATTGACCATCTTTATTCAAACTTATAAAATAAATGTATAAAATCATTGATGGTAAACAAACACGGATGTTCTCTTGTGTTCAA
Organism: Senecio squalidus; assembly: GCA_910822075.1. NCBI lineage: Eukaryota > Viridiplantae > Streptophyta > Magnoliopsida > Asterales > Asteraceae > Senecio > Senecio squalidus. The sequence continues at coordinate 15,664,324 of CAJVGC010000001.1, forward strand.
CAAACATTTCTTCTTTTCCCCAAACAAGAGATTTGCCGTGATGTAAAAATTAACATAAGAAAAGAAAAAGAAAAAGAAAAAAAAAATACCAAAAATTCGGTCTACCCGACCCGGTCCTACCCGACCCGAACCGGTCCCAATCGGTCCGGTCTTCGGTCTTGGATTTTGAGGCTTATCGGTCTCGGGCCAGTCCGGTCCGACCCACTATGCACTGGCCTAGTCACTTTTATAAAAAATTAACATTTTTCACCTTTTGTTTTTTCTTTATTTCCATAATGCATTACAAAAAACTCAGTGATGTAATGTGATAAAGTCCGTCATGGCACATTTCCATAACGCGTTACAAAATACTCTTTTAGTAAATATAAATCTAAACAATTAAACATTGATAGAAAGTTTGAATTAGATGGTTGAAAATGAAACAAAGGACAAAGAATATCCATAGAAGATCAAGATACTAATACTTCTATATTACTACTTTTCTACATACTTGGAGAGGAGATACTTAAAGATAGTCCAATAGATATTAGGGTAGTGTTTGGTTTGAATTGATACTTTGGAGTGTATATGCTAGGAGGAAAGCCATCCCATGATATAGATTTGGGGGAACCCATATCATATCACATAATCACACTTTCATTTCACTTCTTTGATAAGTAATCCCGCAAACCAAACATGGCCCAAGTATCTCGACTTCATTTGTGAATACACCTTAAAAATTGGTTCCTAATGGTTCTTAAAATATTTTTACTAGTTCTCATTTGAACCAATATGAGCACTAGTAATGATTCCCCGTCTATCACTACCACGAGAACAACCACACTCGACCGCTACCGCAAAACCAACCACCATTCGCTAACCCAAATCCAATTACCATTGCTATCACAAACTACACCTCTCGCCAAAAACCATCAAGTATAGTTATACTAGTCATCTTTTTCCAATCCTTTTAAGTATAATCTTAAATTAGGGTTTATAATTTCCATCGAAAATTACTATTGTCTCCCTTTAATTGATTATTATATACTTCTCCTTAAAACCTATAATGGATGATCTCAATATAAAGCCTAACTTAGCTCTATATCTAATATAAATCAATGAAAACTAGCCATACTTGCACAAAAGCAACAAATCTTGCCCGATAACGTCTTTTCTTGATCAATAGACATCAAGTTGGCTAGAAGTATCAAATATCTTATGAACACCTCTTTTAGGCATACATTTGAAGCATGAGCTTTGGCCATTTAACTCATAGAGCTAAAAGCTAGTTGAACTCAATCATGGCAATTCAAGAAGACACATTAAAATCAGAAAATAAAACATGGCTAACAATGGCATACCCCCTTTCACCTCACATTATGAGGCGTATTTAGCCAATCGTAAACCATGTTTGAAGAATCTTACCTATCATGCACCTTCCATTACGAATCTTACCTAGGGAACTTAAAAACATATCAGCTACCATAATCTTTAGTATATGAGAACTGAGAAGCAAGACGATGAATCTATATTTGTTGACCTTAAGTAAAACCGCGTCTATATGGATTCCCGTTTAAGCTTTTAGTTAGGGGAATATATAAAGGAAACAAGAGAAGGAAGAAAAACATTACTGATGAGAGACGAACTTTTGATATCACAACAAAAAAGGGACTCCTGATGCAAAGTCATCTTCGTCCTGCTAAGTACCCGACCTTCACAGTTTTAGAAGGGGACCCTTTACCATCAACCCGGGCCCTCTTTAATGAGCCTTTAGAACAAGGGGTCGTTTTTTCTTCTTCATTGTCTGTGTCTACTGATGTACAACCTGACCTGGTACTTATGCATATTCGTCTAGGAAGGTACACGTTGAAGTAATAGCTCACTATGACATTACGTGACTTTGATGGAAAATATTCCAATGCAACTTTTATAAAATTATTACCTTCTGAAACCGGCGTTTTCACAGCCCGGGCAAACTTTTGCTGCTCTGAATGCTTCCATAACTTTGCAACTGCTTCTCCCATCTCGTCAAACTTCCAGATTTGGAAAGCGGGTCCCAGATCTTTCTTGATATTAGCTATTTTCTCGCTGATGTGCCGCTTGACACAAAGGATGGATCCAGGGGGGTAGCAATCACAATGGTGAGGTCTCCCTCGCCCAATTACATCCCTTTCGGTTTCGGGGGTTGCATCTTTGTTTGACCAAATTAAAGTGCCTAACCATTTTGAAGAGTCAGATTTGTTGAAAGTTTTGTGAGGGTATTTCCTTTGTGGTGGACCATTCCACTCGGGCACATCAGCCTGAAACCGTGGTCCAACAGGGATTGCTAATTGTTTGTCGTCATCAAGAACGTAACTGAACCGATCTATCTTCTTAAACTCTTTTGACTTCTTCATGGCTGGAAAGATCAGAAATTTGTCATAACATAGTTCAATAATCTTGGATCAATGACAATATCGCCTTTAAATGAACTTGCTTCTCAGGAATACCGAGAACAACGAACTTTGTGATGTGTATGTCCTCTGAAACAAAATATATAGAACTTACTGAATGATATGGTAGAAAACGAATGACATTTAGAATACGAAATAATATAAGAATGGAACAGGTTATTGTTAACAAAGAAATATGTGCTAATGTGTTGTATGAGAAAATGACTTTAACGATATACATATATTTACATACAATATTTCAATTCTTTTCCACATTAAGCTGATCAAAATCTACCCAAGTACAATCATTTTTTGATGTTCTGTTGGTAAGTGCCACTTACGTAAAGAAACTGACTAATAAACTAAACTTAGAGAACGGCACTAATTATTTGCAGAATGACACAGGCTATTTCCAAATAAACGTTGAGCCTCTCTATATGTATCTTCCCTTTCGGCAATCTTAGTGCACCAAGAAACTTGTACCATCTCCCTCTAGTCATATTCCCGATTTGGTCATCTCAGTGAGTCACAATGAAAAAAATAAAATTGTATTTATGGATTACCACAAAGCAGTAACCGACAATCAAAATATACAGTAAGACTTTTGGAAGAACGAGTTAATGGTAAACGGATTCTTGAGATACAAGTATCGTTCTTGCTATTTATGTGAAGATTGTGAATGACCCGATGTTGTAGATGAGAAACGAGAATAGGTAATTGGCACAATTTACATCCAATCGTGCAACACCTGAGAGAATTCTTCACGATATGCTAAACTAGAGAGTTAGGTAATTTGAAGACGACGTGTTCCAACTTAATCCAAAACCATGGTAATACATGACAACAATTTTACTTTAAAGTTAAAAAATGTTTTGCTGGCACCCTTTAGAACTAAAATCGAACTATAGAGGGACCAACTCCATAAGCATATAGGCAGCTTTTTTAAAAGTTGACGAAACCACAATAAAGATGAACAATAATCAAGAAACAAAAATTAAGATTTAACATAATTAGAACACTCTTTATACTACATTAGTGCTAAACAAAACAAAGAAAACGTGGATATGTGATTCGATTCTACTGTATTAGGGCTCATCATTATGCCTGTAATGAAGCTTAACAGCCTAATGGCCCAAAATTAACCTTATTAGGCACAATCATTCCTAAATTGGGCAATATGGAGTCTTACGTCGACTGTCATATGTTAACATGACCAGTGAGCTACCAACACCACCTTAGGCCCATTGAAAGGATCCATGCTTCTATTATATTAGAAGTAACAATTTACGAATGAAACAAAGTCCGATTGCTTCTGAGATGCAAAGCAACAGACACTCCCGATTGGCTTGCTTTCGAGACAAAAACCGACTCTTCTAATGACACTTAATATGAATCCTAATTCAATGATCAATCTAGCATAATAAAACAATATCACTAAATCCTATTAGCAGAGTAGCATAAATAACGATAAGCTAGTGATGTCTATTAAAAGAAATCCATACATATAAAAACACATTGGGCCGAGGGGTTAGCATAGGCCAATCACTCACCAAGACACATAGTGGGCATGAATATTATATCAGAATCACAAGCTAAGAAATTACAGTTACTACGAGAGAAGTTTGTAAATTAATCCTAAGATGAAAAATGTTAAACATACCCTTGCTTGTCATTTCAAGCTTGAGATAGCGAAATATTCAGAAACAACGGAATAAGCTATCGTAATTTTTGATAATAGGAATCCTAGATACATACAAGTGTTTGTGCACGGTTCATACATCACAGCAATTTAAAAATGAGAAGCAAATGAAGTAGATGTCGAAATACTTAAGTAAAACATCAAGTAAGTGCTTACAATCTGAAGGCCCAGTTGCGGTTTTAGATGTTCTGCACATGTAGATTAGAGACTCCTGCAAAACATCAACCTCGAAACTCTTAATCCTTGAAAGAGTTGCACGGAAAATGTAAAATTAATCAAGTGGTGCTCTTCTATAATGACTATATATCGTCGATCTCCACAAGTGTAAAAACACAGTAAACGTTTCGAATTTTCAGTTATCAGCAACTCTAAAAAGAATTTAACAAATTCGCCTTCAACTCATTTAGGAGTTTCGAACTGGAAGGTGATTTGTATACTATAAAAAATAACTTCATACACATAATGTACAAATCACCTAGCTCCGAAAAAACATTTTTCTTCGAACAAAATTTATTTTATCTTAAAGATTTAGATCGAAAATCAAAAGTCCGCATAAAGCAAGTTTTTTTTCAACACAGATAAAATTGACTGAAAATAGTATACCTACAAAAAAGAGAATAGACTAAAGAGGATTTAGGTTAAAAATTCCCATAACAAGAATCCATAAGATTTAGAGAATAAAGTACACAAGGAAAATAAAAAATTTAATATAATAATTTAAAATTGGACCACTTTTTGTATGAAAAAATAATGAGATTTAAATTCATTTCATTTCTATTTTATTTTACACAAAACAAATATACTACTGTGTACTAATTCATTAGATACATAAACATGCAATTTAAATTACCTATATAATAACAAGCAAAATCGTTGGTTAAAAGTGAAGTCGCTACTGAATCTCCAACTCTGTAAATTGAATCTATAATCTGAAATTATGCCGCAGATCTAGAGAGAGTATGAATTGTGTGTTTAACTTTTTTTAGATTACTTTAGTGACTTATTAATTGATGATTGGAAAATTAGATGAAGAAATGTTGGTGATGAATTGATGATGAAGATGAAGAAGTGTTGTAGTGATAGTAAGAATTTTTTAATTTTTTTTAATATGAAAATTTGGGGATGAGGGAAAGGAAAATTAGGGTTCTAAACCCAAATTTTGATATTGGTGATTTTGGTTTAGTTTTTATTGCAAACTAATTTTGAATGTCAAAATGCAATTTACTATGATAGGTCGAAAATGGTACGGCAAACTTAGCTAAACGGGTCGAATCGACAAATAGGTCGAATTAGTTTGACGAAATTGGATCGAATATATCTCGATCCTTAACTCTTAGATTTTTCAAACCTTTGGTCGGCTTTGGAGCAACCTTAACACGGGTCTACTTAATGTTCCTCCTTATTCAATTACTTCTTTTTTTCATATGATCAATCTATTTAATAATCAGTTTTGTTGCGGCAGGATCTTCGAAAAATTGACTACTGACCTTTACCGGGTAACTCAAGCTAATAATGAATCTTTTAGGGACTTCATAGGAAGGTTTGGGAGAGAAGCCGTAGGGATAATCATTGACCTTTACATGAACAAGTCGTATTCAAGAACAGATAATCACAGGATCAATGCAGTAGAAGAAGAAGAAGAAGAAGAAGGAGAAGAGTATCCTAAGATCATAGATTATTGCTTTTCTGTTGATACTGTAGGTTTAATATATGTTATGCAGGGTCTAGGGGACAAGACAAGGTGGCCAAGGAAGAGTGAGCCAGGAGCCAATTGGAAAGACAAATCCACATGGTGTGCGTTCCACAAAGTTTTTGGTCACACCACATAGAATTTCATCGCACTAAGAAAGGAGGTCAATCATCTACTAAGCAATATCATCTACTAAGCAATGGGCACTTAAAGGAGCTCTTAGGAAAAAAGAATAGGGATCACAGTAGAGATTTAGATAGGAATAGAGATGTGAATGATCACCAAGATTAATCAAAGATACCTCAAAGAGCAAGATCTCCTCCTTCGGATGCAAAGGTTATCAACTTATATCTGGTGGTTCAAATATATGTGGTACCTCTTATTCTGCAGCTAAGAGGGTTGCAAAGGAGGCAAAATCGGAAAGAGGATCAAGGATAGCAAGGACTTCTAGCCTGACAACGAAGGCAATAGTGTCATTTGACAAAGAAGACAGAGATAATGTGCAGGAACCTCATCATGATGGATTGGTGGTCACGTTATATGTGGCAAACCATTTCGTTCGTAGGATCCTGATTGATGGAGGAAGCTCCGTCAATATCATTCGATTAGAGACTTTGAAGAAAATGAATATCCCAGATACTGAAATCATCACCAAGTCTACTGCGCTAGTTGGATTTAGTGGCGAGATCAAAAATATGATCGGGGATATCAAGCTACCAGTCTATATAGAGGGAGTGAATTCTATTCAAATTTTTTGTATTATTGACACTTTGTCTAGTTATAATATCATATTAGGCAAGCCTTGAATTCATGATATGAAGGCAGTTTCATCGACCTACCATCAATGTGTGAAGTTACCAACGCCTTGGGGAGTAGTCAAGATAAACAATGATCAGCAAAAAGCTAAAGATTACTATTAAACCTCAATGAAGTCTACGACCAAACCGGTACAAGTGTAGCAACTACAGAGCCAAGAGATCCTGAAACCTAAGGATCACGGCGTAAAGGAGGTGATCCTATATCCTATGTTCCCAGAAGGAAAGGTGCTCCTCGGAACAAATATTTCCAAGGATCTCGAAGAGGGACTCTTGACATTTTTGAGGCAGAAGAAATCAACATTCGCTGGAAGCCGGAAGATATGACAGGTATATCCAAAGATGTTATAACTCATAAACTTGGTCTTGATCGCAGCTTCAAGCCAATACAACAAAAAAGAAGAAAGTTCGCTCTAGAAAGAAACGTGATCATCCAAGAAGATGTGCAAATATTATTAAAGACTGGGATGATAAGGGAAGTTAAATTTCCAAGATGGTTGGCAAACGTTGTGGTGGTATAGATGAAAAATGGAAAATGGAGAGTATGTGTGGACTACGCTGATCTCAACAAAGCATGCCCTAAGGATCCTTTCCCCTTACCTCATATTGACTCAATGGTGGATGCCACAGCTGGTCACGAGATACTAACATTCATGGACGCCTCTTCATGATTCTAACAAATTTAGATGGAGCCATCGGACCAAGATGACACTGCTTTCATGACCTCTACATGTATTTATTATTATAATGTTATGCCTTTTGGATTAAAGAATGCAGGTGCAACATATCATAGGATGGTCAATATGATGTTCCGAGATCATTTGGGAGATACTATGGAGGTTTACATTGATGATATGGTGGTAAAATCAATGAAAGTAGAGGATATCCTGAGAGACCTTGAAGTGGCATTTGAAATCCTGGATCAGTACAACATGAAGTTGAACCCGGCGAAATGAAACTTCGGTGTGGAAGCAGGAAAGTTCTTGGGGTACATGGTAACCAAAAAAGGAATAGAAGCAAGTTCGGAGCAAATAAAGGCCATCTTAGATTTGAAATCACCGTCGAATCCTAAAGATGTTCAGAGGTTAACATGAAGACTTGCGACCTTGAATACATTCATTTCAAGATCATCAGACAAGTGTAAGGAATTCTATGATATCTTGAAGAAGAACAAAAGATTCGAATAGGGAGACAAGAAAGAGACAACCTTCCAAAGTCTCAAAGAATACGTGTCAACTGAACCCTTGTTAATGAAACCAGAAGACAGTGAACCTTCGTCCTTTATTTGGCGGTATCACGGAATGTTGTAAGTGCGGTGTTAGTTAAGGATCACGAAGGTCAGCAACACCCCAGTCTACTATGTAAGTAAAAGTTTACTCGATGCTGAAACCAGGTACTCTCATCTTGCAAAACTTATATTAGCATTAGTTATGGCTTAAACAAAACTTAGACATTACTTTGAAACACACACCAGATATGTCATGTAGGATGGCTAAATGGTCAGTAAAATTAAGTGCTTTCAATTTAATATATGAACCTATAACTGCAATTAAGTCCTAGGCCTTAGCTGACTTAGTGGCTGATTTTACTAATGATCTTATAGAAGAAGTAGAGTTAGAGTTACAACAATTAGGAGAAGTTAAGGAAAATTGGACCCTTATATATACTGATGGTGCTTCTAATGTAAGAGAACTGGATTAGGGATCATACTAAAATCACCACAAGGGGATATCATACCACAATCAATTAGTTGTAAATTTCAAGCAACAAATAATGAAACCGAATATGAAGCCTTAATAACAGGATTACAGTTATCTAAAGATATGGGGGTAAAAAATCTTCAAGTTTATGTTGATTCTTTGTTAATTGCTAACCATTTTTGTGGATCTTATACAATAAGAGGAGAGAAATTAGTATTATATTTGGATATAGTTAAGAAGCTTGCAGAAAGCTTCAAAATATTTACATTGAACTGGTACCCAGGGAGGAAAACGTTGAAGAAGAGGCTCTAGAAAATATCGGATCTGTTCTTAGGATCCCACCAAGTTGTAAGATTCCAATCATACATGTTATGATCTCGGTGATAGACCAAGATACTCATGAGAAGGGTAAAGGTTTTGAACATTGATGATCCTGAAAGACAAAATGCTAAGGATACTTCGAGATCATGGACCTCTCCTATTATCAGATACCTGCAGGAAGATGTGACCCCTGATGACGAGAAAAACCACAAAGCATTCAAAATGAAGGTATCTCGTTTTATTTTAATACATGGGACACTATATCGAAAATCTCTTGCAGGTCCATATCTGAGATGCTTGGAGGATCATGAAGGGCAAGTGGTACTTAAAGATATACACGAAGAAGATTGCGACAATCACGCAGGAGGAATAGCACTCTTTTCAAAGACCTTAAGGACAGGATACTACTGGCCCACTATGAGAAGGGATGCTAGAGAATATGCCCAGAAGTGTGATCGTTGCCAAAAACATGGGAACATTCCTCACCAGCCGGCAAAACCAATATATCCGATCTTAGATTCGTGGTCATTCATGAAATGGGGAATGGATATCTTTGGAAAACTACCTAAGGCTCCAGGAGGAAAGGTATTCATGTTAGAAATGACCGTCTATTTCTCAAAATGGATAGAAGATGAAGCATTCGCTCAAGTTAGGGAAAAAGAGGTAGTGTCATTTATTATACGAAACATATTGACAAGATTTGGAGTTCCAGCTGAGATCATATGTGATAATGGATCCCAATTCATCGGGAAGAGAACAACGAACTTATGTGAGAGTTGGGGTATTAATATGATCACCTCAACACCGGTTCATCAAGAAGCAAATGGCCAAGCAAAGTAAAATGGGCTCAGGAGTTACCATTTGCATTATGGGCAAATAGAACAACTTCTAAGAGCGCAACAGCTCAAACTCTTTTTTTGTTGGTGTTTGGGGTAGAAGTCGAGATCCCAATAGAAGTGGTGATCTCAACTGTGAGGTCTAAGTTCAAAGACTATGAGGCAAATTCAAAGTTGTTAATAGATGATCTCGATACAGTGGATGAGATTAGGTATCTCACTAAGATAAGAATCGCATCATGTTAGCAAAGAATCTCGAGATCATGTAACAAGGATATAAGGATAAGAAGATTTTAAGTAGGAGACTTGGTCTTAAGGAAAGATTTTCAAAATACAATGAATCCAGCAGATGGGAAGCTTGCACCAAAGTGGGAAGGTCCTTACTTGATTGATTATGAAGCTAGAAAAAGAGCTTACTTGTTAGCTACAATAGAGGGAAGCATGGAAGGCCATCTACTTGAAAGCCTATCATATGTAAGTTACAATGTAAAATTTATTAACTTGAAAAGGTATGTTTTCTATATTTTTATTTTATCTTTTTATTTCATTTCTTTTATTACTTTATTATCACACTTACTGACTTAAGCATCGGAGGGGTGTTAGCCAAAAGTAACACCCGCCATCACCCAAGATTTTGTTGTTTTGCAGTTTGGACATCGTCGTTTGAAGATAGGGGTTGGCCACCTCTCTAAAGTTTAATGAGATAGCTAATCTCTTCTAAAGGTTAAAGGTATTCACCTTTCTAGAAAAAAGGGTTTATACACCTCGCCAGGAGCGCACGATGTTCGATCTTAAAATCAGGGTTACAGTGTCCGACAACCTCATGATCATTGACCTAAGAATCAAACCAAAAAATTTGAAACACTATGTGCACGAGGGTGTTAATCCAAATGGTTTTGACATTGTCATGTCATGCAATTGGTTGTAACATATTCATGTTAGCAAGGGTTCTGGCATTAACATGTCACTAAACTGGCGGAGTCTTAAGTTTCCCAAATGATCATCGGCTTAGTCCCCAAATTTATCATGATCATTGGTTATCCTTTGGTTTTGGCATTATCATATCAAGAATTTGGTGAAGTCCCAAGTGATCATTGGCTTAGTCCCAAAGTTTTTCATGATCATTGGTTATCTTTTGGTTTCAACATTATCATGTCCAGAAATTAGCTAAGTCCCAAGATTTCTGATAGATCAACAATTTGATCTCATGATACTTAAAGACCTATGATCATCAGCGATCCCACTTGGTTGTTAGCTTAATTTTAAGCTCTGTTATGATCACCTGAGATCAAAGGCTAAGTCTCATATTCAAGAATGGGGACATCCTTATAAAAGATTATGAACAGATCAATTGCAAGATCCAGAATGATCTATGTCAGGATTGAAGTCAGAGTTTTTATAAGGTCTATTAAACATTTTTATCAAATATCACAAAGTGATCTAACATTTTTTCACAAACAATTTAAACAAAAGAATTTCTTCAAAATAAACAAGGTTTTAAAATGAACAAAAAGCTACCATATATTCAAAAGATAAAAGTTTATCATGGCCAACATGAACCATGTGGAAAATTAGAACGGCCGATATAAACCGTTCACCACCAGGGTTGACCATACCACGTCAACCTTGTAACGACCCGAAAATATTTAAAGGACTAGATTTGTAATAAGTTTCAAGTAAAAAGGATTTGTTTGTTATGAATTAGTTATTTTGGGTTAAAAGTGTAATTATGACAAACTATAGGGTTATATATGGAAATTTTAAATTAATTCATACTTAACTTTGAAGAAATGAAAAGATAAGAAAGAAACGGCGTGGTACTTGTGTGTGTTTCAAGAAGAAAAAGAAAGAAAATTAGTTTTAGTCCGTATAACTTTCGGCGACGATTCGGTATTCATTTTTCGTCGGATAAATAAACGGAAAGCATATTTGCACTCCTGGAGTCGAGGGGAACGTTTCGACATAATCGGAGGTTGAAAACAATGAGTTTTGATTCGGAGTTATTCGTAGCCGTATTTTATAGGCTTAGGTAAAACTCGTTTAAAAAGCTTATTTATAAGTTATTTATATGATTTTTTTAGTTTTGGGCTGATTTTGGATAAGTTTGAATAAGTTTTATAGGCTTTATAAACTAATTTTATACTTGTTTTTTTTAAGTTATATATGATTTATATATATTAGGATAGTTTCTGTTGAGTTTGGTTGAATTTGGTTAAGCTTGGAAAACCTGCAAAAATGGTATTTTGCTGAAGAATACGAGTCAACAAAACTATTTATAAGAAACTAAGTTATTACGCGAATTCAGTCCCAACGATAGTAGTTTAGTTTTCCGTAAAGCTTAGTTGGCACAAATTATTAGATTATGGTCCAACGTATTAATGGATAAACGTTTATTTAGATCGATCGTAAATTTGGTATTTGGAATAGCGGCTGTTGGAAGTTATCAAAGGCGGTAGAGATATTCAGGTGAGTACAATATGATTTATAAAACCGAGCATAAAGATAAAAGTAATGTTTTGAAAGTTGTATATTGTTTCAAAAGATATTTGAAACGTGTAAAGATGTTTTGAAAGTAACGTTGTTATTGTACGACGTTGTTTATATAAAATGATGTTTTAATCATTAAAAGATGAACCAGAACAGAATAACGGAATTATGTGGTATGGGTAACACGTGGTTGCCCATACATGTTAATTACGGGTGGTTGTAGCTACCCGTATGTTTGGATGACACGTAGTAATTAACTACATGTATCCTTATTGTTATTATAATTTATTTGTCGTGTAAAATAAATTATGTGAAAGTTGTTGGTAAAGGCCTCAGGCATGAGTGGTTGTAACTACTCATGTTTAGTGGTGTGCAATGCGATAAGGTACACATCTATATTTTAATTATATATGATTATATAATTGTTGTGTTGTTATTTATGCATTATAAGGAGTATGCCTTAGTTTTGCATAAGGGGACTTGATTACGGGTAGTTGTAGCTGCTCGTAGATTTATGTTGAGACCTAGTACCATTGACTAGGTGAAAGTGCTAGCCATTGTGTTTTGTTCTGATCGTTGGATCGGGATAGTTGCGGGGAATTCTAGACCTCCTTTGCAACACGTGGTTTTGAGCGTTGGCTCATACTGGAGTGATGTCTTGATCCCGAGAGGTCAACCGCAACCATCACGTGGGAATGAGGAGGTGCAGTCTTTGACGCATCGTAGATCCTTTCCTTAACGACAAGGCATATTTATATGCTAAGTCGGAGTAGTGAAAGCCTACATTTCGGGGTATTATAAAGATTGGGAGTCGCGCCCTAATATTTATAATATTATGCGAAATGTGCGAGTAGCGAACGGGGTAGTAGCCCCTAGGGCATATGTGGGACCCTACTGGATTATTTACTTAGGGATTGTTAAGACCCTAGTAAAGTGATAAGTGCATTACTTGGAGAATTACTTTTCATATGCATGCTATTATAATATTATTGAATTGTTTCCATTTATATCTGCTTGTAAGGTTGCGGGTATGGTTTGGGAATTTGTAAAGACGAAGTTTGTTTATATTAAATGTTTTAATAGTCTTTACTATTTATTGTCTCACCAGCTTTAGCTGATACTCTTTTCCCAAATTGTGTCTTTTGCTCGTAGGTGGCTTTAGCCGTGCTTGGTGAGGCGGGATTACTTGGGGTAGCTTGATGTTCCCAACTGTTTATCATTGCCAAATGATTAATGTTCAACATTTTTATAATGTGAGTTTTAACGTAACGAATGGTTTAATTAATGAAATAGTTTTACGAACCGCTAATCACGTTTTAGTAACGTTTTCGCTGTGTTACTTTCGATTACATAAAAAGTTTTTGTTAAACGTGATTTTTGAAAACCAGGTCGTTACAAGTTGGTATCAGAGCCGCGTTACGAGTGAACTGAGCACAGAGACCAGTGTTCAGACTCGTACAAGTACGCGGTTCAATTTAAAAAAAAAAAAACAAAAAAAAAAAAAAAAAAACAAAAAAAAAACAAACCTTGACCTAAGTTGGGAAGGGTGTGTGATGAGAGTTTTATTTTAATGCTATTCGTTTCTAGAATAGTGGTTGTTTCCGTTATTTAATTCTGTTCTGATTTTGATCAAAGAAAAAGAATTTTTTAAACGTTAATGCTCGTTAAAAGGCACTCGTGTTTTTATTGTACTTAAGCTAAAGGAAATGCATTAGTGGTGCATAAAGAAAGTGGTCTCTAGAAATTGTCTGAGTTCGAAGGAAAATGGGAGAATATGAAATTGAAATGAACAACAATATTTATAAGATGATTATATTGTAACATCTTCGATTTTGAAAGAGGTAAGGATCCGTTAGTTTTTATTGATGGGTTCGATGTTAAGTGTTGCTATTTTTATAGATGAACATAAATTTTGATATATTAATTGTATATAAGTCGGATAGACATTGGATAGATGAGACATTGTGTGTCTCGATGTAAGCCGGATTTAGATAGGCTAATGTTGGGATAAAAGAAAGAATTATGAATTTAATGTTTTGTTTATTATGGCAAGTAGATATTTGGTATATTCGAATTTTGAGCCAAGTGTGTTATTCCAAATAGTTCGATGGAATTTACTTTAGAGGTAAGTATAACGGTAGAAATTCGTGATGAGATAAGTTATTATCTGTTCAATTGTTATTGAAAGGGTGATGTTTCTTGTATCTTCCATTCTGATGAATGTCAGGAGAAATGATGTGATTAGTCGATTATTTATTCCAAAGATATTGATAGGAGAATGCTTCTTTATATGTCTAAGAGTGATACACATCATTGATTTTGATATGGCTATCGATTTAGATTGATTATTACGAGATCTTATAAAAAGATGTTAATCTAAGTTGAAATTATTTAGATATTTTCTCGTTGAGTTATATGAAATATCGTATCGGAAATAGAATCTAAGATTAGAGTTGTTCCGGAAAGTGAGTTATTCCATTAAGGCACCTTAAATTGTAGGTGATAGAGGAAAAGTTATTTCTTTATTTCTTAATATCTTTATCTCTGGTGAGATTGATCTAATGATTAGTATAAATTGATTATTTTGAGATCGTGATAAATTGTGTATGCAAGAAGATGGTAAGTATATCTTTGAAAGATAAAATTTTTGTTAAAGTAGATAGAGAATTAAGTACTGAAAATTTAGTAAGATTTCTCTAATGAAAGCAAACGAAGGTTTAGAATGAATGTGTATCATTTATGTTTTATTCTATGGAAAGATACGAGGAAAATTTTGAAAGTGAAAGAGGATGATCTAAGTTGGAAACATTTACACGTTTCCGGAATTGAAATTTATTGCTAAAGTATCTTATTTAGTAGTTCTGTCGGAATTGGTAGATATGTCAACGCAGTCTTAGGAATTGCTTAAATTATTGGATTGAGTTTCTCACTTTGATATAGTACCATAACTATTTGTGTAACAAAGGACGGTATGTTGAAAGTGATTATAGATTTTTAGATATATTGATTAAAGATACTCTTAAGTATAAATATCATTTATTCAGTTGGAGTAGTTATTTCTCTAAGGTTGATTTATTTTTAAGTTATCTTTATATTGGAGCGGAAAGACAAGATGTTCCTTAGATAATTTTTAGAACCAGATATGGTTAGTACGAGTTCTTAGTTCTCTTAAGAATTCTACCCAATTATGAAGAGTTGTGATATATACTATGCATGTGAGATATAGTAAGAATTTTGTAATGATATGTGACATGAATTGTATAGGTTGTTGTCCCTTTAAAGGAAGTGAAAAACATAAAGTTTCAAAGGAATTTAATGTTCGGTGTAAAATCCTTTTTGTTAAGATTCGACATTGATTATCATTGTGGAGTATGGGAAATTATGATTTAATTGCAAGATTTTGTAAGAAGTAAGTAATGAATCGATGAGGAAATTTATGTTGTTATCATAATAAGTTTTAGAAATACTTCGTGCAAGTTAATTCTTTAACTAAGTGAATTAAAAGCCAAATGTGATTTAATAAAGCTAGTTTTGAAAACTTGTGGCTAGGGAAAATCGAAATAGAAGTTGAAGTTATAACCTTGGTGATACATTATATTAGCATTCGAGACATGAGTAATGAAAATTAGTAAGATTTGATTGATAAAGTGTAAAGGATTGTTTATCAACCCTCGGAATCTATATTGGAATTTAAGTCTAACCCTGTTGAGGTAATGATTGTGTTGGCTAAGGTAAATTAAGAGGTGAAGCTATACTTTAGTATTAATTTAAACTAGAAAAAGTAAGAATGAATTGAAAGTAATTTGTGAACAGATTTAAGTCTTTAAGAGAGACAATTTTTACGACATTTGTATAGATATAAGAAAATTTTATAAAGTATTTCGATATGAAGCGTGATACTAATATGAAATTGAGAATTATAATATTTATGTCTCGATAAGTAATCGACATTAAGTTGATTCGGAGTATCCAAAATTGTGTATCGACTGATAGCAACCTTAGATCCCATTGTAAAATGTGGAATAATACTATTATTAGGTTGATTTTGAATTATCGAGAACAGTAAAAGTTGAGGATATGATTGAAGTTTTATAAAATATTTGAATTAGAACGTTTATTCTCTAGTCGTTAAAAAGAATAAGAATGATGGAGAAGTTGATTAACTTGTATGATTAGATAATGATTTGGTACAGTATCTTATTGACTATTATTCAGTATGAGATATAAGTTGTCACAGATTTAAGAAAGTAATTTTAAGAACAATTGAGTATGAGATATAGATGAGTGTGATATATCATTTGTAACCTCATAGGACAGCGAGGCAACTGTGCAATTTTAAAGTTATGTAAGGGTTCACCTGTTGAGTTTTTGGAACAGTTACACATCTTCTTAGTATTGACGTGGCGATTATGAAATGATGTGTAGAAAGAAGCTTTATGTATCGAAGTTATATGTGAAAAAGATTTGTTAAATTTTATCGAGGCTAGTTAGGTCCTTTGTTGATCGGACCATATGAATCGTTTAGATTTACCTCAAGAATCTATCATTGTTCGCAGAGTTTTTCATTAATCAGTTATCTGCGAAAGTATTATTTCAAGAAGTTTAGTTGTTTGTTGTTAAATAAGTATGGTATAATGATGATAAAAGGTTGTTGAAGAATCTATAGAGATTCTAACTTGAGAAAGAAAACAAATTAGAAAGAGGCGAATTAAGTTGATAAAATTTCTTAAAAAGAATTGTTTGCATTTAGATACGCGTTGGGGGACAAAACTAATATGAGATCGCGTTATTCCCGTCTATTTCAAGATTGATTCCGGGACGGAATCATTTTAAGGAGGGGAGAATTGTAACGACCCGAAAATATTTAAAGGACTAGATTTGTAATAAGTTTCAAGTAAAAAGGATTTGTTTGTTATGAATTAGTTATTTTGGGTTAAAAGTGTAATTATGACAAACTATAGGGTTATATATGGAAATTTTAAATTAATTCATACTTAACTTTGAAGAAATGAAAAGATAAAAATGAAACGGCGTGGTACTTGTGTGTGTTTCAAGAAGAAAAAGAAAGAAAATTAGTTTTAGTCCGTATAACTTTCGGCGACGATTCGGTATTCATTTTTCGTCGGATAAATAAACGGAAAGCATATTTGCACTCCTGGAGTCGAGGGGAACGTTTCGACATAATCGGAGGTTGAAAACAATGAGTTTTGATTCGGAGTTATTCGTAGCCGTATTTTATAGGCTTAGGTAAAACTCGTTTAAAAAGCTTATTTATAAGTTATTTATATGATTTTTTTAGTTTTGGGCTGATTTTGGATAAGTTTGAATAAGTTTTATAGGCTTTATAAACTAATTTTATACTTGTTTTTTTTAAGTTTCTGTTGAGTTTGGTTGAATTGGTTAAGCTTGGAAAACCTGCAAAAATGGTATTTTGCTGAAGAATACGAGTCAACAAAACTATTTATAAGAAACTAAGTTATTACGCGAATTCAGTCCCAACGATAGTAGTTTAGTTTTCCGTAAAGCTTAGTTGGCACAAATTATTAGATTATGGTCCAACGTATTAATGGATAAACGTTTATTTAGATCGATCGTAAATTTGGTATTTGGAATAGCGGCTGTTGGAAGTTATCAAAGGCGGTAGAGATATTCAGGTGAGTACAATATGATTTATAAACCGAGCATAAAGATAAAAGTAATGTTTTGAAAGTTGTATATTGTTTCAAAAGATATTTGAAACGTGTAAAGATGTTTTGAAAGTAACGTTGTTATTGTACGACGTTGTTTATATAAAATGATGTTTTAATCATTAAAGATGAACCAGAACAGAATAACGGAATTATGTGGTATGGGTAACACGTGGTTGCCCATACATTACGGGTGGTTGTAGCTACCCGTATGTTTGGATGATACGTAGTAATTAACTACATGTATCCTTATTGTTATTATAATTTATTTGTCGTGTAAAATAAATTATGTGAAAGTTGTTGGTAAAGGCCTCAGGCATGAGTGGTTGTAACTACTCATGTTTAGTGGTGTGCAATGCGATGAGGTACACATCTATATTTTAATTATATATGATTATATAATTGTTGTGTTGTTATTTATGCATTATAAGGAGTATGCCTTAGCTTTGCATAAGGGGACTTGATTACGGGTAGTTGTAGCTGCTCGTAGATTTATGTTGAGACCTAGTACCATTGACTAGGTGAAAGTGCTAGCCATTGTGTTTTGTTCTGATCGTTGGATCGGGATAGTTGCGGGGAATTCTAGACCTCCTTTGCAACACGTGGTTTTGAGCGTTGGCTCATACTGTAGTGATGTCTTGATCCCGAGAGGTCAACCGCAACCATCACGTGGGAATGAGGAGGTGCAGTCTTTGACGCATCGTAGATCCTTTCCTTAACGACAAGGCATATTTATATGCTAAGTCGGAGTAGTGAAAGCCTACATTTCGGGGTATTATAAAGATTGGGAGTCGCGCCCTAATATTTATAATATTATGCGAAATGTGCGAGTAGCGAACGGGGTAGTAGCCCCTAGGGCATATGTGGGACCCTACTGGATTATTTACTTAGGGATTGTTAAGACCCTAGTAAAGTGATAAGTGCATTACTTGGAGAATTACTTTTCATATGCATGCTATTATAATATTATTGAATTGTTTCCATTTATATCTGCTTGTAAGGTTGCGGGTATGGTTTGGGAATTTGTAAAGACGAAGTTTGTTTATATTAAATGTTTTAATAGTCTTTACTATTTATTGTCTCACCAGCTTTAGCTGATACTCTTTTCCCAAATTGTGTCTTTTGCTCGTAGGTGGCTTTAGCCGTGCTTGGTGAGGCGGGATTACTTGGGGTAGCTTGATGTTCCCAACTGTTTATCATTGCCAAATGATTAATGTTCAACATTTTTATAATGTGAGTTTTAACGTAACGAATGGTTTAATTAATGAAATAGTTTTACGAACCGCTAATCACGTTTTAGTAACGTTTTCCGCTGTGTTACTTTCGATTACATAAAAAGTTTTTGTTAAACGTGATTTTTGAAAACCAGGTCGTTACAAACCTACTCCCCGGAAGATTTTTTTATCACACCCCTGATCAGTTACGAATCAAAACAAATAATGGTGGGCTCAGGCCTGGTCATCTATACCATCATTGCCCACCGGAATATCGGATCCTTTTGCCCCGCTCTCTTGAATCACCTCTTTGATCACCTTCTCACCAAGATCATAGCTCTGCCCCGCTTTGACTTCTTTCCCGGTCAGCTTCGATAAATTTATCCTCAAAGATTGAACTGGCCAGAACGTAGTTTCAAGACCCTTAGCAACAACTTCATCAGCCATAGAGAGTCGGGATTCGTAAATGGAGATAGAAGCATCACACTTTACGCCCAGTGAAAGATCGTTGAGTTCCTGGGAATGTTGTGGCCTCATTTATTCAAGAATTATGGACAATTTTTCACTTACTACCAGGGAAGTGATGACTGATTTAAATTTGTTTGGAAGAATCTCAACAAATTTCTTGCACACCTCATCATCCTCTTTCACAACACCAAGAGCATATAGATCATTTAACAAGATTTGAATCCTGGTATGTACATCAGCAAGTGAATCTTTTTCCTTCACATAGAAGTTCTCATAATTTTCGATAAAACTATTCAACCTCTATTCTTCCACCACTTTCATAGGATACAATGAGAGTATCCCAGATTTCTTCTGGTGATTTACATCCAGCAATCTTAGAGAATATATGTTCAGACACAACATTCCCAATATGCTTCTAGCCCTTGGGTCTAGATTGAATATTTGTCTGTCTAATCCAGTCCATTGAGATTTTGGGGTCTGAACCCATCTGGCAGGTTGGATAACTTTTTCTCTTTCTTTCACTTCGAAATTTCTTTTCCAAGAATCATGTGTCCTTCAGTGATTGTCCTCATCATTTCATCATGAATACCAGACAAATGCCACTCGGCTTTGAGTTTCCAATGGGCAAAGTTATGTCCATTGAAGATAGGAATTCTTTTTCCAGCCATGACAGGTGTTTGTGATGATGAAAACATTTTAGTTTATTGAGATTTTACTGATTTATCGTTTAAGATTTGTAAATATTAAAATTTAAATCTTATTTGCTCTGATATCAGTTGCTAGGCATGAGTAAGATCCCAATTACTAGATATTCATATGATTGAATCAATTAGAGAAAGTATTCGAACGTTAATTATCACCCTTGATAAACACACAGTTCTTGTTAATAAATTATTGCGGAATTATAACAAATAACAAGAGATTGAATAGCACGTAGTTGATTCAAATAAAAAGTGCAACCGGTTACAAGACTCAAGATCCATATTTATACACAATAAGAGAGCTTGATAACTACGAATCTTAGAAAATCTTCTAAAAAGATAGAAGATTTTATCTAACTACCTTGTCTTTCGGCTCAAGACGCATTATGGAGATGACTACTCAGACCCATAATGCCTTAGAATATTTTAGTCACTCAGACTCAAAATAACTCAGACTCGGAATTTAATTAAATAGACTTATAATTTGAGTTTAATTGCTGATTTTGTTAGGTCTCACTAAGATCTCAAACAATGGCAAATCAATCACAAATAAGTATTTAGATGTTAATTATTATTTATCGATTGATTACTCAGTTTCAGTAATTATTATAGCGGAATTATAATAAAGAAACAGAGAAAATAACACACAGTTATATTTCGGTAAAAAGGTGCAATGTTTACAACGTTCAAGCTCACTATTTATACACAATAGCAGTGAGCTTGATAAGGATAAATCTTAGGAAATATTCTAAAGAGATAGAAGATTTTATCTAACTAGATTGCCTAAAATTACGCCTTAAGTTTCTTAATGAGTCTGAGTTAGTCAGACTCAGTCACTCAGACTCAAGTCACCCAGACTGAGTCACTCAGACTCATCACTCAGACTGAGACTTTGATTAACAGATTTATTAATCTTAGGGTAAATCATTGTTTTTCCCAACAATCTCCCCCTATCTGTTTCAATCAAAGTCTTTTACAAAAGATGCATTAAAATAAACACAAACATAGAAAGTTTAACAAAACATTGTTTGTGAACAAAATCTGCACCATCCAGATTACTTCTTATTCTTCAAGGTTCTCTTCCTTTTCTTCAGTGATGTCTCAAATGGCAAAGGTTGATCCCTTTCATTCAGCCATTTCAGTCTCTCTGTCTTCCAAGCTAGCAATCTTTCCATTTCAGTGTCAGACTTATGGAAATGCATCTGATATTCCTTCTTGATCACCTCTACCTTGTCAGACACTGTTCCAATTTCTTCAATTCGTCTGAGATTGTTGAACAACCAACTGATCAGCTTCATTCTGAATGGAAGACATTGAGCAGACTCACATTCACTAAGTAATGCTATGCAGTGATAGATTGAAGACATGTTTAGTCTGTCTTTATCCTGAAAACTTTCCTCTCCCCCACAATCAACATAACAAAGACCAGCATGTTTCTCAGTTTCAATATAAGTCTTGTCTTGGAATACAACTTCTTTGGGAACAGGGTGCATACTGCTTGATTCCAAACTCAAAGATTTAGCCCCAGCTCTCACTTTGTGCTTGGTACAGAAAGCTCTGTAATCTTCATCAGACATCAGATTCAGCATGTGGGCTGCATTCATATTGAAGATAGCTTCTCTTTTTATAGCCAAACTTTTAGCTTTGTCAGTTATGTTGTAGCTCAAATTTGCTATTTCTTTCCATTCTTCCAACCCTATGGTGTGCATTCTTGATAACCCAACTCTGAAAGATCCTCCTTTGTGAGTGCATGTGAGTAGGAGGTCAGTTCCACCATGACTTTTACAGTCCAAGTGTTGAATTTTATGCTTAAGCTTTCTCATTGTGAAGTTTGTTTCAATGAAGTTGACCCTGGCTTCTTCTCTGAGGACTAGTTTGGCCATTTGTGTGTCAGCCTCAACCCTCATCTGTTCTTCTTCAATGGCAAGTTCCTCCTCAGCTGCCATCTCAGCTTCAAGTTCTTCAGCAGCTTTTGATGATTGATCATAAGGATTGACCTCAAACTTCTCTTTGTATAATCCCTTCACATACTCTCTGTATTGTTCCACAGTCATTCCAACATTTTGAGCATACCTTTGAAGTTTGGCCAATTTTTCAGCCTCAATATGTTTCTTTTGATCCTCAGTCTCATGTTTAGTTTCAGCTTCAGACTGTTTCTTTTTCACTTCAGATTCAGATTCAGTTTGTGTCTCCATTTTATCCCCTTCTTCAGTCTGTTCTGGGTCACTTATATACCCAACTTTTCCTTTTCCTTTGACATCTTCCATTTCAGCTTCATCACTTGAGATATCACTCCAATCAGTTTCATAGAATACTTCAGACTGACCAGTTTTAGTGTTAAACCTGGTAGTCTTATAGTACCTTTTCTCCCCCTCTTCTCTTTTCCTTTTCAACTTCTGCTTGGGGACTTCAGATTCATTTGTTGCAGCAGCTAATTTCTCCCCCTGAATCTGAGAACCCTCTGCAACAACCTTGCCCTTCCTCATCATACTGACTTCAGATGTCAGTTTCAACACCATCTCCTTCAGATCCTTCAGCTCCTCTGCATTTTGTGTTCTCAAAGCATGAACCTCAGTCTGCATTGCCTTCAGTCTGTCATTAAACTGAGCTGACACGTCCATAAGAGCTTGTAATAGCACTGGGACAGTCAAGGCAACCTCAGACTGGGTTGAAGTAGTAGCAGTTGTTGTTGTAACAGGTGGCACAACTTCACTCCCTCCCTGTGATGTAGGAGAATGATCATAAGCCATAGAATAAGAAGTCTGTACCTCACTCAGTTTGGGGAGTAAGGCATTGGCGACTAGTGAAAGAGAGTGTAAGAGATTTGAGGGTGGTACCTTATCGTGAACCAGCACAGAGTTGGTGAAAATAGCCGTTGGAATAGGCGCTGAAGCTGAAGGGGGTGTTCCCATACTGAGTACAGGTATGTCTAGGAGTGAGACATTTTCTTCAATGCTTGCCACATGTGTCAGTGTGGTAGCAGCAATGTGTTTCTCCAAGTTTACTACCTTAATGGGGCTTTGGGTAGTCAAAGCAGTCAGATCCAACTCATGCTCTAGCAGAGAGAGACTGGTCTGAACTGCAGCACTGGAGGGGAGTGTAGAACTCTCAGCCTCATGGAATAGTGAGTCCATTAGTGCTTAATTTGCTGTGGGGCTAGATGTGAGAGCTTTATCAAATGAACTTGGTGAGTCCATCAGTGTGGTCGCTTGTGTAGCCAGTACATCAAGATGTGGAGTGGACTGCTCAGACTGAGAGGGGATACTCTCAGACTGAGGTAGAGTAAGAGGAATTTCCATACCTTGGTCAGCATCATTTGGCCCAGCCCCACCCAATTCCACCTCAGCATCTGCAGCAGGGATATTTCCCTCAGGCCCTCCGTCAATTCTATCAGCCTGGACATCTGAGTCTGAAGAGTCAGACTCAGTCTGTTCCTGATCGATGAAAGGATTGGCAATCCATTCAAGCATCACAGGTGTGAGTGCAACTTCATTCTCAGTGATATTTATGTAAGTAAACATTTTTGGAGTCAGTCTGGGAAGTTCACATGTATAAAATCGTTGATCAAGCTGATCATAAGTTTCCTTGCCCAGGGCCTCCTCAAAACTGAGTGAAAGAACCCGAATAAATGGAACATCATTCGGTCTTTTGGTTTTTAGGGCTAGGGAGAGAATCTCATCGAAATAAATTTGAGAGAAAATAATTCGTCTAACCGTTACCATAGCATGAAACAGGTGAGTTTCAAACTCATTCATCTGATCCAGGCTTCCCGATTTACCCCCCAAGCATCTTGTTATCATAGAAAACAAGAATTTCCATTTTCCAGTGAAAATGATGTATTTAATGACTCCCTGTGTTTCAGGCTGACCAATGAGGGGAAAAGATTCTTCCCTGGCTTGCTGTTTGCTCCGTCTTGCCTGAAACCCACCTTCGCCAGCCTCAACGATTGTTGAAAGTAGTAAAGCACTCTGAATTGTCTCTTCAGTGATGACAATAGATTCACGCCCATTATTGTATGTGCCAGTGAGGGCAGTTCTGTCAGCATTAGCGGTGCAGGTGTACCACCATTCACATAGAACTGGAGGACACATAGTGTTTGCACAAAAGAAGGCGCCATAGAGGGGATGAGCCTTCATATACTGAATCAGTTGCTTAAAACCTCTGTTTCTACGATTGGCGGGAATGTCAGCAGTCGCCACTCTATTATTGTCCTTAACTTGAACCCGTTGTTGAAAATCGGCACCTGGGATCATTCTTGATGTGACATGAAGCATCAGATTAGGGTTAGCCATAAGAGATATAATCAAGCAAAGAATTAGGAAGGAAGAAATCAAAATTAGGTTTAAAAATTTGAAATTCAGTTAGATTTAAACTAATATAGCGAAAACTGGTAACTAAGTTAGGAAATTTACAGTTTAGACCCCTAATATACATCATATGATCACTATTGACCGTTGACAGGACTTGACTAAAAAGAATATATCGAATAATTAATGGAAGAGATTCAAAAGATATATAAAAAAATATGTTCTAAAAATACATTTAGTCTGAGCACTGTGGTCAGACTGAGATTCCTGAAGCTGACTTTTTAGTCAGACTGAAAATGTACAGACTGACAAAGTGGTCAGTTTGAAATTTGAAATTGACCAGACTAAGGATTTAACATGCCAAGTTCTCCTAACAAATAGAAGAACCTTTCCTCACTTAGAGGTTTGGTGAATATGTCCGCCAATTGATCATTGGTTACCACAAACTCAAGTCTGACCTTTCCTTTCTCCACACAGTCTCGAATAAAATGATGTCTAATCTCAATGTGTTTAGTCCTGGAGTGGAATACTGGATTCTCAGTGATTTGGATGGCACTCTTGTTGTCACACATGATGGGTGTGTTTTGAATTTTGATATCAAGATCAGCCAATTGATGTTGCATCCAAAGCAATTGTGCACAACAACTTCCTGCAGCCACATACTCAGCTTCAGCTGTGGAAGTTGCGACTGAGTTTTGTTTCTTACTAGACCAACTAACCAACTTTCCTCCTAGGAGCTGACATCCTCCTGATGTGCTCTTCCTGTCAAGCTTACAACCTGCATAATCTGCATCTGAGTAGCCAATTAGTTCAAAACCGATATCTTTAGGGTACCATAAACCAAGGTTTGGTGTACCCTTAAGATATCTAAAAATTCGTTTAACAGCTTTAAGATGAGATTCCTTAGGGTCAGCTTGATAACGTGCACAAAGACATGTAGAAAACATGATGTCAGGTCCCCCATCATACTCATTCTGTATTCACTACACATGAGTTCTGAAAACCAAGTGCAAAGTTTGTCATTTGTGGAGCCAAATATAATGTCATCAACATATATTTGAACCAAAATAACATGACCATTTTCCCTTTTTATGATCAAAGTTTTATCAATTGAACCCCTTTTAAAATCATTTTTAATGAGAAATTCGGACAAAGTTTCATACCAAGCTCTAGGAGCTTGTTTGAGACCATATAGTGCTTTATTTAACTTATAAACATGATCAGGGAAGTTGGGATCAACAAAACCTGGAGGTTGTTTCACATAGACTTCCTCCTGCAAATCTCCATTTAGAAAGGCACTCTTTACATCCATTTGGTAGACCAAGAAATCCTTGGATGCTGCATATGCTAGGAACAATCTGATTGCTTCAATTCTGGCCACTGGAGCAAATGTTTCATCATAGTCAATTCCTTCTTCCTGTTTGTAACCTTGAGCCACCAGTCTGGCTTTATTCCTGATCACTACTCCATCCTGATCAAATTTGTTTCGAAATATCCATTTAAGGCCAATAATGGTCTTATGCAGAGGACGTGGCACCCTTGTCCAGACATTGTTTCTTATGAATTCACCAAGCTCCTCTTGCATGCCATCAACCCGGTCTTCATCTAACAGTGCTTCTTCAATTCTCTTTGGTTCCATCAGACTCAAAAAGTTTGTATAAAAGCAAAAGTTTGCTGTGGCATTCTTTCTTCTTGTTTTGACACCTTCAGTTATAGAGCCAATAACATATGAGATTGGATGGCCCCTTACAGTCTTGATGTTTCCTGAAACATGTTCAGTAACTTCTTCTTTTTCAGTCTGAGCACTATCAGTCTGAGTAGGTTGAGGCCGAGCTTGGTCAGACTGAGGTATCTCGGACTGAGTATCGTCAGTTTCAATTGAATCTAACGTTTCTGATTCTGGAGCTTTCTGACATGATGGTTCATCAGTTTCACTTTCTGATTCTTGATCTTGAGAAGTGTTTCTAGCAGACTGATCTGCACTCTGAGTTTCAGATTCAGAGGAATTTAGGAGCAGTTCGTTACAGAGTTGGTTAATTGTGGAGATGTCAATCTGAGATGATAAGTCATCTTTGTCAGACTTAGTAGTGTCATCAAAAGTGACATTGATGCTCTCTTCAACAACCTTTCTTCGTTCATTGTACACTCTGAATGCCTTAGCAACACTTGAATAGACAACAAATAATCCTTCATCAGCCTTGGGTGACATTTTACACAACAGATCTCTTTGATTCAGAATATAGCATCTACTTCCAAAGACATGGAAATAATGGATTGAGGGAACTTTGCTGTGATATAATTCATATGCTGTCTTGCCATGACGTTTCACAATAATTGATCTGTTCTGTGTGAAGCAAGCAGTGTTTACAGCTTCAGCCCAGAATTTTATCTCCATCTGTCCATAACATTGCATTGTTCTTGCAGCTTCAATGAGAGTCCTGTTTCTTCTTTCTGCTACTCCATTTTGTTGAGGAGTTCGAACTGAGGCAAAGTTTTGCACTATGCCTAATTGATCACAAAAATCAATTAAGACTGAGTTTTTGAACTCAGTTCCATGATCACTTCTCATTTGACGAACAAGAGTATTTTTCTGGCGCTGTTCCCTTTTGATCAGACTGATAATCTCTTCTGCAGCATCACTTTTGGCTCTTAAGAATATGACCCAAGTGAATTGAGTACACTCATCAACAATTACCAGTGTGTACTTCTTTCCTCCTTTGCTTTCAATTCCAATTGGTCCAAAGAGGTCCATGTGTAGCATGAACAGGGGTTCATCAATGGAATGCAGCATTTTGGATGGAAATTGAGACTTCGTTTGCTTTCCAAGAACACAAGCTGAGCAAACTTTGTCTTTGGTGTAGGTCAGTTCTGGAAACCCTCTTACTAGCTTGCTTTTGGATAAAGCATTAATGTTCTTGATGTTTAAGTGAGATAACCTTCGATGCCATAGCCAATTCAATTCCTCCTTTGTTTCTATGAACAAACATGTCTCAGCTTCATCATTTGTTGTACTCAGATCCAGGCATAACACATCTCTTTTTCTTTTGGCTAGCAGTAATGGTTTTCCCTTGGCACTATAAATTATCCCAGCTTGTTTCCTGAATCTGACTTCATGATCTTCATCAGTAATCTGACTCACACTGAGTAAATTATGTTGCAATCCTTCCACATATGCAACCCTCTTGAACGTAACAGCTCCAACATGAATCTTTCAATATCCCCTAGTCATTGATACCCCGTAGTCACCATATCTTACTTGAGATCAATCTTCTTCCTTATAGTCCTGTAGAAAGGACTTCATTCCAGTCATGTGCCTTGATGCTCCACTGTCTAGATACCATTTTGTAGAATCCTGCACATGAAAAAGGAAGAAATTAGTTCCTTTTGGGTACCCACTTTAGAGTGGATCCATGAACTGAGACAGGTTTAGGTGCAGAGTCACTCTTGCATTCATTTTTGGGACATGTATAGTTCCATTTGTTGATTTCATTCATGCAATTGACAGAATAGTGACCTATAACACCACAGTATTTACAAGGAACATTTTTAAGATTGACTCTAGATGGGAATGACTGATGTTTAGAAGATTGTACAGATGTAGTCTTTGCTGGAGAAGTGTTTCTTGAAGATGAATTTGATTTTGATGAGACTGATCTGGATTTCGATGACCCTGACTTATGTGAAGCTGGCCGATGTTTTGATGAAACTAACTTTTGAACATAAGGATTCTTAGGTCTAGACTTGGTCAATAGTTTACAAAACACAGCTTCATGTCCTTTTTCACCACAGTTATAGCAAATTCTCTTAGGAGGAGATTTGGGTCTTACTTGATTAGGTGATTTATCCCTGACTAAAGTTTTTACAATGTTTGTCAGTTCCAGTAATTGATTTCCCAATTTATCAATTGTTTTTTATTTAGGACTTTTATTATAGCCTTTGGAACTGACTGGAGCCTGACCCTTTGGTTTGCTCACAACTTTGGGAGAAACTTTGTTCAAGGAGGTAGATTTCTGTATATCAGTCTCAGATAAAATAACACAGTCAGATTTAGAAGAAGATGAAGACACAAGATCATTTTTATTCAAAACTTGAGAAATTACAGGTTTAACATATGCATTTGACATCATTATTTTATCTCCTTTCACATAAGTGAAAGTATTTGGAAGAATTTCTGGTTTAAAAATGATTTTTTCTCTTTCAGCCTTTTCAGCTTCTTCTTCCTCTTCTGTCATGTATTTCTTCAAATTAAACCCTTCACCCAACACTGCTTGCACTTGTTTGGGTACCTGTCTGCTCAAACAATCTTCATTTTTTAAAGATGAAATACACCAAGATTTACAAATTCTTTTATAGTGCTCAGTTTCTTCTCTAAATTTGTGATTTTCTTTAGAAAGATCATTATAAGCTTCAGTCTGAGCATTTAAAAGAACTTTGTAACTTTCTAATTCCATAATTTTATCATCTTTAATTTTTAAATTGTTTTCAAGATCTTTGAGTTTTTGTTTGTGTTCAGTTTGTTCTTCTAAAGTGGTGGTCAAGTCTATATAAATGTACTCAAACATTTGGAGTTTTTGTTCATTTGTATAAGAATTGAAATTATGTACCTTGTAAAGTTTGGACTTATTCCAGTCTGAGTCGCAGCTCATTCTTTCTGCTTCCTTTAGATCCTTTTCGAACTGAGAAGCAGATTTCTCAGCTTTAGTTACTTCCTCCACCAACGCCATCAAACATT
>CAJVGC010000001.1:15693491-15709323 GCA_910822075.1 Senecio squalidus
ACGAAAAGGTCCAACGAAACAATTGTACAAAATCGGCCAAAACACAAAAATTATTACAAAACAGGTCCAGGACGACGCACAGAGGCCATGTGCGCCGTCCTGGAGGACGATTTTTGTAACAAATTCAAATTTGTTGCATGTCTCGATTCCACCAACAAACCACCCAATCAAGCTCGATTTTTATGCATCATTTACTGCCAAAAACAGTCTCCAATGCCCCTTTTCATTACTACCTTTATTTTCATTTTCATTTCTCATTTTATCAAACATAAAACACACACAAAACTCTTTTTACTCTCAACTTTTCCCTCAAGAACCTCCATTTCCAGTGATTTTCCACCATCAAAAACCACTTTTAAGCCATACAAATCGTTTGGATCATCAAGAGAAGCAAAGGGTGCCATTTATTTCGAAAAAGGACTAAGCTTGTAAAGATTTTTGAAGCGTAAATCCGACCAAAACTCACCATCCGAGCTTTTCCTCCGGTAGATTTCTGTCTTTTTACTATTTTTATACAAATAATCAATTGCATATAAGATCTAACGGTTAAAAATAAGTTTTCATACAAATCTATGACTTTTTATGGTCAAAAACGTTTTTAACCGAAATAACCTTTAGATCCACGGTTTTGTAACTAAAAATGCTTTATAAACTGTTAAAATGATGTTTTAATAAGTTTAAACCTATTGCATGTCGAAATCTAGAGCTTAAAATCCGTTTTGCAACAAAAACTCAAAAATCCGCGTCGTGTGCGCCGTTCTAAGCCACACAACGACGCAGCGTGAGAAGTTTTCAGCTTCTGTGCGCCGTTGAGGTGCTCACAGCGGCGCACAGAGCTGCTGGATTTTCCAAAACTTGTCGTTTTTGTCGTTTTTAGCACGTTTGGACTATGTTGACCCGCTGACTTTTTGATACAATGACTTTTGGGACTGAATATGTAACATAAATAATATTTGAGACATATATGGACTATTTGGACTTGAATAGAACTATAATATGTATATTATTGCGTTTTAGGCGATTTGTGAGCGGAAGTGATTGTACATTTTTGGATATGAAATTTGGGCGCGGAAGCGCTGCCCAAATTTCCGTAGAAAAATGTAAACCACTTCAGCGAGCAAAAGCACTTACGACATAATAATCAAAAACGTTAAATCGGACTTTTGGACAAAAACGTGACAATTACCTTTTCGGACTATTTTAACAATACTTAACCTTGACACTTAAAGTTTAATAAAAATTGTATCTATATTATTAAATAAGAACATAATAATATAATGACTAATTAAACTATCTTGGTATTAATAGGCAATCCGTGATTCCCGGCTTCCATTTCCGACCGAGTTTCCGTATCTTACTCTTCGCAATCCGTGAGTTACAACCCCTTATTTTTATATGTATTTTGCATGAATTTTTGGGGGAAACATAAGATTATTGTACTTGAAAACTTTTATGAACAAATTGCAACTTTGTGAACTTTGACTTATTACAACTTATGAACTATTTTGACTTTGGAACTTATTTTGACTTTGGAACTTATTTTGACTTTGGAACTTATTTTGACTTTGGAACTTATTGAACTATTTTGACTTTGGAACTTATTGAACTATTTGGACTTTGGAACTTATGGAACTATTTTGAACAAACTCTTTGAACTCTTATGCGTAAACCACTTTTTACTCTACTTGAACTTACTGGCTTGCCCCCTTTTTGGCTAAACTAATTATTGATGCTTGTATGCGGACCGACCCTTGATGGAACTATAACATGATCTTAAGTGACGGAACAACTATCTCTCTTTAAAACAAAACTACTTAGTGCCCAGCTACTTTTTCTAGAACTTTACACCCTATTAACTACAGAGCCGTTTAGTAATTATGGGTATCGATACTTAGGAAAGAACCGTTCCTTGCTTAGATGGCAGTCTAAGTACATATTACTAAGAACTTGAACAACTTCCCGTAGGATAGGCGGGAAGAGGGGCCTCACGGTTTAACAATCGGATTAGTGTGAACACTTAAGTTATAGATGCCAAGAGGTTGATACAAGAAATCTAATTAGTTACTTATACGCATAATTTACGAACTTTTTAGCGATTGTTTCCGCAACTATGATTTGACTAAATTTTACTCTACTTAGTCTTTACGAACTTAGGGCACCGATTCGCCCGTTACTTGAACTTTAAAAAGTATATAAATTTTAAGCGACTTTTCTCCGCTAATCTCCTTTTGGAAACTTTTACTTTTATATACTTTACTTATATTATTGCCGAACTACTTAAACTGTAACTCACTCACTACTTTCGTAGTTGACACTTTATCTTATGTTTCAGGAAATTAGTGTAAGTATGAAGTGCATGGCATGGACGGGTCGAGGCGGTCGTGTGAGGACCTCATTGGGAAAAGACTTGACCATTACTTTTGGGAATTTTTAATGCAACTTTAAATTATGTATTCGTATACTAAACATCTTGGTTGTTTTGAATTGTAAACACTTTTATTTTTAATCTATGACTTGATTGCCGTTATGTTCTATGTAACCCGTGTAATGATCTTCCAGCTCTTCACATTCCGTGTTTCCGCTTTAGCGGGGTGTGACACAAAATACATATAAAAATAAGGGGTTGTAACTCACGGATTGCGAAGAATAAGATTCGGAAACTCGGTCGGAAACGGAAGCCGGGAATCACGGATTGCCTAATAATACCAAGATAGTTTAATTAGTCATTATATTATTATGTTCTTTATATAATAATAAAGATAAAATGTTATTAAACTTTAAGTGTCAAGGTTAAGTATTGATAAAATAGTCCGGAAAGGTAATTGTCACGTTTTTGTCCAAAAGTCCGATTTAACGTTTTTGATTATTATGTCTTAAGTGCTTTTGCTCGCTGAAGTGGATGACATTTTTCTAAGGAAATTTGGGCAGCGCTTCCGCGCCCAAATTTCATTTCCAAAAATGTACAATCCACTTCCGCTCACAAATCACCTAAAACACGATAACAATTATAATATAGTCCATTTTAGTCCAATTTAGTCCATACAAGTCTCAAGTGTTATTACTTTTACATAATCAGTCCCAAAGTGTCATAAGTCAAAAAGTCAGCGGTCACAAATGGTCCAAACGTGCTAAAAACGACAAGTTTTGGAAAATCCAGCAGCTCTGTGCGCCGCTGTGAGCACCTCAACGGCGCACAGAAGCTGAAATTGTTGCCCGTTGCGTCGTTCTAAGCCTTAGGACGGCGCACGGTTCGAGTGGTTTCGGGTTTTTGTTGCAAAACGTATTTTAAGCTTTAGATTTCGACATGCAATAAGTTTAAACTTAATAAAACATCATGTTAACAGTTTATAAAGCATTTTTAGTTACAAAATCGTGGATCTAAAGGTTATTTCGTTTAAAAACGTTTTTGACCATAAAAGTCATAGATTTGTATAAAAACTTATTTTTAACCGTTAGATCTTACATGCAATTGTTTATTTGTATAAAAATAGTAAAAAGACAGAAATCTACCGGAGGAAAAGCTTGGAAGATGAGTTTTGGCCGGATTTACGCTTCAAAAATCTTTACAAGATTAGTCCTTTTTCGAAATAAATGACACCCCTTGCTTCTCTTGATGATCCAAGCGATTTGTATGGATTAAAATGGTGTTTATGTTGCTGGAAATCACTGGAACAAGTGGGTCTTTGAGGGGTTTTTAGAGAGAAAAGCCTATGTGTGTGTTTTTGGTTTAGTAAAAGTGATAAAAGAAAATGGAAATAATGAAAATGATAATAGGGTGGGTTGGGACTGGTAACAATTCAGTAATGATGGCCTATTTCCGAGTTTGGTTGGTTGAAAGAGTTAAGAAATCGAGACATGCAATAAATTTGAATCTGTTACAAAAATCGTCCTCTAGGACGGCGCACATGGCCTCTGTGCGTTGTCCTGGACCTTTTTTGTAAGAAATTTTGTGTTTTGGCTGATTTTGTACAAGTGTTTCGTTGGACTTTTTCGTTAACTAAAGTTTTAAAGTATGTTACATTATGAACTTAGGAAAGTTCATTAGGGGTTTTCTTGGTATTAGGACTTATTTAATTTGATTCCGGTTGTGATTCCGACGCTGTCGCGGTTCCGATTAATGAAAAGTTAAAGACTAGATAGACCGAAAGAGACATAGAGTATAAAATGCACCTGGAAATTAGACGGTTGTCACATTGTCTGAGTTGTTTGACCTCGCGGTCCACAACTTCAAGCGGTTCCTCTACGAAGTTGAGCTTGTTGTTGATCTTGACCTCGTCGAGTGGGATGACGATGGTCTCATCAGATAAGCACTTTTTCAAGTGCGAGACATGGAACACATTATGAACATTGGAAAGAACTTGCGGGAGTTGGAGTCGGTACGCCACTGGGCCAATACGCTCGATAACTTCAAACGGTCCGGTGTACCTTGGGCTTAGCTTGCCGCGTTTCCCGAAGCGAACTACCCCTTTCCATGGCGATACTTTAAGAAGCACCCGATCGCCAACCTGGAACTCGAGGGGTTTCCTTCGGTTATCGGCGTAGCTCTTCTGCCGAGTACGGGACGTCTTTAGTCGCTCTCTGATAGTGGTGATCTTGTCGATGGTTTCTTGAACGATGTCTAGCCTTGTGAGTTGTCGATCACCGGCTTCTAGCCAACAAAGCGGCGACCGACACTTACGTCCATATAGGGCCTCGAACGGAGCACACTTAATGCTAGCGTGGTAGCTGTTGTTGTAGGAAAACTCGACCAGGGGAAGGTGAGTATCCCAACTTCCTCCGAAGTCAACTACACATGCTCTAAGCATATCCTCAAGTGTTTGGATCGTCTTCTCGCTTTGACCGTCGGTCTGAGGGTGGTAAGCGGTGCTAAGGTCTAGTCGCGTCCCGGTTGCTGCAGCAGTCCTGAGGGTTTCTGATATTCCGCCTTGACCTTGGAGCAAGTAAGGCACTTGGCCACGTACAAGGCGATATCCTTCTTCATGCCCGGCCACCAATAATACTCCCTAAGGTCCTTGTACAATTTGTCGGATCCAGGGTGGATGGAGTATCGGGAACGGTGGCCTTCATCCAAAATTAGCTTTCGAAGATCCTCGGACTTCGGGATCCATGCTCGGCCCTTGAAGTAATGGATCCCATCGGATTTGAGTTCGAACTCCGTCTCATGATTGTGCAACGTTTCGCCCTTTAAGTTCTCGGGTTTCAATGCTTCTCGCTGAGCCTCGGCGATCTGCGTTTGAAGATTCGTTTGAATTTGAATACCTAATGCTCTAACCCGAGATGGTCTTACCCTTTTCTTCCGACTCACGGCGTCCGCTACTACGTTTGCTTTACCCGGGTGGTATTTAATCTCGCAATCGTAGTCACTCAGCAGTTCGATCCATCTCCTTTGCCTCATGTTGAGCATCTTCTGGTCTAGAATGTGTTGAAGACTGTTATGATCCGTGAAAACCGTGCACTTAGTACCATACAAATAGTGTCTCCAGATCTTTAATGCAAATACGACTGCTCCCAGCTCTAGGTCGTGAGTAGTGTAGTTCTGTTCGTGCACCTTGAGTTGCCTTGAAGCGTAGGCGATGACTTTATCCTTCTGCATAAGGACACACCCAAGTCCTTTATGGGATGCATCGCAGAATACTACGAAGTTATCCGTACCCTCCGGTAGAGACAAAATCGGTGCGTGGCAAAGCTGGTGCTTGAGTTTCTGGAAGGATTCCTCTTGCTTCGTACCCCAAACAAAATCCTTGTACTTCTGAGTGAGTTCGGTAAGTGGCTTAGCGATCTTCGAGAAATTCTCGATGAACCTTCAATAATAGCCGGCCAATCCTAGAAATTGGCGAATTTCCGTAGGAGTTGTCGGGGCTTGCCATTTCTCGATCGCTTCTATCTTAGCCGGATCTACATGGATCCCTTCTTGGTTGACCACATGACCAAGGAAATGTACTTCCCGAAGCCAAAATTCACACTTGGAGAATTTGGCGTACAGTTTCTGATCTCGGAGGAGTTCTAAGATGAGTTTCAGGTGTTTCGCGTGATCCTCTTTGTTTCTCGAGTAGATAAGAATGTCATCAATGAACACGATCACGAATTTGTCCAAATAAGGTCTACACACCCTGTTCATCAAGTCCATGAACACCGCTGGTGCGTTGGTTAAACCAAATGGCATGACAAGGAATTCGTAATGACCGTAACGAGTACGAAAAGCGGTTTTAGGAATATCGGTCTCACTGACACGAACCTGATGATAACCCGAACGGAGGTCGATTTTCGAGAAATAAGTTGCACCCTGCAACTGGTCGAAGAGGTCATCGATCCTCGGGAGTGGGTATCGGTTCTTGACGGTCAGCTTGTTCAGTTCGCGGTAGTCGATGCACATACGAAAGGATCTGTCTTTCTTTTTAACGAAGAGGATTGGGGCTCCCCAGGGGGACGAGCTTGGACGAATAAGACCATGATCCAAGAGTTCCTGAAGCTGTTTCGACAGCTCTTGCATTTCCGGTGGGGCTAGACGATACGGTGTCCTAGCGACCGGTGCTGCACCAGGAACTAGGTCTATCCGGAATTCCACTTGTCGATGCGGAGGTAGCCCGGGTAAATCTTCAGGAAAGACTTCAGGGTGATCCTTGACTACTGGAATGTCTTGAATACGGATCTCCTTGGGTTTACGTTCAACAACGTGAGCGAGAAACGCGTCACAGTCCTTCTCGAGGTACTTGCGCATTTTCATGGACGACACGATACGGAGTGGTCGTCCGGGTTTGTCTCCTTGAACAACTAGAGTTTCGGTGTCAGAAAGAGGGATGCGGATAAGTTTGTCGAAACAGACGATCTCGGCTCGGAAACGAGAGAGCCAGTCCATTCCGACGATCACATCAAAGCTTTTCAGCTCGATTGGAATTAAATCAATAGGGAAGGTTTTATCGGACAGGCATATGGAACATCCTACGATTATATCCTTAGCTTCGAACTCCTGACCGTTAGCGTACTCTATGGTGAAGCTATCCTTAAGAACCTTAGATCCTAAGTTAATGAGGGGTCTAAATTCTAAGGATACAAAGCTTCTTTCGGCTCCTGAATCGAACAAAACTGATGCATAGTGATTATTAACAGGAAACGTACCGTTCACCGCATTCGGATCCTGTCGAGCTTCCTCAGCTGTGAGTGCGAATGCACGTCCTCGACCTCGCCCGCCTTGGTTTGGTTGGGCGTTTCGGAGTCTTGGACAAGCGTTCCGGAAGTGCTGGTCACTTCCGCACTCGAAGCACACCGGCTTCTGACCTGGAACTGCCAACCTATCCGGGCAATACTTAGCAAAATGCCCTTCCTTCTGGCATCTCAAACACACGGGGCAGTTACCGAGGTGGTGGAAATTGCACTTATTGCACTTGGGGTTCGTCCCCGTGTATCGAGTTCCAGCTGGTGGTGGTGGCGGTGGCGGTGCTACAGCTGCTATGGCAAGGTTGCGGGTGGTCTTCTTCTTCTTATTCCTGTCACCTCGCCTCGGGGTCTGGTCGGATTTCCTTTTCTCACCCGACTCCTTCTTGGACGATGTAGGAGCGGTGAGTAGGTTGCTTGTGAGGCGGTGAGCTAGGATGATGGCACTCTGGAGGGTCTGGGGTTCAGCCGTGATGACCATTCCTCTTATTTCAGGAACAAGACCGGAGACATAACGGTCGATCTTGTTCTCTTCAGGAGTCACTAGCCTTGGGACCAGTCGGGCCAACTCGTGGAATCGGGTAGTGTACCCTTCGATGTCGTTTCCGACCATCTCGTGATCCCAGAGCTCGGCCTCGAGCTTTTTGATTTCCCCTTTGGGGCAGTACTCCTCTATCAAGAGGTTCTTGAATTGTTCCCAGGTGAGAGCATAGGCGGTCTCGCGTCCTCTGTTGCGGACCACACTGTTCCACCAAGTCAGCGCCTTACCGTGCAGCACGCAGGAGGCGTACTGCACCTTATCAGCTTCGGCACATCTGCTGATGTGCAGCACCGACTCGATGCTCTCAAACCAGGACACCAGTCCTACGGCACCAGTCGTGCCATGGAACTCCTTTGGCTTACAAGCCATGAAGCTCTTGTAGGTGCAAGCAGGTGGGTTTGGGTGTTGGTTCTGATTGTTGTTCTGCAGATTCTGGTGGTTGTTCTGTTGTTGCTGCTGCTGTTGCTGTTGTTGTTGTTGCTGCTGGTGATGGTTGTTGACATTAGCATTGATCCCAGCAGTGATCTGGGCGATCATGTTGGGCATCGCTGCGTTCAACTGCTCAGCGACTTGCTCAGCGATGATACTGGCGTTGGTACGGGGTGCCATGATTCTACAACAGACAACAGATTCAGTTTAGAAACGCACGATTAGAGTATGATAAGAATATAATCCAATGAACAGTTAACAATCACGCAAGAGTAATATAACAGAGCAGATAGTACACGCACGACAAGGATCCAAGAGATTCACAAGACAGAGATTCACACGCAAGAAAATGATTCAACCATAGAACAAGATTCACACGACAATAGTAATAATAGATAATAAAGATAGGACTTCATTCATTAATGATAATAAAGTTTAGTACAAGGTTCAAATGGGAAAAGAAGTACAGTACAATACAATAAGGAAATAAATAGCAATGGCTCGAAGCTGTGTACATTGAAAATTACAACTCGGCCTACAGTACATAAATAAAAGAAATGAACTAGCGGTGTCTCTCCATGAACATCTTGGCGACGATGACCGCCAACAGGGTCCCCATGATCAGACAAACTCCGACCAAACGCTGCACCGTCCGGGCTGTGGCCTGAACTGCAGCGAGGTGTCGCAGTGCCTGCTCCGACAACCGATGCGCGGCATCGGAGACTTCACAGAGGAGCAGCCCTTGTTGCTGGGCTTCCTCTGAAAGTCCCCTTACCTCGCGGTGGAGGTGCAGGAAAGCGGCAGGAGGGGGAAGCTGTGGGGTAGGCGGCATCCTCTGCCTAGCTGCTTCAGCGTCTCGGGACCGCTGCATCTCTTCTCGCTCGAGCTGTCGCTCCCACGAGTAATGATCCATCATCGAGGTGCGTGGAGCCTCAGGAGGTGGGTGCCCAAAAGGAAGATGGGGTGGTGCAGGCCTGGACGGGCCGTCCTGCTGCGCCGCCATCCTGTCGGGTAGTCGACCCGGAAGGATTACCTGCTTACGTGCCGTCATAACGACACGAGGTCCACGACGCTGTGGTGGTGCGGCAACGGGGGCCGGTGGAGGTGGTGGTAACACCGACCTCGGGCTAGACCCGATGCTGCTTGACACAGCCATGGAGGTATCCTCCGTGGGGTCGGTAGTCTGGTGACGGAGGCTCTCCGAGGCGGTATGGCCCTCGGATGGCTCGTGAGATGACGCGGCTCTCTGCTGTGACCGGGACTGGGATCGCGAGGGGGATCGTGAACGGGATGATTGAGACATGACGGATCTGCGACGTAAAGAGTTTCGTAAGTACAGGAACAAGATAATGTTAAAGGAAAATATGTAAGGAAATGCAGGTAAGGGTCAATCACGTGAGGTTGGGAATAATAAGACCGGGAATTTTTCGACTCAAAACCGTTTAACATTAGTAATTACGTTTCGTCCTTGCATAAGTCATTTTGAACTAGGCATGGGTGATCAGGCCATGCGTAGTTAAAAACAATCATGCAATCGCGAAATTAATTCTCTAAAGTTTTGAACCCATAATGATTTTCCGAAAAGCCTTGGTTATAGTTTGGTTTCGAAAACTTTTTGAAAATTTTTAAAACCGTTTTCACTATAACTTGTGCTCTGATACCAAGTCTGTCACACCCCGCTATAGCGGAAACACGGAATGTGAGAGCTGGAATATCATTACACGGTTATAAGCAAATTAAACGATTCAAGTCATTTCATTTAAAATTAAAAACAGTTCATAGTTCAAAAACAACCAAGCAGTTCAAAGTTTAATCCAAGTACAAATACAAGTTTCCAAAATAAATTCCCAAAATAACAAGGTCTTTCCCAAGGTTCGCCTCACGTGACCAAATCGACCCTTCCTTGCCATGCATCTCGACACTTACACTAATTTCCTGAAACATAAGATAAAGTGTCAACTACATTGAGTAGTGAGTGAGTTACAGTTTTGAGTTTCGATAAAAGTTTCCAAAAATAGAAATATATGTAATTACGTCATAAGTAAAAAGGAACGGAGCGACGCTAGAACATATATATAAATAGTAAGGAGTTTCGTACACAGGTAAGTAAAGATAGAACTCGTATAGTAAAAGTTGAAGCGGAATCCATCGCTAAAATAAGGTATATGCGTAAGTAATATGTGCTTAACTAAATTAGTAACTCGTATCAATCACTTGGCATAATATAAATAGTAAGTTACACTAAACCGATTGTCTGGTCAGGATCTAGCCCCAAAATGTTTCATTGAGTTTCCAACTGAATCTTAGTAATATGTACTTGGGTCGCTAACCCTGAGCAAGGAGTGACCTCTCCTAAGTATCGATACCCATAATACTAACGGCTATTGCTAATAGTGTGTAAAGTTTCCGAGCCAAAAACGGGGTAACTGAGTTCTGTTTCTAAAAATAGTAGTAAGCACTTACGGGTTTATATTTTCATCAAGGATTGGTTTCTCTAACAAGTATCCTAAATTTAGTTAACCAATTAAGGAGCATCAACACATATACGCATAATAGTTTCACAAGTTTCCAAGTTTCCAAGTTTCCAAGAGTTTCAAAGTTTCCAAGAGTTTCAAAGTTTCATAAGTTCCAAAATGTTTCAAAGTTTCATACGAGTTCCCAAAGTTTCATAGTTTCAAAAGTTTCCACGAATCGCAACTAGTTTCGAAAGTTACATAGCATACAATCTTATGTTTCCCCCAAATAAATGTTTAAAAGCATAGAAGTAAAACAAAGTGGGGTTGTAACTCACGGTTTGCGAAGGAAAGATACGAACAAGCACGGATGGAGCGGAACACGTCGGGAATCAAAGATAACCTAAAACACCGGAATTTTGTATAAGTTTTATTAGTATAATTTAAGTTATGTTAAGTTTCAATTTAACATTTTAAATCCCAATTTCTTATACTTTAGATTCTGTCCCAAAAGAGTATTACGGAAAAATTACATGAATAAATGTGTTCGTGTACGTTTTATAGTCCGATAAGTCCAATTAAGTCCAAAAAGTGTCATTGCTCAAAGTCAATATGTATAAGTTATAAAAACATTAAGTTACTGAATTTGAATACATTTTACAGTGAAATTTGGGCAGCGCTTCCGCGCTATAAAAATTAAGTCCAATCTCAAAACACTTTCCCGCTTTAAACGAACAATTTAACATTTACAAACAATAATACACATGTTTTAGTTCCTCAATCTTTCCCAAACAGTTTCTTTATTAAAAACAGTAAGCTTTTCAAAATCTATAATCTGTGGTAACTTATTTGAGCTTATTTTTACGTTTAAGGTTCTCAAAACGACAAATTTTACGAACAGCAGGATCCAGACAGCGGCTGGAGACACTCAGCCGCCGGCTGGACCTTAGCCGTCGGCTGAGTGCCTTCAGCCGCCGGCCAGAGGCCTTCGGCCAGTTTCTAGATCTCGTTATTTTTCCGATTTTTAACTCGTTTTAGTGTTAGATTCGAAAATGCAAACTGTTTTAGGTCGATTATAATCATTTTAGAGTAAAAGTCACTGTTTCTTTCGGATTTATATGATGAAAATGTAGATCTATTGTAAAAACTCGTTTTTAAGTAAGAAAACGTTTTAGATCTTTATAAAAACACTTTTTCAGTTTATAGATCGTCCATGCAAGTATAGATTTATGTAAAAAGAGTAAAATAGAAGGGTTTTACCGAAGAAAAATGTTTTGAATCGGTTGGATGAGTTTCTAGCTTCCAAATGTATGCAAACCTTCTTCAAAACCCGATTTAAAGCTTCTTCTTGTTACCCTTTTTGATTTAGGACGATTTGTAGGTGTTTTTGATGGATGGATTTAAGTTTTTGTTGCTGTTTTAATGGAAAAAGTTTTTGTTTTGCTAGGGGGAGATTGAGAGAAAAGTTTAGAGAGAGAGAGAGAGAGAGATTAGTGTGTGTGTTTGAAATGGGAGTGAAATGAAAATGAAAGTGGGAATAGGGGGAGTGTTACTGCCCTTGGGAAGCCAAATGGCAGTAACTATGGTCCAATCCCGGGTTAATTGCTTTGGTCCAATCGAAATGCATGCAAAAATGAGTCACCATCCACTGGACAGCGGCTTTCAGCCGCCGGCTGGCCATATCCAGCCGCCGGCTGGGCTTCAGCCGCTGGCTGACAGCCTTCAGCCGTCGGCTGGAAGGTTTTTCCAGCACGGTGACGTTTTAAGTTTTCCGTTATCAGTAGTTAAGGACCAGAATCTTATTAGTTTCCGTTATGAACTTAGTCAAGCTCTTGTATAGTTTATTTGGTGTTAGGATTTATAGATTGATTCCGACTTTGGTTCCGACAAAATAATGACACAACAATTACGAACTAGAACAACATGAACATAATAACGAGAGCAGCTATAGATTAGAACCGATAGTAACTGGGAATCACCTGAATTTTTTACGGTTGTCACAAATTAAAAAAAATACATTTTTGTAAAGTTTAAAACAAATTATCATTTATGTAAATAAAACTTAAAAACAAGTTAAAAGTGTAAATAAACCAAACTTTGTGATAAACATGTAAATAAACAAAAGTATAAAAATAAACCTGCAAAAAGTCGTCTTCTTCCTAAAATAAACTTGCAAAAAGACGGTTCAAATCGAAGAAAAAACAAATCGAAGAAAAGAAATTATGGAGCAAATCGAAAAGCAATAAAAGAAATTAAACAAATACTTGAAATAAATTGATACTCAAAAAAACAAATCGAAGAAAAAAAAAAAATTCAAAACGAGCCGTTGTCACCATAACGGTGGCTCACAACGACCCCGAGAACGAGCCAAGACAGAGTGGTAACGACGACAACCGTCGTTGTGGGTCTCACAACGAGCCCACAACAACATCACCCCGGGTGCTCTAACTATTCACTCCCTTTTTCATGATGTCCGAAGTGTAGTACTATTCCTTGGCCAATAAAATGGATTTAACAAAAGAGAAAATTTCACAGTTTCAATTAAATATGATTTTCTTAAAAGTGTTTATAAGACAAAACTAAAGAAATCACTATTAAGACGACTTTATCTCCGCCGTCGGTTTTTACATCAAGATTTTTCAAAACAATGAAATACTATTAAATTCATCTAAATAATCTTCAACATATATGTCCTTCCAAAAAAAACTTTAAAAACTAGACATAACACGAAGACTAGGGATCTTTTGTTTTTTCTGAATGCCGAAGTCTGAAATCTGAAAACCAGTTTTGAATGATAAGAGATGGTCTGAAATCTGAAAGTATAATCATTAAGACTATTTGAAAAATAAACTTGTACAAATGTCTAAATATGTTTTTTTTTTTTTTTCTATTATTTATTTTCATGCCATTAAAAAGCTAATTTTCCTATATTTATTTTGTTATTATTAATAATGTTATTACTATTAGTATTAATTATCTTAAAAATTCTTCGTAACCTTCTATTATTTATGAAAACGTCAAGATTGGGATTAAGAAATGTTGGAACTATAACTTCTTTTGCAAACTCGACCATTTTACCTAACACTTTTTGAAGAACTTTGTGAATTGTTTGTGATGAATTTAGAAATCTACGCTTCACAACCTCAAAATGTTGATTATTTCCTATAACAAACAAAAAGATAGCCATTTTCTTATTGGTTTATATCTGTTTATTATCCTTTAACCACCATTTTACTATGAAATGCATAGCAACTCAATAAACTTCCTATCATTGTCTGCCAATAAATCCACAGTGTATTGATGGCCGAACATTGCATATGTAATATCCCACTTTCTATTAAAATCTCACGGTTAAAAGTAGCGAATATACAAATATATAACAATAAGAAGTACAAATTTCTGGTTGTTTTCTATGATTCAACTTGTTACAAACAAGTAACAGTTAAAATGATACTTCATTTAGTTTCAAATGATTAATGTCAATTATGAATAAATGCAATATTCAAGTAGGCAAATCCAACAAAAATAATGAAAATAACTTGTTCTTAACAAAAATACTGGAGTAGTTCAAATAAAGACAAAAATAATAACTCGACTTTATAATAAAATAAAAGCTAAAATAAAAATCAAAAACATGTTAGCGAAATACTAGATAAAATAAAACTTAATTAATTATTAATTCAAACTTGGCTAAATGAAGTTCTAGATAAGTGTTGAATAATTAATTATCTTAATATATAATAAAAGAGAGACCTAAAATGACACTTGGCAAAATATTAACCATTAGATGGAAATCCAACTTTAATTTGAACCATTAGATCATTTTGATGATGTTATCATTAATAATTTCATTTTAACCCTTTATTTTAAATAATTTAATCCTTATTTTTAATAGTATTAATTAAATAAAACTAATTAACCTTTCTACTTTAAATAATCTAAGAGAGACTTAAAATGCCAATGGCAAAATATTATTAACCATTAGATGGAAATCCAACTTTAATTTGAACCATTAGATCATTTTGATGATGTCAGCATTAATAATTTCATTGTAACCCCTTTACTTTAAATAATTTAATCCTTATTTTTAATAGTATTAATTAAATAAAACTACTTAACCCTTCTACTTTAAATAATCTAACACTTGTATTTTAAATTAATTCTAAAAAAATACAAAACATATTTTTTCTTCAAATGCATACACATTTTTAGTATAAAA
Organism: Senecio squalidus; assembly: GCA_910822075.1. Lineage (NCBI taxonomy): Eukaryota > Viridiplantae > Streptophyta > Magnoliopsida > Asterales > Asteraceae > Senecio > Senecio squalidus. The sequence continues at coordinate 15,708,286 of CAJVGC010000001.1, forward strand.
AGAAACTAAAATTATTTTATTGTTTTACGGGTGTTTTGCATATAAACGGAAAACATGTATTATATAAAAATTCTGTTTTTTTTTTCTTTCCTTTTTGTCCTATTTACCCAATATTTTTAATTTTTCTATATATTATAAAAAGAAAAAAATATTATTATATTGTTTTACGAGTGTTATCATAAAAACGGAAAACATATTTTATAAAAAAATCTTATGTTTTTTTTTCCGTCTTATTTTCGCAATATTTTTAGTTTTTTTTATATATTATAATTATTTTATATTTAATAAGGTTTTTTCCGAATTACACAGTAAATGTTTTATTTACCTTCACATTTGCTAACATAATAATTTTGTCTACATGACTAATAGCTTTCTATTAATCTTTTTATATAAGTTATATGTTCTTTGTTAACATTATATATTTTTTGATATAATTTTCCGCATATTAGGCGGGTCAATAAGCTAGTTGATATAACGAAAGAAGAAGAAAGTGTTTTGGGTTTTATCAACATAATAAGAGGAATTCAGAAATTGTCAAAGTCTTACCGAATATGAGGATTTTTAGAAAATTTTAGAGGTTAAAGAAGTAAAAAAACAAAACCACTTATTGACAAAAACTCTGACTATTTCAGACAAAAGCGTCTAATTAAGAACTTATCTAGAAAAACAAATGAGCCCAAAGCTTTTTCACCCAAATCAACTTATTCTTAGTACTCATGGGTAACCAACTTGTTCTCCATGTCATTCAAATCTTTCTTCAAATCACGATGTATCAAAACCGCTTGCATTTGAACTTCCCAATTAGAGAAACTAATCGTACTTTCAAACTTCTCGATTTTGAATTTAGCCTCCATTAAACGAACACTCTTACACATTCATATGGGATAAAACATGCTCCAAAGAAAAAAACAAACATAACCAACAAAAAATATCCAGAAAATCCCAAAAGAAAAAATCATAAAAAATAAATCACAACCAATTCACCATAATTCAATTCAAAAAATAATTAAAAGACATTCAACATTACAAATATTAATT
>CAJVGC010000001.1:15709423-16007443 GCA_910822075.1 Senecio squalidus
TAAGTTTAGGATTATATTAGTGTCTAGTGAAAATCGGGCAGCGCTTCCGCGCTATAGTTTTTAAATCCAATTTTTTTACACTTCTCCCCGCTTACAGATGCCATGACAATAATCTTTAACTTGGTAAACAAGATAGGGACTATATGTTGAATAAGTTGCCCTATTTTCAGGTTGTATTTCATGAACATCAGTTTGATATATAATCTTAAAACGACAAGTTTAAAGTTAACGCTCAAAAATGGTTTAAAATACGGTTTTGAAACAAGTCTACAACAAACCGCCTCCGCGCCGCGGTCATGGTTTCACCACGGACCGCCTCACGGTGGAGGCACCGTGGCGCGGTACGCGAGCAGAGCAGTTTTGCCAAAAATCGTTTTGGGTGAAATTTGTTATTTTGAAGATGGATTTCAACATGCAATGGCTAAAAATAGTGAAACCTTTATGATATAAGTTTAGTTTGGATTTTCATCTATAGTAACAAGGATTTAACATAGCTTTTATAAAATCCCGTTTTTGTATATAAGTTGTTATAAACTTCATAGAAACATGTTTTTAAGTAGTTGATCTTACAGCAATGAGTTAAACTTGTAAAACAGAAGTTTCAAAAGAGTTATACCGAATGAATGATGATTTGGAAGAGATTGAAGTGTTCCCTTGGTGTTTTTAGCCCCAAAAATGTTAGAACCCGTTTTTCCTTGACCCGAATGAAATTTACTTGCTTCCTTCTTGTTTGTAAACGATTTTTTGGTTTTTGTTATGGTATTTTAGAGATGCTTTTGATGAGATGTTGGCTGGAATTTATGTGTGAGTTGAGAGAGTTAACTTGGAAAATGAATGTGTGTGTGTGTGTGTGTGTGTGTGTGTGTGTGAATGTGTGTGTTTAAGTTGGGGTGTTTGAAATGAACACAAAAAGGGAACCTAACATGTTTCAATGACCAAAAACCTGGACCTTCTAAGCTTTAGCCACGTTTGGGACAGTTGTTGGGATCTCATTACATGCACAAATGACTCATCCAAACATGACTTGTGAGTCTGGACCACCTCCACCGCGTCGCGGTGGCTCCAGTGCGGCGCAGTGGAAGGCTGGTCGTGACTCGGTTTTGTTTTACGTTATCGTTTAATGTTACTTTGTTTAGAGCATGCAATTGTTATGTAATGAACTTAGGAAAGCTCCTTATATGTTTTCTTGGTATTAGGATTCGATTATTGATTCGATTTCCGATTTTTCGATTCCGAGACACGCGCGTTTTATGTGTAAGTAACGTAAACCTACGTTAAAAGTTTTTGTATGAGTTACATCGAGCTTAGCTTAAAGAGTTATGTCTACGTAACCACGTAACACATAAAGTTAGTTATAACGAGCATCAAATACAAACATAACGAGGTTAAAAGTTAGTGTTCTCGACCTGAGTTTAGACGGTTGTCACATTCTCCCCACGTTGAAAGAATTTCGTCCCGAAATTTCAACTTGTGGCATTCGTTGTGGGAGAAGTGAAGAGATGAGGATACTTAAGCAACATTTGATCCTCTCGTTCCCAGGTATATTCGGGGCCTCGTTTTGCGTTCCATCGTACCCTCACTATGGGGATTTTACTATGCCTTAGTTTCTTAGTTTCGCGATCTATGATTTCAATCGGTTCCTCGACAAATTGGAGCTTTTCGTCTAGTTGTATCTCTTCTAAAGGGGTGATAAGCGTTTCGTCCGATAGGCACTTTTTCAGTCTCGAAACGTGAAAAGTGTTATGCATGTTACCGAGCTCTTGCGGTAGTTCTAAGCGGTACGCAACTGGACCTACCCTTTCGAGTATCTCAAACGGTCCTACGTATCTTGGGTTGAGTTTTCCACGTTTTCCGCAGCGTATTGCACCTTTCCAAGGTGACACCTTTAGAAGTACTATGTCGCCGACTTGAAATTCTAGATCCTTTCTGCGCATATCAGCATAGCTCTTTTGTCGACTTCTCGCAGTCTTAAGTCTTTCCTTGATCGTTGTGATCTTATCAATTGTTTCTTGCACTATGTCCATGCTAATTAGTTGTCGATCTCCTGGTTCCAACCAACACAACGGAGATCGGCATTTCCTTCCGTATAGAGCTTCATAAGGCGCACATTTGATGCTAGCATGGTAGCTGTTATTGTAAGAGAACTCTATTAGCGGCAAGTGGCTATCCCAACTTCCTCCGAAGTCGATAACGCATGCCCTCAGCATGTCCTCTAATGTTTGTATGGTGCGCTCGCTTTGACCATCGGTTTGCGGATGGTAAGCCGTGCTTAAGTCCAATCGTGTGCCAAAAGACTCTTGGAATGCCTTCCAAAATCTGGAAGTGAAGCGAGTATCTCTATCCGAGATGATTGACGTGGGTATTCCGTGACGTGTCACTACCTCGTTGATGTATATTTGGACAAGTTTTTCTACGTTAAAACTTTCCTTAATCGGAATGAAGTGTGCTGACTTCGTTAGTCGATCTACTATAACCCAGATCATGTCGTTACCCTTTGATGTTCGAGGTAATTTTGTGACGAAGTCCATTGTAATTTGTTCCCATTTCCACTCGGGAATCTCGGGTTGTTGTAGTAATCCGGATGGCTTCTGATATTCGGCCTTCACTTTCGCACAAGTGAGGCATTTCTCGACGTATAAAGCAACGTCTCTCTTCATTCCAGGCCACCAGTAGTGTTCCTTGAGGTCCTTATACATTTTGCTCGACCTTGGATGAATGGAATATCGCGTTCGGTGTGCTTCATCCATGATGGTCCTCCTCAATTCGTTGGTCGTAGGAATCCAGGCTCGATCCTTAAAATAGTAGACACTGTCGCTCTTTCTTACGAAATCCTTGTCATGGTTGTGCAAGGTTTCAACCTTTATGTTATCTGCCTTCAAAGCCTCATGCTGGGCACTTGCTATGCGTGTTCTCAAGTCGGGTTTTAGGTAAATCCCTAATGCACGTACTCGAGTCGTCTGCTGCCTCTCCTTCCTACTCAGGGCATCTGCTACGACGTTTGCTTTGCCAGGGTGATACTTAATATCGCAGTCGTAGTCGCTAAGGAGTTCTAACCATCTCCTTTGCCTCATGTTGAGTAGCTTCTGATCTAGTATGTGTTGCAGACTCTTATGGTCCGTGAATACGGTGCATTTGGTTCCGTAGAGATAATGTCTCCAGATCTTAGGGCAAAAAACTATCGCTCCTAGCTCTAAGTCGTGTGTAGCGTAGTTGACCTCGTGTTTCTTAAGTTGCCGCGAAGCGTAAGCTATGACCTTGTTTCGTTGCATCAATACACAACCTAATCCTAGGTTAGATGCGTCACAATAAACTACGAAGTCTTAATTTCCCTCGGGAAGAGTTAAGATCGGAGCGTTGCACAGTTTCGTTTTCAGGATATTGAAGGCTTGCTCTTGAGCATCTCCCCAGTTGAACTTCTCGTTCTTTTGTGTTAACTTTGTTAGGGGTTTAGCTATCTTAGAGAACACCTGAATGAATCGCCGATAATACCCAGCCAATCCTAAAAATTGCCGGATTTCTGTCGGACTCTTGAGAGTTTTCCAGTTCTCTATAGCCTCGATTTTTGATGGGTCAACGTGGATTCCTGATCCATTGACTACGTGTCCGAGAAGTTTGACTTCACGCAGCCAGAACTCGCACTTAGAGAATTTTGCGTATAGCTGTTGTTCCTTGAGTAATTCCAATAATAGTTTTAAATGTCCTGCGTGATCTTCCTTGTTGCGCGAGTAGATTAGGATGTCATCGATGAATACAATAACAAACTTGTCTAGATATGGTCGGCATACCCTATTCATCAAATCCATGAATACCGCCGGTGCATTTGTGAGTCCAAATGGCATTACCAAGAATTCGTAGTGTCCGTATCTAGTGCGGAATGCGGTTTTCGGTATATCATCTTCAGAAACCAGCACTTGATGATAACCAGACCTTAAGTCAATCTTTGAAAAGTAGGTTGCGCCTTGCAGTTGGTCGAAAAGGTCGTCGATTCGTGGAAGAGGATATCGGTTTTTGACGGTTAGTTTGTTCAATTCTCGGTAGTCGATACACATGCGAAACGATCCATCCTTCTTCTTTACGAATAGAATCGGCGCGCCCCATGGTGATGAGCTTGGTCGGATAAATCCTTTATCCAATAATTCTTGAACTTGGTTGGATAATTCCTGCATCTCAGTCGGAGCTAGTCGATATGGCGTCCTTGCCACCGGTGCCGCTCCAGGAATTACCTCGATTCTAAACTCTACTTGCCTCTGAGGTGGTAGTCCAGGTAGTTCTTCGGTAAATACTTCCGGATAGTTTCTAACTATCGGTACGTCCTTAAGGTCTACTGTTTTTGACTGTTTGTCCTTTATGTTTACTAACAATGCAAAGCAGCCCTTATTTAAGTACTTGCGCATCTTCATCACCGATATGAGCTTCAAAGTTTGGCCCGGCCTATCTCCTTGTACTATCAATTCCCTTCCATCTCCTAATGGCATTCGTATCGTCTTATCTAAACAAAATATTTTCGCGTCTCTGATGGTCAACCAGTCCATTCCTATTACTACGTCAAAGCTCTTAAGTTCGATAGGGATTAGATCTATTTCGAAAGTGTGGTTAGCTAGGGTTATCGTGCATTTCTTAATTACGTCGCTAGCTTGGTATTCCTGACCATTTGTGTATTCTACTGTAAATTTTTCACTTAAAGGTTCGGTTTCTAATGCAATCAAGGGCCTAAACTCTAGGGACACAAAGCTTTTGTCCGCGCCTGAATCAAACAGTACTGAGGCATAATAGTTGTTAAGGAGAAACGTACCTGCAATCACTCGGGGGTCGTTTCTTGCCTCTTCGGCACCAATTGCGAAGGCTCTTCCACGGCCTTGTCCCCCATCATTTCCCCTCTGGTTGTTCCGGTTTTGGTTCTGCGGAGGGTTTTGATTGCGGTTCTGGTTTGGGTTTCGGACAGGGTTTAGCCTAGGACAAGCATTTCGGTAGTGTTCCTTACTACCGCACTCATAACATTCTCCCTGGCGAGGCCTGTCGTTCTGTTGTGGCCTCCCCGCTTTCCGCGGTCCTTCATTCTGTTTCCTTCCCGCCTGTTGCGGTCCAACATTCACTGCCTTACAGTGCTGAGTCCAGTGACTAGTGCTGTTGCAGTTGGTACATGACCTACAGTTCCCTTCGTGATGATAGTTGCACCTACCGCACTTTGGTGCCTTTCCCTGATAGCCGGTGTTCTCCGTCGCGGCCACTCCATAGTTCCTAACTGTCTTGGCCTTCTTGTTGAAACGATCCCTTTTATTTCCCGATGTGTCCTCAACCTTGCGCTTTCCCTTAGCGTCTTATGCACCTGTCTTTGACGCTCCTCCGTTCCTTATCCAGTCCTGAGTCAGGCGGCTTGCCAAGCTCACGGCCTGCTGCATCGTGGCTGGCTCAGTGGCTGTCGCCATGCCCCTTATCTCGGGCGAGAGTCCCCAAATGAAGTGGTCGATACGCTTGTCTTCAGGGGTTACTAGTTCGGGTACTAGATTTGCGAGTTCATGAAATCGCGCGACGTAGGTGTCGATGTCAGTTCCTACCATGGAGTGATTCCAGAGTTCGTTCTTGAGCTTCTTCAAGATCTCCTTGGGACAGTACTCAATCACTAGCAGTTCCTTGAACCTTGCCCATGGCATGTTGTATGCAGCGTCCGGACCTCGGACTTGAAGTTGACTGTTCCACCAGGTTAGGGCTCGCCCCTGAAGCATGCAGGAAGTGAATTCCACCTTCTTGTTTTCAGCGCACTGGCTGATCCTCAATACGACTTCCATACTATCGATCCAGCGCGATAGCCCGATGGCGCCCTCAGTGCCATGGAATTCCTTTGGCCTGCAAGATATGAAGGTCTTGTAGCTACAACCTTGGTTGTTCCCCCGGTTGTGGTTTCCCTGATTATCATTTTCCCGGTTGTTGTTTCGTTGGTTGTTGTTATCTTGGTTGTTGTTATCTTGGTTGTTGTTTCGTTGGTTGTTGTTTCCCTGGTTGTTGTTATCTTGGTTGTTGTTATCTTGGTTGTTGATATTTCCCCTTGGTCCTCCCTGGTGGATACCAGCGTTGATTCGGGCTATGATGTCGGGTATCGCCTCGTTCAAACGGGCGTTGATCCTTTGGACAATGCGCTCATCGTTGTGTTCGGCCATTTTCCTACACAAGAGAGAACTCGGATTTAGGGTTTTGATACATCACTTTCGATTCATATAATGGGAAATAACAAGAACAACAACAATCGTAATTATAATCCGTCCATTTTATATATATCGCTCAAAATTTGATGCTCTTACAAAATCCAACATCATCGACTATTGTCGTACATCACCAATCAAACATAAAGTACTACGCTTACAATCCTTCATAAGCTACATGTTCTGCTTACCATCCAAAAGATATCTTACAACAACCTCTAAATCTTAATTACAACCAAAACAACCATAAGGAATACTAGTACTATGTTAATCAGCATCAAGTTGCGTGCTGCTCGAATTGCCTTCCGTGCCATTGCCTTTGTGCGTAACACCTCGGTGTACAAACCACGTATCTGGTGGGAGTGATCTCTCACGACTTGTGTGTATCCGCGGAGGTCGACGGACATGTTACAAAGCGCTTGAATTTCCCCAGGAGTCAATCCGCGCTCAGGGGGTGGTTGTGGCGTAGTTATCTGAGGTCTCGAGTGCCGATTAGGTGGGTGTCGTGAGGTTCCTTCGCCGTCCCGACGGAGGTAAGGTAGGGTGAGTGGTGACGATTTCTGACTCCTAGAGCGTGATTGGGATTCGTGAGAGTGTTCGGTCTCGCTGTCTGACGTAGCTATTTCTTTCCCTCTCGACATACCCTAAATCGATAACGAGTTAGTTCGAAGATACGGCTCATGTTAGTGTTAGTAAAGAGCTGAGCTCATAGAGTATCTTAAGTAGCATCTAGGTCTGTGTGGGTCTGACTTCAAGAATTCCCGGGGAGGTTCGTTTAATGTTTCACCAATCCCGTTCCGACATAATTTAGTCCAAATTATTCATAGGTGATCAGGCTACGAATAATTCAAGTTAAACAATGCCTTCACGTTTTGGTTAAATAAAATCTTTCGTTTAGAAATTGGTTATAGTTTGATTTTTGAAAAATCAGTATTCACTATAACCTTACGCTCTGATACCAAGTCTGTCACACCCCGCTAAAGCGGAACGCAGGATGTGAAGAGCAGTAGCATTCGATACACAAGTTTATAATTCCACACCAAGTTATATTAAAGAAAACATAGCATCCAAGGTTTACAAATGTTTAACAACGTTTACATATCCGAATTACAAAATGGGTGTTCATAGCCAAACCACCCAAACCCTTCCCGGTTCTTGAAGTCATTCGTCCCAAAAGCATGAAGTCATCGGCTAGCTTACTCGTTACCTGAAAATACGAGTCAAGTGTTAACTACGGGAGGCGTAGTTAGTGAGCTACAAAGTTTAAGTAAAAACATACAAGTATCGACGCACATAAAGATGGCGTAAAAAGTAGATTTCATATAATCGTCGCATAACCATGCGTAAAGTATTAGTATTCAAGTTTGTAGGTATTGACCACACAGCGCGACTATGTGACAATCCTAAATATTGCCCAATGATCGTTCGTTGCTAAGCCTTATGCCTACCCACTAGAACTATGCACCATCCGTTGTTATCGTTGTGGTGAGGGTCATACTACCCTAATAGCGCTATCCATAACTTTCTATCGGTCCTCTCCCAGAGATTAATAGCAACTAGTTATCTAGGAGTGTATGGGATTTTAATGGTGTCTCACGTCCATGTTGTACAACGTCCGCAACATGACGATCGACGTTTAGTCATTGGCAATTTAGTGTTTGTATCCTCGGCATTGTTGGCAAAATCATCAACAATGCCGTCAAAATATAGTTTCGAAATAGTATTCAAGTATCAATTCGTTTCGTTAAGCGTTCAAGTTTGATTCGGCTTAAAAGTAATGTTGAAGCCTAAGACTCGCATTTCACCCCAAAAATATGTTTAAAAGCATTTAAAAGTAGGGGTTTGTAACTCACTGTTTGCGAAGATCGAAGCGTGCTCGGAAAAGCTCGAAAAGTGCTCAAGATCACCGGAATCCTATTTTATACCAAGTTATCGAGTGATTATGATTGTTTATGAATTTGTAACATCGTTATTCAACGAGAATTACTTAAGTGTTAGGATTATATTAGTGTCTAGTGAAAATCGGGCAGCGCTTCCGCGCTATAGTTTTTAAATCCAATTTTTTTACACTTTCCCCGCTTACAAATGCCATGACAATAATCTTTAACTTGTAAAACACGATAGGGACTATATGTTGAATAAGTTGCCCTATTTCAGGTTGTATTTCATGAACATCAGTTTGATATATAATCTTAAAACGACAAGTTTAAAGTTACGCTCAAAAATGGTTTAAATACGGTTTTTGAAACAAGTCTGCAACACGACCGCCTCGCGGTGGAGGCACCGTGGCGCGGTCGCGAGCAGAGCAGTTTTGCCAAAAATCGTTTTTGGGTGAAATTTGTTATTTTGAAGATGGATTTCAACATGCAATGGCTAAAAATAGTGAAACCTTTTATGATATAACTTTAGTTTGGATTTTCATCTATAGTAACAAGGATTTAACATAGCTTTTATAAAATCCCGTTTTTGTATATAAGTTGTTATAAAACTTCATAGAAACATGTTTTTAAGTAGTTGATCTTACATGCAATGAGTTAAACTTGTATAAACAGAAGTTTCAAAAGAGTTATACCGAATGAATGATGATTTGGAAGAGATTGAAGTGTTCCCTTGGTGTTTTTAGCCCCAAAAATGTTAGAACCCGTTTTTCCTTGACCCGAATGAAATTTACTTGCTTCCTTCTTGTTTGTAAACGATTTTATGGTGTTTGTTATGGTATTTTAGAGATGCTTTTGATGAGATGTTGGCTGGAATTTATGTGTGAGTTGAGAGAGTTAACTTGGAAAATGAATGTGTGTGTGTGTGTGAATGTGTGTGTTTAAGTTGGGGTGTTTGAAATGAACACAAAAAGGGAACCTAACATGTTTCAATGACCAAAAACCTGGACCTTCTAAGCTTTAGCCACGTTTGGGACAGGTGTTGGGATCTCATTACATGCACAAATGACTCATCAAAACAAGACTTGTGAGTCTGCACCACCTCCACCGCGTCGCGGTGGCTCCAGTGTGGCGCGGTGGAAGGCTGGTCGTGACTCGGTTTTGTTTTACGTTATCGTTTAATGTTACTTTGTTTAGAGCATGCAATTGTTATGTAATGAACTTAGGAAAGCTCCTTATATGTTTTCTTGGTATTAGGATTCGATTATTGATTCGATTTCCGATTTTTCGATTCCGAGACACGCGCGTTTTATGTTTAAGTAACGTAAACCTACGTTAAAAGTTTTTGTATGAGTTACATCGAGCTTAGCTTAAAGAGTTATGTCTACGTAACCACGTAACACATAAAGTTAGTTATAACGAGCATCAAATACAAACATAACGAGGTTAAAAGTTAGTGTTCTCGACCTGAGTTTAGACGGTTGTCACACATTTATGTTTATATGTACTTATATTCATATTTGATACTATATTTTCGTATTATGGCAAACATTGGAATGAATCAAGTGACACAATCATTATGGGATGCACACACGATAAATCAAACATTCAAACAATTAATCATTCATTATATGTATATACTAAACGGGAAACGTGATAGATCTATTGGCCGTTATTAGACATTCCGACGTGTTACTGTGAATGTCGAGGCCCTCGACCGGACCCTATGTGACTTTGATCACATATGATATACATCAGACTTGATACAAACACGTGTTATGCCATTATACACATATTATACTTGCTTACAATATAAAATCTTTATACATTCCTTTATTATGCATTCTTTTATACTACATTTTACATATTCATTTATATTACTTTTATACTCTTTATTACGAAATATTTTTAATATTTTATACTTGTGTCTTAAACTTGTTTATTCACCAATACTTTTGTATTGACGTTTACTTTTTACATGATACAGGAAACGGATATGTTTGCTTGAAGAAAACATAAGAGCTTGGACCTAGTTAATGACATTAATGAATAATTTAAGTCTTTTGTCGTTTTTCGGTTACTTTTCCGTAAAACATTTATTCATCTTTAATGCATTCATTTAAACCATTAAATGTGTCTATTATAACCTAATAGAGGAACACGAGTTAAGAACAAATTGTAATGCCTCAGGTGTATTCCGCTTTAGCCGGGGTGTTACAGTTATTTATTATGAAAAGTTATAAAAAGTGACGTCGATAGATGCCCAGTGATGACAAAAAAACTTATATTTTTGAAAGACACGATTAATAAAGAAAAAGATGTGAATAGATAAAAATTTGTAAAGTTAGTTTAATAAATATTTTTAAAGTTATATAGATTTGAAGAATTTTTAACATAACGGTATATTCTTTTGATTAGTTTTGCATGTAAGCTTACATGTGTAACAACCCCATATTCACTTTTTCCATATATATATATATATATATATATATATATATATATATATATATATATATATATATATATATATATATATATATATATATATATATATATATATATATATATATATATATATATATACAGTGGCGGCCCTGGGGGTGTGCTGGTCGTGCGTTCGCACGGGGCCTCCGATTTTTAGGGGCCTCCGATTTAAGAAAAAAATTGTTTTTCTTTGTCCCACATTTGAGTCAGAAGAAAAAGAAGAGTTTAGTTTTTACTTTTGTCCCACATCGGTGGAAGAAGAAAATAATTAATTGATTAGATAGCTATAAATTAACCTACTTATGCCTTTGAAAAAATCACAGCACATACTTTCAATTTCAGGTATGTATTTGATTATTATTAGAGGCCTCCGATTTTGGGGCCTCCGATATAAAAAAAGAAATGTTTTTTTTTTGTACAAACTTACTAATTATCTTTGTCCCAAATTTGAGTCAAAAAGAAGAGTTTAGTTTTTTACTTTTGTCCCATATCGGTGGAAGAAAATAATTATTAATTGATTAGATGGCTATAAATTAACCTACCTATGTCTTTGAAAAAATCACACCACATACTTTCAATTTCAGGTACGTATAATAGATGAATTTGTTTCAAAAAATGATAGAAGATCTATGTTTAGAAAATAATAATGTAACTCGTGTTTATTATAATGAAAAATATTTATTATAAAATTTTATAGGGCCTCTTTTTTTTTCTTCGCACCGGGCCTCCAAAATGTCAGGGCCGGGCCTGTATATATATATATATATATATATATATATATATATATATATATATATATATATATATATATATATATATATATATATATTTCTTAAAATAGCTAACGAGTTCATGAGAAATTTGGTTATTACTCCATTATAAATCAATAAAAAAGCCATGTGTTTGGATACATGTTTCTATGCTCCAAAGCAATTTTGGCAAGCCTAATTATGAACGTCTTGATTTTTTTGTGTATAGATAAATTAATTGCACCGACTTGGCTACTTTTTTGTATAAATGCCCAATGAAATATGTTTCAGGACATCTCCGTTGTAATTTGATAGTCTATTTATATTAATGAAAATAGCAAGTTGTTTATCATAGAAAATAACATTTTTTTTGTAATCTTTATATTATTGATAGGGATATTTATGTTTATATTATTAAAAAAAATCAATATTACAAAAATATCTTTGTAAATTGTAAAATTGGTTTGATATTCTTTTAAAATTTATAAAATTCTTATATATATTCAAAATAATAAATTAATAATAATTAAATAATTTTAATATTTTAATTAATAAAATCTTTGCCCCCTTTTGCACTTCTATTTTTATATGTTCTATCAAAATCACAAATTATACGAGTATATAAGAGTGAAATATATTAGTTGTTTTTTGATAAAATCTAATAGATTTGATTTTAGGTGAAAAGCATAGAATACAAATGTAAAAGAGGGCTTATCAATTGATCTAAAATTATTTAAATTCTAAAATATCTAATATAGTATTAATTTTTTTTTTGGATACAAGTTTTAGAAAGATATTAATTTAATTTTGAAATTTATAAAAACATTAATATAATATTTAAATTTTGTAAAAACCAGATATAAATATCCCTTATTAATATGGTTAACCACTTTGAATCAAAACATTTTCTATTCATTTACTTATCGTCATTATGTTGGTTGTTATATCTTACATGTCTACTTGTGCGTTTACTATAGTGCATTGTTTTGTTATTACATTCATTATTTGATGTTAACGCTGCTCTTTGTTGCGAGATAACGGTTAAAAGTTAAAAATATAAAAGATAACTTTTTAATCTTTTAATAGAAATTAGTGGTTATAATATTTTTATTATCCGCGTAATAAGTAAAAAACTATATCGAAAACGATATAATACTAAACAAGAAACATAACCCTATAAAGAAAGATTGATAGAAATATATTAGTCATATACACAATTTAAAGTAGAATTGTTGAATTATTTAAAATAGAATAGTTAATTATTTTTATTTGAATATTATTAAATATAAGGATTAAATTATTTAAATTATAAGAGTTAAATCAAAATTAATAATAATGATAATATTAAAATGATCTAATGATCTAAATTATAGTTAAAAACTTATCTAATAGTTATAACTTTTACGTGTGATATTTTATGCCTTTCCTCTATTGCATATATTAAGAAAATAATTGAGTGTAAAAAATAAATAGTGTTTCGGGAGAAACACAATATTCATATTGATATTAAGGGATAATAACCTTCAAATCTAGAGTTAAAGTTTTGAAAGAATTTTTTTAAAATCGTAAAATCAAAGACAACTTTTAAAAGTAACTATTCATTCCCTTTTTTATGATGTCCGAATTGGCCAATAAAATGGATTTAACAAAAAGAGAAAATTTCACACTTTCCATTAAATATGATTTTCTTAAAAGTGTTTATAAAACAAAAGTAAAGAAATCACTATTAAGACGACTTTATCTCCTACATCAAGATTTTTCAAAACAATGAAATACTATTAAATTCATCTAAATAATCTTGAACATATATACTCCTTTGTAGGAAAGGTGTAGAGACGATCCTTTATCGCGCGTTAAGAAGGAGTATAATGTCATCATGGTTGGGCGACGGCATTATAGGCTGCGTCATGACGGCGACGTTACGGGATAACGAGCGTTATGGTCTATTTAATTGTTTTTTTCTTTTCTTTTGTTTTTGAAACATTTACTTAATAAAAATGAAAAGTAAATAAATAAATAAATATTTTAAAAAGCTAGCCGTTTTACTAGCCGATATATATATATATATATATATATATAGATTGGGGTTCAATAGAGATCTCTTTTTTGCTACAGATCCAGGGATCACCTTCTCAGCCACAAGATCATCTAAAATTTGTGGCTGAGATTAAAAGTTGGGTTTAAATGATTTGTAAGGAAAAAACACGGAGGGGAAAAAAAGTCTTTTTACCTTTTTCTTTTTTTTTTACTCACGCGCTTTTGCGGCTGAGAAGGGGCTTTTGTCTTTTTGTCTTTATGCTTTTGTGTCCCATTTACCAAAACAATAATATATTCTTTCATATTTACCAAGTTTCTCTCTCTGTAAAAGTATGAAAAGGTGACATTTCTCTCTCTGTAAAAGTTGAAATGTCACCTTTTCATACTTTCTCTCTCTTTAAAAGTTGAAATATCATTAAGTCATTTTTAAAAGCAAATCATTTATTTTATTGGGTTGTATGATTTTAAAAAGCAAATCACGGGTGATTACTAAAGATTTGGTGACATTTTACATCAACATACTAAGACATTAAATAATAAATAGTTTCTTAATGTAAAAACTATATAATCACAGGTGATTAAATAAGCATTTGGTGACATTTTACATCAACATACTAAAGAAAATTATTAATAAAATCGCAGGTGATTACTAAACATTTTAATGATATTTTACATCAATATATAAGGCACTAAATTAATACAATCACAGGTGATTAATAGACATTTACATCAAGTTACTAAGGCACTAAATTAAGAACCTTAAATGTATTAAGGTATTAAGGCACTAAATTAATACAATCACAGGTGATTAATAGACATTTACATCAAGTTACTAAGGCACTAAATTAAGAACCTTAAATGTATTAAGGTATTAAGGCACTAAATCACAGGTGATTTTCCTTTACAATTTGTTGACTACAAAATTACATTTAAGATATTTAGTGACTTAATTTAATAAAATCACATGTGACATAGTTATTGTTCAAAGAAAATACACCAAACCGAAAGTATTCTCAAACAAAATATTTGTCTACTCATTTCAAATAAAATTCAACTAGTAAAGTAACATATTAAATTATTGTTGGTTGTTGAATTCCCTCTTTCTTCAATAGCTTCTTTTGAAATTAGCGTCATCATCTACAATTGATTGTTAATATTACAATCTAAGGCACATTATTAATAAAATCACAAGTGATTACTAAACATTTTGTGACATTTTACATCAACATACTAAGGAACATTATTAATAAAATCACAGGTGATTACTAAACATTTTTGTGACATTTTACATCAACATACTAAGGCACATTATTAATAAAATCACAGGTGATTACTAAACATTTTTGTGACATTTTACATCAACATACTAAGGCACATTATTAAAAAAATCATAGGTGATTACTAAACATTTTTGTGACATTTTACATCAACATACTAAGGAACATTATTAATAAAATCACAGGTGATTACTAAACATTTTTGTGACATTTTACATCAACATACTAAGGCACATTATTAATAAAATCACAGGTGATTACTAAACATTTTTGTGACATTTTACATCAACATACTAAGGCACATTATTAATAAAATCACAGGTGATTACTAGGTGATTACTAAACATTTTGGTGACATTTTACATCAAGGTACTAAGCCACTAAATTATAAACAGTTCTTAATGTAAAAACTTTAGAATCACAAGTGATTACTAAACATTTTTTATGACATTTAAGGCACTAAATTAATACAATCACAGGTGATTATGGACTAACACAAACATCATATTCAGGTGATTATTCTTTGCTTGTTTCTGTAGATACAAACTGCTATATGTATCTATGTATCTCTATCCCAAATATCTATCTGAAAATTCATTCATCTGTCACCTTAATTTTGAAACCACAAATAGAATAGATTCCATAATTTAAAATATCCAACTTCCATAAAAAACAATATTAAAAACAACTCACTATACATAATATAAATAGAATATAAGATTTTATACCTTTTAATATTCGACGCCGGTGGAATTAAAGATTTAATGCTTGGTCTTTGTCAACTCCAAACTCTGTTACCTCGCATCTTTTCCGCCGGTCGAAGAATGAGTGGTGGTGGTGTTATGTTCCAGCTGAAAGTCGACCCACTAACCGGTAACTCTGAGTGGCTAGTCATTCAAGAAGAAGAAGAACAAGTTGAATCCTCACAAAAACCAATGCTTGCAACTACTTCCTACCTAGATATGCTTAATGACACCCCTAGAAACAGAGCTTATCGTCTCGCCATCGATTCAATTCTTTCCAAACACTCTCACTCTCCTCCGAAGACTAGGGCGGCAGCAGCACCGAGAAAGCCGAAGAACGGAGCCGTTTCATCGCCGGAGAAGGTTGAAGACATGATTTGTTGATCGGATCGAAAGAGATGACGAGGTTTGATTCGACTGGAATTTTTAGGGTTTGTCTGAAATGTGGAATTGACTAATTGGGGGTTTTCAGAGACTAGTAGTGGGGAAGAATGTTGTCGGCGGGGTAAGCTGGGTATGGCGGAGTAAGTGGATGGTGATGATGATGGTGGTGGCGTTGGGGATGGATTTTCCGGCGGTGGTGATGATGTCAGAATTTGACCGGTGGTTTAGGGTGAAACAAAAAGACAAAAACAGTGAAAGTAAAGAAAAGAATAAAGGGACTGGTACAATTTGTAGGGGCGCGTGACTTTTTAAATATTTTTTCAATATGACTAAAATACCCCTCCGTGGGTTTGATCTATTAATGAAATTGTGTGGCTCTAAAGGTGATCCCTGGATCTCTAGAAAAAAAGGGATCCCTATTGAACCTCACTCTATATATATATATATATATATATATATATATATATATATATATATATATATATATATATATATATATATATATATATATATATATATATATATATAGAACAAGGATCAAATAAAAAGGATTGGAAAATAAAAAGAATAGGGAGTAAAGAGGTGTTGACACGTGGCAGAGAAAAAAAAAAACCCATTATTATATCATAAGGGGTATAATCGTCATTTAACACAAATTTTGTAGATCTGGTTTTAAATCAATTTCTATCCTTTTCATCATTTTCATTTCAAAATCACACCACAATTTATCTCTCTCTCTCTCTCTACTTTAATAACCTAGAACGATTCCGGCCAAAACACCTAGAACGATTCCGGCGGCGGTCTGACATTGGCGATTCCGGCGGCGTTGTGACAGTGGCGATTCAGGCGGCGGTGTGACAGTGGCGATTCCGACGGCGTGGTTCAGGCGGCGGCGATTTGCGACGATTCTTCCGGTGTGCTTCCGATCTGCTTTCCGACGGCGTGATTCCGACGTGATTCCGGTGTGCTTCCGGTGTGATTCCGCTGTGCTTTCCGACGGCGTGTTATAGATTTTAATTAGGGTTTTTGTGTTTGTACATTTTGTTTACATCCTTTTGTTATATTCAGTAAGTTGTGCATAACAAGTTGTACATTTTGATGTAATAATAGTAAACTAAACGAATTATGGATATCATGTAAGTTTATGCACATGTGTTTGTTTCGGTGGATTTTATGGCGGTTGATATGTTTTGTATAAAAAAACTTACGTAAAATCAATACACACATTATTTTGATAAAATCGATGCACAAGAAAATCGATGCACAAAGATTGAAATAGTTATGCACAAAGATTCAGAAAATAAGTAATCTCGGAAAATGAAAAAAAAACCAGATTTCTGCAAATTACCAAAAGGGCATCAAAGTTCGAAAATATTACCAAAATGCCACCGCGTTGACTTTTTCAAACCCCCTTTTTTGTTGACTAAATGAGTGGTTGGGATTGCTTCCTACCCTTTTTATTTCCAAACTCTTTTTACAATAACCCACCCCTATATATATATATATATATATATATATATATATATATATATATATATATATATATATATATATATATATATATATATATTTTACCGTTAACTAGCCGTTTTTTTTTTTTTTTTTTATTTATTTATTTTCTAACCAACTCTATAAATACTCAACCACACACACAAAACTATACACCAAATCATCTTCTTTCTCTCTACAAAACCATACACTAAAAATACATAAGTTGAAAAGAAAAAAATGTCGCAACACAACGATTATTCGTCATTCGATTCCAACTCGCCTTCCTCCCCGGGCTTCGCAAATTTCAAAACACAACCCGGTGTCTTCACTTCACCACTCGGTGGAAACACCAACATTCAACCTCCGCCCCATCAACAAGCCATGAACGAATGACAACAATTTCAGTTTTGGCAATGGCAACAACAACAAACATCACAAACACAATCATTCCATCAACCACAAACACAATCATTCCACCAACCCTAAACACAATCATTCCAACAACCCCAAACACAACTATTCCAACCGTCCCAATCGTTCCAACCACAACAAGCAGAACCTAGTAGTTCTCGTAAGAGAAAAGAGAAAGGTAAGAAAAAAGCTACGGTTGTGGAAGTCGAAGTCCCACCATCTAAGATTCAGCGATCACAATCCCAAGAACGACGTTTGGCGGAGAATTGGGTTCATGTGTCGGAGTGTAGGAGAAAAGGAAACTCACAAAACCGTCTAACTTTTTGGTTTCGTGTTTTCGCTATTTTCAACGAAGGTTTGGCGGAATCTTTCACAAAAAACCAACTAAGTGGAAAATGGAGGGCTATGAGTGCAACTTTGCGGTCTTTCATAGCATGTTATGACCGTGCCGAACGGGATCAATCGATCGGTGAGGATGACAAGCGGTCTACACAATGACGTTAACCATGTACGAATCCGAGGTCGGACGCCCATGTCGTGATCATGCTACGTGGGAGGTTTTGCATAAATCGTCAAAGTTTCTAAATCCTAAACCCGTTGACGAAGCGATAGACCTCGACGAAGACAGTAACGAAGTAGAATCGGACCTCTTTGGTCATGATGGAATTCCACGACCTTTAGGGAAGCCACGAGCAGTTAAGGTCGCACGGTCTTCCTCGTCCTCTGATGTATCTTTAAAGCGGGACGAGTTTAACGACGACGTTGTCAAAGAACTTCGCGAGCTTAGGATTGCTAAAACAATGGAGATCCAAGACAAACGCCGTTTTCGGAGAATGAAATTTATCCGTATGCCAACACATGATATGGAACCAAAGGATCGGGCCGAAGTCGAGAGGATTAAGGTCGAAATACGCGTCGAATTTGCCGCCGAACGCAACAATTAAGTTTTAATTATTGTAAACGTATTTTATTTTTAAGTATTATTGAATCGTTTTTTTATTTTTAATGTTAATCTAAGCATATTTTTATTATTAATATATTTTTATTATTAATAATGTATTAAAAATAATATGAGTAAAAAGAAAAAAATGAAAAATAAAAAATTGATGGACCCCAGAATTCAGTGTTATGGCTGGAGGTATTTCTGGTGTTATGTTATGGGTTGTGTTAAACTGACGTGACCATAACACTGAGATTTTCGGTGTTATGGCTACGTATGCTTTTAAAAGGAGATTACTTGTAAAACCCCAAGGCATATAAAGAGATTCCGTGTTGTTTTGTCTCATTAGATGCCCTCCCAAAAACGTTTAAAAATTAGACATAACACGATCGATGTCAATGTTTTTTATCCGAATCATCTCATTCTCAATACTCATGGGTAATTAACTTGTTCTCCATGTCATTCAAATCTTTCTTCAAATCACGATATATTAAAACTGCTTGCATTTGAACTTCCCAATTAGAGAAACTAATCGTACCTTCAAACTTCTCGATTTTGAATTTAGCCGCCATTAAACGAACACTCTTACATATTTATACGGGATAAAACATGCTCAAAAAAAAAAAAAAAAAACGTAACCAACATAAAATATCAAGAAAATCCCAATAGAAAAAATCATAAAAAATAATCCACAACCAATTCACCATAATTCAATTCAAAAAATAATAAAAGACATTCGACATTACAAATAAAGGTGAGTGGTCCAGGTTTGGGTCTTGAACTTAATATTAAAAAAACAGAGTTATTTTGGCCCTCATGTAACGGTATGAAGCTTCGTGATGGTTTATTTCCTGTCGATATTCGGAGGGTATCATCGGGTGTGAAGCTTCTTGGGGGGGCTGTAAGTAGAGACACAAATTTTATTAGTGGGTTGGCTATGAGAAGAGCTGCGAATGCTGTTGATTTAATGAGTATTCTTCCACGGTTACATGACCCGCAGAGTGAGCTTCTTTTACTTCGATCATGTATGGGTATTGCCAAACTCTTTTTCGGTTTAAGGACTTGTCAACCTGAACACATGGAAGAGGCGGCCTTGTTTTTTGACAAAGGTTTGCGTGGGTCAATTGAGAATATAGTGGTTTGTGGTGGACCATTCTTTGGAGACTTACAATGGCGTCTTGCGTCTTTACCGATTCGATTTGGTGGTTTGGGTTTGTACTCGGCAAAATTGGTTTCCTCATATGCTTTTGTAGCCTCGAGGGCCCAATCTTGGGTGCTACAAGACCACATATTACGTGACAGTGGCATATGTGGTATGGATGATGATTATGTTTCTGCTTCGGCTCGTCTTCGTGATACGCTTCCAAGCTTTGATTTTAGTGGGTTCACTAATAAGGACACCGTCCCCTCGAAACCCCAACAAACACTGGCGAATGTCCTTTTTAGCGATTTGGTCAAAAATATGGAAGTTCAGTTTGACATGACTATGAGGCAGAAAGCGGTTTTTGAGTGTCTACGCGCACCACATGCTCAGGATTTTCTACTAGCTATTCCCATAGACGGGCTTGGTCAACATATGTCACCGGTGGAATATCGCACTATTCTTAAGTATCGTCTTATGATTCCATTATTCCCGGTTGATGCGATATGCCCTGTTTGTCGCAAGGCATGTTTGGATTCCTTTGGGGAACACGCAGTTCATTGTAAAGAGCTCCCGGGTTTCAAATACCGACACGTATGGTTAGAGACGTCCTCTTTGACATATGTAGACGTGCCGGGATCTCCGCCAAGAAAGAAGCACCTGTAAACTTTTTAACAGACCCGTCGGATGGAAGATCTACACTTAGACCGGCCGACGTTTTGGTTTTTGGATGGGTTGGAGGGAAACATGCGTGTGTGGATCTGACCGGGGTCTCTCCTCTCGTGGGGTTACGTAGTAGCGGTTTTACAGCGGGTCAGGCTGCTTTGAAGGCTGCTTCAGGCAAAGTGACCAAACACGAGAAAGCATGCATCGAAAATCAACACGTGTTTATTCCCTTTGCTTTTGATACCTTCGGTTTCCTTGCACCGGAGGCAGTAGAGCTACTCAGTCGAGTTCAACGGGTTATGCATAGCAATGTTATGACCCCTAGACGTTTTGATGTAGTTTTTAAACGTATTGGCTTTGCAATCCAAAAAGGGTTAGCGGCGCAGCTTGTTGCCCGCTTGCCTTCTGTCACTTTGTAAATTCTTACGTTTTAAATCTAATATAAAGTAATTCACCAATAATTTATAAAAAAAAAAAAAAAAAAAAAAAAAAAAAAAATATTAATTAAAAATAGTTAAAGGAACACCTATATCTAAAACAACAACAACAAAACTAGATTAAATTTTGTGAAATATTTTGATAAAAAAAGTAAAATAAAGAAAAATCTATATTTTAATAGTATTATTGATTGGATTAAACATTTATATTTTATTCATCGAGAACAACGACAGGATGTGTCTATTGCTACTGCTTGTGTATAAAAGAAAAACAAGTATATCATTATCAACACCCCATTAGTAGTCAACACAACCAAAACTTCTACAATAATCCTCCCTCATCAAAGATCTCATACCATGAAAACAGGTATTTCATATATTTACACAAGATACATATATATATCTATATCTATATCTATATATATATATCATATAATCCTAGTAGATTAAGATATAAGTTGAGAATAATCCATTTCAAATATTAGTTTGTGTGCATATATGTATCCTTTAATTTAAGATCATTTTTTTATTTTTTGGGTAAATGACTCGGTTTGAGCTGGTAAATGTCACCAAATGAAACGTAACTAGTTGGTTTTTGTAGTCCATTTAGACTTTAGTTAGTTGTTGGTAAGTAAAAGTTTAGTTTTCCGGTTAGAATTCGATATATGTTGTGTTGTGGTTTATGTAATTACTACTTCATTGAATCTTAAATAATCGTGAATTTTTGTTTAGATGACAAGAAGAATGAGGATTCGAGGAGCGCGTATTTCAATTCTCCGGCACTGGATATCTCCCGTGCATTTCCTCAAGCTACACCGGCTTCAATCTTTCCACCTTGCAGTGAGACTGACTACTTTTTAACTTAAATATGTAGAATTTACGTTTACTTATGTATTTCACGTATTACACCTTACCTTGCTGCTAATGTCTTTATTGTGCAGCCTCGGACTACTATCAATTTGCTGACTTATTGACCCCTGAGGAGCAAGCTTTAAGACTCAAAGTACGTGAGTGTGTCGAGACACATGTTGCTCCAATAATGACCAAGGTACTTCCCATATTTTCACTATCCTGTTAGGGGGTGTTAGGGGGCGAGGTAAAGGTGAAATATTGAACGGAAAATGCTAATTGTAGTAGACGCTGACAATGTGTGACCTTGCTCAGCGACCCATCCAATCCCATAACTTCCTGTAACTTGTAACTTGTAAAAATGCATAACCATTTTCGGCAGAATTAACTACCATTAACTTCCAAAATTTTGGTGATCTGTTTATATACGAATAAACTATTTAGGAGGTTGTATTGTATACATTAAAAATACATTTGGGGCGGCTTTTAGTCCGTTTGAACCTTCCACTTTTTTTCTCCGACCCATTCATTAATAAATGGGTCAAAATTTGCCATCTCTTATCTGTCTACTAGAATCTGATGATGTGTTCTAATGAATAATGCAGTACTGGGAGAAGGCAGAATTTCCATTCCAAATTGTTCCAAAGTTAGGTGCTCTGAACGTAGCTGGCGGAACTATCAAGGTATTTTTATTTCATCAGAAAGTATAAATATTGAGATTTGTTTCTTTAGAAAAATATTTCGTTTTTCCAGGGTTATGGATGTCCAGGTCTGTCGGTAACTGCAAACGCTTTAGTTACAGCAGAAATAGCCAGAGTTGATGCAAGTTGCTCTACGTTCGTTTTAGTTCATTCTTCATTAGCAATGCTCACTATATGTAAGAATCTGATTATTGTATTAACTCTTATTTATTATAATAATATGATTTCCGTTAGTAATGGAACGATAAATCTTTTAACAGCTCTGTGCGGCTCAGAAGTACAAAAACAGAAGTATTTGCCATCATTAGCTAAACTTGACACTATAGCTTGTTGGGTGAGTGACCTGTTATATGATTTTGCAATGGTCTCAGACTCGTAACTGGTTTTGTTTGTATTAGGCTTTGACGGAACCTGACTATGGAAGTGATGCTAGTGCTCTTAGAACAACAGCAACAAAGGTCTTTTGTTACCTTCATCGAAATTTGGTTCAGTTGCGAAGGAAACATTGTTGTTTCTGTTTCTAATAACTATGAATTAACAGGTGGAAGGAGGTTGGGTAATTGAAGGCCAGAAACGATGGATCGGAAATAGCACTTTTGCAGATGTTTTGGTTATTTTTGCTAAAAACAAAGACACAAACCAGATAAATGGGTAAGAAATTACTATACTGTGTCTGGTTTGTACAAGTATTTTTGTTAGTGAATTTCAGTAAAGTTAAATCGGTTTATGTTTTATCTAGAGCGGGTGAAATGGGTTCAAGCTAAAAGATTAAACTGTAAAGGACATGAGTCAAATGCTGGGTTGAAAGTTAATCTGAAATGTCTTTAACGTGTTAGCTAATAATAGATTATTGTTTTAGTAAATAGTTGCTTGATTTAAGATAAAAGAATAAAAAGAATCGCTTTAGTTAATGTCATTTTCTTCATCATTTGTTGCAGATTCATTGTAAAGAAAAATGCACCTGGGTTACAAGCTACCAAAATAGAAAATAAAATCGGGTTGAGAATGGTTCAAAATGGTGATATTCTATTACAGAAAGTTTTTGTCCCGGATGAAGACAGGTTACCCGGGGTCAACTCTTTCCAAGATACAAGCAAAGTACGATTTTACTATTTCCTTATCTTAATGTTAGATTATTATTTATTTATTTATTTTATTTAACATGTTCTTTTATGTTTTACCCCTACATGAATGCAGGTGCTTGCTGTTTCCCGTGTCATGGTTGCATGGCAACCTATTGGCATCACAATGGGTGTGTACGACATGTGCCATAGGTATTCAGACCCACAATCTCTTTCGGCTTGTGATAATAAACTGCAATTTTGATTTTATAAGTTTAGATCGAGATAATGTTTATTATGGTTGATAGATACCTACTAGAGAGAAAGCAGTTTGGAGCCCCTTTGGCAGCTTTTCAAATCAACCAGCAGAAGCTAGTTCAAATGTTGGGTAATATCCAAGCAATGTTTCTCATCGGTTGGCGCCTTTGCAAGTTGTACGAGAGTGGTAAAATGACTCCTGGTCAAGCTAGCTTGGGAAAGGTCTGATTTCTTGTAAATTTTTATTAAATGATAAACGTCAAGTGTTGATGTAATGACTACTCATCCAATATATGCAGTCATGGATCACCTTGAGGGCTAGAGAGACAATTGCATTAGGTCGTGAGCTACTTGGTGGGAATGGAATATTATCCGACTTTTTAGTTGCCAAGGTATTCTTCCTTCATACCTTAATATCATGGTTCTTTAGGAAAGTGCTGAACTATCAAGTATACCTTTTTAATATAAGTATGTCTATATATCAATGTCTAAACATTTAATTGTTTGAAAACATATTCTTTAAGGGTCTTGATTCTTGATACATCAAATCCACAAGGGAATACAAATGGGGAATATCTTTTTTATTGGTATCTTTCTGTAAACTAAAAAACGAGGATTTTTTTAACTAAATCTTGGGATATCTTTTCTTGCTTTAAGGAGATGATGATCAATGGGATGAACGGATTTGACTTTTGATGAAACCTTTTCAGATCTTTAGTCTGGAATGAAATCATTTTAGAATAAACTTAAATATACAATATATCCGTCAAAATTGGTTTGGATTAAAATGGATGTCTTTAGCCCGTTGAACGGTGGAACATTTCAGTTCATATACTATACTCTGAGCTTGTTTGTTGGTACTAGATACTTTTCTCTATACATGTTCCGTCTTTAGTTTACTCCATGGTTCGTCTTTCACATGAATTTATGTATGCCGTGTTTTTTGGTACCAGGCTTTTGGGGATTTGGAACCCATCTACACATACGAAGGAACATATGATATTAACACCTTGGTCACGGGTCGTGAGATTACAGGTATTGCGAGTTTTAAGCCTGTTGCAAAGGCACCTCGAATGAGCCGATTGTAATCTGTTGTTCCTGCTGAGGGATTGTTTGTTGTTTAGTGTGTTATTTGTACTATCTTATGAAATATTTGATGTAAGGTTAATAAAGAAGGAAACATTTACTAGTAAATAAAAAGCCTCTCAAAGATGGTCTGAAAATCCTTTGTTGCTTTAGTTACTGGGTCTTTATTTATCTATTTATTAATTTATCTATTTTATTTATTTACTTTTTATTTTTTTGTTCAGCAACTTCTCAAACTGCAAATATAATTTGTAGATATCTTTTATAATCTGATTCCCTTAACTCAAAGTGTAAATATAATTCGGTAGAAATTCGATAAATTAAAACTCGATTAATTAATAAACTCTCTAAAATAATACCTTTTTTCCTGTTCCGACTTAGGGAAAGTAATTCGCTAAAATTATAAGATAATAAGCTTTTTATAATCTCTGTAGACCCATATAAAATATAAATTAATAATTTGCTATAAATTTAATATTATATTAATAATTTATAAAGATTTATTAAAAAACAACACACCTCCCTTTTGTTTTTTTGTTGAAATCAACTTCACATTGAATGTGGTCTTTAATTTTTCTTATCGTTGTAAGAACTTCTGGTTTTGTTTTCTCATAGCTTAACCAGAATTTATTCAAAGTAATTGTCGCTTTCATAGCCTCTTTCCGCGAAGGTTGTTATGTGGTAGAACTTTCATCCAAATTAGGTGGAAGTTTGAAAATTGTTTGTAAATTGATGTATTTATTATACAATTTACAATAATTATGTAGAAATATGAAAGATATTTGTAAATTATTAATTATTAATTTATCTAATAATTCATAATTCTTTTAATTAATAAATTTTGATGATCCCGGCAGTATTAATTTATAGAGTTTTTACTGTATGTATAATATGTAGATAAAGATGTTAAAAATGAAAGCAAAATTCAAGAAATGAAAAGGCTCAAAACAAAATTATCCCCAAGGACTTGCTGTCTTGGTGACAAGACAAATTGAAATTAGATAAAATTTCATAAAAAATAAAAGGTATGAAATTCGAATATTGATAGAAATATTTACCGATTTAAAAAATTCGTTATCCAAAAAAAAAAAAATTATAATGTTCACATTTACAAACCTAAAGATAAACATAATCAATACAAAATTTGACACATTGTTGACATGCGTCTTGAACCCATAATTAGATCAAGTTTTAGGTTCATTTAATTTAATTATTTACCAGTAATCGTAGACGGCACGTGTCTAAATTCTGGTTGATTCAGAGTAAATTATAATTAAAAGTCGCATAAAAAGAGAATTGAAGGATTATATTATACATCCTATTGATTGTCTCTTTGCTGCTTTCAAAACGTGTTTTCACTATTCATTGAATAGTGAAACTCGCACACTAACCGCTTTGTTTTCTTTTTTTCTTCCATTTCTTATTCTATAAATTTAAGTTTTAGTTTTGTTATTAGACTACTTCTTTTTGTTAGCTTTTGATGCTTTACTTTTTGTGTTACATTTTTGTTTTGAATTTTAGATTTTTTATTAAACAGTTTTTATATCACACTTAATTTTATCTATATTACATATTTTTTATGAATCTCAATTGTATTTTTTCTTTAACTCGAATTTTATTATACGATTATTATTATTTATTTTATCATAATTTATATATCAACTATATTAATGTATTATTGACCAATCTTTCTAACTTTTTTAATTGAACGTTTCTAATATCCGTCGCAACAAGCGAGTAAATTTTCTCGTTCGATATAAAGAAAGAAACAAAAGAGCAAGGAAAACTTTGCCATATACTTGAAGATTGAAACCAATTAAGTTCACTTTAAAGTTAAGAAATCACAATCCAACAATCAAAAGTTATATTCTTCCTTCAAGTTTTCAATATCTATTCATATATATATATATATATATATATATATATATATATATATATATATATATATATATATATATATATATATATATATATATATATATGACAACCATACAATGCTATATAACATAATACTCGACGAAAAGGAACAAAAATCGAGTAATTGGTTAATATGGAGAAAGCCGGAAGCAAGAAATTAGCAGTTTTAGTAGGCTGCAACTACGCAAATACACCAAATGAGTTGCATGGTTGCATAAATGATGTCTTAGCCATGAAACAAGTGCTCATAGATCGATTTGGGTTTGAGGTAAACAACATCCAACTACTGACCGATGCACCTGGCTCACTTATCATGCCTACAGGTGCAAAGATAACGGAGGCACTTAACCGTATGGTTGATGAGGCTGAGACCGGGGATGTTCTTTATTTTCATTATAGTGGTCACGGCACCCGTATTAATTCAAACAAACGTACACATCCTTTTCATGTAGACGAAGCTATCGTTCCTTGTGATTTTAATCTCATTACAGGTGAGTTTTGTACACTGTAAACAGTAATCGTACTAATCGACCAGCCTATATTCTCTGACTAAACTTTTGTATGGATGCACAGATGTGGATTTCAGAAATCTAGTGAATCGAGTGCCTAAAGGAGCAAGTTTTACCATTCTTTCTGATTCTTGCCACAGTGGCGGATTAATCGACAAAGAGAAAGAGCAAATTGGGCCTTCTTCGCTCCCACCAGCTGATTATATTTCGACCACCAACGTTACCAAATCCAAAACCATCCCTTTTGAATCAATTCTCCTCCATCTTTCATCAATTACACACATAAACACACCTGATCCAGGCACACATTTGCTTGAGCTTTTTGGAGCCGCTGCAAGTCTGAGCTTCTCTTTGCCTTCACAGGATATAGATTCGATTCCATCAATACATTCAGACGATGGAATTTTACTAAGCGGGTGTCAAGCAAATGAGACTTCTGCAGATATAAATCCTCAAGGGGCTGGAGGGAAAGCTTATGGTGCTTTTAGTAATGCGGTTCAGATTGTGTTGAAAGAAAACCCGAACGATCTGACTAACAAAGAGATTGTATTCATGGCGAGAAATGTGTTACAGAAGCAAGGAATTGAGCAGCATCCTTGTCTTTATAGCAGTGACCAACATGCAAACTCAATCTTCTTGAAATAGATTTGAGAACGACTCCATTAGTTTTCGTCATATACTACTTTACGGGTCATAGTGATTGGTGTGAAAAAATAAAGAGACGCACGTAATATAGTCGAAAAATGGAACTTTGTGTAATTAATACGATATTTGGATTTGTTTATACAACTAATCATCTGATTATTGCAAAAAGCAGTACTAATAAATAATCAATTACATTACCAACTATAGCGAAACAGATTATCTAAAAAAAAAAATGGAAATTTATGTCTTACAAAATGATAGATTTAAATCAAAACTAGGTTTACTTGGTTGGAATGGTATAAAGCACAATGCGAAGGTGTCATAATGGGATAGTATAGTAATATAACAAACAATTCATGTATAGCTTACACACACATGTTGTTTATCTTACTTTGACAAAGTCAAATATATATGACAATGTATAAACAAATGTAAAAGAGGCTTTTACTCTTATTTTGAGAATGCATGGTGATACGTATGTAACCATTCTATGCATGGAGAGAACCATACAACAAAACCAATGCACAGATAAATCATGGAGAAAAAACCCTTCCATGAAGCCACACAAACAAAAGTCTTTACCTTGTCATTCCAGATGCATGTCCTATAAATACTGACAGGTTCATCGAGGTAACATCATCTTCTTCTCACATACAAATAACTTACGTATTACAACAAACATGGCTGACTTAAGCATCGGAGCCCGCTCCCGAGGTCCAACCTCGGGGTGGTGCTAACGATAGTTTTCGTTCTTGTTTCGAGTGATCTCAGGTTACAGGTTGGATCATGAAGAAAAGTCTCGCTCCGCTTTCAACCTGCACACCACAATAGCATCATTTTGGCGCCATCCGTGGGACCGATAACATATACATACATATAAGAAAAAACCCGCTAAAACCACAACATCAATGGCCGAAGATAACCCACTTTCTGATGACGGACCTAATGGTCCTCAACCTGATATAAACCGTTCCGGATCTGACGATCCCATCACGCCAATACCGAACCAATCCCAGCCCGAGCCTGATCTTAATGATCCGGTGATGCATTTTGTAGTCCAAAACTTCAACCAAATAAATGCAATATACGCTGCCTTTTCCACAAAACGAAAGGAAATAACTTCTCAACAAGTATTAGACGAGCCCAACGACGACCCACCCATCATTGAACCATGGAATTCCGATTCGGAGGAAGAAGCTACGCAAAGCGACAAAGTAGGAGATGAAGGCAGAAACCGAACAACCAACCACAAAAAAGAAATCGCGGAGTCACCGCCCAACAAGAACAAAAGGAGATGGAAGAAAACGTATCAAATGATCGCCAAGCTCGTAGGACCGGGAAACCAAAACATGGAAGTGACACAACTTTTTATAATGAACCTTTTACGTTCAAAGAAACGGAAAAAAGTGTACGTGACCTGGTAGCGTCTCCATTTTCCAAAAGAATCCGTGACTACGAGATGCCCGACGGACTAAAAGTACCTACGAATCTGAGAACATACGATGGGCTTTCAGACCCTGATGATCACCTCACGGTGTTCATGGGGACCATGGACGTACACAAACTACCGGAGCCAGCTTGGTGACGTTTTTTCCATATAACGTTATGTGGGGCAGCAAGATTTTGGTATGATAATCTCGTACCTGGAAGTATCGATGGTTTTCACGAGTTGCGTAGCAAATTTAGAGCTAATTTTCTGCAACAAAGACGATTCCAAAAAACACAGGCGGAAATACTTGGAATTCGCCAAAGACCAGATGAGTCCTTGAAAGACTATTTGGCACAATTCGGTAAAGAAACATTACACATGACGGATCGTTCAGATGGTATGATGACCGGAGCTTTCATAAGCGGACTTCGCCCAGGAAGACTTTTCAAAGACCTGATTGCTAGGCCTCCTTTGTCGTTAGAAGACTTGTATAACCAAGCTAATAATTTCATCCGAGCAGAAGAGGCAAACAACGAAAATCGGCTCTGTGAGACAAAACGTGGAGCACCGGATAGCAGATCCAATTCAACCTACAAGGATTTTCACAAAAAATCAAGGGACAAGTATGTACCGCGGAGTAACACGCGACATGATGAACGAAGTAACCATCAAAGAGGCATTTTTACACCGTTGATAAAAACACCGGCTGAAATATATGCCACCTCCGAAGGAAGAGCCATCCTTCGACCCCCAGCCAAGATGTACACTCCTCCGCACCGACGAGATAAAACAAGGTATTGTGAATTCCATGGCGATCACGGGCATGATACAAACAGCTGTATAGACTTACGAAAAGAAATTGAAGCATGCATCCGAAATGGACGTCTAGGTCATCTCGCGAAAGGAGAAAAGACACAAAGCAACATCTCACCCTCTGGCCCACCAGGTGGAACCAATCGAGGGAAGAACCATGTGGAAGAATGGCCAAGAAAATTGAATGTCGAAGCTAAGGCAGGACATGAAATTTTAATGATGAGCTTGGGACTTCGCAATTCACTTATAACTGGAAACATCCACGAGCAACAAACCCAGGAGATTACATTCTCTTCGCATGATCCAATCCCAACTCACTGTAATGGAGATGATCCATTAGTTATAAAAGCGGATGTCGGAGGTACAATGATTCACCGCATTTACGTAGATGGTGGTAGCTCCGCGGAAATCTTATACGATCATTGTTTTCAGCAACTAAGTGCCGCAGTCAAAGCAGCTCTCCAGCCTCCCACAACCCCTTTGATTGGATTTGCAGGTCAGTCACTATGGCCATTAGGGGTAATCACCTTACCCTTAACCATGTACGACTACCGTGGAAAAGGTAGCAAAACAATTGTTGTCGACTTTATGGTCGTTCAAGCACCGTCACCATACAATGTGATATTGGGACGCCCAGGAATGAAGAAGTTGGGTGCGACTGCTTCAAACCTACATGCTCTAATCAAGTTCCCAATTGAATCAGGCATCGCCACAGTCAGAGGAGAGATTCCCGGTACCCAAAAATGTTTCCAAATCTCAAAAAAAGAGAGAGCACGGCCAAGAAACAAGTTCGTCGCTTACACAAGCAGGAAACAAAAAAGAAGAGGGAATAATAGTTAACGATGACCATCCAGACCAAGAAGTGATGATAGGTGCCGAACTCCCACCACGACTAAAAGATCAGCTGCGAGTCATGCTTCGTGCTAATAAAGACATATTTGCATGGTCACCACCTGATATGACGGGAATACCGCGTCATCTTGCTGAACACAAATTAAACATACATCCTCGCACCTTCCCAGTGAAGCAAAAGAAACGTGTACTTGCTAAAGATCGAAACACAGCCGTTAGCGAAGAAGTAAAAAAGCTCGTGGACGCTCGAATATTGAAGGAAGCATTTTTTCCACGTTGGATATCTAATCCGGTAATGGTTCGAAAATATGATGGCTCATGGCGTATGTGCATTGATTTTACAAATCTCAATAAAGCATGCCCAAAAGATAGTTACCCTCTCCCGGAAATAGAGCAAAAAATCGAATCTCTAGACGGTTTTAGATACAAATGTTTTCTTGATTCATACAAAGGATATCATCAAATACGAATGGCAAAAGAAGACGAAGAGAATACATCGTTTCATACTGAACATGGAACATTCTGCTATGAAAAAATGCCGTTCGGATTAAAAAATGCAGGCGCTACTTATCAACGTTTGGTTGACAAGTCATTTTCAAAACAGTTGGGCCGTAACATTGAAATATATGTTGATGACATGGTGATAAAAAGCAAAAATGAGGGAAGATTAATGCTAGATATTGAAGAAACATTTTGCACACTCCGGCGCATCAACATGAAGCTTAACCCAAAAAAATGTGTTTTTGGTGTCGAAACAGGTCAATTTCTAGGCCACATGATCACAAGTGAAGGAATTGAAGCAAACCCCAGAAAGTTAAAGCCATAATAGACATGGTATCACCGCGAACAATCACTGAAGTGCAAAGTCTAAATGGCAAGTTGGCTGTCCTTGGTCGGTTCGTAGCAAGGTCAGCTGAAAGGTCTTTACCTTTCTTCAAAACGCTTAAAGGTTGCATGAATAAAAAAGACTTTCGATGGAACAATGAAGCAGAAGAGGCTTTCCAAGAATTAAAAGCGCACCTTAAAACTCTTCCATCATTAACCGTGCCAACGCTTGGAGAGGAACTAATATTGTACCTCGCAGCAACACGCGAAGCAATAAGTTCTGTGCTTATGACAGAAAGAGACCATATCCAGAAGCCAATTTACTTTGTAAGTAAGGCACTACAAGGACCTGAAGTCAACTACCCAACTCTCGAAAAGTTGGCGCTAGCTCTCGTTCACACAGCACGACGACTGCGTCGCTACTTCCAAGCCCACACCATATGTGTTCTCACTGATCAACCTATCAGACAGGTACTGCTGAAACCAGAAAGTTCAGGAAGACTGGCTAAATGGGCTATCGAGCTAGGTGAACACGACATCACATATAAGCCTCGAACAGCGGTTAAGGGACAAAGTTTGGCAGATTTTGTGGCCGAGTCAACAACAAATGGTGTCAAAGACGTACCAACTTCAAAACCCAAGGGGTCGACGGATATTACATCACGTACATGGACTTTATATACAGACGACGCTTCAAGCAACGACGGGTCAGGAGCAGGTTTGATCCTCACCGATCCACATGGAAACGAGGTCACGTATGCTCTTAGATTCGATTTTCCTACCTCTAACAATGAGGCCGAGTATGAAACACTCATAGCTGGCTTGGAACTTGCTACCCGTCTAGAAGTGAGTCATTTAAAAGTTTTTAGTGATTCACTCTTAATCACAAACCATGTTAAAGGAACATACGAGGCGAGAGAGGATTAAATGAAACGCTACTTAACCAAGACGCAAAGGCTTGTGGAAAGTTTTAAAAGCTTCTCGATAACACAAATCCCTCGTTCGAAAAATAAGCGTGCCGATGCACTTAGAAAGCTGGCATCTTCATCATTTGCACACCTCACCAAAAATGTGTTGGTCGAAGTCAAACCATCTAGAAGCATTGATGCAAAAGAAGTTCTCGCTGTCATAGAAAATGAAACAACCTGGATGGATCCCATAATAGAGTACCTTAAGGACGGGAAGCTACCTGATGATCCGGCACTCGCTCGAAAAATCAGAATAAAATCTCCCCAATACTCGATCAAAGATGACATCTTGTACAAAAAAGGCTACTTGGCACCTTGGTTAAGGTGCGTCGGGCCAGTTCAGGCAGAATATGTGTTACAAGATGCGCATTTTGGTTCGTGTGGGTCACATTCTGGAGCAAGGACACTCACTCAAAAAGCCGCAAGGTTAGGTTACTATTGGCCAACAATGTATTCAGACGCTACAAAATTGGTGGAAGCATGTCGTAATTGTCAAGAGCATGCCCCTGTTCAAAGAAAACCTCATTGCAACATGACAAGCATCTCTAGTCCATGGCCTTTTCACCAATGGGGCATCGACTTAGTTGGACCATTTCCAGAAGCACCGGGTCGTGTAAAGTTTCTCGTTGTTACAGTTGACTACTTCACAAAATGGGTGGAAGCCGAACCGCTAGCCACAGTCACCGGAAAGAACATCCTCAAGTTTGTGTGGAAAAATATCGTGTGTCGTTTTGGCATTCCAGGTATAATCATTAGCGACAACGGTAAACAGTTTGCGGACAACCCGTTCTGTGAGTGGTGTGAAGAGTTACACATCCAGCAAAAGTTCACCTCAGTTGCGCACCCGCAAGCAAATGGACAGACAGAAGTAACGACCGCACATTACTTAAGGGCTTAAAAACAAGACTAGGAAACGCCAAAGGACTTTGGGTTGAAGAGTTACCAAATGTCTTGTGGGCATACCGAACTACTGCTCGTACTGGGAATAATTGCACGCCATTTAGTCTTGTGTATGGATCAGAAGCGGTGTTACCACCTGAGATCGGTCTCCCAACCTATCGAATCCATTCCTTTGACAACGACGACAACAACGACGAGCTCCGCCTGAACCTGGACCTACTAGAAGAGCGTCGTGAATTAGCAGCATTATGTGAGGCCAAATACAAGTCACGAACAGAGCAATACTATAATCAAAAGGTGAGGCATACGCACCTTAAAGTTGGCGACTTTGTACTACGCAATAATGAAGCAAGTCGACAAGGCAGCCAGAGAAAGCTCGACGCGAATTGGGAAGGACCATATAAAGTTATTGAAGCAAGGACTCCCGGAACATATATACTAGAAGGCCTACGGGGTAAGCGAATACCAAGAACTTGGTACATCAGTAATTTGCGAAAGTTTAACTTCTAAAAAAAACAAGTACTTATAAAGTACCAATAAAAAATATCGATATATTTCGATATTACGTACTTACGGACATATGGAAAAGCATATTGTATTTCATACGCATCATTGGAATATATAAAGTGATATCTTCTCTATTGTACATGGACACACTTGTACGGTCTAATGTTGTACCAACATTAAGGGACTACGAGCTCCAAGGCTCGAAATATCCAACGAGATATAAAAACATCTCCCGCCATTAGATCGAGGGATATAAAATTGAAAACTCGCGAGTATAATTAAACACATATGCGCACCTTGGATCGCTCCAGAATAAACAACCAATCAATTGGGCAAAAACAAGAAATGAAAAAGCCACTTTACTGGCTATACTGCTTGTGCTCTTAAAAGACACATTACTTATAAATTTATATTCATAAACAAATAGATCTCACACTCATCTGAGATATCTTTCCCCCCAACTAAACAAATACATTCAGTAGTATATGCTTATAAGCACAACAAATACACAGGCAAAACGAAATATTACAATAAATCATTAAACAATTAAATGATTACCATAAAACTTTAGTAACATAATTCTTTGGGCAAGCTTTTGTATGTTGAAATTAAAACATACACAACAACTAAATAATATTATACCAGGTAATAATAAATAACAGCATGTAAAATCAACACTTAAACCAAAACAATAACCAACTCATGCTTTTATTTATACACCAAGTGTCGCAAAAAAAGGATACATATAATGCTTAATTAAAGCATTATTGTAACAAGTATCTGTCTAAGGACATATTTCGACAAAAGCTAAAGTCGGTAAAAGTTCTAAGTCAAGCATACATATATAGATTAAAGGGTGGTACTAACGAAACTATTGTGCACACCGTTCTTCTCCAGCAAAAGCTACTGATCAGCTGCACTAAACGGACGATTAATAGAACCTTGGCTTGAACCTGTTCCGCTAAGGACTAGAGCCAAACGGAGAGAGGATGGGGACAAGTGCGGAGACCCAAGTATTTCATCAACGCATTTCCAGCTTGTTGATCTAAACTTCGTATAAGCGTCGATCACATCTTGGGGTAGACCAAAATTAGAACGCAGAGGATCCATGTTAGAAGTACCAGCCGCAAACTCATTACGAACATCAGATTGACCCAATTGTCTTCCATACGTCATAACATGTTCCAACACTTGTAGCATCGCCTCCATAAACTCTTCGCTCCAAATAACTTTGTTAATCATCAGAGGAATGGCGGTCCGCATCACCCACATAAGATCTTGATGTACATCAGCACTTTCATGACGCAACGATTCAACAACATTACCCAACTGAAGAGAAATTTCATGTTTTTCCTTGAGGTCTCGGTTTTCAGCTCGAAGACATTCGACATCTTTGTTCAAATTTTGTACCATTAGCTGAGCACCCGTCACAAACTTCTCATTAGAAAAAAATAGAGCGTGGTCACTATCAACAACAACTCCTGATAAACGCATCGCTAGTTGATGTGCATTGTCACGGTGCCCATCAATGATTTTTTCCAATTGACACGCTTTTCCTTTTAACATTTGATTTTCCGCCGCCAATTCCTCAAACCTTCTTTGCATCTCTAAACCATATTTTAATGTCTCTTGCAAGCCATTTCGAAAAGAAGAGCGTATTATTGACCGAGACAAAGAGGCTGCATTTTCTTTTTCGCTAAAAGATAACCCATTATTCAAACAATCGTTACCCGACATAGGTTGAGTAGGACGACTAGCATCTACCTCGGGCCCATTGAAGCGATAATGACCACCATTATCCACATCATTAACAACTGGAACATCGAACATCTGAGGAGTACCTCCTAGAGACATGATGCCAGGGATCAAATTAGTACGAGGGGGTACTATTGTAAAAACAGGGGATACCAGATTATTAGGAGGTTCATTGACGTAAAGTGATAATGCATTTGGGGGAACAACTGACTTGTCCTGCTCAAATATGCCATCTAAATCCTGGTGTCCTATACCTGTTTCAACTACACCATCACCAACTTGAACACTTCCGCCTAGCAAACCTTCGCTGATACAAATACGCGGTCTCTTATTAGACGACGATGGAATGTCCGGGTACAGTTCCCTCGCATCAGGACTACTTGTCCTTAGTGGAATCATAACATTGTCGCCTGTTTCGCCCATACCTAGTGACGCGTTATCTACCCGAGTTGCAACAGGAATCCTTTCTATCCCGAGACGTATCATCCTCTGAGAATTGGGTCGGGTCAGGTAACCAATCATCCCAACATCTAGAAAATAAATAAATAAACTTAGTGCCAAAACATAACAAATTGGTAACAAACGTATATATATAAAAAAAAGAATGGCAAAATTTTTAACAAGGTTACATATTACCATTTTCTCCTGCCTTAAAAAAAGCTCGAAAACCATCATATGGCCAATTTCTACTCATCCCGGCCGCAACTAAGACAGCCTCGGGAAAATTTTGGTCATATACGGTATACCGCTTCAAAATATTCACCAACCCCTTAAGCTTAGGCGTCAACTTAGGACAAGTATCCCGTTTCAAATGCCAACTTTCGCCCCCTTGGGTAATCTCACCAAAACAACTTCTATTTATCCATAAAAACTTGTTCATCCATCTCTTATTGTAAGCCTTAAAACCACTCACAATATGTTCGCGATTAGAGCAAACGTAAACCACTCATCAGTAGCAGCAATGTGATAAAAGTAACGAAACAACTTCTTAGAGGGAGGTAAAGCAAGCGCCCTACACAATAACTCAAAGCATAATAATTTCCTGTAGCCATTCGGCGAAAGTTGCGATATACTAATCCGATAGAACCCTAACATTTTCGATAAAAATAGGGAGCTTGGAAAACGCAACCCGACTTTCAAGAAGTTTTTATACAATCCAACCTTATGCGGTGGGTTGTTCTTAATATTATCATCTATCTCTGGGGCACATGCACCGACATCATCACCGAGATTAAATTTGTTGCAGATATTTGACACCTTCGTCAATCTTAAAGTAGAGCGACATGACTCAACACCCATGGTTCTCATGTCTTCGCAATCATAAGTTCAAAAATAAGAAAGAGCAAAGTAGCTTACTTGGAAAGCTTTCTTCAAAATATGGGTAAAAGCATAAGTAATGGGGTTTCAGATAA
This sequence comes from Senecio squalidus, assembly GCA_910822075.1. NCBI lineage: Eukaryota > Viridiplantae > Streptophyta > Magnoliopsida > Asterales > Asteraceae > Senecio > Senecio squalidus. The sequence goes on from CAJVGC010000001.1 coordinate 15,746,745, forward strand.
ACCCAATTTATTGCGATCAAAATGGCGGTGAAAATGTTCTAATGGCATAATATATTAAGAGTTTTTGCTGCAAGTTGATAGTAGGGAAATGATAGCCTACGGGTCTGTCAAGTAATATGATTGGACCACCCTCTCAAATAAAAAAAAAATAATAAATAAAAAGGATTAATAATTTCTTGTCAAATACCAAATATGCCTTTGGAGCCATAATTGGTCTTAGGGGCCTAATGGGGATAATAAAGTAATATAACAAACAATTCATGTACAACTTACACACACATGTTGTTTATCTTACTTTGACAAAGTCAAATATATATGACAATGTATAAACAAATGCAAAAGAGGCTTTTACTCTTACTTTGAGAATGCATGGTGATACGTCTGTAACCATTCTATGCATGGAGAGAACCATACAACAAAACCAATGCACAGATAAATCATGGAGAAAGAAACCCTTCCATGAAGCCACACAAACACAAGTCTTTACCTTGTCATTCCAGATGCATGTCCTATAAATACCGACAGGTTCATCGAGGTAACATCATCTTCTTCTCACATACAAATAACTTACGTATTACAAAAAACATGGCTGACTTAAGCATCGGAGCCCGCTCCCGAGGTCCAACGTCGGGGTGGTGCTAACGATAGTTTTCTTTCTTGTTTCGAGTGATCTCAGGTTACAGGTTGGATCACGAAGAAAAGTCTCGCTCCGCTTTCAACCTGCACACCACAGTAGCATCATGTCACGAAAGGAATATCCTGAAGTAGCCTTTCTTCTCGAACTGCAGTATGTCTCCATGCTTCCAAGTTGTCATATTTGAATCCTCAATTGCGGCAAACTCCTTCTTAGTATTGGCTTTCACTGCCTTCATGAAATTCTCATCTTCCTCCACCGTCTTATTCAAGTCCCCATCTTCGTCGTCTACCACCTTATTGAACTTGTTATCTGCTTTCTCCAGCTGTGTTAACAAGAAAATAATATGTTACATATGATAAAAAAATTTAATCGTTTCAATATTAAGAATAAAATTGATTTAAGGTGTTTTATGCCTTAAAAACACACTTTGAGCAACTTGTAACGCCATTCTTTCTAAAATATTCAAGAAAAGGTAAAAGTAAAATCAGATGTACCTTCTTTACCGAAATCAGGAAATCAAACTCGACCAGAGTTAGTGGAACAAGTTCGTTAATCTGAGATAACCACGTAAGTTTAAGTTTCGTGGTCTTGGCAGATCCTTCAAGTTGAAGAACCCCAACTAGTTCTGTCACGGTTCCATCATTTCCCATTTTGATTTCCTTAACAATTTCATTTCCCTAATCCATTAAAGTAATTTCCTCATTAGGCGATATAGCCTTGGCATCAGCTTGTTCTATCCATATCCTGTTTGTAAAAGTCTTTTCCTTCTTCCCAGCACCATCATATTTCATATGCTTTGGTATAACCCGAACAAATGGTTTCTCTGGCCCATTTAACAATGTCAACAGGACTCAACCTTCTTCAAGAACTGCTGTATGTCTCGGACAAACAGGATCAATCATTTTCTTGTTTATGGTCCACAACTTATCCCATTCCATAAGATTAAGTTTCTTTGATGCACCCTACAAAAAAAATTAAAAGAAAATAAACGTAAGATCCACTAACCAAAAAATGGAAATATATAAAGATACTCGGCCAGTGTAATAAAAATTACTTGTTCGAGTATGAATGTATCAATGCGTCAATTTGTAGACCTCTACGCATGATTCCCTGGACAGTTGGAATACGCGCATCATCCCAACCATCAACCTTTCCGTTATCAACAAACCATTGCAGCTTCCTTTTGCTAAGAAGTGTGTAAACCATATTTAATCTGCTAAATTTATATATATGAACCTTCCTAAGTCCCATATCCTCTTGAATCCGGTGATATTGAGCGTTACGGTCATGATACTCACTAGAACGAAGTGCATGTGTAATACCTTCATAAGAATCAAGAAACGGGCATGCAAAATCATATGTTGGATATATCTTGTACTTTTCCCCGATTCTATGATGTGGCGTTGAATTGCAACGATAGTATACACGATCCCTAAGTGACTTGTTTGGGTCTTTCATGTCCAACTTCCCTCACAAACAACAATCTTGTCGACCTCCACTAATCATCCCCTTCTATAACTTAATGTTTTCATCAATGGTGTTGTTCCTACACTCGGAAACAATTCCATACATTCTTTCTTTCTTACTCTGCTTACTTGGTGTGACATCGATATATGCTTTTCCTTGCCTAATCATATTTTCCGCCATTTCCATGAGAGGCTTGAAATAATCAGAAGTATGTGTAACCTTTTCAAATCTAATACCCAAAGTCTCGATATCTTTCAATATATTATCCACAAATTCATTTTTCTCCTTCTTAGGATTTGTATCATCATAACGCAGAATTATCTTTCCATTGTAGCGTTGAGCAAAATATTGATTCATTAATGCAGCCTTGGCATGTCCAATGTGAAGATAACCGCTTGGGGAGCGAATCTTAAGCAAACCTTTCCTGTTTCTGCATCTGTTTCTGCATCTGGTAGGTCTACTTCAGGATATTTTCCACCCGATTTCCCATTGCTTCTAATGCTGTGAAAAATTAATAAAAATAATGTTAGTGCAACAATTGATAATATAACCATCAACTCGATACTTCATTCATTAACCAATGACCAAATTTAATACAATCAAAGCACTACGTGCGACTCAACATAAACTGAAAACTAGGAACTTTCCTAAAGACACGGTAAATACCAACAGACTACAACGTCCACGTTTACCTACTATTGCTACTAAATAGAAACAGCAAAATAACAATAAACTGATGATGATGTCCATGCAATTGGATCAGCCCAATGAGAAACCATGATAGCCCAAAAGAACTAGCCCAGTGCATGGAATTATTCGTCCAACATACCTTCCCTCAAACTAGCCACTTTGTTCAGTGGCCAGTTTGTCCTTCACATCGCATACACAAAGCTTCCTTCTCAAGTCTTCAAACACATCTCTCTTCAAAGCCTTAGTCATGATATCAGCGAGTTGTTCTTTCGTTCCACAATGTTCCAGCTTTATCGTTTCTTCTTTAACAAGATCTCGTAAGAAGTAATATCTCACACCGTGTGTTTCGATAACTTGATTGTTGATGTATTATCACACCACATCGTAGTACACTTCTGATGTTTAACTCCAAGGTCATCAAGCACTCCTCTAACCCAAATAATTTGACAAGCACACATCGATGCAACCACATATTCTGCTTCGGTGGACGAGAGAGCAACTATGCTTTGTTTCTTTGACTGCCAGGCAACAACGGCTCCATTCTACAATACAACATATCCCGAAGTACTCTTGTAGTCATTCACGTCTCCCCCAAAATCATTGTCGGTGAACACGTCTACCTTTCCTTCTCCGCCTCGTTTGTACCATATACCATAGCTTGTAGTTCCTTGTAGGTATCTTATCACCTTCTTGACTGCATCCAAGTGGACTGTTTTTGGATCACACATGAACCGGCTGATTAAACTTACCGCAAATTGTATATCCGGTCGAGTAGTGGTAATATACATTAAACTCCCTGATATCGCATATTTTAGTCATATTATTATATGCGATATTTGTCTTTTTAAAGTTTAATTCATAACGGATTTTGGGAATTTCGGTCAATTTTGGTATTAAAATGTTATACAGGTATTAGCCGGAGTTCTGGAGCGGAAGTGACACAATTGGAGCTGAAAATGAAGAAAAAGGGTCGATGTTGTATTCCCGTTATATTTTGAGACTAGAATGAATTGGTTATGAAAGATGAGGCAAAAACGAGCAGCAAAACAAAGAAAACTGAAAATGGAGCGCGGGACGCCCGTCACCCGGCCTTTTGGAGCTGCAGTTGTCTGTTACGTTTAATCAAGCAGTTTTTAGGTTTTTATCATTATCATCATTATCATAGAACATTGAGGAGAGTATTAAAACCCTAGTTTTGAACCGACGAATTTTTGGTGCTATTTGGTGTTTTTAGACTCAACAATTTCGTTGTTTAAGCATTCGGATCATTGGTACTATAATACTTTTCGTTAGTACTTTTAATATAAAGATGTTTCATTCAGTTCTATTGTGTTGCGTTTTCATTAAGTAGCTAAATTTCTTAACGTTCACTTGGATGATGTGATCAATTATGTAGGTTATTGTTTAATTACGTATATGTTGAACTGGATTTTATGTTTAATCGAAAAACCAATTGTAATCAGTTTTTGAATATTGTTTAATCTTTTATATAAACTGTTAGTAATTCATCATAAGTATTCGAGAGGAACTTGTGACATTACAAAATAGTTTATGAAATAACGAATAGGTCAATAATTAGCTTAAAGATATTAGTATTCGAGAGGAACCAGTATTAAAGATTTAAACAATAAAAACATGATTATGGTTGTTAGTTAACTAGATTAAGAGAGATCGGATTAGTTAATTAAGAAGCTATTCGAGAGGAAGCTTTATAAGAATAAATCATAAAATCGGCTTAGGTACTTATTGCTTAGTTGTCAAACGTAGAAATTATACACGAGAGTGGTAACTATACATGAGACGATTAAAGTTTTAATGGGAAACGAGAGTTCAAGTTAAATACCTTTTAAGTAGTTCAACATTGTTAGTAATTAAGTGATAACCGTAGTAATTGTGATCAAGTCCAAGTGAATGTATTTTTCATCAATTGTTTACAAACAAAAATCTTTTCAGCGATTCATCCGAATCAACAAGTTTCTTAAATGTAAGTAGTTTAAGCACAGTGACAATTCGGTCACAAAACAACCCACTTTTTTGTTTTATTAATTATTAATTATATTTCAAACATCAGTCCCTGCGAACGAACCAGATTTACCTAAAACTGTACTATACTTGATTAGGTCCACTGCCTAAGATTGTGTAGTCGAGTCGTAAGTATTTCTTGTTTTTAAAAATATACTTGATTTCGTACATCACTCCCTACCACCTGTTTGAACAATGAGTCATCTAACTTATCACCGTCTTCCATCTTCAGTTTACTTCCCGGAACAATAGGACATTTAACGGAATTTCATTCCTCCATCTTGAACCTTTTGATGATTTCCTCCCCATACTTTCTTTGTGAAATATGGATACCATCAATTGTTTGCACCACCTGGATACCCAAGAAATAGCTCATTTTTCCGAGATCGGTCATCTCGAATTCATCTTGCATGGATTGTTTGAACTCCATTAGCATTTCCGTGTTGTCTCATGTGAATATCAAATCATCAACATATATGTTAACATAAATAACATTTCCTTGGTCATTCTTCTTGATGAATAATGTGTGTTCTACATTACTCCTCTTGAAACCTTCTTTGAGAAAATGACCTTCAATTCTACTAAACCACACTCGAGGTGCTTGCTTCAACCCATGCAATGCTTTATTGAGCTTATAGACCTTCTCTTCATGTCCTTTAATCAAATACCCCTGAGGTTGCTGAACATAGACGTTTTCGGTTAGAGTTCCATGCAAAAAAACCGATTTAACATCCATTTTCAAAATTGTCCAACCCTTTTGTGCCGCGATACCAATCATGAATATTATGGTGTCCATTCTCGCTACCGGTGCATACACCTCCGTATAGTCTATTCCGTATTCTTGTCCGTAACCCTTCGCGACCAGTTGAGACTTGTACTTCTCTATTCGTCCATGTTCATTCATTTTGATTTTGTAAAGCCATTTTACTCCAATACATTTTGCTTATTTGGGCAGGTCCACCAGGTCCACCAGTTCCCATGTCTTATTCCTATCAATTGCTTCCATCTCTAAATCCATAGCCTTTCTCCACTTTTAATCCTGCCATGCATCATTAAACATATAAGGAGTGTGCAATTCAGTAGCTTCATGCACAACATTACTGATCTTCATCGTTGGTAACATAATCACGTAAATATGTTGGAGGTCTCCGATGTCGACCCTCCCTTGTTCGAACACCACTTGCTTCTCCAACCTCAGTCGTTTTCGGAGTAATATCAACACTAGCTTCATCATCAATTTCGGTGTTAGGCAAGATATCTTCACTGTGTAAACCAAGCTATTACCATCATTAGTACTTTGTTCCCAATTCCAACTTTTATCTTCCTCGAACAATACATCCTTACTAATAATCACTGCCTTTGTTGATGGATCGATCAACCGCCATGCCTTCGATTCTCCACTTCTACCAATTAATTCACAACTCCTACTTTTACTGTCTAGCTTCGAGCGTTTCTCTTTCGGAATATGAACTTGAGCAATGCATCCCCATACTCGGAAATCTTTGACATTTGGTTTCACCCCGTACCAGGCTTCATAAGGAGTGATTCCGTCACGTGATTTGGTAGGACAACGGTTGAGTATGAAATAACTCCACACCGCTGCCTCTGCCCAATAATCCTTAGGCATATTTTTTGCATTTAACAACGTAACCACCATATTCATCACCGCACGGTTCTTTCTTTCCGCCACTCCGTTTTGTTGGGGGTGAAACTTGTTGTCAATTGCCTATGTACTCCATGATCCGTGCAAAACTGTTTGAATTCATTCGACATATACTCCCCTCCCCGGTATGATCTTAGCACTTTTAACTTGTTTCTTGTTTCAACTTCCACTTTGTTTTTGAATATTTTGAAACATCCAAAGACTTCACTTTTTTCTTTGAGTAAGTACACCCAACCCTTGCGGCTGTAGTCATCGATAAAGCTGAGTAAATATCTATTACCACTTTGAGATGGTGGCTTGATGGGACCTCACACATCAGAGTGTACTAGTTCCAAAGTTTCCTTTGCTCTCCAACAACTAGTCTTTGGGATAGCCCTTTTTGTTTGTTTTCCCTTACAACACTCAATGCATAGTTGGTCCTTTACTTCAAATCGAGGCATACCTTCTACCATTCCCTTTTGTTGTATTATTCCCAAGCTAGAATTTCCAATATGACCATACCTGTCATGCCAAAGTCTTGATAAGTCACTATCACTAGTGTACAAATTATTATCAACCTTTTCCCCATTTCTTTGCCTATTCACATCATTGTTTATTTTTTGTCTTTCAACAGGAGCATTGTTAATTTTTTCATACAAGGGAAACATCCTATTGGATGTCATGCAGCTAACACACATCAATCCCTTTTCTCCATTATAGATTTTGCATTTTCCTTCTTTTATCACAAATACCAAACCTTTTTCTTGAAGTTGGCCAATGTTAAAAGATTATTTTTTAATTCAGGTATGTAATATACATCTTTTATTACATACGTCACTTTATTAAAAATAAGGTTTATTTGACCCTTTCCACCCACTTTCATTCATGAATCATTGCCCAACTTCACATAATGAGAGGATTCTTCATTCAAACTAGTAAATTTCATTTTGTCGCCACACATATGGTTTGAACATCCCGAGTCCAAAAACCATATGTGGTTGTTTATTAATTCACTAGTTTGAGCAGTGAAACTGTTTACCTTTTCAACGGTTGTGATATCGGTTTGGTCTAGGCATGTTTCGTGTTCGATCCTTGCCATCAGCATTACTTCCTCATTTTCTTCGAACCCCGCATAGTTAGCTTCGTTAGACTCGTTGCACTCATAAGCGAAGTGTCCCAACTTATGGCACCTATAACATTCAATAGTTTCTCGATTGAATGGTTGTCTCCCTCGTCCTCTACCCTTTCCGCGAGAGAAACCACGTCCTCTTCCTCTTCCTCTTGAACTCGAGTAATCATTATGTTCCATCTTGAATGCATGTTCTTCATCTTTTTCTGGTCTTTTAAACTTTTGTTCGTGTACAAGTAGCGTACTCTGAAGCTCATCTACTGACATTTGATCTACGTCCTTTGATTCCTCTATCGACACGACTACAAACATGTATTTCTCCGTTAATGTTCGTAGTATTTTCTCAACAATCTTCAGGTCTGTCATGAGTTCCTCGTTGCTCCTCATTTGGTTCGCCACAGTAAGCACTCTCCCAAAGTACTCCGATATGAATTCTGAATTCTTCATCTCCATGACTTCGAAATCACGTCAAAGTTTTTGTAGCATCGATCTTTTGACACGCGCGTTTCCCACAAACCTATGTTTCATAGCTTCCCATATTGTCTTCGATCTCCTTCTGTCAAGAATTTGCTCAAAAGTTACCCTATCAATCGCTTGATACAGGTAATGCTTTACTTGCAAGTCTTTGTTATGAAGTTCGAATAATGCTTGTCTTTGCGCATCACTCACAACTACTCCTACCGTTGGTTCAACAATTCCCGGTTCGATGAGATTCCACAATTGCTTTTCCCGCAACAAATTTTCCATCATCTCCTTCCAGTGTTCATAATGTCCATCGAACACCGGGACTTTTAGTTTTTCTCCGCTCATACTCTCTTCTCTCTTTTGATATTTTTTCGCTCTGATACCAACTATTAGTGTAATAATTGATAATAGAACGATCAACTCGATACTTCATTCATTCACCAATGACCAAATTTAAATACAATCAAAGCACAACATGCGACTCAACAGAAACTGAAAACTAGGAACTTTCCTAAAGACACGGTAAATACTAACAGACTCCAACGTCCACGTTTACCTACTATTGCTACTAAATAGAAACAGCAAAATAACAATACACTGATGATGATGTCCATGCAATTGGATCAGCCCAATGAGAAACCATGATAGCCCAAACGAACTAGCCCAGTGCATGGAATTATTGGTCCAACAAATAAATGGTGTAAGTGATTATACAAAAAAGTTTGATCAAATCGAAGAAATCAAGGTGAAGCCAAACTATGTTTTTTTTGAAACAGATACAAACTACTCCGAAATCTATAGTATGTATCCAACTTTAATTGGATTTATATGTATCAAAGTTTCAAAATGTCGTTATTGTATGTATTCGACCAATCAAAAACCTCCAAACTAGTAACATGACACTTGATGTGGCAGTTTAGATGGTTGCCACTTAATTAGATATATATTCAATAGCGATATATGAAAGTAAGAGACATAAAATAAACCTATTTAAAGTTAGATACATACTATAGATTTCAGAGAAAAGTTTTTCAGAAGATATAGAAGACACTTACTTGAGCTGCTTGTCAAGCACGGTTCAAACCGGAAACCATTAAATCTGAAAATCAAACAGAAAGCTAGTAATAATATCAATCAAAACGAAACGAATGGTATCATGAACATAAAAGTTAGATCCAACTGATAGACCGACGAACAACTAACGGTCGGTGACACCAACAGGAAAGAAAGAAACGATCGATGATGCATTTTGGAACGATTTGGAAGTCTTTTCTTAAGGCTCTGATATATTTATATTATGAAATTTATATATAAGTATGTAGACTAAACTTGAACAATAAGTTAGAAAAATTATGACAATTAAATGTATTATATATTCTAGATTAAAATTTAAAATTACCTCTTTTACAGTTAAAGTATTTCGACTCTATACATACAATGTTACAAAATATTTATTACGATTATTTTAAAAATGCACTCAAATTCACACCATTAGAAGATCGAGTCAAAACAAAATAATTGTTATATTTTGTCCATTATCTTGTTTTACCGAAGGTAAAAAGATACTAAAAGATGTGACCTTTGATGAAAGATCGCAATAATTGAATATTAATGCCAACAATGATTCATTAACGATCATAACCCTTGGTAATCTGCTACATCTTCAAATGAACTTATATAAGTGTGCACTTTGATCTGCACCGCCTAATCCGTAGTAGAGCAATAGAATTTAATCTTAATTTTGGTCTCTCTAAATCCTAATTACAATAAATTACCAACACCGCCTAACTAAGAATCGCCAAAGTATTCTGGAAACTTTATTTTGCTGTCGATATTCCAACAACTTTTTTTATCCGAGTATCTCATCCCAAGAGTCAACTACATACCAAACATTGATCAATGTCGACTTGTAGCTGCTAACTGCATCGATCTTTCACCATCGTGGATTCGTGGTCAAAAAGCCACCACTTCCATCAACCGTCCCAACCTTCATGTTTGATCGTCATTCTAGTATATATTTCTGAAAACACTAGTCACCCTAGCTGACGTTGAGAGGCCCTTACATTGTTTATTTCAAAAACCCAAGTAGAGTTGTAGCTATGGAGCCACCGTTGTTGCCCCTAAAGACCCTCGAGCAAAAGGTATTCCCAAAGTGTCGCTGGCAAAAGCCATGAAAGATCTTATACAGCCAAAGTCGCTGAAAAAAAGACCGTCAAACCACAAAGGGCTAAAGTGTTCTCGATGTTGGCACCGAAGAGCCTAGCATCCGTCAACATCCGTCAACAATCATTCCCAGCGTTCTAATATTGATTTTCGAAGAAGACTGAAGGTTGAACAAACATAATAGGCCAGGTGATTTAACATCAGATAACGGGTATTCAAGTTAGTGTCGTATAATAAAATTATGATGACCAGCATAGGATTTATTTATCTGCCTTTTTTAGTTTTAGAAATAATGAATATAGATGATTTAAAAAACATTAGCACTTTCAAACGAGTTTAACCGTTCCAACCCCTTTGATCAGTTTTGTATTTAGTTAAATTTTTTCATTTGACCCGCCTAAGATATTACATAACCCAAATCTTCTTATTTGCAAGTACATGGGTTAAGATACCGCTCTATCAAAGGTGTGTAGTTAGTCCTATTTAGACAAAAATTAACCAACGATCTCCATCCTGCGAAGTATCACTAAAGACAAATAAAGGCAATATCAGAACATACTTTTAGAACCAGACCACTGTATATAATTTCGTTACTAATCACCTATGTATCTTCTTGATACGTACAAAGCAACGATACATATTCATTGAATACCAAATACGTATACAAGCATACCATCAAAGTGTTAATTTAGTTTGACCCAACCTTATTATACTTATACCATCAAGTTTAAATCTCGATTCTTACTCCAAAACATACCCTTTCTCCTGAAGTTCTTGAACAACTTCATTCTTCATCCTCAACCACAACTTAAGTGCTTCCTGATCAAACTTCTCTTTCTGCAACTGTTTCTGATAATTCGCGGGACCTGAGTCCATTTCTATGGCCCCTTTCGCATCCACCATGGTCCCGATCATTCCACCTTTTGCAATGAAGTCAGTCATTGCTTCCTCATCACCAGGGTACGGGTAATTGATTCTTTGATAGAGATGAGCCAGTTCTTTTTCTTCTTTAGGTACGGGTTTTAGTGTCCACCAACCAAGTGGGGATGTTTCATTAAACAACCACATGGCACCGAACACTGTGTATGTGCATAAGAGTGCTTTGCCTATTTGTTTCCAGAAGTAGTAGTCTTCCTTTCCGAGGCCTATTTTCTTTAGGTACTTCTCAGCAGTGAAAGATTTTGCCACTGGGAAAGAGGGAAGCAGAGTCAGATATAAACGATATCTAACAAGAGTTTAAATGTGTGTTTGAAAAGTGATTATGTGATATCGATTTATTACAATCATATAATCAGCTGTAACAAAACAGATTGTAAAACAGAAATAGATGTCTGTTATATAATAAATTAAGAAGGGGTTAATAGTAACAAAACAGTTTCGTTGCAGCTTACATGACATTGATTCCCAAGACTGGTTATTTGATAGATAATAAGAAAATCAGAAGCAGAAGCTAATAAACCAAACATTAATGAATGATTATTACGACACACTCATTTCAAAAGCATAACCAAACACCCCCTATGGTTTAAGTTCAATACCGCATCTACCGCTAACTAATAATAGAAGTCAAATCATGATTTAATTAAAGAGTACAATGGGATGTTAAGCGTTGGAAGTACATGAAGTTAAAACCACTTGAGGTCTTGGGATAGAGAGCAAATATAGTTCAGATAACTTGAAGATGTTAACATGTGCGTATACGTAGTAGTCATCACTTCTTAATTGCTCATGTAACACTTAGACTGCTTGTAATAACAAACAGAATATTCCCAACGGCTGGGTGCATACGTTAATTAGCTTTTGCCCACTGATAGACAGACCGACATATCTGAGATTTCGGAGAAGTATGTATGTACTAGTATTAGTGTACTTCAATAACAAAACTTATTCGGGTATGCACTATAAAAAACTACAAATATTTTTTAAGTTAAGCCGTATGCATATGATAACTACATTTACTGGAAAAGTTGGAAGTTGAATTCCGAACACACATAAACTATATACAATTGTCAGATTGTCTTCATAATAAACATAAAAAAAATACACTAGCTTACAAATTGGGATCTTAAATTCTGCTAAATTAGCCATTTCGGGTCAGGCATTTTATCAAACAGTTGGAATGCTTTAAAAAACGAACGAAACGAAACAAAACGAAACATAAAGAATCGAAACCCATATTAAAATTTTCATTTCATGTTCATTACAAACAACTACATTAAAAGTCGTCTACACGAAATCTCAATTAAACATTTGGAAAAATAAATTGGAAATAATAAGTTAGGGTTTTAAAAAGTACCTGTTTCAGCAGCTCTGTAGCTTTTACGAACCATTGATCCGAGATTGAAAACTGCTTGAGGGTAAATTTAATTCATGAAAAAATCTTTAGTTCTTCAATCCAACGAGAAGCTTTCTTGATCTTAAAGGAGAGAAATATAAAATTGTTTTTTCGTTAATTTGTAATGTCTCCTTAAATTATATGACATTACTCTTAAGATTAAATGTCAATATTTTTTTAAAAACTGTGCCCAAAATGGGCTTTAACCCGTTTTTTTTGGGCTTGTGTCAAATCCAGTCCGCTATGACTTACGGCCTGCTTTCGTTTACCACAGACGAGTTAGTCCATGGTGGGTCTTCCTTTCATGACGTTAGTTCGCCTCCTCCATCTTACAACAGGTGTCCACCCTCCTCCACCTCTACAACACGTGTCCTACCTTCCTCCACCTCTTATCATCGTCAATCGATTCATCATCATCATCATCATCATCTTCATATAATCCCTAAAAGCTAATTTGATAATTGAGGTGTTGCAGCCCCCGAAACCACACCACACCACCGGTCCACCACCACCGACGACCGATCACCACCTTCCGATCAACTTTATCAAGGTAACAACAATTAATCTATCTAATTCATTTTTATGTAATTACGTTCATAATATTACTCAATTACCGAAACTTAACCCTAGGTATTGTTGTTGGTGGTAAAAAACATAAGTTAGATGTGGTTTCAAGAGTATCTGGGAATTTGCCAATTTCATCTGAGCAATTATTGTATGATGTTGTTCTCATAGAAGCTGCTTTAGTTAAAGAGCAAATCAAGTATAGACAAGATATGGAAGTTAAACCAGAGATTGTTGTTCCTGGTACACTTGCTTTGTTGAATGAAGCTTATGATAGATGTGGTCAAGTTTGTGCTGAGTATGCCAAGACTTTTTATTTAGGTACCTTTATTATGTCATAATTAGCTTACAAACCACAAAATAAGCTCCAGAAAATGGGCTTACGAAAACATAAGCTCAAGTATAATAACTTCATAAGCCAAAAAATAAGTTCAAAATAATTTGATTATGTTAATATATATTTTGTTTTGTTATTGATAGGAACATTGTTGATGACACCAGAGAGGCGTAAAGCTATATGAGCAATTTACGGTTAGTTCTTTTATTCATTTGAATTCATAGCTGAGATTCGGGTTTTCGACTATATGCTCACAATGATAAGATTTCTATCGAGTTTAATTGTTAAAATTCCGCGGTTTTAGGTTGTTGTAGTGTTCATTTTAGCATTTAGTATTACTAAAGATACTTGCTTAAAAGTTTGTATATTTGGAGGTAAAGCATTCGCTACGTATGTCCAAGCTAAGAGGATTGTGAGGTTTATCACTGATGTCGGTGCTACTGTGAACCAGGATCCTGACATTGGTGACCTTTTGAAGGTGCATATCGACTTTGACTTTGACCTTCATAACAGAATCTGCCATGTCATCAGCTATATATCTTTACAACGGAAAGTAATTATTCGTTCTTTTGTTTTAGGTTGTTTTTGTTCCAGATTTCAATGTGACAGTAGCAGAAGTTCTGATTCCTGGAAGTGATTTATCCGGACACATCAGGTAAATTTTTTTGTAACATATCGTTTTCATTTTTAAATGATGTAGTCATTGTTGTTTATATCTCAGTACTGCTGGAATGGAGGCAAGTGGGACAAGCAAAATGAAGTTTGCAATGAACGGTTGCATCCAAATTGGAACTTTAGATGGTGCCAATGTTGAAATACGCGAGGAAGTTGGAGAGGAAAACTTTTTTCTTTTTGGTGCTGAAGCTCATGAAGTTGCTGGTCTACGTAGGGAGAGATCCGAACGCAAGGTGAGCTTTGAAAGTTTTTTAAAAAAAAATATTGATTTTCACCAAGGACATGCAAAGTTACTAATTAATGTTTCGTTGTTGATCTATTTGATATGTAGTTTGTGCCTGATCCACGGTTCGAGGAGGTTAAGGAATATGTAAGAAGTGGCGTTTTTGGCACATACAGTTATGACGAACTTATGGGATCTTTAGAAGGGAACGAAGGTTATGGTCGTGCTGATTATTTTCTCGTAGGGAAAGATTTTCCAGCTTACATCGAGTGTCAAGATGAGGTTGATAAAGCGTATGGCGATCAAAAGGTTAGTAATCCATATGACTGGGCAGTGAGTGGCATATTTTTCTTGACTTTCTTTTCTTTGATAATACTCGATTGGAATTTATTCTCTTAAACTGATAACAAGTAACTATTAATTTACATCAAGAAATTACCATGTTCCTTCCCCTTTTTTTGCTGCTAAATTTAGTTAGCTGCAGTTGTTACCTCTTACGAGTTATTAAAGCCAGATTCTTATATCGTGGAGTACATCATTACATAAATCGGTCAAATAACAAGTTCCTCTTTATTTTGCTTTACAACCATCAATTCTCCCAGTTCAAATACTAAAGATAGGGCAGATGGTGATTCTTAGCGTACCTGGAGGTATGTTTTTTGATATTTCCATTTTCCTCTTTGATCTTAAGAACGAATGATAGATAGGGAAATTTATATATAATTATCAAAAACGTAAACTCTTGTATATGCTTTCACTCCATCTTATAATAACTTTGTCAATTCTAATTTCTGGTAACTTATATTATGTCTATTGGTAAAATAACATGGTTTATAATGACAGAATTCACAACTATGGCTGTGAGACGTCTGCGTGATGCTGTTAGTGCTGGTTTTAAAGAAAAAGTTTATGTTGTGATAGCCGGTCTAACTAATACCTACTCTCAATATATTACTACCGTTGAGGAGTACGAGATGCAAAGATACGAGGCAAGTTAATTAGTACTTTATGTAATAGGCTAGCACTTTTGTAACGACAAAAAACAGTCTATCTAAGTAGCGTCTTTCCAGGACGTTTTGTTACAGCTATTATAAAGCCATTATGGCCACCGTCTGCTGTATTCACAGGTATGTAATAGGCTAGCACTTTTGTAAACTGAATTCGCAAACGATAAGTAACTTGGACCTGCACTCGAACTACACCGGAATTCGTAAACGATAAGTAACTTCGACATGCACTCGAACTCGTGCGAAGCACGAGGAAACCTCTAGTTTCACTTTAACCATCTCAATATGATTAATTGATGATTGGTAGCATGGTTTGGTTCGGTTTTCGCATATCCAAATCGAATTAAAATTTTTGGTTTTTAAGAAAGTCATGGTTTGATTTTTCGGTTTTCTGGGTCAAGTTTGTTTCGGTTAGTTCTTTAATCGGGCTTTTTAGGTTTTGACTAGTTCGTTTTAATAAGTAGCATCTTATTCGGAGGTTTTAACTATCAAGTATAAATTTTATATAATAATTTAAAATGAATGAGTTAAGAACATTTAGTCATATTACTTATAATAATAATAATTTTGGCCTAAAATTGAAGTATAAACATAATAATTATACATATAAAAATTATATTTTATGGAATATTATAACTGGTTCAATTTGAATTTTTCAGTGTGGTTTTTGGAGTAAACTAAAACCGAACCGAATATTTTACTTTTTCATTAATTAAAAAGCTAAATTGTCCGTTTTTTGCTTTGGTTGGTATTTTTAGGTTCGATTATTTCGGTTTCGATTTGATTTTTTGGGTTTTTTATTTTTCTACTCACCCCTACTTTTTGGTAGAATAAAAGAAAATTTAGCTATGGGAGAATGGTTATTTTTCAAGGTAAATAGCTTATCGCACAACAAGGTTACTTGTAATATACACGGTCTAATTGGTATTTCCGTTTTTGTTTTCAAACTCTAACCAAACCAAACCAAACCAAGATATTTAGCTAGGGAAGGTTTAAACTCAGTTTTCTTAAAAGACTAATAAGACGTTTACCACTAGGTCATAAGTCATGTCAAAGATGTTAAAAAGAAAATTGTTAAGGTAGCACACTAATAAATTGCACCTAGTATCTAAGTGTATCACATAGACTATAAGAATAGACAAACATTTATGTTTCATTTGCTTTCACCGTATCTTCAAACTTACGCGGTAACCGGAATTACAGAAAGTGAAATACAATCAAACGAACATCGAAATTTACAAGTACAATACAATGTACATTATAACATTACTGTTCTGAGTTTATATGTCGTTCAGAAGATATACCAATATCTTTCATTTCATGCGAAAGAGTAGCAACTGGCTTTTTGTAGGTGTACCAACGGGAAATCACTAGAAAAGCCACAAAATTTATCACACTCAAAATCGCTAAAAGCCAGAAGAAGTTTTGTAATTGACCGCGATTTAAATTGTCTGGTATCCACCCGGGCTTACCTCCTTGTGTAGTAATATTCATTACAATCGTCACAAGCAAGGAGCTTAAATAGCTTCCAAGCGCGACAGTAGTGAGCGATAGAGCAGAACACAAACTCCTCATCGAGTCAGGAGCTTGTTGGTAAAAGAATTCTAGTTGTCCAATGAATGTAAAGACCTCAGCACAACCAATCAGGAAGTATTGTGGCACTTGCCAAAATATGGACATGGGCATATTTTCTAAGTCGTAATAGTTGTTTCTTTGGACAATCCCGAGCCTAACAACTTCTAGAATCCCAGCTGCTAACATTGCAAAAATGGAAATCACTAGGCCTGTCCCCATTCTTTGGAGTTGGGTCAGGCCTGACTTGTTGCCTGTGTATTTACGAGCAACGGGTACAAGGATCCGGTCATAGACCGGAACCCAAAATAAGACACTTAAGGTGTCGAAAATGCTTAGAGCAGCTGGTGGGATTTTAAAGTCGTTGAGGTGTATTTCCATATACGAGCCTTGTAACACAAATAAGTTACTCATTTGACCATAAACTGTGGCAAAGATAATGCCGGTGGCCCAGATAGGAAGCAATTTAATTATAGATTTAAATTCCTCGACCTGGGTCACTGTGCATAACTGCCACGGATCAACTGATTCTGTCATGTGATCTGATTCTAGCTCGACGGCTGCCTTGTCCAAGAAGCTGTAAACCAAAACAGAATTAGTTTTAACTTTGAACGATTCGTTTTTATATGTCATTTTCATTTTGTGGGTCTCGCTTACCTAAACTTTTTGGTGTGGTCAAGCTTGCGGCTTCCTACTATAGCAGACTCATTTTCCGCGATCTCATACAAAGCAGATTTGTCAGTAGGCACTTGAACTCGACGTTTCTTCCAAGAAGCCACAATGACCTGACAAATGCGGGTCAATGGGCTTCCACTAGGTTTCTGATTCCGATACAAACGAGTACCTGAAAAAAATGAAACAACAGCAATCGCCATGGCCACAGCCGGGATCCCAAATCCCCATCCCCAACCAACGTTATCTTGGATCCAAACAAGAACAGAGGACGCGATTAATGCACCAATATTAATCGAAAAATAGAACCAATTAAAAAATGAACTCTTGTGCTTCTTTTCTCGTTCATCGGCATCATCAAACTGGTCTGCCCCATATGATGACACACACGGCTTGATTCCTCCTGTTCCTAAAGCCACCAAATAGAGTGCCAAATAAGTTACGGCCAATTGAGTACTTGTTGCATAACAATCTTCTTTTGATGCACAAGTTGACTTTAAACCCGAAACTGACGCTGATATTGTCAGTAATGTCATTCCCTTGAAAACAAAAATTATAAATCATTAATCTTTAGATAATCTAAAACTCTTTGAGTGTTTGAGTTTGAATCTCTCGAAGTGTTAAAATATAAACATACAATGACATAGATGACGGAAAAGATAGCAATGGTCCAGTATCGGCCTAGATAGGCATCAGCAACAAATGCACCTATCAAAGGTGTTATATAACACGTTCCTGACCAATTCGAAAGGTTTCTAGAGGCGGTAGCACTAGGTTGATTCATGTTATTCTTGAAATATAGCACTAGATTTGTGCTCATTCCGTAATATGCTAATCTTTCACAGCATTCGTTTCCTGCCAAAACACAAACCGTATTTAATAATATACCCTAGCAAAGTATAAGTGTAAACATAATTAAGTTGCAAGTGTACCAAGAATGTAAGGACAAGCTTTCCAAGTTCCTGTGGTGTTCTTGTTAGCAGGATTGTTCTTGTAGTCAAGTGTGCCATCTTTAGTGTACACATCGTCTTCTGTCTCAAGTTTGTTGTAAGTATCTACCGCATCTGTCATGATTAACTTTTTTCGGTTCAAGGTAAGGTGAAAAGTTTGGTATTAGGAATTACTGGGAGACCCTGACAAAGATTTACTTAATTGTCTTTAGAAGAATAATCATAATTAGAATTATTACTTTTACAAAAAATTAACAAACAAACTTAACCTAGTGCATCTTATAGTATGTATTATGAATAGGAATATAAGTGATATATATAGGCAGTTCATGACGGTTCGAGACTTCAATAACTCGACCTGATCAGTCGAGCTAGCCTAGAATGACAACAATTTTAGTAGTTCAACAAGCCTAAACGAGTTTAGCTATATAGTTGAGACTATGTAGATCGCCAGAAGCTTTCAGGTCATATGAGTTCATAAATGACTCAAGATTATATAAGTCTTCACGAGCTACGTACATGATATATGAGATAAGCGGAAACTCTAGCCTATACAACAACCTTGTCTAAGGATCGAACTTTATGAACGCTAAACTAGCTTATTACAAGAGATGGAAAGTATTTAGTTAATGATTTTTTGTTAAAAAAATCTATACTTCCATCAATTAATAAAGTTAGAGAGGAGTGATCGCAGCTGCTAGCTAGACTCTTTGGCTATGTGACTAGTGAAGGGAGCCTAAGTCATCGTACTTTTTTCATTAATCTAGTCAATTAAGCTTCATTCGACATAAATAAATGTCCCTACTTATGATATGAAAAACAAGAAATATTAAGTGATAGATAGATACCTGAACTGATCGAATTTGACTTGGTTTCAAGAACACGTCAATGAAGAAAGATTTGAGTTATTTTCTGTTGAAGAAATGAATGTTTGATTTATGATTGGAAAACAACCATATGGCATTTGTGGGGCAAATAACATTGGTTTAACTAGGGTGACGGAGATACTTTTGTTTGTGTCGGGGTTTTTAAGAATGATTAAGATTTAAATTGTATTTGACTTTTTGTTACGAACAAATTATCGATCTACAAGGTGGCAAAGCTAACGGTAGTTGTAGGTGCATTTATGTAGTTACTAGATTCGTATGCAATTAACGTTTGTATCAGTTTTTATATTGTTTGGTTGAATATTAATATTGAATGTTTGATTAATTATAAGCTTGAATGTTTACGTAGTTATGAATTAATCAAATATGTGTTTCGTAATGTTTAAATAATATTCACTCATTCGCACGGATAAGGATGATATCCGTGTGGATGAAGGTTTCATTCGCAAAAACGAGTTCAATAAACA
Source organism: Senecio squalidus (assembly GCA_910822075.1). NCBI lineage: Eukaryota > Viridiplantae > Streptophyta > Magnoliopsida > Asterales > Asteraceae > Senecio > Senecio squalidus. Next base: position 15,766,649 of record CAJVGC010000001.1, read on the forward strand.
AAGAGTTTACGAACAAGTTACATTCGTACGGACAAAGATGATGTCCGCACGAATAGAATCTCATTCGTACGGATGAGTTCACATCCGTAGGAATGAACTGCTGGGCCTATATATACCAGCTTAGGGTTTCAGCATTCGGGAGGTTTTGCTAGGTTTTTCCATTCGTGCCGAATTGCTGCTTGGGTGTTTTCTGGTATTCCAAAGTGTTTATAACATATAAACAATCATCCGAATAGTCTTCCTTAGGTCCGATCTTATCAATAATCATTGGTTTGATCTCGTTTCCGACGGTTACATATTCGCTAGATAATCGTTAGCCTATTTCCGCTAGGTTAGTGATATAACGTTGACTATAAGATCCGTACAACCCCAACAAAGTGGTATCAGAGCGTTGGTTGTAGAAATCAACGTTCTTCTAGCGATTCTTAAGATTTTTTGTTTTGATTGATTCTTAAAGTTTGGAATTTTACGTTAAAAACCTTGTTTTTATTTTCTTAGAACGTTTCTGAGTCGTTTAGATTAAGATCTGGGCAAATAGAAATCGTTTTAGGTTAAAAATTCGACCTGTAGATCGAGTTTTAGCAAAACCCTAAAAATTCCGTGGCGCATACGAACCAAGTTCTTGACATTTTTCATCCGTACGAATAGACGTCTCATTCGCACGAATAGGAATTCATCCGTGCGAACCTAAGTGTTCTGTCTAGAAAGTTTGAAGTCCAGCTCATTCGTACGAATAGGTTTCATCCGTACGAATAAGATTCTCATTCGTGCGTATCAAATTGTTCATCCGTGCGAACTACTCATTCGTATAGAGCTTAGGTTTTCTGTCTCATTCGTACGAATCACTCTCATTCGTACGTAGCAGCAATTCATTCGCACGAACCAGAAACAGACTTAATTTTAAATTTTAAAATGGAATACGCAATGGCTAGTACAAATAATAAAATGTCTGAAATGTTAATAAATGATGCTGAAACTGGTAGTATAAACAAGGTCCTAAAACTCATCACAATGGACGATTACCCACACTGGAAACCTCGATTCGAAATTCACATCCAAGGATTGGATTCAAAAATGTGGGATATGATTCAAAATGGATACAATGAACCAGTCAGTGAAAATGGAGATCCTATTCCCATTCATAGATATTCTGAGGAACAAAGGAAGAGTTACGATATTGAGAAAAAGGCTTATTCTCATTTATGTCAGGCTATTCCGAGATCTGTGTTTCATCAGTACAAGACATACAAGTTATCTAAACAGTTATGGGACGCTTTTGAATTGGATTGTGAGGGAAACAACAAGTTGAAATCAATGAAGGGAAGAGCGCTGAAAAAGGAATTTGATAACTTCACTTGCTTACAGGGAGAATCACTGTTCGACCTTATCAGACGCTTTCAACATTTGATCAGTGAGATGAACGGATATTCAGTGGTTACAACTGGTGCAGAAAGAGTAGAATGTTTCGCTGATGCTTTGCCAGACAGCTGGAATGGATATATGGAAATGTTAAAGGAAAATGGCTATCTTGCTCGCACAACTTTGAATGATTTATTTACTAAGCTCAGAGAGAAGGAGCAGGATGACAAGTTTCGTGCTCAAAGAAAGGGACACACTCAAGATCCCTCATTGTACTATGCTGAACCCCCTCCAGCCACTCCTACTCATGCTCCACTGACGACAACATTTTCTGCAAACGCTTCAAGTCATTCAGGACATTCAGGGTGTTCACACTCAAGTTCAAGTCAAAGTGCTCCGGTTCAGAAGTCTCAAGCTCAAGCTAGTTCAGAATCAGCGTTTACAAGTTTGAAAATCGAGCACTTTCATAAAGGAAATGTGGATGGTGTAAATGAAGATATGGCTATGCTGAGTACTTTAGTAGGATCCTATGATTCGTTGGGGCAGGTGTCATGATTGGAACGCTTTGTTGTTGCTGAGAAATCACAGGAGGAGGAACTGGAGTCGCTGTGCTGGCAGAAAGATCAGTAAGTCTCACATGCTTGAAACGTTTAGAGACTCTCCCTTTGACTATATCCCTCATCGATATTCCTGCCGCTTTCCGTTTCGATACTGACGGAGTCGCCTCAGCACTCATAACAATCTCGTCTTCATCTACTAGCTCGAACTGAGCTGATGCTGTACCAGTAGTAGGAGAGTTAGCAGAAATCACCTCCTCATCAGAATCAGGTTGTTGAGGCACAACAATGTCCTCTTTCTCCGAATCACTGTCATCATTTCTCCACTTCCTTTCCTTCGGACAGACATACGCAGGATTTGCAAGATGTCCGATCAGCTTTCTCTCCTTAGGTGTCGGCTTGCCCTTGTACGACAGCATGCGCACCATGGTATTATCACTCATAACATCTAGCTTGACGATATCTTCTTCATTCTTCTGCAAGTCATGAATCTTCGCATCGATGATCATTTGCACGAATCTGGCATACATCAAGTACTTGTGCTTGTTCTCCAGTTCCAGATTCTCTATCATAAACTGCAAAACCATTGCCGAAAAATTAAATGGAGCGTTCAGAGCCAGTGCAACAAATGCGCTCTGAAGTGTCTCTCGCATCTCGTCATGTCCTGCTTTTCTCGGACCCAAGCAATGATGTAGTACGTGGCACAGATACTTGTACTGTATACTGAACCCGGACTTCGTGATCACCCCTTTGTTGATATCTCCAGCATAATGCATTCTCAATAACGCCCCTCTGACCTTGTACACATTCAAAGTTGTTGGCATTCTTGCTTCATCTCCAAAACCCACAACTTCTCGAATCACCTGCTCGTCAACTACAATATCATTCCCAAGCACTTTACTGTGTATCTGAACCTTGCCGTCTTGACGAACCACCTTGGCATTGTTCCGATAATCTGAGATGTGAGTCAAGTAGGGCACTTGCTCGGTAGAAATTGCCTTGAAGATTCTTGAGCGCTTCAAGAATTGAATAATTCCGACAAACTTCGCGGAATGCGGTGTCGTCTCGTCGAGATGAGCACACATATTGTTCTTCGTGCCGACTATGAGAACAGTCCCTTGAGATGACGAAGATTCAGCCATTTCCCTGTAAACAGAAGTTCAACCATATAGCGCAAAACAGTTAGAATAAAAATTCAAACGTTTTAAATGTTTCTGTTCTAGCACATTCGTACGAATGAGTATTTCCATACGTACGAATCAACATGTATTCGTACGAATGAGTCAGTCAACACAAACGTATAGCATTTTTCACATTCGTACGAATGTCGTAGTCATGCGTACGAATGAGGATCCTATTCGCACGAATGAAATCACATTCGTGCGAACGGAGTTCATCAGAACTGTTTGCATTCCAGAAAACCTAGATTTTTATAAACTCTGTTTTAGTTCACCAAAACTACATCAAAACATTCGCCCCAACCCGATTAGTAAAACCCCTAATCCAAATAGCAATAACAAACATTTAAAGAGTCCAATTGATTAGGGTTAAGCTCGGTTGTTAAAAACAACGATTAATCATCTAAACGTTTGCTATACCTTATGATGCTTGTATGGTTGGATTCGTAATCAAAAGTTACACACTAAACACGGGTTAAAAAACTCTTTCCTACACCTTTTAAAAATTTCGAAAATTTCTAACTCGTTCGGACGAATAGGTTTTGAAACGTGAATAGTCCAAACGAAGGTCAGACATATATATAGGCATCTCACATTCGTACGAATGTGAAATGCATGCGTACGAATGTGTTCATATTCGTGCGAAGGAGAATTTTGTCTCAAACAATGATTTCCCTCTGATTCGTGCGAATGTCTTGTTCCTTCGTGCGAATGTACTTTACCTTCGTACGAATGTCTCTGTAGAACTAATAAATTTCGAAATTTTCACTTATCTTCCAAACTCAAACATTCAGTAAACGTTAAACACATGAAAATTATCAATCCAACAAAATAAACGTTTAGCTCAATTCAGATATCCTAACCAAACACTTTATCAACGATTATGACTTTACGAATTAATCTCAGATTCACTTTTAGATCTCAAATCACGACAAGTAACCGTAAAACTAACAAAATAAAAATAAAGAGAAACTAAACCTAAAAATTAAAAATCTTTTTGTACTTTTCTGTTTTGATAAATCAAAGGAAATTTTAACTATAACAAACTACTGAAATAACAACTAAATAAAAACTGAAATTTTCACATTCCTTTTGCGTTTTTTGAATAAGGGATCAGACTGATACTGAAACGTAGCATTGTCATTCAATTTTCTTAGTAACCATTAACATATCAGTTGACGATTATTGGTATATTTGTCCTCTTAAACTTAAACAGACATTCACTTGACAATTTTTCTTTCAAAAAGGTTATCTCGCTAAGATCTCCCAATATTTTGAACATAGGAAACAACACACAATTTGAATTTTTTTTAACAATCATCAAATTTATATCATAATTAGACTTGCACGTATGTTTGTGTATTTGTCCTCTTAACTTTTCAGCCTTTTCAATTCTATATTCATAAACACCAGATGTAATATCATAATATTTATTTCGTATGTCAGTATTACATCAACTACACATGCAATAAGGGCCAGTGATTCTTGATCGTTGAAACAAAACATCACTCAGAGAATAAGCGCTTCCTCATCCTTTATTTGGAATAGCCGAGTTATGATCATTCTTTCGACCTTATAACTCTGTTCATCCATCAAGGTATTTGTGAAGTCTTTAAGTACTTCCTCACTCTTTATTTGGAATAGCCGAAGTATGATCATTCTTTCGACCTTATACTTCTGTTCATCCATCAAGGTATTTGTGAAGTTATTACTTATCTCTTATTGCAATTTATTTATTTATTTATTTATTTTTTTTTTTTTTTTTTCATTTGATCTTGATCAAATCATTCAGGAATGTTATCCCAAAATCACTGGAATGGCCCTTAATTGCTTCAAAATGTACTGACATACTGTATTTATTTTCTGATATTACACCTAATATTTACTATTTTCGAATTAATCCAGCGAAAAGCCACAAACACTACAAGACAAAAGCTAATCAAAATATATTAGGCATTTAATTTCGACTGTTTTGTGTTGTTTACAGTGTTCTCAATTGTTATTGATCTCCAGATATCATTTAGACAGTCTTTGAGACATATCCATAAAGATTTAAGTTAAATTTGATATCTGCGACAACCAATTTAAAATGATTATTTTTCGTCAAGTTTCAGTGAGATAAGCCTACCAATATATCCTACAACAGACATGTATAACCGTTACATTCAGCAAACATTTGACAATTTACTTGTTCAGTTTTAGCTCAGTATTTCCTCACTTCCCCCGATATTTTTTTTTTTTTTTTTTTTTTTTTTTTTACTAACTATTTAATAACTAACTAACTATTTCTCCCCCTAAAATTCTAAAATTGAAAATCTTTTTGTATTTTTGAATTTTATAATAATAAAAAAAAGATACTAAAAAAATAAAAAAGAAACTAAGAAAAAATTAACGTAGTATACAAAACGGGGACGGTTACTTGTCCGACTTTTCTTCCTCTTTAATCACCTCACTTTTCTTAACAACACCATTTTCAAGTAATAAGAACCCAAACCTAGACTTGTCAAAGGCTTTTGAAAAAATATCTGCTTTTTGAAACTTCGTTTCGATATAGATTACGTCAATTAGATGTTTTTCAAAGCAATCACGGATGAAATGATATTTTACACCTATGTGTTTGGTTTTAGGATGGTGTACGGGATTCTTAGTGACAGCTATGGCAGCAGAATTATCAACATAAATAGGAGTAGTAGAGATAGACAAACCGTAGTCACGCAGTTGTTGCTGAATCCAGATAACCTGAGAACAGCAGCTAGCATCGGCTACGTATTCAGCTTCACATGTGGACAATGCAACAGCAGTTTGTTTCTTGCACTGCCACGTTACTAGACGTGTTCCGAGAAACTGGCATCCTCCTGATGTTGACTTAGCATCCTTCTTGCAACCTCCATAGTCTGAATCACTGAAAGCAGATAGCTCAAAATTTTCGTCATGAGGATACCAAAGACCTAAATCTGGAGTACCCTTCAAGTATTGCATAATCCGCTTCACTGATTGAAGATGAACAACCGTCGGTGCTGCTTGGTATCGGGAACACAAGCACACCGGAAACATTATATCCGGACGAGAGGCGGTGAGGTACATAAGAGAACCGATCATGGAGCGATAAAGAGACTGATCAATTTTCTCCCCCGTAGAGTCTGGTGATATCCCGTGATTCACCGATAGAGGAGTGGAGGCAGACTTCGTTTCCAACATTTCGAACCGTTTCAAAATGTCACTGACATATTTAGTCTGATGAATAAAAATTCCCTCTGCAGTTTGATCTACTTGTAGCCCCAAAAAGAACTTAATTGGTCCCATAGAACTCATTTCGAACGTGCTTGTCATCACCGCTTCAAACTCTTTACATAACTCTGGATTTGTAGAACCAAAAATGATGTCGTCCACATACACTTGCACCAATAGAATATCTTCACCTCTTTCTCTAATGAACAGTGTACAATCGATGACACCTCTACGAAAACCGTTGTCGATCAGATGATTAGCAAGTGTCTCATACCAGGCGCGCGGTGCTTGAGGCAGACCATAAAGTGCTTTATCGAGAATGTACACTTTATCTGGATGTAATGGGTCTACAAATCCTGGTGGTTGATTAACGTACACCGTTTCTTTAATATTTCCGTAAAGAAAAGCGCTCTTTACGTCCATCTGATAAACCGTGAACTTCTTATAGGATGCAAAGGCTAGAAAGATCTGAATTGCCTCCAATCTTGCAACCGGAGCAAACACTTCATTATAATCTAGGTCAGGGATTTGTCGAAAACCCTGAACCACTAGCCTTGACTTGTTTCTGACAACTATGCCCTGATCATCCCGTTTGCATTTATGGACCCAACGACAACCCAATGACTTGGCACCTTTTGGCTTAGCAACAAGCCTCCAGACACCCAGCTTCTTAAACTGTAGCAGTTCCTCTTGCATCGAGTTGATCCAATTGTCATCCAAAAGAGCTTCTTCAACATTAGCTGGTTCAATCTGCGAAATAAAACATGCATGGGCACAGTAAGTAACATCGCCAGATGTAAAATGATCAATATAAACTTCGCTTTGAATTTGTCTTTTGGGTCGAGCTCCAGCCAGATAAGTTTCATAATCATCAAAATTTGTCGATCTGCGATCCCTTGATGATCTTCGGAGCTGACTTACTGGCTCTTCGATGTTTAGATTAGGAGGAACCTCAACATTAGGACCTAAGTTATTAACGTCAGAATCTTCAACTTCCTCTTCAACAGAATCTGAATCATCATCATTTACGTGAGAATCTGCAGGATTATCTTGAGTACCGGGAGTAGTAGGAACTGTTGGAGTTACGATATCTTGAGGAATAGGCTCTTCCAAAGCTTCTTGGTGAGAGTAATACTGTGCAATATCATCATCGGAAAACTCAGGAAGATTAAATGAGTCAAACAGCGAATCATAGTCAAACATCCATGGATATCCCTTTGAAGGAATAGGTTTAGAGTACTTCTGAACGTCCACCTCATACCATTCTTCAATAGCTTTAGTAGCTGGATTCCAAACTCTCTTGTTAGGAGTGCTGTATCCCAGAAATATCCCTTCGACTGCCTTTTCATCGAACTTTCCCTCTGATTTACGCTTGAGCATAGTACACGGAGCTCCAAAGGGTTCCAAGTACTGCAAATTAGGCTTTCTTTTCTGCAACAATTCATAACAAGTTTTCCCATGACGCTTCACCACTAGCACTCGGTTTAAAGTGTAACAAGAATTAGCTACCGCTTCATTCCAAAAACGTACTGGCAGTGTCGAATCAGCCAACATCGTCCTAGCTGCTTCAATCAACGTTCTGTTCTTCCTTTCTGCAACCCCGTTCATTTGTGGAGTATAGGCTGCACTGAATTGTTGTTGAATTCCTCTGTCCTTGCATAAATCCTCCATCCTCTGATTCTTAAATTTTGTACCGTTATCAGTTCTAAATCGTCGAACCTTTAACTTATATAGTGTCTCCAATGAGGTAACTAACAGCTTGATATTCTCGTATGTTTCATATTTCTCCTGTAAAAACATGACCCAGGAGAATCGAGAATAATCATCGGTCACCACCAAACAATACTTATCCCCTGCAACACTCGAATATTTAATAGGGCCAAACAAATCCATGTGTAGAAGTTCAAGTGGACTGTCAATAGTGTGGAACTTCTTTGCTTTGTGAGACTTTTTGGACTGCTTTCCCTTCTTGCATGAGATACAAGCTTCCGGCAACTGAAATGTTTTCACATTAACTCCCATAACCAATTCTTTGTGCATCAGATGATTCATCTTTCTCAAACTAAGGTGTCCCATTCGTTTGTGCCACAAAATAGATTCACGTTCAGTAGCTTTTGAGACAAAAGCTTGATGTTCAGTCGAATTCACAGTAGTCTTCGACATGTCGAGCACATACAAATCTCCAACTCGTGGTGACTTCATAATAATCAAGTGCTCTGGAATCACAAATTCTTTCTCCATAATGTAACACTGATTTTCGTCAAAAATCACCTTAAACTTCTTGTCGCAAACTTGAGAAACGGACAACAAGTTGTTGACTAATGCTTGAACAAAATTCACTTTATCGAAGCTTATTTTATTGTTTGCAACTAATCCCTGAGCAGAAATATAACCTCCCTTATCACCAGCAAAAGAAACATAACCTCCTTTAATTGTTCTGACATTTGAAAGTAGCTTCATATTTCCTGTCATGTGCCTAGACGCCCCACTATCAACAATCCAGGTATTCTTGATAGGATCATAGACGACCTGCACAACAAAATAAAATTGTTAGTTGCCAATGCAAACCCAAGCTTTAATAGCCTTGGGTTTGCCATCATCACCTAAGAACTGTAAGTCAACCCATTGTCCCTTGGTACCATCAGATGCGTTTGAAGGTCCAGCACCTTCAGTTTCATTCTTAGCTTTCCATGCACGTTTGACATAGACAGTTGGTGATATTGACCGTTTTTCAATTTGTTTAACAGTAGGTTGCTGTTTGGATTTACCAGCAGGAAGCAACTCAATGTTTTTTTTAGGAGATAATGACCTATTGTTTGAAAATCGATTTCGATTTGGGCTTGAAAAACGATTTCCAGTGGACATTCTATTTTGGTCAACATTATTCATAGGCCTTTGATTTAAATTTGGACAATTATAGTTAACATGGCCTTTCTCCCCACAATCAAAACAAGTTCTCCATTCATTTAGATTTTGAGAACTGTGCGTCATTCTCCTATGATGTGTAAAAGGTTTGGAGAATTTAGCATTTTGACGCATGAAGACGTTATTTTGTTGAACATTTGGTGGCTTCTGGGGATTGTGTTTCTCCTATGAGGTGGAATGAATTTTGCTTGATTAGTTTCTTTTGTCTCAACTGAGATTGATGACTCTCCGGTTTTGACAAATTTTGGTCCTTTATATTCAGGTCGTTTCAAAATTCTAACTGGTTTAGGTTGACTTGAAGTTTTATTCAATGACTGATAACCTAAACCTGTTTTAATGTGAGGCTTGCGTCCAAAATCCATTTTATAAGGTAACTGACGACCCAAACCTGAACCCTGTTCTTCCTCATCTGAGTCAGAAACCCAATCTTCAACTATGACTGTTTCTTTCAACTTTTCGTTTACACCACATTTAACATTTGAAGTATGAGTTTGGACAATAGGTGTTTGGACACTAGGTGTTTTGACACTAGGTGTTTGGACACTAGGTGTTTTGACACTAGGTGTTTGGACACTAGGGGTTTGGACAGCTGGGTCTGGTTGTTGAAGAACGAATTCAACATCCCCTTCCTCCTTTGGAGCTTTAATCAGTTTGTTAAAGATGGGAGGTGGACAAGCTTTGTAGTCAACCCCTGGTTTCCTTTCCCCATTCTCAGGACGTTTTTCTTTCAATATGTGATCCAAAAGATATGATGCTGTGGAATAGCTTCTAACTTGTTGATTTAAAGTTTCAAAACTGATTTTAACAGAAGCATTTTCACGTTTAAGGGCATCAATATCTTTTAAATATTTGTTAATTGAGTCCTGTTTGTTTAACAATGCTATTTCCAAATCACTAACTTGTTTAGTCAAAAGTTTGTTCTTTTCTGAAAACAGTTTTTCATTTCCCTTAACGATTTTGTTTTTACGAAGTTCCTCAACAAGATTGTTATTTTCTTGGCTAAGCTCATTTACGCGTTCGTCTAAAACAAAACAATTAGAACAAGGAGTAATCTGAGTTTCAGTTTGTACCTTAGATGACTCAGAAGTACCAGCCATCATTGCATACTCCCTTTTAGTCACTGGAGCTTCTGACTCTGCTGAAGATTCATCAGATGATTCTTCAGATGTAATGGACTCCTCCCCGTCACTTTCTTCATTCAGATTCAAGATTTTCCCAACGTTGACTTCAGCATCGGACTGATTGTCATTAATTTGAAACTGCCAATCCAAACCTTCGTCAGATTGAAAAACCAAGGCTTTAACATCTGAATTTTATGTGCCAGTAGAAATATTTGAGCCAGTCGTCACCAAGGCAGTATTCTTGTTCGTCTCAGGAGCATTTCTGTTCACATTTCTGTTTTGTTGATCTCTGAACGGATTCTGAACAGTTCTTGGTCGTTTTGGCTTTTCACAGTTTCGAGCAAAATGACCCTTTTCTCCACAGTTGTAACAAGTAATGGCTGACATGTCGAAACCATACTTAGTTTCCTTGTTGGCTCCAATTGTGTTACCAGTCTTCTTCACATATTCTTTAGCCCTCCTAACCAGATTAGCGAAACCCCACATAATGTCGATTCGTTCCATCTCATCGCGATCAATCTGCTCATAATCCTCCCCGGTTAAATGAATATTTCCAATTTTACCCTGCAGCAACGAATCCGCACGAATAGAATCTCAAAGGAGATCCTATTCCCATTCATAGATATTCTGAGGAACAAAGGAAGAGTTACGATATTGAGAAAAAGGCTTATTCTCATTTATGTCAGGCTATTCCGAGATCTGTGTTTCATCAGTACAAGACATACAAGTTATCTAAACAGTTATGGGACGCTTTTGAATTGGATTGTGAGGGAAACAACAAGTTGAAATCAATGAAGGGAAGAGCGCTGAAAAAGGAATTTGATAACTTCACTTGCTTACAGGGAGAATCACTGTTCGACCTTATCAGACGCTTTCAACATTTGATCAGTGAGATGAACGGATATTCAGTGGTTACAACTGGTGCAGAAAGAGTAGAATGTTTCGCTGATGCTTTGCCAGACAGCTGGAATGGATATATGGAAATGTTAAAGGAAAATGGCTATCTTGCTCGCACAACTTTGAATGATTTATTTACTAAGCTCAGAGAGAAGGAGCAGGATGACAAGTTTCGTGCTCAAAGAAAGGGACACACTCAAGATCCCTCATTGTACTATGCTTAACCCCCTCCAGCCACTCCTACTCATGCTCCACTGACGACAACATTTTCTGCAAACGCTTCAAGTCATTCAGGACATTCAGGGTGTTCACACTCAAGTTCAAGTCAAAGTGCTCCGGTTCAGAAGTCTCAAGCTCAAGCTAGTTCAGAATCAGCGTTTACAAGTTTGAAAATCGAGCACTTTCATAAAGGAAATGTGGATGGTGTAAATAAAAATGGGAATAGTTAGTTAGTTATTAAATAGTTAGTAAAAAAAAAAAAAAAAATAAATATCGGGGGTAGTGAGGAAATACTGAGCTAAAACTGAACAAGTAAATTGTCAAATGTTTGCTGAATGTAACGGTTATACATGTATGTTGTAGGATATATTGGTAGGCTTATCTCACTGAAACTTGACGAAAAATAATCATTTTAAATTGGTTGTCGCAGATATCAAATTTAACTTAAATCTTTATGGATATGTCTCAAAGACTGTCTAAATGATATCTGGAGATCAATAACAATTGAAAACACTGTAAACAACACAAAACAATCGAAATTAAATGCCTAATATATTTTGATTAGCTTTTGTCTTGTAGTGTTTGTGGCTTTTCGCTGGATTGATTCGAAAATAGTAAATATTAGGTGTAATATCAGAAAATAAATACAGTATGTCAGTACATTTTGAAGCAATTAAGGGCCATTCCAGTGATTTTGGGATAACATTTCTTGAATGATTTGATCAAGATCAAATGAAAAAAAAAAAAAAAAAAATAAATAAATAAATTGCAATAAGAGATAAGTAACAACTTCACAAATATCTTGATGGATGAACAGAAGTATAAGGTCGAAAGAATGATCATACTTCGGCTATTCCAAATAAAGGGTGAGGAAGTACTTAAAGACTTCACAAATACCTTGATGGATGAACAGAGTTATAAGGTCGAAAGAATGATCATAACTCGGCTATTCCAAATAAAGGATGAGGAAGCGCTTATTCTCTGAGTGATGTTTTGTTTCAACGATCAAGAATCACTGGCCCTTATTGCATGTGTAGTTGATGTAATACTGACATACGAAATAAATATTATGATATTACATCTGGTGTTTATGAATATAGAATTGAAAAGGCTGAAAAGTTAAGAGGACAAATACACAAACATACGTGCAAGTCTAATTATGATATAAATTTGATGACTGTTAAAAAAAATTCAAATTGTGTGTTGTTTCCTATGTTCAAAATATTGGGAGATCTTAGCGAGATAACCTTTTTGAAAGAAAAATTGTCAAGTGAATGTCTGTTTAAGTTTAAGAGGACAAATATACCAATAATCGTCAACTGATATGTTAATGGTTACTAAGAAAATTGAATGACAATGCTACGTTTCAGTATCAGTCTGATCCCTTATTCGAAAAACGCAAAAAGAATGTGAAAATTTCAGTTTTTATTTAGTTGTTATTTCAGTAGTTTGTTATAGTTAAAATTTCCTTTGATTTATCAAAACAGAAAAGTACAAAAAGATTTTTAATTTTTAGCTTTAGTTACTCTTTATTTTTATTTTGTTAGTTTTACGGTTACTTGTCGTGATTTGAGATCTAAAAGTGAATCTGAGATTAATTCGTAAAGTCATAATCGTTGATAAAGTGTTTGGTTAGGAAATCTGAATTGAGCTAAACGTTTATTTTGTTGGATTGATAATTTTCATGTGTTTAACGTTTACTGAATGTTTGAGTTTTGAAGATAAGTGAAAATTTCGAAATTTATTAGTTCTACAGAGACATTCGTACGAAGGTAAAGTACATTCGCACGAAGGAACAAGACATTCGCACGAATCAGAGGGAAATCATTGTTTGAGACAAAATTCTCCTTCGCACGAATATGAACACATTCGTACGCATGCATTTCACATTCGTACGAATGTGAGATGCCTATATATATGTCTGACCTTCGCTTGGACTATTCACGTTTCAAAACCTATTCGTCCGAACGAGTTAGAAATTTTCGAAATTTTTAAAAGGTGTATGAAAGAGTTTTTTAATCCGTGTTTAGTGTGTAACTTTTGATTACGAATCCAACCATACAAGCATCATAAGGTATAGCAAACGTTTAGATGATTAATCGTTGTTTTTAACAACCGAGCTTAACCCTAATCAATTGGACTCTTTAAATGTTTGTTATTGCTATTTGGATTAGGGGTTTTACTAATCGGGTTGGGGCGAATGTTTTGATGTAGTTTTGGTGAACTAAAACAGAGTTTATAAAAATCTAGGTTTTCTGGAATGCAAACAGTTCTGATGAACTCCGTTCGCACGAATGTGATTTCATTCGTGCGAATAGGATCCTCATTCGTACGCATGACTACAACATTCGTACTAATGTGAAAAATGCTATACGTTTGTGTTGACTGACTCATTCGTACGAATACATGTTGATTCGTACGTATGGAAATACTCATTCGTACGAATGTGCTAGAACAGAAACATTTAAAACGTTTGAATTTTTATTCTAACTGTTTTGCGCTATATGGTTGAACTTCTGTTTACAGGAAAAATGGCTGAATCTTCGTCATCTCAAGGGACTGTTCTCATAGTCGGCACGAAGAACAATATGTGTGCTCATCTCGACGAGACGACACCGCATTCCGCGAAGTTTGTCGGAATTATTCAATTCTTGAAGCGCTCAAGAATCTTCAATGCAATTTCTACCGAGCAAGTGCCCTACTTGACTCACATCTCAGATTTCTGGAACAATGCCAAGGTGGTTCGTCAAGACGGCAAGGTTCAGATACACAGTAAAGTGCTTGGGAATGATATTGTAGTTGACGAGCAGGTGATTCGAGAAGTTGTGGGTTTTGGAGATGAAGCAAGAATGCCAACAACTCTGAATGTGTACAAGGTCAGAGGGGCGTTATTGAGAATGCATTATGCTGGAGATACCAACAAAGGGGTGATCACGAAGTCCGGGTTCAGTATACAGTACAAGTATCTGTGCCACGTACTACAGCATTGCTTGGGTCCGAGAAAAGCAGGACATGACGAGATGCGAGAGACACTTCAGTGCGCATTTGTTGCACTGGCTCTGAACGCTCCATTTAATTTTTCGGCAATGGTTTTGCAGTTTATGATAGAGAATCTGGAACTGAAGAACAAGCACAAGTACTTGATGTATGCCAGATTCGTGCAAATGATCATCGATGCGAAGATTCATGACTTGCAGAAGAATGAAGAAGATATCGTCAAGCTAGATGTTATGAGTGATAATACCATGGTGCGCATGCTGTCGTACAAGGGCAAGCCGACACCTAAGGAGAGAAAGCTGATCGGACATCTTGCAAATCCTGCGTATGTCTGTCCGAAGGAAAGGAAGTGGAGAAATGATGACAGTGATTCGGAGAAAGAGGACATTGTTGTGCCTCAACAACCTGATTCTGATGAGGAGGTGATTTCTGCTAACTCTCCTACTACTGGTACAGCATCAGCTCAGTTCGAGCTAGTAGATGAAGACGAGATTGTTATGAGTGCTGAGTCGACTCCGTCAATACCGAAACGGAAAGCGGCAGGAATATCGATGAGGGATATAGTCAAAGGGAGAGTCTCTAAACGTTTCAAGCATGTGAGACTTACTGATCTTTCTGCCAGCACAGCGACTCCAGTTCCTCCTCCTGTGATTTCTCAGCAACAGCAAAGCGTTCCAATCATGACACACCTGCCCCAACGACAACAACAACTGGTGGTGGATCGTCGTCGGGACAGCTATCTGAGTCTGTTCAGCTCCAGACTTTGAATGCCATGGTATTGGATGTTCTGATGAGGCAGAAGACACAAGATGATGAGATGAAGAAAATGATTGAGCTGATGAAGCAAGGGGAAGCTGAGAGAGCAGAAATGTCTCAGAAGATCGCTGATCAAAACAAAATGCTTGAGGAACAGCAGAAGCTAATTGAAGAATAGAAGATGGAGTTGGAGGTTTATAAAGATAAGATTGAGTATTTGGAGGAGGCCACAAATACAATTCAAGACTCTATGGAAGCTGGTGAGGATGGAGTATACAGAATCAAAGCACCGGCCGATGCATCTGCTGAACCGGTTGGTGCAGATAGTGAACGCACGGAGTCTGGGGGAGCTGGTAAAGAACAACAGAGTGAATCCCAGTATGATATTACTCCCATTTCTCATAAAAAGTCCAATTTAACTCATATTTTGGATATGCAGGGGGTAATACAGTTTAGCATTGATCCTGATCTAGAAGAGGGAGAGATAATGCATAGCTTGTCTAAAGAGCAGATTGCAGAATTACTTGAGATGAATCCTGATGATGCTATGTCGGATGAATCTGCATCTGCTTCTGACCTAAATCCTCCTGATTCTGAAGCTGATGATGAAGAGATAGAGTTTGAGCAAAATGTTGATTCAACTGAACCTATCTATCAAACGAACGACTTCAAAGATCTTCCTGATGACGATGAAATGTTTAAAGTCGATGATGAAGATCTTGCTCGGAAATTAGACAAGCTTCCTTCGTTCAGTCAAGCTACTCCAAATCAAGAAGAAGTGGATGCTAAGAAAGCTCAATGGCGTCAAGCAGTGAAAGATTGTATACGTCCACCTCGTCAAGATGTTCAACCGGCTTATACGAAATGTTACTCTTTAAAGGGCGCAAAGACTGAAGGTCCGATAATAAGTTGGGCGTACTTGGAGGATCTAAACGTTTATGCTGTGAAAAGAGAACGAGGAATAGATTATTTCAAACGAGTTCATGATTTGAAGACGTTGCCATATTTTGATATGATGCAACTGGCACGTCTTAAACTACTATACAGTGAAAAAGATGACAGAGCAAGATGGTTGGAGAAACAGCTCAGATTTGAATTCAGAAATAAGTGGAAGTTACTCAGGCCGCAGTATCCGAAGATTACAAGATCCAAAGATCGGAGAACAGGAAAATCTGTGAAGCATATCACATATCAAGCGCCAAAGGTGATGGAAAAGATTCCACTTCGCGAGATGAAGACCGAATTTTGGAGGAAATTCAAGTGGTGGTATTATGACGATAGAACCACAGAAGCTGTGATCGTGACAGAGCATAAAGGTGTTTGGGAAACACAAAGAATTTTTGATCCGATGTGGATTCGAAATTTCACCGATGATGATATTTATGCTTTGTATCTGCAACCTATATTCTTTGATGTGAAGGATACAGAACAAGCGCTGCGTTTCAACAAGGTTGTACGTGTATGCTTCGTTTACAAGATCCACGCTTAAGAAGGCAGATCAAAGACATGTTTTGGAAGCAGCAGCTATTTTTGAAGACTGAAGACATAGAATCTAGTTCCTAGGGTGAGTTCGTAGGTGCATTTATGTAGTTACTAGATTCGTATGCAATTAACGTTTGTATCAGTTTTTATATTGTTTGGTTGAATATTAATATTGAATGTTTGATTAATTATAAGCTTGAATGTTTACGTAGTTATGAATTAATCAAATATGTGTTTCGTAATGTTTAAATAATATTCACTCATTCGCACGGATAAGGATGATATCCGTGCGGATTAAGGTTTCATTCGCACGAACGAGTTCAATAAACAAAGAGTTTACGAACAAGTTACATTCGTACGGACAAGGATGATGTCCGCACGAATAGAATCTCATTCGTACGGATGAGTTCACATCCGTACGAATGAACTGCTGGGCCTATATATACCAGCTTAGGGTTTCAGCATTCGGGAGGTTTTGCTAGGTTTTTCCATTCGTGCCGAATTGCTGCTTGGGTGTTTTCTGGTATTCCAAAGTGTTTATAACATATAAACAATCATCCGAATAGTCTTCCTTAGGTCCGATCTTATCAATAATCATTGGTTTGATCTCGTTTCCGACGGTTACATATTCGCTAGATAATCGTTAGCCTATTTCCGCTAGGTTAGTGATATAACGTTGACTATAAGATCCGTACAACCCCAACAGTAGTGTCAAAATAATAATTTTGAAGTGATAAGAAAACTCGTTCTGTCAATTCTTTTTCCTTCTTAATTTACAAGTATCTATATATTAAATAAGATTCTAACATAAATTTAATGTGGAGGAACTGAAGTAGCATCACTACAAAGAGAAAATCCAAGATATTGGCCGGCAAATATGGTGATATTTGAATAATTTTAGTAAATATGTATTCGTAAATGCGTGAGCATACGGGACTGTAGATATTGACATTTAAAAACGACTATTCGTTAATTATTTACTAATTATTAATTAAATGAGTTAATTGTAAAAATTAATAAATGGAAAGATGTATTATGTAATTATAGATGTTTTCTAATTATAATACAACTTGTTCTACAAGACATTGTTTGGCTATATAAGGAACATCAAGTCCCTTGTTTTTCCTACACCAAATCGATTAGGCTTTCACCTAAATCGATTTTTCTGCTTCTTTCCCTATTCGATCGACCAAGCACCCAAACAAGGGTTTCGGTTTGTTTTGGAGTTCGAACAACAAGGGTTTCGAATACCTAAGAGGTGTAGTTCGAGCATACGGTTTAAGCAAGCAAGTTAGACAAGAGTTGTGGTGATTGTAAACGTGTACTAGCATACAAGTCTGTTGCTAAAGAAGGTGTCATGTACAAGCCTATAGAGGGATTTCACTATATATCCTAAACAAGGTAAATCAACAACAAATGTACAATTCTTAACTTAGTTAATATTGATTATGTGTTTGATTCTAACTTGCTTCCGCTGCATGTTGTTTGACAATCTGATTAGATGTATACCTATAGTGGTATCAGCCAGACCATAATTCAAGTTAACTAGTTAAAAACATCAAAATTAGAGGGGGGGGGGGGTGTTTGGTTCGACCAAAAGAAGAAAACAGAATTTTTGAGTTGAAGCCCGACTGCGACACAATGTTTTGTGACTGCGCCACAGCGGGATGTTTTATAAAAAAAAATCTGTTAATTAAAAACTAAACCTAAAATACAATATTTGATGTTTAATTACCTTTGTTAAAATTTCATTAAGCAATAATCATAATCGTAAAACTACATGCATACGTTTACAAATATGATTACGATATTAGATATTTGTTAATTGAAATTGGATAAACATATTATTACACGAGATAACTTAATATGTGCGACACTTTAAATAAATTGACTTTAAAAGGTTATTTGTGGAAATTATTTGATAATTGAATTATATATGTATTAAATAACTTACGCAGTCCATAATTGCTTATTTGAACGGATGTATGTGGTCCGTTTCCAAGCGAAACGGAAGATATATATATATATATATATATATATATATATATATATATATATATATATATATATATATAGGAGTAGGATCAAATAAAAAGTCTTATATTTGTAAAAAGTGTAGGAAGCATTAAGGGAGTGACATGTGGCAACTTATGTGAAATTTAATTTTTTTTTTTTTTTTTTTTTTTTTTTTTTTTTTTTTTTAATGAAAAAAAAGATATTATTTTTTTATTAAAAAAAAAAAAAATATCGAAAAAAAAAAGATTTTGGAAAAAAAAAATTGAATTTTTTTTTATAACGTAATATGTCACGTCATATGATGCACATTAATGATGCACACAAAATATGATACACATTAATGATGCACATAAAAAACCTTTGATATTCAACTATAATACACACAAAAAATCAATAATATTCAACTATGATGCACACATAAATGTGTATCATAGGTGTGCATCATAAATGTGCATCATAAATGTGTATCATATTTTTTTTTCGTACATAACTTTTTTCGAGCAAAAAAAAAAAAAATTTCCCGAAAAAAAAAATTTCCCGAAAAAAAAAATTTCGATTTTTTTTTTAAATATTTTTTTTATTAAAAATATTATTTTATTATTAAAAAAAAAAAAAAAAAAAAAAAAAAGAAAATCAAGGTTGCCACATGTCATTCCCACAATGCTTCTCACACTTTTTACAATTTTTGAACTTTTTACATGATCTCCTCCCTATATATATATATATATATATATATATATATATATATATATATATATATATATATATATATATATATATAGGGACTGATTCATGCGAGAACTCATATTTCTGCGAGAACTGCGAGAACTCAATATGGACCACTCATTTTTCCTTCTCTATTAAAATTTTATTTTTTAATTAAAAGGGCATATTAGTAATTGAATAAATTTGAATTTATGTTTAATTTATCCAATTAATTTTTTTTTTCTATCCCTTTTGACATAAGGATTCTACTTTCAAAATTTTAGTAAAATTTAACTTTGACAATTTTTTTAACACACACCAACTCTACTGTTATATTAAAGTTATATTAGAATTTGAATTTTGTATATAATTTTGCTTATTTTTCTTTTTTAACGGTGTTTAGTTTTCATATGTCACGTGTGAACATATATTGTCTTGAATACATACGAGTGTTTGTAGATGAACACTCCATCCAAATTAGAGAATATAATAAAATTAAGAATAAACAAGAATATGTTTAATTAAAATATTCAAATACCATATAAACAATTTAACAGAACACCAATTTCGTTTTTACGACTTTCTCATTCACGAACCGTATGTTCATAAATGCACATGTTGATGTTCATATATACACATGATGATGTTCATATATACACATGATGATGTTCATAGGTGAACAAACTTATAAAAACTACTAACACATTGTTCATTAGAGAACATGGGAAAAATGGGATCAACTATTTTATCGTAATCGAAAACGGATCAATATAATGTACACTTGTGACTAAGTAGTTTCCATCTTCATCAACCAATCCAAATCAATGTCTAGTCTTATTGATAGATCGACTATGAATCACTTTCAAAACTGAAAAATACAATAAACATAAATAAGAAAAAAATACAACAGGTAAAAGTTATAACAAAATTTTGAATAAAATACCCATAAAGTAGAAAACGACTAAAGAGTAACGATTGATTGGACTTTATTTCAAACAAATGAGCAGTTCAATATAATATCATTAAAGAAACATGTTCTTTGAAAATATGTACTTTATTTTTATTTTTAAATAGTAAAAAGATAGTATTATTTTATCCAATCCACATAACACCACTTAAAATAATAAAATTTAAAATATAGATCCATTAGATAATAAGTGACAGAGAAAGATCATTTTTTTCAAAGCAAAAGTGATGGTTAAAATACGATAAAAAGAATAATATACAAAATAGAAAAATCGAACCTGCGTATTTTTGTCCAACAATTTTCGATACCCAAAATCAATTGAATTTTTTTCACACAAAAGCCACATTATAATCAAATATTTGGGTGAATTGGGATCCACCATTTTGCACTATTGGGGTATTACGGTTTCGAGTGAGAAGAATAATTTTGGATAGGTTTTAAATTAGGGTTGAACATTTAGGTTTAAAAAGGAGAGAGAAATGAGAGGTTTTAGGAATAGGTGTGTAAATACCATTATACCCTTTTCATCATAATAAAATGGTACTCAATCTTTTAGTTAATTACGAGTCTGCCATCACGAATTTTGACCATTGATCAAATTATCAACGATCTATATTTAGTTCTCGCAGTTCTCGCAGAATTTTTGGTTCTCGCATGAACCATTCACTATATATATATATATATATATATATATATATATATATATATATATATATATATATATATATATATATATATATATATATATATATATATATATATAGGGACTGATTCATGCGAGAACTATTTTTTCTGCGAGAACTGCGAGAACTCTTAAAAAAAAGTGTCAATTAAGATGCAATTATGTCGATTGACATGTAAAAACTATTGAATGTTAAAAATCTAGTAAAAATATAAATGAAAAATTAAAAAAATTGTATAAAATCACGCGTATTTATAATTGTTCACATGTGAACATTTTTTTTTTCAAAAATGAGTTCATATATGAACGACAATTTTTTACGCCATTTTATATGATTTTTTTTTAGTTTTTTACGTTTATATTTACTTGATTATTAATCTCCAAAAGAGTTTGCATGTGAATGAACAAAGTGAAACGTGATTTAACACTTTTTGTGAGAGTTCTCGCAGTTCTCGCAAAAACAGGAGTTCTCGCATGAACCATTCACTATATATATATATATATATATATATATATATATATATATATATATATATATATATATATATATATATTAGGGTTCAAAAGGGATCCCTAATTTGCTAGAGATCCAGGGATCCCTTCCTAGCCACCCATTTTTCCTTATATCTTTTTTCTTTTCTTTTTTTTTCTTTTTTTTTCTAAAATTTTTTTTTTACTATTTTTCTAAAAAAAAAATTTACTTTTTATTTTTCCTTTTTATTTACTTTTTATTTTTTTATTTTTTTTTCTTCCGAAAATCACATTTGGTTTTCAACCTTACTTTTTAAAAATCACATATGATTTTCAATCTACAAATATTTTATGGGTAAAATCACGTTTGATTTTAATAAATTATTGATTATTTTTTACCAAAATCACATGTGATTTTTAACTTACAAACTATGTTGCTTATAAACTCACATGTGATTTTCGAGAAACAAATTTTTCAAGTGTAACTTTAAAATTTATAAAGTTTGGTTTTTGAAAATCACATGTGATTTTCGACAAAAAAAAATAAAAATTTACGTGTGATTTTAAAATTTATAAATTTTGGTTTTTGAAAATCACATGTGATTTCAATTTTTTACAAAAAAATCACATGTGATTTTGAAAAAAAAAAAAAAAGTTAAGTAAAACATAGCAAAAAAAAAACCGAATTAAAAAATAAAAAAAAAAAAAGAAAAGAAAAAAAAAATATAAAAGGAAAAATTAATGGCTAGGAAGCCTTTGTGGTTTTGACTCCTAAGTAAATTTGTGTGGCTAAAAAGTGGATCCTTGGATCTCTAGAAAATTGAGTATCCCATTTGAACCTCACCCTATATATATATATATATATATATATATATATATATATATATATATATATATATATATATATATATATATATATATATATATATATATATATATGTATAATGAACTAGAGAGCTTTTTGCTATTTAGGGATCACCTAATTTGTTGCGTAAGTTAATTCTTTTCATATTATTATTTTTGTCAAATGTTTTTTGAAATAAATAAAAAAAATTATGTGACTAAAGAATCATGTAACGAATTTTTTGATTTATTTGATTCTTTTATACCTTCTAAAACGCATTGGGTTGGGTTTCACCGTAATTTCCTCCCGTGATGGAACGTATTAAATTGCAAAATACATTAAAAAATCAAAACTTTAAAAATGTGTGATTGGTATTTCGTAATTAAATGCACATCCTCAATACATATTTTCCAACTAGATTCACCTAAATAAAAGACAATGTCAAGGAAAGTTTGCGTATGTAATCTACTCTTAGTGAGGTCATATTTTAAGAGATGCCTTGTCATCCACTATCACCACTTGTTTTCCTGGTCGTACCTTGTGTAGAGCTACCCAAAGGGTTTTATGATGACGATGGTACATTTGGTTATTACATACACTTGGTGTATAGGAATTAAGCAATCATAGAAACACGTATAAAACCAGTAATTAAAACGTTTTGGTTTTAATACACTCAAACTATGTGACAAAGTTGTGTGCATGCCTCTTCGTACATAGATTTTGTCACCCACGGAATTAAGTCATATTGTTATCTATATTGCTTAGACAACTTTGTACTTGCTCGTCATTCTACGTGATACGTAGGTGAAGGGTATCCAAGGTGGATTACCACTCATCGTGAGATGGTGGTAGACTATATGCAGTCTTCAGTTGGACGACTTAAATCGGGTTATGCAGTGAGACTATAAACTCCGATGACAATAAGATGCGACGAAACATGATTATTGTTACGATCACCATTTTGATGCGTGATCGAGCTATAGCATCAAGTCCCATAATCTAGGACTTGCATCGGTAAATGCAATTATTGAACGTCAATTACCTTTTGAGTATCATTTAGTTCCTAGCAGATCAACTGATTGAACGGTGATATGTCATTTGGATCTTAGACTTAACGGAAATTAAACCATGGGTTTTAAATTTCTGTTAAGAAATTTTATGTCGAAAGTACTAATGAGAACTCTCTATCTGTTTTGTAGAAATGACACAAAAATCCCCTACTGATGAGATTTTGAGTGAAACCAAAACAACGTTAAGAAGCAATAAGCTTTCTCGACCAAACTTTAACGATTGGTATCGATCACTAAGGATTTTCCTAAGAGTGATGGAAAGACTTGAAATCGTTACTTCATCTATGATCGCTAAGCCAAATGACAATTCTCCTCAAGCTCAAAAAGATCATTATAAGGCAACTTTTAAGATTCATAATGAAGTTAGTATGAGTCCTGAGCTACCCTTTGAGCTTCTAGTGTTTTTCGCTTTTAGACCTTGTGTCCTTTAAGTCTATAATCCAGCTCTTTTATGTTTTGAATTTCACAAACTTTAGTCCCTCATCATGTTATTCTTTTACTTCTTCAGTCCTGCAACCACTAATCATATTTAAACTAAATGTTCTTAAACAAAAGTGCCAATTTATATTAAAAGTATTTTATACTCTTAACAAGTTGCAATACATTTTCTGGTATATATAAAGAGAACTCTATGATTAAAACATATAATATTTTCTTGTGATATCACACATAGAGGGTATAGAAATAGTTGGTTGAGTACGTTTTTTCTTTCCTTTTAACTCTTGATAACGATGGTTACATTGTGTAATTTAAATTGTACACAAAGGGGTTTTAGCCGAACCTAACCATAGCCCTGCTCGAAGAAGCCCTCATATGCCTGGTCCATCCCAAAATTCCAGAAAAAGTTTTGAATTATGATTAAAGCACGAGAATAAATCTAAAGCTCGTCAATAAAAAGTCGAAAATATAATAATTTTAATACTTTTGTTCTATAAACTAAAAATCAATCCTTGACGATAAAAAGTTAATATCAAAAGTGTAATGATTTAATATTTCAGTCATGTCTAGTGTGTTTTCACCATTATATATGAAATGAAATACTAGTAACCTTTAAGAGAAAGTAACTTAAGTAAAAGTAATCTTCATATTAATATCAATTAGGTGAAAAGTCTCACTTGTGGAGATCACATGCGTAATCTATTTGACCACCTTGGTGATTGGTGAAGTAGTGACGTTTGTGCAAAAGTTGTAGTCCTGTTTGGTCAAGTGTTGTTTTTGTCTTTGTTATAATCAAAATCCCACTATTATTTCATCAACTTCCCTTCTAGAATTACTAAATTAGGTTCCAAATATGTGTTTAACACCTTGCTTTATCTATTCCATATACATAAAGCCAAACTACGTAAAAGTTGGTATATGGGTTCATATATATTTTTGTATTTAACTAAACCCATGTTAAACACTACAAAAAAAAAAAAATTTAGTGACAATTTAAATTTGGTCATTAATATTATTAGTGACCAAATATTTGATCACTAACATGTTTAGTAACCAAATATTTCGTCACTAATAATGTTAGTGACAAATTTTGAGTGATCACTTTTCGTCATTATAGTTCCGTCACTAATTCCATGTGAGACCAAATTAGGCTATTTTTCGTCACTTATTTTGTTGTGACCAAATTTAGTAACCACTTTTTCTTAATGGTGACTAAATAAGGTTATTAGGACCAAAAAGTTGCCGTCACAAAATCCTATTTTTCTTGTAGTATAAACTATTTACGGTTTATATGTAATTAAGAGAAAAACAACATGGATATATACCTAAAGTAGTAATCCACTTACTTTAAAACTTTTTTGAATAATTCTTTTTTTCCGAAATAACTTTTATTAAGAAACAAAAGCAACTTTCATTATTTTTATTTCTTTATGAACAATAATTACATGATATGTAATTTTTGCAGTTTAAGGTTTCTAAGCTTAATAAAATGTTTTAATACTAAAAAACTTATCAGATATTTGATTATTGGCTTATTTCTCTTTTCTAAAATGTCATTTCCTCTTTCTTTTGTTTCAAAAAGGATGACTTTTTATGTTTTTGAAAATTTTTAATCCACTTAAGCTAAATCATATATAACTCTTTCGACAATGTTTTATAGGTTTTGCTCAACCCCTTAAACGATGACTCAAAAAAGAGGGACAATCTAATACGAGAAGAAATAATTAAGTTGTTCTAATTTTGAGGCTCCAGAATTTTTTACGCACTATATGATCGCACACTACAAACATCCTCAAAGACGTCCTTGCCCTTTATTATTATCAAAACTTTCACTTCGATTCAACAACGAAAAATCAATAATATATTGCACACAAGGTGACCCGATTACTACATTTTTTTTTCTTCGAATCGAATAGCATAACACGGTTAATACTAAGTGCCTTCTCACACCATATAAAGAATAAACCCACAAATATATGTTTAAACACCACATATTATATTTTTCATTTTAAACGAACATCAACATACATTATATATATATAAAGATACATTTGTATTCAAAAAAAAGTTGAGCAATACGTAGCTTAGGGTATAAAAGTTAGTTGTCTCGTAACCACTTTGTGTAGCTGCGAAGTAAAATATAGTAGATATATTATACAAAATTCTTTTTCATTTTTCATTTAATATTTTTGTTGAATTAGTTCGTAAATCCAACTAAAAAATGTCCACCCTATCCACCTAACAGGGTAAAACTTAAAAGGGACATTTGAGCAAAACATTTCCCTTTATAAGGTTTGTGTTCTATTCTATCTGCCACCACTACAAACAACTAAAACTTCAAACACAATACGAGCTAGGGAAAGATCGAGATGGCAGCGACATGGTTGCGGTTTGTGGTGGTAGCAATGCTTATGCTTGCTTGCGCTTTTCCGTCATTAGTGGAAGGCAGAATCCGCCATTACAAATTCAATGTTCGTGTTTTTTCTTTTCCTTTTTGGTTGTATGTCTTGATGTCATGCAAAAAATGAAATGTACTAAAATAACTGCACGATCACAATAATGTACCTAAAGAGCCCATAAGATAAGCCTGAAAATGTAGTTTAGATATGAGCTAGTAATGCAATGGGGAGACTTCAAACTATTTGATATCGTTTTTCTTAAATTATAAGTTTCTTGTTGTTTCAATGATGTATGCAGGTGGTGATGAAGAATACCACAAGATTGTGTGATAGTAAGCCTATTGTGACGGTAAATGGTCGTTTCCCTGGTCCTACTATAGTTGCTAGAGAGGACGACACAGTTATGGTAAAGGTGGTTAATCATGTCAAATATAACGTTAGCATCCATTGGTGAGTAACTTTATTAGTTGTAGAATTTTTCTGTATTGTTGAGCAATATAAAGTTGAAGTTGATGAATGATGTTTTTTGTGTGATAACCATAGGCATGGTGTACGACAACTAAGGACGGGTTGGGCTGATGGTCCAGCTTACATAACACAATGCCCAATTCAGCCCGAGGGGACCTATGTTTATAAGTTCACACTAACTGGACAAAGAGGAACCCTTTGGTGGCATGCTCACATTTTATGGCTACGAGCCACGGTCCATGGTGCAATTGTCATTTTGCCTAAGCTTGGAGTCCCTTACCCCTATCCTAAGCCTAATAAGGAGGTTGTCGTTGTATTAGGTAAGGTTACGTAATATTTTGTTTATAAATAATCTAAGGTTAGAAGTGCAAGTCATGAAAGTAACTGTTTTACAATCTGTAGGAGAATGGTGGAAATCAGATACCGAAGCTGTTATCAACCAAGCGCAAAAACTAGGCCAAGCCCCAAACATCTCTGATGCTCACACCATCAATGGTCATCCTGGACCTACCTCGAGTTGTTTGGCAAATGGTACATTCTATTCTTACAGCTTTCAAATGGACTTTATATATTAATAAAATTGCAAGTAATAATTTTAAAAGAATCGAATTTGATGTATAAGGTGGGTTCAAAGTACCAGTGGATCAAGGGAAAACGTACATGCTAAGAATCGTCAACGCTGCACTAAATGAAGAGCTTTTTTTTAGGATCGCGGGGCATAACCTCACAGTCGTGGAGGTAGATGCAACTTACGTGAAACCCTTTACCACAGACACAATTCTAATAGCACCAGGACAAACCACAAATGCACTTGTGACCGCTACTCAAAAGGCTGGAAAATATCTAGTTGCTGCTTCTCCGTTTATGGATGCACCGATTGCAGTTGATAATGTTACTGCCACCGCCTCTCTACATTACACTGGCACCGTTTCTTCATCCATCACGAAACTAATTGCTCCACCACCTCAAAATGCAACTCCGATAGCCAACACATTCATAAACTCGTTAAGAAGCTTGAATTCTCTAAAATACCCCGCCAATGTTCCATTGAGTATAGATCATTCCTTATTTTTCACAATTGGGCTGGGGATCAACCCATGTTCAACTTGTGTTAATGGTAGTAGGGTGGCCGCAAGTATCAATAATGTCACATTTATTATGCCAAAAACCGCACTTCTACAAGCCCATTATTTCAATATAAGCGGGGTTTTCACTGCTGACTTCCCTAGCAAACCATTGATGCCATATAATTACACGGGCACACAACCAACAAATCTTGCAACGACAAATGGTACAAGATTATATAGACTTCCTTACAATGCCACAGTACAACTTGTCTTGCAAGATACGGGAATGCTAACCCCAGAGAGCCATCCACTTCATCTACACGGGTTTAACTTTTTTGTCGTTGGAAGAGGGGTTGGTAACTTTAATCCCACTACAGACCCTAAGAAGTTTAATCTAGTCGACCCTGTTGAAAGAAATACAGTTGGTGTCCCCGCTGGTGGTTGGACTGCTATCAGATTCAGAGCTGACAATCCCGGTACATAATCTTGCATATCCTATATTCTTATGTTATTAACGCGTACTTTTTTACTTCTACATGAATCTTATATCTTACTAAATTCGTTTTGTTGTTTCGATTGGATAGGTGTCTGGTTCATGCATTGTCATCTTGAAGTGCATACAACATGGGGACTAAAAATGGCGTTTGTTGTGGACAATGGTAAAGGCCCGAAAGAGTCGGTTCGCCCACCTCCTAGTGATCTCCCCAAGTGTTAGACAAATTTACGAAGGCAAAGCAAATACGGAATATAAATTTTAATGGTTATAACATGAACACACTTACTAAAGAGTTCTTTTGGGCAGCCCAAATTGAGTTGCCCAAGGTTGAAATAAGTCAAGCACAGCTACTACAGGCCCAAAATTGTTTTTTCTCTAATTCTTTTTTTTATTTTCTTTCTTATTTTTCCATTTGAGGTTTGAAGTTGAGTGGTTGTAAATTGTTACTTCTATTTATGAAGTTTGAAATACATTCTAAGAAGCTTTGAAATTGATATATACATATTTGTTTTTCTTGGATAAAACGTTTTTATGATATCAACTCGTTCATCAGTCTTAATTTATATTACTCTTCGTTTTATCATCACATAGATCTATTCGTTTTATCATCACATAGATCTATAAAAAAAAAGTTGAAAAATTAACCGAAAAATATAAAAGTTCATTAAAATTATCATGTGGAAAGAAAAAGTGAGATTTTTTATTGTAAAACTATCAAAATAAGCTGTAATGGTGGATCTAGTGTGCTTACTATGGGCCAAGAGTAGGCCCACTACAAAACCTGTCGAGTTGGGACCATTAATAATAATACCTTTAATTTCAATGCTTCAAAAACTATTGGGACCAATCAAAATAATTGTTTTTTAGCTTAATTGACTGCATTTGGGTCAAAGGTACCTAAACAACAATAAATAATTCAAAATGTATACACATGATAAATTGCAAAAAGTGTGCTAGATGCCAGCGCAATACCGTATTCAGATGTTTTACTAAAAACTGGAATACACGAATGTTTATCAAATCCATATACAGTTATAAAATGCAATTAATCTTTAGAAAATTTGTAAAAATAAAAAATAAACTTTGACCCAATTGTCATTGTGTAACTAACTTTATTTTTTATCAAAAAAGACCATCAACTTTAGATAAGTTGTCATTTTATGAAAACTTAACTTGAAATCTTGTTAGTTTTTTTTAGAGTTAATTATATAAATCGTCCTTATGGTTTATTTAAAATTACGGATTTCGTCCCTAAGTTTAAAACGTTGCATAAACCGTCCACTTTTTGAAATTAATTACGAATTTCGTCCCTAAAATGGATGTCCGTTAATATTTTCCGTTAAAACCATCGTGAACTAATTACACCTTTCATCCCTAAAATGGACGTCCGTTAGAAATTAGGGACGAAAAGTGTAATTAGTTTCCAAAAGTGGACGATTTATGCAACGTTTTAAACTTAGGGACGAAATCCGTAATATGGAGTAAACCATAAGGACGATTTATGTAATTAACTCTTTTTTTTATTTTACTTATTTGTGTTTTTCCCCATAGGTACGTGTCACATATATTTTACTGTCGTCATATACATTGATTTAGAGGGAAAAAATATAAATAATTCTTTCATATTTAATAATTTTTTAATGACAAATACGTTTGCGTATCACAATTATTGATACTAAATGTTGAAGAAATGACAAAACAACACGATAAACATATGTTATATCACATATATGACATTTATCTTTGAAAGAATTCACATAATTATTATATTTCAATATTTAACGAGATTTCAAATTAACATATACATATAATGTCAACGTATCTAAAGTTGATGGTTTTTTTGAAGAAAAGAAACAAAGTTGATTACATACAATGACAAATGAATCAAAATTTATGACTTTTCTGCATAATTTTCCCTTAATCTTCTATCCAATTCTTTAGGTTATATGGGTACACTTCAATGACCGTGTACAAATGAAATAGATTGGTGTAGACAACGAATTATATGATTATGTCTAGTTTTGCTTTAACATGATTGGTAGAAGAATATAAATAATATTAAAAAGTTAATATAATTATGTTATAAAACTATAGAGATGCTAATATTAGTCAAATATATATTGTGAACTTTTTAAAAATACACACACGTTAATAATGATCTGTCTGGTTTTCTAACAATAATATTAAATCCTACTATATATTAATTAGTTGAAATTTGAATATTTGACAACTAATATTAGTCAAATATATATTGTGAACTGTTTAACAGGATGCTTAAAGGCATTTATTTTCAATGTACTTATCAAAATATAATACTATTTTAATGTAAAATGGAATTTTTAATACATTAAATTGAGTTTTACTTAAATGTTTATATCCAATCTTGACATCAAAATTCTTTTGTAACTTAACAAAATAGATTTTCGAAAAAAAATTATTCAATTTAGTTATTTTCTATAATAAAATTACAAACAAAATTAAATTTTATATTAACAAGTACTTTTTCCGAAATATGGTTATAAATATATAATAATTTTTTATTTAAAAACTATATTAAGGTTATATTCATTTGGAAGATATCGACGAACTTGTTTTAACAATATATAATTTATAATTTATTGTTTAGTCTGTATGATATATATTTAACAAACTAGCTTATTGACCCGTATAATACACGGAGAACTATATCTAAAAAAAATATAATGTTAAACAAAGAGTATAACCTATATGAAAGATTAATAGAAACTTATTAGACATTAAACAAAATGAATTATATTTACAAATGTTACGTTGTTTCGTTTATACATAAGCGAAATTATCTAGAACTTTATGTCATTTGTTTTTAAGAAATAATAATTGTGGAATGAAATATAAGATTATTATATTACTTCAAAAATATCACATACATATTGACGATTTTTGTAAGGCAATTCGTGCATTTGGTCAAGATGAGCTCGAAGTTAAAGAAAAACAAACTAAAGATAAATAAACATACATTACGTGTTGCAATTTAACAATGTCATAATAACAAAAAACAGTCAATATATTATGTATATTTAAAAGAAAAATAAAAGTCAAATTCTTAAAAGATATATGTTATGTAAATTTTTAGATATTAATTTAAAGTAATTGTATTAAATTATTTAAAGTAAAGAGTTAATTAAGTTATTTAAACTAAATAGTTAATTCATTCTTTTGAATATCTATATCTATATCTATATTTACTATAATCTAGAGTTGTCGTTTTAATTACGTGCGAGATATTCCAAATAGTGGAATGGTATGCATTTGAAACTCCTGACTCTTTAGTTGCCTTGTGTTTTAATTACCATAATGAGAGGTATAATGATACTTAAACTGTTCAGTTACCCTAACTTAATAACACATTTGAAACTTCTGACTATTTGGTTGCCTTGTGTTTTAATTACCATAATGTGAGATATAATGATACTTAAACTGTTCAATTACCCTAACTTAATAACACATTTGAAACTTCTGACTCTTTGGTTGCCCTGTGTTTTAATTACCATAATGTGAGATATAATGATATTTGGACTGTTCAGTTACCCTAAGTTAATAACACGAAACATTTGACTCTTTGGTTGCCATGTGTTTTAATTACCATAATGTGAGGTATAATGATATTTAAACTGTTCAGTTACCCTAAGTTAATAACACATTTGAAACGTCTGACTCTTTGGTTGCCCTGTGTTTTAATTATCATAATGTAAGGTATAATGGTGGTTTTGTGTTTTTCTCATATAAGTTCTTTTGCATCAACAAACCCCATAACGACGTACAATTATGTCTCTTTCGAAAAACATGTCTCACTCCAAGATTGGCGCCCTTGACCCAACTAGAGAAGATTGAGTTGTTCATGTAAGGGTTTGTAGAATGTGGGAGGCAGTAAATACGAAACTCGGTGATGTCTTACTTGGGTTGGAGATGGTTATGGCTGATGATAAGGTAATTTCTAATTTGTTTGAAAATACGTGTGATTGAAGGTCAAATGGGATATAAAGTTGTCCCTAATCAATACCGCATCCGTTTCAACATTGCAACATCGGTTCGTAAACTTGAAGGTGGTCATGAGGAGTTTCCATTGAATGTTTTTAGTTTCTCACCAACGGAAGTTCACAAAATTGTCACCGCGCAACGCGCGGGAATACACCTAGTTAACTAATATTAGTCAAATATATATTATGAACTGTTTAACAGGATGCTTAAATACTTATCAAAATATAATACTATTTTAATATAAAAATGGAATTTTTAATACATTAAATTGAATTTTACTTAAATGTTTATATCAAATCTTGACATCAAAATTCTTCTTAACTTAACAAAATAGATTTTTCGAAAAAAAATTATTCAATTTAGTTATTTTCTATAATAAAATTACAAACAAAATTAAATTTTATATTAACAAGTACTTTTTCCGTAATATGGTTATAAATATATAATAATTTTTTATTTAAAAACTATATTAAGGTTATATTCATTTTGAAGATATCGACGAACTTGTTTTAACAATATAGAATTTATAATTTATTGTTTAGTCTGTATGATATATATTTAACAAATAAGTTATTTGTTAAATTTGGGGTAATGTATAGTATTATACAAAATTTAGTATAAAATGAATAAAAATGGTGTTACACCAATTTTTTTTATATCATTTTAATGTCTTGGTTAAAGATACTTTACATTGAATATGAAGATTGATATGGATCGAAAAGCAGTAAAGGTAAACAAATATTCAACCAATGAACGCGTTGATTATTATTATTAGAGAAACTCGGTTTCTAAAAACTCTAACAATTGTTCTGCCTAAATCTATACATCGGTATCACTATATATAGACTAGGATAATTAGTATACGTATTGGATTAGAATACGTAGTGGATTACAATTCTTATTATTGGGTAAGAATAAGAAACTCTCCATACGAATGGGTCGACCCGCAGCCTAAAGCCCATGGACGATCCAACCATTCTCCAACAGAATATTATATTATTTTAATATTTTAATGTTAATATTAGAAATGGGGAGCTTTACATATCATGCTTCCAAGACAACGTGACCATCATTTCAACAAGAAATGACTCCCAAATACCTTATTATTTTCTTTCAAAACAAATCATTACTATAATCGTTAACCCTAATATAAGTGGCGGATCCAGTGGCTAAGTGGAGGGGGAGAAACAACCCTTAACCATGCATAATATATTACGACTTTGTTTCAAAGTTAATATAACGCTTTAATAAATATACCTTTTTATCGCCTTAAGTTAAATTTTTTTGACTATGTTGGTTTTTTAGATCCGTCACTATCTAATATTAATTCATTTATTAGTCGGAACCTATATTTCAACTGTAACATTTTTTTTTCTTCTTTTTGAACGGCTATGTTAGTGATTCATGGCTACAGTGACATCCAATTGGGCAGTATGCAACCCACGAATCTTACACCAAAGTTAGTTATCTCTTAATATTGACCAGAGGTGGAAACCCCAGAGGGAGACTCAAACCTCAGACCTCCCTTAGGGGCGAACCATCTTTTACCAATGAGGCTACCTAAGTATACTTAATGATTAACCAAATATTTGTCAACAGCAACAATACAAAGCCTCGTATATATGAATTAAACAAATGTTACCCAGGCAATTTAAGTTTCGTTCTCTTGTTGATTTTGTACTTAACGTAACTTGAAGTCGATAATCAAATCTTAACATAACAATTAATAAACATTATTATTATTCGAAAATGCCAATTTAGTCAAATAATAGTTTAGTACAATGAACTAAGTATGTCTAATTGACTATGATGCATGACAAAATAACCAATTTCTAAAGTCGCTATTGAATTAAAAAGAAATGGGCCACCCATCCTTATTGTCATTGGTTGGTGAGAAAGGTCCACATTTTAATTAGGGTTCAATAATGAAAGAAAGTGTGGCAACTCCAGTTGGTTGTCTTTCTTTTCTTATTTTTCCATGTAAGGACACCTGCAAATGATACCATGGGAGTAAGGGTAGGGAATAATATAAGGGTAATTTAGTCAATTCCTAATACGTTAACAAATCATGGATTTACACGTTATCCTAAATTCAATGTTCATTGGAAGGTTCACCCCACCCCAACCTCCATTGACTTCTGTTTTTAACATTAAATTTGTGTTTTGTAAAAAAAAACACTCATTTAACTTATGATTCTAAAATGGATTTTTCTAACTTGTGTCCTACGACACATGTTAAAGACACATTAGATATGTAAAAATTCGTCTCGTAAATTGTAATATGTATTAAATAGAGTCAAAATACTATTAATATTCTTCTTGAAAATGTAAATTAAAGTTCAATTTATATATATTAAATGAATATTACATATTACGAGAAAAATATATTTTAACTTAATAACGCTTAGCATATGCCTTAGAGCACATGTTAGACAAACCCTTTTAAAATAATCTTAAAAGACTGTACGTGAAAGCATGTTATATAATGTTTAGATT
This sequence comes from Senecio squalidus, assembly GCA_910822075.1. Lineage (NCBI taxonomy): Eukaryota > Viridiplantae > Streptophyta > Magnoliopsida > Asterales > Asteraceae > Senecio > Senecio squalidus. The sequence goes on from CAJVGC010000001.1 coordinate 15,801,504, forward strand.
TTTTAACTTGTTATATAAAATGATGATTAGCCATTATTAAAGGTAACGTAGTTACTTGTTGTTTTCATACATGTATCTGCTTTGAACCTCCTAAATAAACATCTTGAGGGTCAAGCAATATGGTTTAGAAATAGTCCCGGCAAGCTTGTCTTCAACGGGTAATATGAGGATGAAAAATCATATTCATTTACCTGTTTATATAAATGACGTTTATAACTATTATTAACACCATAATAATATTTTTTTTCTTTCTATTAATTAGTTATTATCAGATGTACCTACTAAAGTTTCTTAAAATTCCTTAAAACCATTCAAACTATAGTAGGATAACATATTGAGGATCAAACTTTAGCGAATAATAAGGTTACTATCACACCCGTACTATCTCTTATCGTTAAATATTGACCATTAAATTCATTAAGAGATAAGTTTCAAACGAATACTTTTTATCTGAATTCCCAAAATAATAAATTAAACGTTAGCAAATGATTAAATTTTGTCAAACCTTAATTGGTTCTAAGGAAAGTTAGTAAGAGTTAAAATCCTATATCCCTTCCCTTACTTTACAAAACGTAGAATTTACCCTTGATTGAAAATGACCATTTTAAGCCCTAAACAAACAAACACATCAATGTTTATGTCTGTCATTGTCGTATATTTATACGTAGATGAATTTCTTTTGAAGACAAATAGCCACGAAGAACTTAAACCCGGGACAACCTAATACATAGACATTTCAAGAGTAGTCGTAGAAATAAAGCATAGATTGTTACATAAATTAATGAAGTTGGGTTTATTTGGACTTTGGAGTAATCTATAGCTTTTAAATAAAGCTAATCAAATTTCCATTTCCAAATCAAACGGTACAACTTTTTATTCACGGTTTACAAATAAATATAGCATAAATTGGTATTAAATTTGATAATCCTAGCATCAGAAACATATCTTGACCTTCATTATCACCATTAGATATAAAAATGTCATTATCATTTTTAATTTTTAATCTAAGGGTATTTGGGCCCTTTAAAACATAGGTTCGATCTCCTCTTGAAATGAGAGGGCCGTCCATGTTTTCAAAAAGATATTTTGCCTAATATTACCGAAAATAAAAGAGTAAGTTGTAACTTTTGTTCTATAAGATTTTCTAATTGTCGATTATGTTTTTCAAGATTTTTCAATTCATTGTTTCTATTCCTATAGCCTTTTTTTCGTATTTTTTTTATCCTTAAGTTGCAATTTTTTTTTCTTTTTTTTGTCTCACCGTCAAGTTAGAGTTAGTTTATTTCGATAAATGCTAATTGAACTAACTGAAAAGAAAAAAAAAAACAACCTTTTTAGCCACTATAAGCAATCACAAAACGAGTATTTCTTAGCCACCACCATTGTATCCCAATCGTCACCACTACCTATTATTAGTCAACATCACCCTCACAAAACGGTTAAAAACAAATTATCATAACTGTTTTCGTCGCCCATTTAATATGACTCATAAACACCCGCATTTTTAATCGTTGGCAAATAACATAACTGTAGAAAATATTAATCGGGTTTTGTGGAAGAATTTTTATATTTCATCAACTAGAAACGATTACATTGAATGCCTATTTATAGGAAATATAAACCTAACGGGCCCAAGCCCACATACCGAGCTTGGGCTTACATTCAATATGGACCTCTATTGTTAACATTCCCCCTCAAGCTGAGTAGTGAGATTTCCATTGCTCAACTTGTCAAGACAGTGAGCGAAAATCTTTCCAGTAACCGCCTTTGTAAGAATATCCGCAAGCTGATATTTGGACGAAACAAACGGAAGTTCAATAATCTCATCTTCAAGTTTTTCTTTGATAAAATGCCTATCCACTTCAACATGTTTTGTTCGATCATGTTGAACTGGATTTCCTGAAATCTGGATAGCAGCTTTGTTGTCACACATAATCTTACTAGCTTCCACTTGGGAATATCCAATTTCTGATAGAAGTTTTCGCAGCCATAGGACTTCAGCTAAACCTCGTGCTATTCCTCGGAATTCAGCTTCAGCACTTGAGAGAGCGACCACCTTTTGCTTTTTACTTCTCCAGGTAACAAGATTTCCTCCCACTAGAGTAAAATACCCTGATGTAGACCTCCTATTACCTTTGTCGCCTGCCCAGTCAGCATCAGTGTAAGCATCAATCTTCAGGTGCCCATTTGATCTGAACAGAACACCGTGTCCAGTGGTTCCCTTGAGGTACCTGATAATCCGTAAAGCTGCTTCCATGTGTTGGACTTGAGGTTGGTGCATAAATTGACTTATAACTCCCACTGCGTATGCAATATCTGGCCGAGTATGAGCTAAGTAAATAAGCTTTCCCACCGTTCCCTGATATATTTCTTTGTCTGCCAGCTCAGCTTCATCTTCCATGAACAATTTCTGGTTAGCAATCATGGGAGTATCCGCAGGTTTGCAATCTAGCATTCCCGTCTCTGCTAGTAAATCAAGAACATACTTTTGCTGACAAATGAAAATCCCTGACTTTGATCTTAGAACTTCGATTCCGAGAAAATACTTGAGTCTTCCCCAATCTTTCATTTCGAATTCTTTGAAAAGATTGGTTTTTAAATTTGACATTTCCTCCGAATCATTTCCTGTAATAATCATGTCATCCACATAAATTATTAGACAGGTTATGAGTTTACCTCTCCGTTTTAGGAATAATGTATGGTCGGAGTTGCTTTGATTATAGCCACATTTCTTCATTATTGTGGTAAACCGACCAAACCACGCTCGTGGAGATTGCTTTAAACCATACAACGATTTCTTTAGCCGACAAACTCTTCTGGCCTCGGAACTATCATTGATTCCAGGTGGGGTTTCCATATAAATCTCTTCCTTTAATTCTCCATGTAGGAAGGCATTCTTGACATCGAACTGGTGTAATGGCCAATCCTTGTTTGCTGCAACTGAGAAGAGAACTCTAATAGTATCAATTTTTGCTACTGGTGAGAAAGTCTCACAGTAGTCGATTCCATAAGTCTGAGTATACCCCTTTGCGACTAATCGAGCTTTATACCTTTCGATTGATCCATCGGGTTTATACTTGATAGTGAATACCCAACGACATTTAACGGGTTTCTTTCCTGAGGGTAATTCACATTCTTCCCAAGTTTCATTTCTTTTCAGGGCTTCAAGTTCAGTACCAATTGTTTCCCTCCATTCCTTATACTTCAGTGCTTCTTCAACACTTGTTGGTATTTTTTCAGAACATACGACGTTTGCGAAGGACCTGGCTTCCGGGACTAAGTTCCTTCTTGCGATATTTGCAACTGGATATCTTGATCCTCGTGAAATTTTTTCAGGTGAGTATCTGTTGGGTGGAATTCCCCTAGTCGATCTAGGAGGGAGATCATACCGAGCTGGTTCAGTCACACTCGGAACTTCCATTTCAACCTGTTGTTCATCATCACACATATCAGAGTTATTTGAATTATCCGGAGATTGAGAACCACTTACCTCGGATATCAGTTGAGGAGGATCATTATTAGTGACAGTGGTACTGTCTTCAGGGTCTTCAGGACTATCAGCCAGAGCGGGTGTATTAGTAGAAGAATCATCCACGGGAGCGGGTGTATCAGTAGAAGAATCATCCACTGGTGGTGCCCAACTCATCCATCTTAATGCGTCATTGTCATTTTCCCCCTGACCATGAAGATGGGTGTGATAAAAGAACTCAGTTTCAAGAAAGTCACAGTTCATTGTTGTGAACATGTGACTCCTACTCGGGCTGTAGCACCGATATCCGTGTTGATTAACACCATATCCCAAAAACACACATTTCTCTGCACATGGGTCAAGTTTTGAAAGTTTATATTTTCGGTATATGGACAAAAACAGAACATCCAAAAACTCGAGGTTCGAGGGTTAAAGTGGATGGCAATTTATGGAAATGCGACAGTGTTTGGAGAGGGGTTTTTAAGGCTAGAGCTCGTGTTGGAAGACGATTAACCAGATACGTTGCAGTTACAAGGGCTTCTGGCCAAAACGTCTTTGGAACTTGGGATTTAATAATGAGAGCAAGTGTAATTTCCAATAAAAAAACGATTTTTTCTTTCTAAGACTCCATTTTGTTCAGGCGTGTGAGCACACGAAGTTTGATGGATGATTCCCCGTGTTTGACAGAAGGTTTTCATGGAATTGTTACAAAATCCCCCCCCCCCCCCCCCCCCCTCCTTATCTGAACTTCGTAAAAACTTCAGACTTATTTTTTAAAAGATAAGTCCAAGTCATTCGAGTACAATCATCTATAAACGTCAGAAAATAGCGGAAATTTTGTCCCCCTTCAATTTTAGTGGGACCCCAAACATCGGAATGAATTAACAAAAACGGTGAATCAACTCTAGTATTGTTCGGTTTAAACGTATGTCTATGACTTTTTGCCAAAATACAAGTGTCACAATGAAAAACTTTATTCTTAGGAAATAAATGCGGAAATAACTTACGTAAATAACTGACGTAAATAACCAGTGGACGGATGTCCCAATCTTCGGTGACATAACCATTCTTTCCTATCGTTTGAACCATGAGTCAGCATAACAGAGCCTTGTTGAGTAACTTCATCTACGTAATATAGTCCTTGTCTCTCAGTACCACGCCCAATGATCTTCCCTGTCCCGATATCCTGCAAAATGCAAAAAGTGGGGTGCATTAATACCACACAATTTAATTCCTTCGTAACGTGACTAACGGATAATAACTTGTGAGATAAGGATGAAACATAAAGACATTTAGAGAGTCGTAATTCTTTTGATATTTCGATAGTTCCCCCTCCTTTAACTGGGAGAGTTTCCCCATTAGCTGTGTGAATTCGTGTTGTATCAACTCTCGAGTTTGACGTTAGATCGTTTATATCAAACGTCATTGTGTCAGTGGCACCACAATCAAAAATCCATGAATTACACTTGGCGTTTTTGGTGGCAACATTAACTTCTCCAGATCGGGAACAAACATTCTCTTCGCTGCCTATGGTGGCGGCAGCTTTTCCAGTCTTGGAGGTTTTGTGGTTAGCATTCCACCATTCTGGATATCCAACGATCTTAAAGCATTGTTCTTTGGTGTGTTTCGACATACCACACTCTTCACACTTGAGCTTGCTCTTATCCACCTTTGATTGAGTTCGAAAAACCGGTTTGTCTGACCAATGAATCTCGGACGGATTTGGTTTTGGGTTTTGAAATTGGTTCTGAGCTCTATTACGAAGCAGGTTTACTAGTTTCATTGCGAGGTTATTATTTTCTTCGTCAGCCATATTGGTTCGAGAAATTTTCAGGTCGAACAAAGGTCTAGTCGAATGGTGAATTCGTAGATGTTGGTTTCCTGGTCGAATGAAATGTTATTCGAATGGTGAAGTCGTGCCTTAAGGATTGTTGTTCGAATGAGGGATGTTGTTCGAATAGGTATTCGAATAGACTAGGTGTTTTCGTGTATGTGCGTGTATGAAACAAAGACTAGGTGAATAGTTACTAGGCGAATAGTTAATAAGTCGTGTGAGTTGAATTGTAAGTCGAATGGCTAATAATTCGAATGGCTTTGCTATTCGAATGGCTTTACTAGTCGAATGGTACCTTTTTCAGTCGAATGATTCAAGTCGAAAGTGTTAAGTCTTCAGTCGAACATACAAGTTCGAATGTGGTAAGTTTCCAGTCGAATGGACAAGTCGTGTTGGCTCTTTTGCTAGTCGAATGACTAGTTCGTTTGAGTTGGTTTGCTAGTCGAATGAACTAGTCCGAACAGGTACTTTTGAAAGTAACCTGCTCTGATACCATGTAGAAAATATTAATCGCGTTTTGTGGAAGAATTTTTATATTTCATCAACTACAAACGATGACATTGAATGCCTATTTATGGGAAATATAAACCTAACGGGCCCAAGCCCACATACCGGGCTTGGGCTTACATTCAATATATACCTCTATTGTTAACAATAACCTCCAAATCTCGATGTCGTCGCCACCATCACCCTCAATTAACACCCCAATCTTCTTTGAATTGAAATTAGAAGCCCTAAACTTACTCATGTAATCAAAATTAAAAACAAAACAATATTCTCTTTTTTAGATCGAAATTAAAAACTTAATCTATATTTTAGTATTTACAAAATTAAAAAATTCTAACTATTGTAGTGAGGCGATAGCGCAAACTAATTTTGAGGATTTTTTTCAAGATGAAAGGGACATGATGGTGATTAAGAGAGTATGCAAAGTTGATTCCGACAAAGGAGAGACAAAAAACGGTCATGGCCATGTGTATGTGTTTGCAGCGGTTAACGATCATTGGTGACGACTAACGTTGTGTGGAGTAGTAATTTGGAGTGGAGACATCAGCCTCGTGGGAGAGCTGCAAGTGATATCGAGGTTATGTTAAATGAAATTGGCAACCTAATTCTAGATTCAAACAACATGGATCGTTGATGGTGGTCTATTGATCCAAAAGTGTTAGGAATAGAATATTCATAACATTGTATTTGTAATTGTTCTTAAGGACTCCTATAAATAGGAGTGTGGGATGTGATTAATGAAACTAATGGTGCTTAATGTTAAATCTACTTTCTTTCTCTAGAATTAGTTTCTCTCTCTAGACTAATCAGACCTAACAAAAAGGGATGTTCTCAGTGAAAGCTTTGTCAACCTTGATTCAAAAGAAACTAATAGGGGATGTAGCCTAGCAGAGTTTTAAATGGAACTCGTGGATTTAATGGAAAGTAAACATTTGTATCTGGCGTGTCACGATGAAATATCTTCCAACACTTGATATTCTTGTAAAATGCAAAATCACGGTAAAATTTTATGGTATGTGTATTCTGTCAAAATGTTTCTCAAGACTTAAATCATTGTTTCCTAACTTGTTTAAAGGTTAGGCCTATTTGGGTAAATATAGGGAGTTGGCGACATTTCAATATTCATAGTATTTACTCTATTGATGATATTATTAAGGGGAATTTGAATATGAATATTTACAAACGGGTTGCAAAGGTCATGGAGTATGTATAACATACTTATGGTCGATATGGAAATGACAAAACAAGAATATTCATGCTTCACCGGAGGATGCATGCAAAATTCATCAAGATGATGTTTTCCCATTGATTCAACAAATGTCATTATTATGGGTTACAAATCGGTGCTATCAAATGGGTATAAGTTGGAGTGTTTGGGCATCCAATCCAGGCGGCCTGTTGTAGAAGTTTTGTTCCTAGAAGACGATGTAATGTTTATTTGTTTATCTTTTTTTTCTATTCATTCTTTTTAGACTCTTTGTTAGCGTCTTTGTATTGTTATTTTATTCTTTTCAATTTTAATATCCTTTGCTTCCTAAAAAAGGGAGTGTTAATAACGTGTGATGGTCAACGGTTGCCGACGATTATGATGGCGGTGGTTGTGTAACATATATAAAGCACGAGAAAGAAAGAAATAAAATAAATGGGCGTGATAATGAATATCAGTGTGAAACATAATATGTATGAGAGAGAGAGAGAGAGAGAGAGAGAGAGAGAGAGAGAGAGAGAGAGAGAGAGAGAGAGAGAGAGAGTAAAAATGTGTATTTCTTTCCGGCTAGTTCAGTTAATATTGAACGGAGAAACTAATTGTAAGTTTGTAACCTAATGTAGGGAAAAAAGACGAAAATAACAAGTTAAGGACAAAAAGTAGGGAAAAAAAAAGTTTAAAGATATAATCGACGAATTAAAATGTCTTTAAAGACAAAAGTTACAATTTACTTTTAAATTTATATTCCATTACTAATCTCATAAGAGTTGTATTAACTATAACCTTAGTAACTATTTAAGTTTTATGAAATTAGGAAAATGTATCTAATGAACATGAATTTTTCATATTTATAAAAAATCTTAGCATCAGTTTTCTATTTAAACTAAAATTCTTATTAATATGAAAACTTTATATTTATTGTTGTTTATATTTCAATATAAGAATGTTTGACTATAGCCTAAGGGCTACTAACAACAATATTTATTTTGTAAAATTAAATAGTTGTGATTTCTAAGGTAATGGTACGTATTTGTTTAAAATCACTATCGTTCCTGGTATGCAACACGAACACTTTAAAATCTTCTAGAGGATGCTATAAAGAGTTATTTCTGGTTCCAGGTTTTCTGAGAAAGAATGTATTCGTCACTTATAAATGCATGTAACTATTAGTCATTTATATATGATGTTAAATTATTATTATTATTGGTACATGAATATGTTGTACGTATTTACACTTGAATTACATTAATCTTCATATATTAACAAAATATTATTATCATTTATATTAACTTTAACTATATTATCATAAATCATACATATATACTATAAATATCATTATCAATTAAAATGTGAAAAATTAAACTATATCATATATATATATATATATATATATATATATATATATATATATATATATATATATATATCAACATCGTATATAAATTTTCATATACATATATAAATAATAATATTTAGTATAAATAGTATCGTGAGAAATATACCACAAATTAAATGATTATTAATATAAATGTTTAGTGATTATTTTAATGATTAGTTCTTTAAAACCATATTATTAATTTATTAAATAAAAAAACATCACTAACATGAAATTACCAACATTGATATAACATGGGATGTGGAGTAAGTATTAAAATACTAAGTTGGCATGTCTACAAATCTAGAATACACCATCTCATCCAATCAAAATCCACCACCTTCTCCTCCTTGCACCCCACCCCAACCCACGCCCACCACTCTAGCTTGTTATTCAGTCTCTAAACAAACTTTTATATTCATTTCTTGAAGTGGGTATATGATTACTTCTTCTTTCCCTTTTTCTGACTTGTTCATAGACCAAGTGAAAGAAAAGGGGAAAACCCTAACATTGAATACCAAATTCTTGCATACATCTCCATATATCTTTTCCATTTTCAGCTTAATTGGCATGTCAAAAGTTTTCCAATTTGTAAAAACTATAATGGGTTCAATTCTTATTCACCATTTCTAGTTTAATATTGTTCGAATCTTCTTTCTCTTTCTAGAGAGAGAGAGAGTGGATTTGCCTTTTTCTTGATACCTCTCATACCCCTCCATCTTTGGGGAAGTATTTCCTTTAACTTTCATAGGTGGGTCTTTTAAAGATTCCACAAGGTAGTTGGGTGGTTGGCTGTGAAGGCCAAAAAAAAAAAAAAAAAAAAAAAAAAAAATTATTCTTATTCCATTTTCCAAAAACCAAATGATACTTGATTTAACCTTCATTTTTCCTATAGAAATCCTCCCACATTTATCAAAGGAAAACCCCTTAAAGATTTGATCTTGTTTCCGGTTTGAATTGGATAAATTTTAATGAAGTGGGAAACAATAATCCTTTCACCATCATCAAATATGTCGAATTCAACAAGTTGGATGATGGAAGAGAGCATAAGGAGTACAATTTGGACTCCAATTGAGAACAAACTATTTGAAAATGCTCTTGCTAAGTTTGATAAAGATACTCCTGATAGATGGCAACGTGTAGCGGATATGGTTCCTGGGAAGACAGTGAATGATGTTATTCGACAATATAAGGAACTAGAAGATGATGTTAGTAGTATTGAAGCAGGATTCAATCCAAAATTTGAGTATCATTGTAGCACTTCTCCTTTCACTTTAGAATGGGGAAACAATAATGAATTTGATGGGTTCGCCTTATCTGTCTATTGTGCGCGAGGGAAGAGATCTTCTGACGACGTTGCCATGGCCGACATGGCTGCGGGTCGTCCTCTTGAACAAGAGAGGAAAAAGGGTGTTCCTTGGACTGAAGAAGAGCATAAGTAAGTTTCTTCTAACAACACACTTGACACTTCATAAGAATATTATTTCATTACAAAAATGTTTTTTGTTTGGGTTTGTTCACTAAAAGTATATTTCTTTGTACCATTTTGTCATAGAAACAATGTTTTTTTTCTTGGGGGAATTGACCAAAAAAGATATCCCAATACATCGTTGTAAACCAGAAACTAAAATAACTAAAATATACTTTTATATTATAGCGAACAAAAAACTTAACTTTTTATAATGACCAAATCGAAACATAAAGTACTATGACCAAAATGAGTTTCGTCTTTAATCTTTTGCAATTTTTCGTGGACAGGATTTTATGCATGATTTAGTCATGTATTTATCAATGATTTTGTTTTTAGTTCTAATAACGGCATTCAAGTGATTAATTTGACATGGGTATTTGGGAATTCAACAGATTGTTTCTTTTGGGGCTAAAAAAGTATGGAAAAGGAGATTGGAGAAACATTTCGCAAAATTTTGTTGGGACAAGAACACCTACTCAGGTTGCAAGTCATGCTCAAAAATATTTCATCCGACAACTTTCGTGTGGGAAAGATAAAAGAAGAGCAAGCATTCATGATATAACAACCGTTAATCTCCAAGAAAACCACATCCCTTTGGACGAATATAAAATATCCGCTTCACCGGAGAAGTCCAAGTTTAAATGGAATCTACCAAATAACGAAAGCACCACAATGGATTTTAACCAAACCTATGGGGATTTCTTCATGTCTCCCAGATATGGAGGGGACTCATTTGATGGCGGTGGTGATTTACATGAATCTTTTTGTGCACCACAAAATATGGGTTTTCAGGTGCAACCCGCGATGCACTATCCTCATAATTGAGCAAGGTCCAGATATTTTTGTGCTATTAAGCTTCATTTTCCTTAGATTTGGGTAGTTTTAATGATCGTCTAAGTGGTGTTTTTTTTTTTTTTTGGTATTCTTGTGTTCGTATGTGAATATTTTATATCTTTTGTTTGGTTTTAACTTTTGAAGAAGGGATTAGAGTATCAACACATGTTATGCTTATGCATGTGTGGCGCTTATAATGCTATAAAAAGTGGCATATGGATGCCAATCTCGTTGTACTGAATAGCGAGATTAACGTTTTAATAACAACTTTATGAGCACTGCAATCTATCTTTTTCGCACATAATCTATTTATGATTCTATTTGTCGACCGTTGACTTCTGTTGACCATGCCTGGTTGGTGGAACCGATATTCGTCTAATTAACATGAAGCATCTTATGATTCTAGCTATTCTCTCAAAAATGAGAATTTCGGCGAGGACTCTCTAACCCCATGTACATTTGGTACCAACTGAAATCGCTACCAACTATTAGCCCCAAACAATATGGTCACCACCCCTGTCTCAGATTAATGATCACCCTAAAAAGCATGATTTACCTTGTACAAATTAAAAGATTCTTGAACATTTTGTTTATGTTATTCGAATCTTTGCTACGAAACCTTCTTTTTGGTCAAAATGAAATGTTCTCTCTCTAGTTCAACCTGTAAGAAGAATAATAGTAGTGCCCATAGATCATTTAGATTTTGACTTTTTTTTCTTTCAATAGTTTGACCTACCAATCCCATTAGAAAATGGGGAAAACGCTTCTTGAAATGATTAAAAATCTTTAAAAGGACGTTATCAATAATTTAACTTTTTCTTGTAAAATTATTATATAAAGACTAGTATAAAACCCCGACGATGCAACGACAAAAAAGAATTATATTCGACAAAATTATGATAATGATTTATGTTAGTTTCTTATTCGTTTCAAGATATGCAATATTTATCGTTTTGGCCGTTTGGCCAGTCGAAGCATAAAAATAATTATATGGTTAGAGTTTCTTATTCGGTCTTTCGAATCAGAAATTGAATTATGTGGTAACCGTTTATGGTGGTGCGCCCCTTCGGGCCATCGTTTTATTTATTTATATGCGCTAACGATTTTTGTTAGAATCTCATTTCACGATTAATATTTTGAGTGTAATAGTTTATGATCCGATCTATCGAGCATCGACATTCTCTCCATATATATTTTCACATACACGTGGTGATGTAGTAAACTCGTTTGATTGTTTTAGAAGATTGTTCCTGTTCGATCGTTCGAACTATAAAACACTATTTATATGTTGTGTCGAATAGTTTTTGTTTGAAACGTGTTCTATTAAAGAAAAACATTTATTCTATCCAAACTCGAACTTTCCGTTAAAAATTAGTGGTTATATATAGCCGAATAACTATAAACATATTGTATTAAGTTTCTGATTCTAGTGTTCCGACTATATTTTAAGTATAATAGCTTTTAGTGGGCTTTTGACTTATATATTTTTGCAGTAAAAGCTTTTGGTCATCCATCCCCTTCGAGCTATAAACCCAATTATTCGATAATGGTTTAAAATCCAGATGTTTGGACATAACAAGTTATTATATGCGACGCTTAATAAAAAAAAATTAATTCACATTTTACATATTGAAATTAGATGTAAGAAATTATTTGTGTTGAAAGTTTTTGAAAAAATTAATAGTCAAATTAATTGTAATTTAATTTAGTTGATGGTGAATAATGAAAAGAAAGGAGAGTGAGTTGAAAAAGAAGAAAATTAGTTAAAAAATTAAATTTTATGTAGATGGTAAATGAGGGGTATTATGGTATATATTCCTTCTTTAATTTCAACTTTAAAAATTTAGAACAAAATGCTTTATAGATAGTTAGATTATAGTGAAAGTCAATACACGTGCTAAGTGCCAATTAACTTGTAGGTTGAAGTTTCGTTAAAGATAAAATTATAATTAATACTATTGAGTGATGGAATGCTTGTCTTTTTAAGATAAATAAAGAAAAATATTGAGTATAAATGGACGATGGTATTTAGATACTAGTGAAAGAAAAAGGATTTAAATCTATTTGATCTGGTATAATTTGCATTGATGCATTGAAGTATTTATTATTTTGTTTTTAAGAATTGATGTAATGTATGACTAGAAATATGAATGACTATGTTTAAAGTAACTACAATAACTTTTTTTAAAAGAAATGAAAAGGTCTTTGATGACCATGTGTTTAGTTTTCATTAGTGATTTGTTTTGTTTTGCTTCTGGTTATCAAGTGTGTATTTCTAAAATTATATTTTTATGAACTTTTAGAGTTTATTTTTAATATAGTTTGGCTTAAAACAAAATGTACAGATTCTCATTTCTAGTTGATTATTCAGTTATTATTGTTGTTATTCTTTTGAGGAGGATATAGTTGCAAAAAGTGGAAACTATCTTAAGTAAAAAAAAGAGGTTAAAGTCATTTATTATCAATGAACTTTATATAGTGTATTATTATAATTCTTTATATTTTTTTAATACCGTTATAACTCAATAAGTTCCAAATTACTTGTCGACGTACGGAATTATCAACTTGTTACCTAAAACGAACCAGGTGGCGTGCCACGTCAATTTTTTTACACGGTGGATTGCCTAGTCATTTAGTTTATATAACGATTTTGCCCTAATTTGCCATGTAGGGTTCGTGTTACACAAATTGAAACAACCAGAGTCGAATTTTCCCTTATTTCGTTTGATTTGGTGTTCTAAATATCAATTTCCAATGTCGTCTTCATCCAACTCGAATTTTCATGGAAAAATCCCAAGTCACTGCAATTTTCCGAAACCACTGAAATTGCCAACATCATGGACTTTAACCAACCCTAGAAGACGTTGTTTTGTTTGCCCGAATTCATTGGTAAGTTAGTTTTCTTTTACTGTAAATAATAATTTATAAATGTTATTGAAATGGTTGTTGGCTTTACAGTCAAATGGGAAGAAATGCAAAATATTTTATTGGTTTGATCCTGAATTGGAAAATGCTAGATACCGAGATATATTATATGATCTGTACACAATGGTGAACCAAGAAGAAAAGCAACAAATTGGCACACAAGGTGAAATAGAGATAAACTTGCAGAATTTGGAAAAGGAGTTTGACTTGTATAAGTCAAAGATGAAAAATGAGAATGCAATTGAAGAAGACACACTCAAATGTAAGCTGTTATAGGAAAGTTGTTATAGGTTGTGTTGTGTTGATAATTCTCATGTTTTTAATGTATTTGTAAAACATTTTAGTGGTTTAATGGTAAGTACCTTTTTAAGCTTCATTTGGGTTATATGAATTTATTACGGTTCTTTCATATTTGAGTTACTAGAATTACATAAAGGCCGCTTTATTCCATCACAAAGAGAGAGAGGAAAAGAACAAATTACATGCTAAAAGGAGGACAAGAACATATTACAAGCACAAATGACTACAAACCTAAAACAGTAGTGGCAATATTCCAAGTTCAAGCTTAGGTGAGCTCTTGAACTTTGAAACTTTTGACCACTGTTACTTGCCACAAGCACCTTGGTGAAAAGCAAGACAAAACCATATTTAAGCCCATGGTTACTTATGAATGCCTTCCATTCTCCCTTGATCACCACATGGTTAGTTGGTCCAGGCCTCATTCGGTCAAGATTCTTGACCAACTTGAACCACATACCATATAGACCATGTGCAGTGAAGTTGATAGTGCATTCACCAAAACGAATGAGGTTCTGGTCCCTTACAAAAGAAGCTGGTATGGTCTGCAAAAGGAAATATGATTATGAAAGGTACATTAGCAAAGTTTCTAACAAGGTTGTGCATACTTACCATCTTTTCTTGATTGACTTTGTTCCTTGCTAGTGTAGTCACAAAGGTGTCATTGATTTCAGGGACATGGTCATCATCACTGGTGCCTAGAGCAACATCAACCCCATCACTGAGTTCATATTCACTTTCATCATTTTGGCTTGAATTGCTTGACAGGTTGATCACATTATGCTGGTTGGGTTCACCATCACTTGAACTGTTTGACATTGTTTTGATGTAGCTGTTACAAGTTTGAACAGTAAATTGTGTTTGGTATACAACTTAATTGAAGAGTGCTCCTTTTTATAGCCAAAATATATGCACTGTTACAAGCTTGAAGTAGTTTTCAATGCATTGAGTTGTCATTCAATATGTTCACTGTTTCTACTTTTGATTGACATGGATAGTATTGCATTGAGTTGTAAACTTATGTTGATAGATGGATGGATGGATGGATGGATGGTTGTATATATCGTAAATGCATTGAATGGTCCAAGGCTTTGTGCCTCCCACTGTGTTGAACACAATAACCAAAACAAGAATATGAAGACAATTTCTGCATATGTAAAAAAACACACAATAACCAAGAAGAAACTGAATAATGCCAACCAACCACTTGCAATTGATGCCAAAATGCAGAATATTAAACAAGTACATTGGTAATAAATTTGTGCTAACCCACCCACTTACAAAGATAAGTTTCCACATGCATGTGGTCAAAAGTATACTTCCACATGCATAGATAAAAGAAAACAACTTTCCAGCTTGAGTGCTTGAGTGGTGGACAATTTTTAATTAGACCAAAAGATTCTAACCTAAAAATTCATTACAAACCAACAAAAGTTCACAAACCCAACCCCCAACCCTAACACTCTAGATATCCATAGGCTTCTCTGCCGAACTCCCAACACCATCTTTGGTGACCATATTATGTGCAAGCTTTCTCTTGATTATCCTTTCAGATCTTGGTCTAAGTGGAAAAGGCTTCCTCTTAGTTGTTCTACATGATGGACTTCCTTGCTCATTCACATCTACACTTGCATCAAAACTTGTATCGTCAGTTGCACCTTCTTTTGCATCATCACGTGCATCATAAATTGCAGTGTTGGAGCTTCCGTTCAAACCCATGAATGTACTTCCTTGAGTTGGAGCTTTTTGGACAGTCCATTGTAAATTCTTAGCTTTCAAGTATTCCAAGTGCCACCAAATCTGATTTCCTACCATACTTTGCCTCATTCAAAGTTCCCAACTCCTCTTCTGGATTAGGTGGTTCATAATTCTCATTTGCCCATATTTGTTCTTCCCTTTGTTGTTCTTCCATTACCGTTTGCTAGTGTTTCTCCTCTTCAATGACCTCCCTCAATGCCTGCTCATCCATTGCCTGGTAATATTCATAGTATATTGGTATATGTAACATTGTAATAGATAAGTATCATTACCCTTTAATGCAATAGACAAATATAAACTTTGTAATAGGTAAGCATCAATTTAATATAATAGACAAATATACCTCATTTGACAGATTCAAAAATGGATCATTTGTTGTGTGCAAACCTCTTCTGCCACCTCTAGTACCAGTGTGTCCACCTGTAGGTGCTTTAGAACCACCACTTTTATGTGCTTTGGAACCACCACCTCAAGGTGCTTTAGAACCACCCCTAGGAATCCCAACCCCATTTGAGCCACTTTTAACACCTTTATAACCACCTATACATGGCCCTGTTCTTCCAATTGTCAGACCTTTAGAACCCCCTGATGCCCATGTAATTCCAACTTTAGGTGCTTTAGATCCACCACTAGATGCCCATGGTGTACATCTTTTCAGTCCTTTTGAACCACATATTGAATCCACTATGGTACCAATCTCCAGTCCTTTAGAACCACACGTTGAACCACCAATTCTAACACCTTTAAGACCTTTGGAACCACATGTTGAACCACCAACTATTGAATCCAAACTGGTTGATGCAGCTGCAAAACCACACCTAGCTGAACCACCTCTAGATGAACCACCTCTTGTTGAAACACCCATGTAACCACCTCTAATTGATACACAACTGTAACCACCTCTAATTGATACACCCTTACCTCTCAACCTGTCAACTACGTGACTACTACCCTCAAGATTGGTTGAAACACTACCTCCCACATCTCTAATACTTGGACCACCAACTTCTCTAACACTTGGACAACCAAAAACAAGAGACCTAATAACTGATTGTTTCACCTCCTTTTTCCTACCAGGTTTACCCTTTTACTTAGGTGGGTTAGGAACATGCTCATTAGTACAACCAACCTTTTTATGATCTTTAGACTTACAGTTAGTACAAGTCATAGTCCTACCCAATCTAGACACTACATGCATGTTTTCAGTTGGATGTCTTACCCTTTTTTTCTTTGGTCTACCAGTCATCTTCCTATATGGTGGTGGAAATGGTGGTACATCATCAATTCTCCTCCACATGGTTTAACCAAATACTAGTGTGATGGAGTATTGGTATGTATCAACCCACCTTTCTTGGTTAAACCAATACATAACTCCACTAAATGGGTCAAGCTTCATATCCATGTAAGCTGCAACTGCATATACACATGGGACACCATTAAGTTTCCACATCCTACATTCACAACTTTTGGCTCTTAAGATCACACCATATGCCTGATCACGTATTCTCACCTCAACCTCTTGAAAACCACTTTTAAATACAACCAAACGCCTGCAAAACATGACAGTTCAAGTTGTTAACATAACAGCTTTACAAAACATGACAGTTCAAGTTGAGTCAATTTGTTTAAAAATTATTAAAAAAAAAAACATGTAATACCTTTGTTCTTCTTTGAACAAATCAATTTGTTTCCTAACACTTGGGCATATTGAGTCAGTCAAATCATTAGCTAGCTTACTCATGGCCCATGTCCTTTGCATAACATAAACTCTGATATCCTCAAGCATTGAAATTAATGTCTTAGCTTTTGCAGCAAGTAATGCCCCATTAAAGCTCCCAAATATTCCATTCTCAAATGAGGCACAACATTTGTCCATCCTAAAAAATGCCCTACACCATGTCCTGCGATCCCTCTATGTCAAATAGTTGTAAGCTTCCACATCCAAGTTCTTGATTTCCTCCATTTTTGAATCAAAAAATGGCCTCGACACATTTTGATGTAGCTGTCTAAAACAACCTCCTATACTGCAATCCAGACCAACTTTTTAGGAAATTTGCATAAACATGTCTTGTACATTGTCTATGTTTTGCATCTGGCAACCATGTCCTCACTGCTTCAATGAGTCCTTGTATACATATTTAGACAACATATTAAACAGATATATAGTGTAAAAATAGTTGTGTATAGTATATTATGACAATGTACATGAATTACCTTATGACTATCTGAAATAATGGTATCTGTTTCACCATGTGCCAATGACAAATCATGCCTTAGTAACTCCAAAAACCAACACTAATTATCTTTGTTCTCTACTCCAACAACTGCCCATGCAATGGGATACATCTGATTGTTACCATCCCTTCCCATAGCAGTTAGTAACTCTCCTCTACATGTACCTTTTAAAAAACAAACATCAAGTCCTATGAATCTCCTACAACCAGATAACCAACCTTGTTGGGTTTGATCAGTTTAGAGAGAGAAAGTTAATCTAGAGAGAGAAAGTAGATTTAGCATTAAGCTTCAAAGGTTTCCTTAATCACACCTCACACTCATATTTATAGGAGTGTGGGGGCTTTACAAAGACTTCCTAATTATTACAATTATGCCCCTAATAAAAAATACAAATGCAATGTTATGAATATTCTATTCCTAACAATTCCCCTTATTTGTAGTTGTTGGGAAAATCAACGATTTAACCCAAGTTAATAAATCTGTTTATTAAAGTCTTAGTCTGAGTGATTTGAATCTGAGTGACTCTGAGTCTGAGTGACTCTGAGTCTGAGTGACTAAAAGCGACTAAGGCATTATGAAGCTGACTACTCAGCTTCATAATGAAACGTAATGCTTTATTTTAGGTATGTTAGTTAGATAAAATATTCTATCCTTTTAGAAGATTTACTAAGATTCATACTTATCAAGCTCACTATTATTATGTATAAATAGTGAGCTTGAACTTTGTAATCGTTGCACCTTTCTATGAAATATAACTGTGTGTTATTTTCATTGTTTCGTTATTATATTTCCGCTATAATAAACTAAAGAAACTGACAACTTGATCAATTCGTAACAATTAACGTCTAAATACTTATTTGTAATTGATTAGCTAGTGTTTGAGATCTTATTGAGACCTAACAACTGGTATCAGAGCAAATAAGATTTAAATTTTAATAAATTTACCAATCTTAAACGATCAATACTTAAAATCTCAAATACAATGTCATCATCTTCATCCAACACACCTGCTATGGCTGGAAAAGGTATTCCCATTTTCAGTGGTCACAACTTTGCTCACTGGAAACTTAAAGCTGAGTGGCATTTGTCCGGAATTCATGAAGAAATGATGAGGACTGTAACGGAAGGACTAATAATTCCAGGAAAGCACATTGATGAGGTCAAGGAGGGAGACAAAGTTGTCCAACGTGCAAGTTGGGTTCAAACTCCCAAATCACAGTGGACAGATGTTGATAAACTACTGTTTAATCTGGATCCAAGAGCAAGAAGCATTCTAGGTAATGCTGTATCTGAACAAATATTCTCCAAAATTGCTGGATGCAGAACTACTAAAGAAATATGGGATACTTTAATAGTATCTTATGAAGGAGTCCCGATAGTAAGAGAAAAAAAAAGGCTAAACAGTCTGATTAGGAATTATGAAAATTTCTATGTGAAAGACAAAGAAACCTTAGCTGACGTGCATACAAGGTTCCAAGTACTGTTGAATGACCTATTTGCATTAGGAATGATGAAAGAAGATGATGAAATCTGCAAAAAGTTTGTTGACATCTTGCCCAACAAATTTGAATATGTTATTACATCTCTTGTGGTTAGTGAAAAACTGTCTACCTATAAGCTGCCTGGTCTCTTCGGATTGTTGCTTAACTTTGAAGAAGCTCAAGAGAGGAAAAAGATAAACACAAGAAGGACCACAAGAGATCCAGAAGCTGCATTAGTTGCTACCAGCAAAAGGAATAAAGAAATTTATTCTCAAGCTGACTCTTCTGAGTCTGAGTCACACTCAGACTCAGAATCAGATGATGAAACTGAGGTCAAGAAACTGAAAATTCAGCTTGCTCCGTTAACTATGAAGCTTGAACAGAAGACAGGCTACAAAGGAAAGAAACCTTTCGATCTGAAGAAGGTGAAATGCTTTAAATGCAATGAATATGGTCACATGGCTGCTGACTGTAAAGTGAAGAATGCTCAGACTGAACACATGGACGAGGTTGCTGAGAGGGCCCAAAGATATGGAAAGAAGTATCTTAAATACAAGAAAGGCAACAGTTCAAATGCACAAAAGCCTCAAACTGAGCAAAAGGCATTCTTTGCTGAAGAATGGCTAGATGAGGAACTGTCTTCTGATGAGGATGAGGAAGTGGTAGATAAATGCTTAATGGCGTTTACAGAAGAAGTGACTGAAGCTGAGAAGTCTGCCTCTCAGTTCGAGAAGGATCTGAAGGAAGCTGAGAGACTGAGCTTTAACTCAGACTGGAACAAATCAAAGCTTTATAAGGTACACAATTTTAACACTTATACAAATGAACAAAAACTTCAAATGTTTGAGTATGTCTTTGTTGACTTGACCACCACTTTAGAGGAACAATCTGAATTCAAACAAAAAATCAAAGATCTTGAAAATACCTTGAAAATTAAAGATGATAAAATAATTGAACTAGAAAGTTATAAAGTTCTTTTAAATGCTCAGATTGAAGCTTATAGTGATCTTGCAAAAGAAAATTATAAATTTAGAGAAGAAACTGAGCATTATAAAAGAATTTGTAAATCATGGTGCATATCATCCTTAAAAAATGAAGATTGTTTGAGCAGACAGGTACCCAAACAAGTTCAAGCTGTGTTGGGTGAGGACTTAAGTCTGAAGAAGCATATGACTGAAGAAGAAGAAGAAGCTGAAAAAGCTGAAAGAGAAAAAATTATTTTCAAACCAGAAATTCTCCCAAATACTTTCACTTATATGAAAGGAGAAAAAATAATGATGTCAAATGCGTTTGTCAAACCTGTAACTTTCCAAGTTTCTAATAAAAGTGATTCTTCATCTTCTTTTCAGTCTGAATGTGTTAATTTATCTGAAACTGATAAAAATGTGCATGCTGAAAAAGATTCTGTGCATCTAAATAATGGGTTGCCCAAGGTTGTGAGTAAACCTAAAATTCAGCGTCCAGTCAGTCCCAAAATTCCTAACAAAAGTCATGAAACAAAAACCATTGATAAATTAGGGAATCAATTGTTGGAACTGACCAACATAGTAAAAACTCTAGTCAGGAACAAATCACCTAATCACATCAGGCCCAAGACTCCTCCTAAGAGAATTTGCTACAATTGTGGTGAAAAAGGACATGAAGCTGTGTTTTGTAAACAACTGACTCAGTCTAGACCACATAAAAACATTTTTCAAAAGTCAGTCTCACCAAAACATTGGTCAGCTCCACATAAGTCAGTTTCACCAAAGTCTAGGTCAGTTTCATCAAAGTCAGTTTCACCTCAAAAGCAAAGAAACACTTCTCAATCAAAGACAACGTCTGTGAAACCGACCAAGACTAAGTCAGTTCCATCTCGAGTCAGTCTCAAAGATACCCCATGTAAATACTGTGGTGTCACAGGTCATTATTCTGTTAACTGCATGAAGGAAATAAATAAATGGAACTATACCAGCTCCAAAACTGACTGCAAGACTGAACCTGAACTTAAACCTGCTTCAGTTCATGGATCCACTCTAAAGTGGGTGCCCAAAAGGAACTAATCTTCTCTATTTCATGTGCAGGACTCTACAAAATGGTATCTAGATAGTGGAGCTTCAAGGCACATGACTGGAATGAAGTCCTTTCTACAAGACTATAAAGAAGAAGATGGGCCTCAAGTGAGATATGGTGATAACGGGGTATCAATGACACGTGGATATGGAAAGATTTATGCTGGAGCTGTCACTTTCAAGAGAGTTGCATATGTGGAAGGCTTACAACATAACTTACTAAGTGTAAGTCAAATTACTGATGAAGACCATGAAGTCAGATTCAGGAAGCAAGCTGGAATAATCTACAGTGCCAAGGGAAAACCATTACTACTTGCCAAGAGAGAAAGAGATGTCTTTTGCCTGGATCTGAGTACTGCCAATGATGAGGCTGAGACATGTCTGTTCACAGAAACAAAAGAAGAACTTAATTGGCTATGGCATCGAAGGTTGTCTCATTTAAACTTCAAGAACATAAATGCCTTGTCAAAAAGTAAATTGGTTAGAGGTCTTCCTGAACTGACCTATACCAAAGACAAAGTTTGCTCAGCTTGCGTACTTGAAAAGCAAACAAAGACTCAATTCCCATCCAAAATGTTGCATTCAATTGATGAACCGTTATTCATGCTACATATGGATTTGTTTGGACCAATTGGGATTGAGAGTCAAGGAGGAAAGAAATACACCCTTGTAATTGTTGATGAATTTACTAGATTTACTTGGGTTATATTCTTAAGAGCTAAAAGTGATGCAGCTGAGGAAATTATCAGTCTGATCAAAAGAGAACAGCGCCAGAAGAACACTCTTGTTCGCCAGATGAGAAGTGATCATGGAACTGAGTTCAAAAACTCAGTCTTGATAGATTTTTGTGATCAACTATGAATAGTTCAAAACTTTGCCTCAGTTCGAAGTCCTCAACAAAACGGAGTTGCAGAGAGAAGAAATAGAACACTAATTGAAGCTGCAAGAACAATGCTGTGTTATGGGAACATGAAGATAAAATTCTGGGCTGAAGCTGTGAACACTGCCTGCTTCACACAGAGTAGATCCATCATCGTGAAGAGACATGGAAAGACAACATATGAATTGTACCATAACAAGGTTCCTTCCATTCATTATTTCCATATCTTTGGAAGTAGATGCTATATTCTGAATCAAAGGAACTTGTTGTGTAAAATGTCCCCTAAAGCTGATGAAGGACTGTTCGTTGGATACTCAAGTATTGCAAAGGCATTCAGAGTCTACAATGAAAGAAGAAAGGTTGTAGAAGAAAGCATTCATGTCACTTTTGATGACACTACTCAGTCTGACAAAGATGAATCATCATCACAGACTGACATAGCCACTATCAATCAGCTTTGTGATGAAATACTTGTAACCACATTTGAAGCTGGCTCTCAGGCTACAGATCAGGATAATGCAAACGCCCATCAACATCAAGCATCTGACACTGAACCCGATGAAGCATCATTCCAGCGTGTCCCTGATGTTGAAAATACTGAGTCAAATGAAACTGATGAGACTCAGACTGACACGCCTCAGTCTGACCAAACTCAGCTCCAAACCACTCAGCCTGATGACACTCAGACTGATGATACTCCGACTCAAGTAGAGATAGTTTCCCACAATGAGATAGGAAACATCAAGACTGTTAAGGGACATCCCATCTCGTCAGTTATTGGTTCATTAACTGAAGGTGTCAAAACGAGACGAAAGACTGCCACAGCTAATTTTTGTTTCTACACAAATTTCTTGAGTCTGATGGAACCAAAGAAGGTTGAAGAAGCTTTATTGGACGAAGACTGGGTTGATGGTATGCAAGAAGAGCTTGGATAATTCATAAGAAACAATGTTTGGACAAAGGTCCCACGTCCTCTGTTTAAGACCATTATTGGACTTAAATGGATCTTTCGAAATAAATATGACAAAGATGGAGTGGTGATCAGGAATAAAGCTCGACTTGTGGCTCAAGGATACAAACAAGAAGAGGGCATTGATTATGATGAAACATTTGCTCCAGTGGCAAGAATTGAAGCAATTCGCCTATTCTTAGCATATGCAGCATTTAAAGACTTCTTGGTGTATCAAATGGATGTGAAAAGTGCATTCCTGAATGGTGATCTACAGGAGGAAGTCTATGTCAAGCAGCCTCCAGGTTTTGTTGATCCTAACTTTCCTGATCATGTGTTTAAATTAAACAAAGCCTTATATGGTCTCAAACAAGCTCCTAGAGCTTGGTATGATACTCTGTCTGACTTTTTTCTTCAAAAGAATTTTAAAAGAGGATCAATTGATAAAACACTGTTTATCAAAAAGGAAAATGGTCATGTGATTTTGGTACAAATATATGTTGATGACATTATATTTGGATCCACAAATGAAAAGTTGTGTACTTGGTTTTCAAAACTAATGTGTAGTGAATATAGAATGAGTATGATGGGAGAACTTACTTTCTTTCTTGGCTTACAAGTAGAACAAAAGAAAGATGAAATTTTCATAAATCAAAGTAAATATGTTCATGATTTAGTAAAGAAATTTGGTTTTGAAACATGTTCTGAAATGAAAACACCAATGAGTACTTCTGATAAGTTGCATAAAGACTCAACTGGTAAGTCAGTTTGTCAAGCTACTTATAGAGGTATGATTGGCTCTTTGCTTTATTTAACTGCTAGTAGACCTGACATCATGTTTTCCACATGTCTATGTGCACGTTATCAAGCTGACCCCAAGGAATCCCATCTTAAAGTTGTCAAAAGAATTTTCAGATATCTTAAGGGTACACCAAATCTTGGCCTCTGGTACCCTAAAGATTCTGGTTTTGAATTAATTGGCTACACAGATGCAGATTATGCAGGATGTAGATTGGACAGGAAAAGTACATCAGGAGGATGTCAGCTTCTGGGAGGAAAGCTAGTCAGCTGGTCAAGTAAGAAGCAAAATTCAGTGGCAACTTCCACAGCTGAGGCTGAGTATGTGGCTGCAGGGAGCTGTTGTGCACAACTACTATGGATGCAACACCAATTGGCTGATCTTGAAATCAAGATTCAAAACACCCCTATCATCTGTGACAACAAGAGTGCAATTCAAATCACTGAGAATCCAGTTTTCCACTCCAGGACCAAACACATTGAAATACGACATCATTTCATTCGAGACTGTGTGGAGAAAGGCAAGGTCAGACTGGAGTTTGTAGCCACCAATGATCAATTGGCAGACATATTCACGAAACCTCTGAGTGAGGACAGGTTTTTCTATTTGTTAGGGGAACTGGGCATGTTAAATCCTTAATTTGTCAAAATCTTAAAACACAAGCTGACCTCTTAGTCAGCTTGTGCATTTTCAGTCTGACTTGTCAGTTAGCTCATGATCGTTCAGTCTGATCAAATTCTCAGACTGCATGTAAATTTCGTAAATATCTTTCAAATTTCTTTTATTTTTTTTTCTTTAGTCTATAGAGTTTTTTTTATTTTTTTTTATATATATAGATAAAAAATTTTTAAGGGTCATAATTGTCAATAGGTCTAAATTACATGGATTAAATAGAAAGTTTCCTAACTTAGTTACTTAAATTTCGCTCCTTCAGTTTATATTCAACTTAATTTCAAATTTTAACCTAATTGTTATCTTCTCTAATCTTCTGCTCGAACTCTTATCAATGGCGAATGCAAATATGATTCTTCACGTTACTGCTCGTATGATTCCAGGTGCAGATTTCCAAAACAGGGTACAAATCAAGGACAACAACAGGGTAGCCAATGCTGATATTCCCGTCAATCGCCAAAACAGGGTTTTTGAGCAACTGATTCAATACATGAAGGCACATCCCCTATATGGAGCTTACTTTTGTGACACGGTGATGTACCCACCGGTGTTGTGTGAATGGTGGTACACCTGCACTGCTAATGAGGAAAAGACTGCCCTCACTGGCACGTATAATGATGGTAGACAGACGATCACCATCACTGAGGAGACGATACGCGCAACCCTACTACTTCCCACCATTGCGGAAGCAGGTGAAGGAGGATTCCAGGCCAAACTGACTAAACAGCAAGCTCGAGCTGAGGCCTTTCCCTTGATTGGTCAGCCTGAAATCCAAGGAGTAATTCAGTACAAATTCTTTACTGGGAAATGGAAGTTTTTATTTTCCAGTATCACAAGGTGTTTGGGGGGTAAATCTGGCAGTTTGGATCAGATGAATGAATTTGAAACTCATCTGTTTCATTCCATGGTAACGGGTCGCAGAATCTCTTATTCACAACTATATTTTGAAGAGATTCTCTCCCTTGCGTGGAAAACAAAACGACCGAATGATGTTCCATTCATTCGTGTCCTTTCACTGAGTTTTGAGGAGGCTCTGGGAAAAGCAGTCTATGAGCAGCTTGAACAAACCTTTTATGTATGCTCTCTTCCCAGGCTGACTCCAAAGATTTTCACCTACATCAATATCACTGAGGCTGAGCCAGGGTTAACCCCAGTTATGCTTCAGTGGATTGATAATCCTTTTATCGATCATGAACTCACTGAGTCTGACCAGTCAGACTCAGATGGTCAGCCCGAAAGAATTGGCGGACAATTGGAGGCAAATATTCCTGCTGTCGATGCTGAGGTGGATATGGGTGGGGCAGGGCACGATGAGGCTGACTCAGGTATGGATATCAATCTTTCTCTTCCTCAGTCTGAGAGTATCCCCTCTCAGTCTGAGCAGTCCACTCCGCACCTTGATGTCTTAGCTACTCAAGCGACCAATCTGATGAACTCACCCAGTTCATTTGAAAAAGCCCTCACATCAAGCCCCACTAAAAATCAAGCACTAATGGATTCACTTTTCCATGAGGCTGAGAGTTCTAAACTCCCCTCCAGTGCTGTAGATCAGACCAGTCTCCCTCTGCTAGAGCCAGAGCTGGATCTGACTATCATGACTACCCAAAGCCCCCCTAGAGTAGTCAACTTGGAGAAACACGCTGCTGCTGCCACACTGACACATGTGGAAAGCATTGAAGACGATATTCCACTCCTGAATATCCCTGTACCTAGTATGGGACCACCCCCCTCATTTTCAATGCCATTCTCAAAGGCTATTTTCACTAGCTCTGTGCTAGTTCACGAAAAGGTACCATCAAATCTCCCACACTCTTCTGCACAAGTTGTCAATGCCTCACTTCCCAAACTGAGTGAGGTACAGACTTCATATTCTATGGCTAAGGATCATTCTCCTAAACAACAAGGAGGGAGTGAAGTTGTACCACCTGTTTCAATCCCTTTTGTTACTATTCTCCCTCAGTCTGAGGTTGCTTTGACTGTCCCTGTGCTGTTACAAGCCATTAAGGACATGTCAACTCAGTTTGATGTCAAGCTGAGTGCAATGCAGACTGAGTTACAAGCTTTGAAATGTCATAATACTGAAGAGATGAAGGAGTTGAAGGGAATGGTGTTGAAGCTGACTTCTGAGATCAGCATGCTGAGAAAGGGGAAACAAGTTGCTGAAGTTACACCAGGGGATGCTCAGACTCAGGGGGAGAAAACAATTATACCAACTGATGAGTCTGAACTCCCCCAGCAAAATTTGAAAAGAAAGATGGATGAAGGGGAGAAGAAGTACTACAAGACCACTAGATTCAATCTGAAAACTGGTCAGTCTGAAGTGTTTTATGAGACTGACTACAGTGACCTTTCAAGCAGTGAATCTGAGAAAGAAGATAAGAAAGGAAAAGGCAAAGTTGGAAATGTTGGAACTGACAGTGATACTGACCCACCAACTGAGGAAGAGATTGAAATGGAAGAGCCCCCAACTGTACAGACTGAGCAAGAGCTTGAAATCAAGAAAAGACAAGATGAAGTTGAGAAACTGGCTAAGCTTCAAAGATATGCTCACAATTCTTGAATGACTGTTGAGCAATACAAAGAGTATGTCAAAGGGCTGTATATGGAGAAATTTGATGAAAATCCACAAGACCAGTCTATGAAAGCAGCTGAGACTCTTGAAGCTGAGATGAAAGAAGAGGAGGAGTTGGCTATTGAAGAAGAACAGCTGAGGGTAGAAGCTGACAGATTAATGGCTAAACAGGTGTTGAGAGAAGAAGCAAGACTTGACTATATTGAGTCAAACTTTACAATGAGAAGGAACAAGAATAAAATCCAAAACTTAGACTGTGTTGATACTGGAGGATCTGACCTCATGCTAGTTTGTTATCATAAAGAGGGATCCTTTAGGGTTGGAGTACACAGAATGCACACATTGGGGTTAGAAGAATGGAAAGAGATTGCCAGTCTGAGCTCAGGAATAACTAAATTTGCTCACATAATGGATGTAAGAAGAGAAGCTGTCTCAAATGTCAATGTAGCCCATGTGCTGAAGCTGATGTCAGATGAGGATTATAGGGCATTTTGTACTATCCATAGGGTGAGAGCTGGGGCTAAATCTCTTGGTCTGGAAACAAGCTATATGCATCCTGTTCCAAAAGGGGTCATATTTGAAGACAAGACTTATGTGAAGACTGAAAGACATGAGGGCTTGTGTTATGTTGATTGTGGGGGAGAGGAATGTTTCCAAGCCAAAGACAGATTAAATATGGCCTCCATCTACCATTGCATTGCTCTGCTTAGCGAATGTGAGTCTGATCAATGTCTTCCCTTCCGAATGAAGCTGATTAGTTGGTTATTCAATAACCTTAGAAGAATTGAAGAAATGGGGACTTTGATGGATAAGGTGGATCTGATCAAGAAAGAGTATCAAATGCTATTCCATAAATCTGATGCTGAAATGGAAAAGCTACTTGATTGGAAAACTGAGAGGCTGAAATGGGCAAAGGAAGTGAACAAGCCTACGTCATGGGAAGTGCCTTTGAAGAAGAAAAGATCTGTCAAGAGGAGGAAGTCATGTGTGTTATGTATTTTTTTTTTCACAAACAGTTTTAAGTAAACAATTTTTGTTTGTGTTTATTTTTGGTGCATGAATTGTAAAAGACTTTAATTCAAACAGATAGGGGGAGATTGTTGGGAAAATAAACGATTTAACCCAAGTTAATAAATCTGTTTATTAAAGTCTTAGTCTGAGTGATTTGAGTCTGAGTGACTCTGAGTCTGAGTGACTAAAAGCGACTAAGGCATTATGAAGCTGACTACTCAGCTTCATAATGAAACGTAATGCTTTATTTTAGGTATGTTAGTTAGATAAAATCTTCTATCCTTTTAGAAGATTTACTAAGATTCATACTTATCAAGCTCACTATTATTATGTATAAATAGTGAGCTTGAACTTTGTAATCGTTGCACCTTTCTATGAAATATAACTGTGTGTTATTTTCATTGTTTCGTTATTATATTTCCGTTATAGTAAACTAAAGAAACTGACAACTTGATCAATTCGTAACAATTAACGTCTAAATACTTATTTGTAATTGATTAGCTAGTGTTTGAGATCTTATTGAGACCTAACATTAGTTGTTCAAAATATGAAGTTTTTTTCTTGAAGCATCTTCATTGTTGTTATCTTGAATGCGTAGAGTCTTGATTTGATCTTCAATCGCAACTTTGGATTTCATGAGAGTAGCTTGTTGTAATCTTTGATACTTTTGTATCTAAAGATAAGTTGCTTGAAGAATCATTTTCTTTTCTCTTGAAAGCTCGACCTTGATGTTGTATTGAATATGTCAATAATGAAGTGTTTCCGAAGGTCTTGCTCTTTGAAGAAGTCTTAAGAACCTAGTCACCCAAAAGCTCTTTTTGGCGAACCTTGAATGATAGTCTTAACGATCTCCTCCTTTATCTTCGTGATCTTCAAATTCAACTTTATATTTCATCAGAGTAGCGTATGAATCTTTGTATTGCGGAAAGAACATTTGAAAGTTGACTTGAATAATCTTTTATTTCAAACGGAAGTTGAATGTATAGTTGAAGTCTTTGATTTCTTGATTCCGATGTAGACCAACATTCAATTCCTTTGACCATTTGAATCATAAAGTGGAACACTCCCCCTTAATTGAGAAGTTTCACTTTATCGTTCAACTTGTAGAAGCTTGATTATTCTTTGTTTGAAGCTTCTTTTGATTGAACAATCGTTTCCAAATTGCATGACGTTTTGATTTTTCATTTAGCTCCCACTCAACACATACTTGTAATCAACTATCCGAAAGTTGATGTGTTACTTCGTTGTAGCTTGATGATGAACAATCTTCTTTGTTTGTATATTTGTCAAGTTGTCGCTTCTATTTATTCTTGAAAATTTAAATCTTGATCATTTAAATTCTCCATGAAGCTTGTACATTATACTCTTATTCTTTCCAAACTTGGTTTAGTTGCATTTATTTTCCATTGTGAGAACCCATCTTTTCTTTCACAAATCCCATTACTTCAAAAAATTTCATTCTTTGGGTTTTTCCCCTTAGTACACGTTCTTCCCCCTCATGATGATTATGACTTGTTGTAATCATCATGTAAACATGTATTACTTCGTGACAAAACGAGACATACTCCTCCAAATATCGGAATTTGAGAAAAATATCCTTCCAAACCGAACGTGAAATCCAAAACACTTCCCAAAATGTCTTTCTTCATGATATAAAATTTGATGGTGAAAATCCCTTAAAAGTTGAAAGAAAATTTCTCAATGCTGAAAATTTGAAGAAAAAGCCGGATAATCTTGGCCCGTGGCATCTCACGCTTGTACAATCGTTTTTCTGAAACTTGTTGAATTCGCTTTAAATTTCGATTCCGGAAATATAAATCTCGTATTTTTCCGATGCTTGAATCTTTTCAAAATTCGTCGCGTAAGCTTAACCGGTATCCGAAAACTGTCAGAAAAAATAAAATTTACTCTCTTTAAAAAAGTTCTTACTTTTCGATTTCGTCTCTAACGTGAAAATGTGGAATCGCAAAACTTCACTTTTTTTTTTTTTTGGTAAAATCTCGAAACTCTCGTTTTCCACTGATCTTGATCTTTTGTGCTCGTTGTAAACACCTCTCTGTTCAGATGACTTGTAATCTTGGTCAAATGACAATGTGTTTGAATGCCTCCTATTCATGTATGATGAAATATTGTCCGAATGCCTCCTATTCGTGTATGATGAAACGATGGTCGAACTATCTTATCCGTGTATGAACAAAACCCAATCGAATCAGTCTATTAGTGTATGTAGGAAATTCATTCGAACTAACACTTAGAAAATTTTCAAGATTGGATTAACCTTTGACGTATACGTGTAAATCACCGTGTTCGATCAAGCCAAAATCAAGTCCATGCCCAGATTGTCTATTTGTTCCAACACTTAGTCATTATCTAAAAATTTCCTTATTCGAATACGCTTATTCGAATCTTCTTATTCGAATGATTCTATTCGAATACTCTTATTCAAATCTTCAAACCAATCTTCAAACGAATACAAACTATCTTCAAACGAATATATCTATTCGATCTTCTTTTCAAAGTATACGAATTAATCTTCAAACGAATACAAACTATCTTCAAACGAATAAGCAATTCAACTTCAAAATGAACAAACACGAATACACTTCCTATTCGTGTTAGTTGAAAACTTATTCGAATGATGCTATTCGTGTAGACTTATCCGAATTGAGCTATTCGTGTTAGTTAAAAAACTGGTCGAATTGAGCTATTCGTGTGACTCTGGTCAAATGATCTTATTCGAATAGATCCTAGTCGAATCTCTACTCGAACAAAGTGTTTTCGAGCACCCCGCTCTGATACTAATTGTTGGGTTTGATCGGTTTAGAGAGAGAAAGTTAATATAGAGAGAGAAAGTAGATTCAACATTAAGCTCCAAAGGTTTCCTTAATCACACCCCACACTCCTATTTATAGGAGTGTGGGGGCTTTACAAAGACTTCCTAATTATTACAATTATGCTCCTAATAACAAATACAAATACAATGTTATGAATATTCTATTCCTAACAAACCTTCCTTTATACCTTTGAAACACATGTAGATTCGGCTGAAATAGATTTGAACATCATGGAGTTCCTCAACATTCAAGTGACGAGTTGATCCTGGATTAGACTGTAAAACAGCTTGTCTGTACTACCACAACCTTGTATAATGTTCAATCAAACCTCCCTCATGATCAAAAAGAGCCATTTGCTTAGCTCTGTTACACTGACCCATGCTAATATCAATAATATACCTCTCTCTGATTTCAGAAACCATGAACCTCAATGTTAGAAAATGGTTGTCAACAATCTCTTTTGCAAATCTAGCTGCTATTCATATATATGTAACCAAAGAACCATAGTTAAAGTTCCTTCCACAGTTGTGACCTGGGATTAATGACTTGATTTGGAAAGATCTATTAGTGCTTATCTAGGATGCCCAGAGTCTAAAAGGACAGTTATGAGCCTTCTTTTTACCTCCTTCTCCATTAGATGTTTGCTTTTTCTCTGCTAGGATTCTAGCATCTTTGACTTTCTTCCTTAATTTGGCATTTGCACATCTGCCTTCTTCAAGATTTTTACCACACAAAACCAACAAACACTTTTGATCACTCTTTAAATACAACAACTGATACCCCTTTGAAGCCCCATAGTTAGCCAATGCAATCCTAAGTTGCTCAGGGTGTTCATACCTCATACCAAGAACATGTCTCATACTATCCCATGGGCTATCTGGATCATGAGCAGGATACTTAATATCTTTCTTAACCTTAAACCTATCATCTAATTCATCATCATCAGGATCTTCAAGTGGTACATCATCACTGTTTGGAACAGGGTCAGACTCATAGTTAACATACCCTAGATTCCCACATAAACGTGTTAAGAATGGGTCATCAACACAACGTTTTTTAATTACTACATTCCCTTCCCCCCTCAAACTCACCTTTCACAAACTCCTCTAAAATTGGGTCTTTTCCTGTAACAGCCTCCTCATTTTCAGTTTCATAGTCAAACTCATCAACTAAACGTACATCATTTGCAACATACTCTAAGATATCATACCCATCATGTTCAACATACATATCTATTTCATAACCATTTTGATAACCTAAACTAACAAATTCAATTATACCTTCATCATTTGAAACTAATTTTATGCCTTTAGAAAGAGGAATGCTAGGAAGACAAACTAACAAACTAACAAACTATGGATTTGAGGAACAATACATAACATTTTGACAACTTCTTTTAGGTTTGTAAAACTCATACCTTCGAATTGAATATCATCAATGACTGTAACATTACCTTTCAAATACCTCAACGGATTTGGAAAGAATAAACCTTCGTGATGCAAAGAAACAACCAAGTTCTGGACCGATTCACTCATATTTGTGTCAAATCAGGGTTTTCAATTTGGGGGTGATATTAGGGTTTTCGATTTGGGAAGTAAATGTGAGTAAATGAGAGGGATGGGAGTTAAAAAATAAATAAATAACCTTTAACCGGTTGTATCAGTTACGTGTAGGCAACAAGTCAATTTTCTGACAAAATGGATTATCGTGAGAGGTAATTTGAAACTTATTGGGTTATAACGGTATTAAAAAAGATCAAGAATTATAATGATACATCGTAAAAATTTGTTGATAATAAATGACCTTAATCTTAAAAAAAAAAAAAAGAAGGCATAAATGTAAAAGAGCATGTTAACTATGATTAGATGAAAAAGGTAACTTTTTAGTTTAGTCAAATCGGGTTGGGTTAACGTGAAAAACTGTTTTTTTTTGGTTAAACTTAATAAATAATTAGTGTGCATGTTAACTATTATTAGACTAGATGGTTATATTATTGTAATAACAGATTTGTTTTAATATTGTGTTTAAGAGGATGAATACTTTGAATAATCCTTGGCTGATTATCAACATGTTTAAAGAATCAAGCCATTTCCTTTTTTGCTAATTAAGTTTCACTCAACAGGTCGAAGTCCTTGAGTGAAAATAACATGGGTCCTCTAAACCCAAATTATGATATGTTCAATTGTTCTAACCTGTACATGTTCATCTGAAATTCCATTTCGGGTCATGATCTCTGAAAACAATTTTGTTCATCGAGTCTCTACGTAATTCCAAGTCACATTATTACACTATAATTCATATCACATTTCGATATTGATCACCATATATTTTAATAATCTAACTCCAACATATAACAAAGATACCATATCTCTTTAAACATGTGTTTTCACCCTAAACTCTTGGATCTAGATAGCTTTTCTGGTTCTCAAAAGTTGGAGTTCATTCATATAAATATACATTTATTGTCATTTGCTATAATTTATACTTTATAATATAATCTATTTATATATCTGGTAATCTTGACCCGTGCGATGTATGAGTTTTGATTTTAATTTTTTTATTTTATTTGTGTTTGTTTAGTGTTGATTTTAGTTTGATGTCAAGTTCTTTTAATTTTAATTCGATAAAGTTGTCATATTAGTTTTAATTATACAATTCAAATTTCATAAATAAACATAAAAATTCAATTCATCAAAAATGCTTAAAGATTTGTTCATATATATCACAATTGTAGTTCAAGTTTTATTTTTTCTAAAATTACATAATTATCTTTTGTATAATTGCACACTAAATTTAAACTCAAGAAATTATCTTAAACAAAAATTTATAACAATTTTCTTTTTATCACCTTTTAAGTCTAAAAGATCTTATTAGATTTGAAGATAAATTTATAATAAAAATGTTTCTTCATAAAAAAATTTATTTGTATATACTAAACAATTGAAACGAAAAATAAAAACAAATTGGTCCATAATTACAAAAGCATGTGTTGCTTGTCCTAAAAACAGAATATGATAAAAACTATGATAAAGAAGATACGTCTTAAAGAATATTATTGTCATTACCGTCTCCCACTTTCATTTCATTTTATTGTTTGGTTTTTAAGATAATCTTAATAGATTGGGTTTTAAATAACTTAATAAATACTCTTAAACAAAATATATAAATATTTCCTTTTTGTTACATTGTTTAAAATCAGATTGTGTTTGAAGAAATAATGAAAAACCTATTTCTTGATAAAGAAATGCATATATATATATATATATATATATATATATATATATATATATATATATATGTGTGTGTGTGTGTGTGTGTGTGTGTGTGTGTGTGTGTGTGTGTGTGTGTGTGTGTGTGTGTGTGTGTGTGTGTGTGTGTGTGTGTGTGTGTGTGGATCGTTTGAGTTAGATAAACTCAATACACGTTAACGAAAGATCTTGATCTATCAAAAAAGTTTAGCAGCGGATAAACATTTTGATAGTATAAGTTTAACGATTAAACAAATATTGTATAAAGATAATGAATGAGCAATAATGTTTGTCGAATATTAAGTCTCAATATATTAATCACAAAAGAAAGATTAACAAACGTGTGTCTCCTAGTACAAGGATCTATGTATATATAGACCTTGAGGCTAAACCTAGCTAAACTAGGAAACATCTAAAATAATTACAATTGTATTCTAATTACAATTGAGAACCTTGCGGAAGAGGATAATTACAAAACATTCCATAATTATCTAAAACTTTACCAGTAGTAGTAACTAGAAGCGGGCAGTAGTAACGAGTTGTTGCAGTAGTAACCACCAGTTGTTCTTCAGGAGTATTAACTAAGCCATAGTAACTCTCTTCATCTTCAAGTAGTATTATCTTTAATAGTAAACACCAACAGTACTAATCAGCAGTATTAATGAAGTTACAAACAGTTTTAATCCCAACAATCTCCCCCTAACTTGAACTTTTATATCACATTAAAGTAATAAGTTTTTAACAAGTTCAATACATGATGATTACAAAACACTCAGTTACTTTCTCTAATTTTAGTTTCCCTTTCTTCCTTTAGCTTTGTTTGTTCTTCATTACGTTGAAGTACCATCCTCTAAACTAAATCATGTGCCATCTAGGATGTTTTTATTACATACAACCTAATTGTGATCATCTCATGAAGAGTTCCAAAATCCAGATTATACCTTCTATCAACCAAGTAGAATCTCATGGCACCATGTTTTCTAACAATGGAGTGAACTCCACTTCTTTCATAGAGGAACCATCTGATAAATGGATTATGAGCTCCTCATCTGTGGAATACTGTACTTACAATTTCTACTTCAGGATCAAACATTCCATTCAACCAATCAAGAGCAAGATCTATGCCTGAACAAGTACCTCTATTTTGAGAGTACTTTCTAACACCAATGTCATACAACTTTTGCACATCTTGTCTTGAAAACTCCTTGATCATCCTGTAGAAAGCTGGCATTACATATTTCTTCTGATCAGCTCTTGTCACCAAGTAAGTTGTCTTATTAGCACCTCCAATATACTCCTAGTCAATGATTTCTGGAAGATCCATAGCCAGAGGTTCAACATGTATTACCTCTTCATGCACAATTAGAGCAGAACAATCATCTTCGGAAATTTCAACATCTCCCTTTTTCTCTACTATTGATGAAGAATAAACTAGAATAAATTGAGTTGATGTTGTTCTTGAATCATCAATAGATACCTCAGTGTGAGTAGATTCAACTGCAAGTTGCTCCTTTTCTATTGTAGTTAAAGCAGCAGTTGTTTTTGTTTCTACTCTAGGCTTTTTATTTGGTACTTTTGAAGCAAATGACTTCTTTCTCTTGGCTGACTAACAGATTGAGTAACCAAAGGATTTGGAATTAACTGACCTTGAGATGTAAACACTGTTGCTCCAAACTCGTGTGCTCTTTTGATCAGTCTCTCCATTTCATACCTCTCTTGCTGTTCAAATTTAATCAATCTTGCATCATCTTCTTTATCCTTCTTCCTATCCTTCTCAACTAAACTAAGGAGGTTTCCAAAATTCATAGGTCCTAAGGATTTTCCACTGTAACCCTTAGAATTCAAGTAGTTCGTGAATTTCTGCTTATCACTTACCATCTTTTACTTCTTTACTTGCTTCTTCACCACCCAATTAGACTTCTTTGCTTCATCACCCTTTTTAATCTTGGCTAATTCTCTATTGTATTCAGCTAGCAAAAATAGTCTTTCTTTCTCCAATTTTTCAATTCTATCAAGATCAGCCTGTTGAAGTTGATCATGTACTTCCCTGGAAGTTGCAGGATCTCCTCCAACATCCACAGTCTCCGAAGCTAATTGAAGTGCAACTAGCTCATCCAATTCGATTTTCTTTGAAGCTTCAGATGTTTTCTTGTCTTCCACCACTAACATACCTTTATCCTTATCTTTAATTGCAGAGTCAGATGGACTAATCCTTCTTCCCCCAATATAGTGTGGTCTGGGTATGTTGATTTGACTTGTATTTGGAGGAATGATGGGAACAACTCTATACCTTGCATTAGGATCTAGAACATAGTCTTCCCCTTCAACTATTCTTGATGCTTGATCTTCAGTTGGAATAGATATTCCCTTTTGTTTGGGTCTTTGGGCTTTTTTTTATCTTCCTCTTCTGAATGATTTTCCTCTTGATATTAAGTAACTTTGCAGCAAGAGTCTTTTCCTCCACAGATGGTTCAACTGTAGGAGTTTCAGTTGCAGTGGGAATGATGGTAGGATCTGTAGTAGGAATGGTGGTAGGATCTGCAGTAGGAATGGAAGTTATTGTTGTAGCTTTAGTAAGAATGACAGTAGGAATAATCACATTAGGAATGGTGACTTCTTCAATAGTAACTATTGTAGAAACCACTTTAGTAGAAATATGCTCAGGGACTACAGTAGAAACTACAGTAGAAACAATTCCATAAACTTTAAGAATGAAAGTTTGGCACAATTCCATCAATTCCAAGTTTGTGTATTCATGTATGTCCTCACCCCTTTCCTGTTGAGTACCAACACGTGGAAGATCATAGGAAGGAACAGAGGGAGCCTTTTGCCTAGCAGAATCTTCTTCCTCCCCCAAGGTTTCTTGGCGCCTGGGTCCACTTTCCAATGCTGCCTCAAAAGAAGCATCAGCAGATAGTGTTGTAGTTGGTTGGGTCTTAAAGCCTGTCAAACTGGCTTGTGCTTCACTAGGGGAAGCAGAAGCAGTTTGAGCCCTTCCAACATGGTCATCCCTCTCCTTAAAGACCATCTCATTGAGCTTGGGAAAGAGCTCATTGTGTTCCCATTGAAAATCCTCACCTGGAGATTGTTCAGGTAAAGTGGTAGTAATAGAAGGGGTAGGGGTAGGTTTATACACAAGAGTATGAGGAATTCTATTTGCCTTTCTTGAAAACTGTGCAACAAGTAGAGGGGTTCGAAGAGGTTGTGAAGCAGATGAGATTATAGGTTCAGTCACAATAGTGGTGACAGTAGTAACTGGAGGAGCACTTACAGTAGGAACTGTAGAGGTACCCTCAGTAGAAACAGGAGTAGTACTTACAGTAGGAACTGTAGAGGTACTCTCAGTAGACATGGGGACATATGTGGGTTCAAACACAGGCTGAGTACCCTGTCTCTCATCTGTAGAAGAAGTTACTCCCACCATTGTAGAGAAAAATGGGGTAACATGGTTAGAAAAACCTTTGTTTTGCCTTTTCATGTTTGCAAAAACTTTCTTTCCATGAGATTTGGCTGGAAAAACAGTTTTGGATCTTGAAAGATCCATTATCTCACAGTTTATAATATGTTGTATGAATCTTGGATACATCAGAAAATTTGATATGTATGTCCCAAGTTCCATAACATGCCATCAAAGATTAATTTTGAAAACTTGAATGTTTGGTTTGTAGCAAGACAGACCATGGTTGTAGCCAAAGAACGACTTGCTTCATTTCATCCAGTTCGTTTTTGAGATATGGACTGTTGTAGAGTATGCATTAAAAACTTCCATTGAGGGGACAACAAAGATTTTTGAAATGTTGTTGTTGTAAGAGTCCCCTCATAGCCCATTCTTTGAAAATTTTCATAAAGAGTTTGATTGGGTAAAGTGGATATACCATCTGCATCTTGCAGTTGAGGATAGACCTCAGTGTGGCTTCTGAAACAGTGATTTTAGTGCCATCTACAGTGGTAGTGATTACAGGAACTTCTTGTTCTGAAGATACAGCAGCAGTTCTCCAAAATGTCCTTATATGTTCTTCATGAATTTCAGGACTTACAGTTAAAGCAAAATTTATGTGTGAATTAGACAGGAAATCAATGTTTTGGTGAAATTCTGCATTAGCTTTGATTTTGAACAAATAAGCAACCACATTGTGGCCGTCGATGAACTTAAGAGATGCCATTGTTGTTTTGAGAAAGAAATTTCAGTTGCAACGGTTTTGAGAAAAATTAGGGTTCTTTCAATTTGGGAATTATGAAAATTTGATTTTTAGAAAGAAACTCTTTCTATAGGCCCATTAGTGTAACAAGTTGGACATGTTGGACTAGACGCGCGCCAGATTTTAAAAGATAGGTCCAATTGTTAACTGTCACGTGTATAAAGTTAGTTTCAACTTGATGTTTGACTTGTCAACGCAGTATTAACAAAATAACTTATTAATTAAGAATTACCCTGTAGTACTAACCGTTGCAGTATTAACATATTTGACCGTAGTAATGAGGAAAGCAGTAATAATGACAAAACGGGCTGTATTAACCAATCTTGTAGTATTAATGGAATTACTTACAATATTAATCAGTGAGTTCGTAGTAATGACTTTACTAGCAGTACTAACCATTCAAGCAGTATTAACAAAACTACTGGCAGTATCAATGAGTCATGCAGTAGCAATGATAACACTAGCCTTACTAATAATACTTAGTCAAATTTGTTTCTACTGTTAATGTTGCAGTAGTAACATAGTGCAAAACTAAATAGTAAAGCACTGTTTCAAGTTAAGGTTACTATTGCTTGCTCGAAGGGACATTTATTGAGATATTAAGGGACCAAATTATACAGTTTATTCCATGTTGATCATGCCAATACTAGTAATCAAGAATGTAAATCTTCCCATATCAAAAGCTTTTGTGAGAAGATCAACAAACTAATTATCAGTATGGACCTTTTCAACATGAATCAACTTCTTTTCATTGCAGTCTCTTATGAAATGGTAACTAATCTCAATGTGCTTGGTTAAAATATCTTTCACATACTTAGACTGGCTGATGAATAGACAATCCGACTTCTGTTTGACTTGAAGACCAAGAAAGAAGGTCAATTCTCCCATGGAGCTCATCTTGAACTTATTGTGCATTGGATGTTTTGCACAGAGCATCTTTGGTGGAGCCAAAGATGATGTCATCCACATATATTTGGACAAGTATGATGTCTGAGTGAACTTTCTTGATGAAGAGTGTCTTGTCAATAGTACCTCTTTAGTTGTGCTTTAGAAGGTAGTCTGAGAGTGTTTCATACCAAGCTCTTGGTGCTTGATGAAGCCCATAGAGAGCTTTGTCCAATTTGTACACCAAGTGAGGATTTTGAGGATCCTCAAAGCCTATAGGTTGTCTGACATAGACTTCTTCTTCTATGAGGCCATACAGAAAGGCACTCTTCACATCTATTTGAAAAACTTTGAAGCCCTTGAATGATGCATAAGGAAGGAATATTCTGATAGCTTCCATCCTTGCTACTGGTGCAAATACATCTTCATAGTCAATTCCTTCCTCCTGTGTGTATCCTTGAACTACCATCCTTGCCTTGTTCTTGATTACTATTCCTCTTTCATCCTTCTTATTCCTGAAGATCCACTTAGTTCCAATGACTTTCTTTCCTCTTGGTAACTGAACCAGTTTCCAGACATCTTGGATTTTAAATTGAAGCAGTTCTTCTTGCATTGCCTCAATCCAGTTTGGATCTAGAAGGTCCTCTTGGACTCTCTTTGGTTCAAGCTGTGATAAGAAACATGCATACAAGCATGTGTTCAGATCTTTGTGAGGTTCCTTCTGTGGCTTGGTTTGACTCCTTGTTTGCATGGAGATGTCAAAGTCACCCATTACTTGAGTTATGGGGTGGTTCTTGTGGATTCTTAAAGTAGGAACCTTTTCCACCCTTATGGAAGTATCTAAGTTAGTATCATTGAGCTCTAGCATCTCATATCCAAAGGAAGGAGGGCCAGTGCTTTGAGGGGTACTCTTGAGAGTGAATACCTCATCTTCAATATCTTCATCAGCTACTAATTGTTCCTCCCCATCTGAATCAACTTCTATCTTTCGAGGTACTCCATTGGATCTTGTGGCAGATGTAGAACTTGGAGTACTTGGGTTTTTGGTGTTGCTTTCTTCAGTATTACTGTTGCTATCATCAACTACTTTGGGTGAAACTTCTTCTTCTATCTCCTTGTCAATAGTATCATAAATTTTCAGAGGATCTTCTGTGGAGATGGGAAGATAGACATATTCCATCACATCCAATCTTTCAGCTCCAGTAACTATTGGAGTAGGTGGTGTAGCAGTAGAAACATGTGAAGTACTAACAAATGATGGTTGTGTGAATTCATAGTTGAAGTCCAAAGACTTTGTTAATGCATCAATATCAAACAACTAGTTTGGTCCTTGGCCTTGTGTGTTGGGGGTGCTTTCATTGAAGTTAACAGTAGCACTTTCTTCAATAATGCTTGTCCTATGATTGTAAATTCTGTAGGCTTTGCTCTGTGATGAATAGCCAACAAAGTAACCAACATCTGCCTTGTTTTCAAACTTACCAAGATAGTCCTTTGAGTTTAGGATTGTACAAGGACATCCAAATACTCTTAAGAAACTTATGAGGGGCTGTCTCTTATGCAATAGTTCATATGGAGGCTTGTTTTGTGACTTCACCAACAATACTCTATTTTGCACATAGTAAGCAGTATTAACTGCTTCTGCCCAGAAGAAGATGGGTAATTTTGAGTCTGCTAACATATTTCTTGCAGCTTCAATGAGAGTCCTATTTCTTCTTTCAGCATCTCCATTTTGTTGTGGAGTCCTTGCTGCACTGAATTGTCTTTCAATGCCCTTATTCTCACAAAAGTCATTCATCACACTATTCTTGAACTCTGTCCCATTATCACACCTAATCTTCTTAACCTTCAGGTTGATTTTATGTTCAACTTTAGTGATGAAAGAGATGAGTAGCTGACTGGTCTCATATTTTGTTGCTAGGAAGTACACCCATGTATATCTTGTATAATCATCAGTGATTACAAGACAATATAACTTTTTGGCTATACTCTTTACATTGGTGGGACCAAAGAGATCCATATGAAGTAAATGTAAAGGTGTAGTAATGGTTTGACTTCCTTTGATTTGTGAGAAGATTTGTGTTGTTTTTCCTTCAAACATGCAACACAATTATCTTCAAGTGAGAATTGCTTGTTAGGAAGGCCTCTGAGTAGATTTGATTTGACCAATTGATTGATGTTCTTGAAGTTCATGTGACACATCCTCCTGTGCCATAGTGTGGATTCATCAATTGTTGCTTTGGAAACAGGAAACAAAGCAATTTACTACTCCAGTTGGGAAGATCTTGGACAAGTCAAAGCAATAAACATTATCCTTTCTTGGTGTTCTTAGCAGTACTTTGCTCTCATCAATTACATATCCAGGATCCATGATTAAGCATTCTTTAGCTTTGAAGATTGTAGTATTCTCCTTGTCACACACTTGTGACACACTTAGTAAGTTGTACTGTAGCTGTTGAATATAGAAGACATCTTCAAATCTGATTCTTCCATTGCTTACAGTACCTTTGCCAGTTATCTTTCCTCCTTTTGGATTTCCTCCAAAAGCAACATATCCTCCATTGAATGGTTCAAAGTTTTGAAGACATGATATGTTTCCAGTCATATGCCTGGAACAACCACTATCTACATGTCAACTGCTATATTCCTTAGTTGTTGGTTGTTCCTGCACATTATGAAGAAACATTATTTCCTTTTGGGAACCCAAGCCAAGGTTGACTTGGGTTTACCCATCTCATCAAAGTAATTCACCTTCCTTTGAATTAGATTTTCAAAATCAAGTGGTGCAGGTGGTTCAGTTACTTTGATCTTTGGTCTCCAAACCTTATTAGTTGTTTTTCTTAAAGATGCAGTATTAAAAGATTTATTCTTAACAGTATTAACAGAGTTAGTTTTGGCAAACTTTCGTTCTGCAGTATTAATAGATGCAGTAATAACATGATTCTGTTGTGCACTATTAATAGTTGCAGTATTAACACCATTCTGTTTTGCAGTCTTAACAGACACAGTAGTAACACAATGTTGTTTTGCAGTATTAACCTTTGTAGTATTAACACAATTCTGTTTTGCAGTATTAACACGTGCAGTATTAACTCTGTTTCTACTGTGTTTTGAAACATGTGAATTTTTAATACTTTTTCTACTTTTTGCTTTATTAACAGAGTTATACTTTGCAGTATTAACTTCATTAATACTGTGTGTGGCAGAATTTCTTTTAGACTTATTAACAACTATAGGTTTGGATTTTTGAACAGATTTTCCATGATTTTGAGATGATTCAAACTTGGTATTATAATCCCAATATGAAACACACTTTTACATGTCTTTTAAGAATTTGGTCTTTTTGAGCTTGTAACTGGTTCTGGTTTCTTTGATTTCCTCTACTATCAATGTGAACCCAAGAATTTTCTTTTTCTTTAAGACCTTTAGTGTTTTTACAACAGTTGCAGTCATATTTAATTTCTTTCTTTACCTGTGGAGTAGGCACCATGGTCACTAGACTTTGTGAATACTGCTGAGTAACTCCTTCAATTGTGATCAAATGATTTTCAAGAGGAATATCATTGTTTTTCACAATCTTCAGTTTACTCTCTTCCACTAAGTCCTCAATCAGAACTTCTTCATAGTTGATTGGATTAACTTTGAATGATTCTGTTGGTGGTGACTGAGTTATAGGAATCCTAGGTTTTTCTAATGATGGAGGAATTTAATTGTGATTGAATGAAGGGGAAACTTCTTTATAACCTATTCCTGTTTTTTCTTTACCAATGATTTGATTTTGAATAAGGTTATTTACAGTTTTTGAAGCATATTATAATTTTCCTACATTCGATTCAACTTTTTCTTTCTCCTCGGTGATTCTTTTAATTTCCTCCCTAGCTTCCTTAAGTTTCACTAACAAATCATCTCTTTGCCATTCTACAAATTTATTCTTTTCTTGATAGCTTAATTCATTAGCTTTGTAAGATTTAATTTGTGTTTCTAGATTTTCTATTCCCCTAGAGGTTGATATTCTTTGTTCTTCTAATGTTTTAATGGTGTCACAAATAAGTTGATTATGATTCTTATACTTAAGCATAACATCTTTACATTCAGAAGAACATAGTTTAGAATTTACCTCAGCTGTGAGAGATGATGATGATTCAGAGTCCTTGGAAGTTGTTGTAACTGCCATAAAAGTCTTATTTTCTTCATATTCTTCTGAAGCTTCACTCCAATCAAAGCCAAAAGCATCATCAGGAATGGCACTAGTAACAGATGCAGTAGGAACATCAACTGCAGTAGTAACAGTTTCTACAGTAGAAACCATATCTGCAGTAGAAACCACATCTTCAGTAGAAACTATATATGCCATTAATGCTCTGTTTTGAATGGTCTCTTCAGCAAGATCGCTCCAATCATATCCAAACACATCTTGAGTGATCAAGGCAGTTGATGTACTCTCTTGATTTTTCCTAGAGTTGTTGGATTTTGATTTGTTTTTTCATTCTCTTGCAAAGTGTCCTGGTTCACCACAATCAAAGCACTTGACTTTGCTTTTATCAAATCCAACCCTATCATTGTTTCTAGAAGTGAATCTTCTTCCAGTTTTATTCACAAACCTTCTTGCCCTCAATGATAGCATAGCTAGTTTCCACTTGAGGTCCATCTCTTCTATATCATCTTGATGAACTTGTCTCAAGTCTTCATTGGTTAGCCCTGAACATGAAGTTTGTGATAGAAAAGCTTCAAAAGTCAGATCTTCTGAATTGTCATTCTGAGATGTTCCAGCTGGTGCAATGAGTGCAGTATTAAAAGTATTAATACTGTTGTTGCTGTTGAATGGCTT
This sequence comes from Senecio squalidus, assembly GCA_910822075.1. Classification (NCBI taxonomy): domain Eukaryota; kingdom Viridiplantae; phylum Streptophyta; class Magnoliopsida; order Asterales; family Asteraceae; genus Senecio; species Senecio squalidus. Next base: position 15,845,822 of record CAJVGC010000001.1, read on the forward strand.
CTTGGCTTCAACTTCTGCTTCAAACACCCTTAAATCATTGTAGAGATCATCCAGCTCCATCTCCTCAAGTACATCACCTTGTCTACAAGAGACTGTGTAGATGATCCATTCATCTCCCAAAGATCTGAGAAATTTTATGTTAAGATCATCTTTATCAATTCTTACTCCTGCACTGCTCAATTCTCCAGTAAGCTTTTTGTATCTGTCAAAGGTTTGAGTCATTCTTTCTTCCTTTAATGGCTTGAAGTTCTCATACTCTTGTTTGAGAAGAGCTTTCTTGTTCTTCTTTGTGTTCTTTGTTCCACTGAATCTCTTCTCAAGAGCTTCCCATGGAGACTTTGCATCATTGTATCCTTTAAATTGTGCTTGATATTCATTAGGAATAGCAATTAGAAGGATACTTAGAGCTTTGATTTTTGTTTGCTTCTTTCTTCTTTCTTTGTCTGTTGTAGGACGAAGAATAACTCCAGGTGTTCCATCAGCTGACTAATCAAGAGCTTCTTTGTTCTCATGCACAATAACATCCCATACTGCATAATCAGATAGCAGTATGTGTTGTTTGATCCTTAGCTTCCAGAGATCAAAATCGTTTCTATTGAGGACATGGACTTTGTTTACTACCACATCAGCCATGATTGATCTGATAGTACTTTTCTTCTTGTTGAGACTTCTATAACTTGTTGATCAATAGATCTTGAGCACCTCATGTGCTCTGATACCACTTGTTAGGATCGTTTGAGTTAGATAAACTCAATACACGTTAACGAAAGATCTTGATCTATCAAAGAAGTTTAGCAGCGGATAAACACTTTGATAGTACAAGTTTAACGATTAAAAAAATATTGTATAAAGATAATGAATGAACAATAATGTTTGTCGAATATTAAGCCTCGATATATTAATCACAAAAGAAAGATTAACATACGTGTTTATCCTAGTACAAGGATCTATGTATATATAGACCTTGAGGCTAAACCTAGCTAAACTAGGAAACATCTAAAACAATTACAATTGTATTCTAATTACAATTGAGAACCTTGCGGAAGAGGATAATTACAAAACATTCCATAATTATATAAAACTCTACTAGCAGTAGTAACGAGTTGTTGTAGTAGTAACCACCAGTTGTTCTTCAGGAGTATTAACTGAGTCGTAGTAATTGTATTCGTCTTCAAACAGTATTATCTTTAAAAGTAAACACCAACAATAATAATCAGCAGTATTAATGAAGTTAAACTATTTAACTAACAGTTTTAATCCCAACAATATATATATATATATACATATACATTAAAAGTTAACAAAAATGAAAAGAAAGAAAGAAAGAAAAAAAAACAACGGTAACAAATCTACAAAATATTATATAAGAATGTATCATTTTTCTCAAGAATTGTGTATAGAAGATTATGGTGAGAAATAATTATGATGAAAATAACGATAAAGAAGATACGTCTTAAAGAGCATTATTGTCATCACCTTCTTCAACTACAACTTGTTGTTCTTCTTAGTTTTGGTTTTCAAGATCATCTTTGATAGTTTGAATTCTAAATGTCTTCTTCTAGTTGTTCAAGAAAATATCGTATATTTATTTAGATGCTTAGGTTATACTACATTTGAGGATTCATTTGTAATATATAAATTTGGACTATATACAGTGTTTAGATTGTAGCTTTCTAGATAAATCAAAAGACACTTTACTAATATAATTTTATTATAATTTAAAACAAAACTCTTAAGCTTACATTGAGTTACATGTATATGAATTTATTCTAATATTTTAAGATTTTTATGCAAATATTTTAGGATTAAACTCAAATCATAATTTAATATAAAACTTTTGGTCTTTATTTGATAATTCATAATTTTCTTTTTGAAAGTAGTATATTTACATCACTACATATATTAATAAATAGTTTAAAGTTTAATATTAAAAATAAAAGTATAATTTATGACAATTTTTTGGTTTTCAGTTTGGTGTTACACAAGTTTATGACCTATTTTATAGTATTATATAGATATTTAAGAACTTTTTGTTTCAAAATAGTAATTTAAGATAACTTTATTTAAACTTAATAACCCATTATCACTAATACTTTTATTTTAATTTTTAATAATGTATGCAGATTCGTCACAATCTAGAGTCAAGACTTTAATCTTCAACCTCTAAGTTAATAAAAATGACATTAATACCGCTAAACAAAATGCATATTGATTACGGTAAAATCTAAAGGACCACTTCTGTAGCTTGAGAAAAAGCACAAGAACCAAAACCATACCACTTGCACATAACAATAGTATATTCAGCTTCAAGTCCCCACCCATAACCCAAAGAATGGTAAAATGACAAAATTAACCAATTTCTAATTATCTAAAAGTTGCACTTTCCTTACAACTTGCAAAGGATTCCAAGAAAAAGGTGAATCTTTTACATGGACCAACAACCAAAACCAATAAAAATCAAACACCATTGTAGATTTGTTAACTTTCAACTTTTCAAAAGGTGCAATTACAAAAAGGCAATTAGGACAACAATGCTAAACAATAGTGTTAATAGTAATTTGTATATTAAGTAAGAAAGTTAGTATAACAAGCATATATGTTACTTTATTCTAACCTTTATCAAGAAACAAATGATACCCACCTTAGTCACAACCAATTTGATACTATATGTGTAGCACCACATATAACTAGTCCCAACACTATTTAAGCATTCGGATTCTTTGTCACTATACGGAAGGTACGTGATTCCTAGTGATCGCATCTATATCGTATTTAGTCAGGATGATGTTGAGAAGGTGAAATGTCTGATTTCGACTTTTCTTTTTTGATATGCTTTTTGATGTAACTTTGTGCATACTGTTATTTGTTAAAATATGATAAACGCGTACCAAAAATTGGGCCTACACGCATGGTCTAAATGGATATTATTAGCGTAAGGGAACGAGAACAATCCAAATATAACAAAAGACACGCTAATCTTAAGTCTTTAAAAACTTTGAGGAACTTCTAGCTTAAGATTAAGGTCGCCTTTGTTATTAGTTATTAAAGGTTGCTTTTGGTGTGTACTCCATGCCTCTTACCCTACTACGTCATATCTATTTTGAACCGGTTGGGTTAAGGGTGTAGGTCTCGGTTTTCAAGCGTACCATATATTAACGATACTATATAAATACGTTGGATAAATTTGGAAACGACAAACACACTTAGCGCCTACACTTTTTTTCTTCCTTTTCTTGCCCTCAACCTCTCAAAATAAAAATTAGATAATCACTTGATTAAAGAAAGGCATAGTTGGGTAATTCTATCATTTAGTTCAGTTATATGTTTCCTTACAACTCCGACTCCTCACTTGCTACTCTAAATCTCTCATCAATTAAACAATAAACTGTCAAAAATATTTATAAATTTATGCCAAACACCTGAAACTGTTTATTGCGACTCAAAGTCGGTAATAAACTAATAATCACTTTCAACGCACATAAAAACATTTGGTGGTCGAATATATTTAGAAAAAGCAATGGTGCAAAAAAGAGGGCAATGGTAGCTTCTTTCGGTGGAGATTTTGGGTGTAGGCTTTCGTTGTTGGATAGTGCCAGGGAATTTGGAAATCGAGCGGGCGGGCTAAATAAGGGAACTAAACACGTTCAAGTTAGAATGGATACATTTAAAAAACGGTTAAAATGAATCCGGTCAGGTCACATTTCCTTTAATTTAATATAAATGTATGAAAATAATGACTTAAAAATGTATTATCAAAACGAACAGAGTTGAATGATGCAGTTCTAAAGCCAAGGCCTAAAAGAAGGTTGCCGATTATTGAGTGGAATGCAAAGTAACTAGCTTATTATAACGATTAAACAGACATTATAACGATTAAACAGACATACATGTTGTAACATTGTTACATGCTCACCTCCTTGCTCTTTAACCCAAAGCCAATGGGGAAAAGGGGATCATAGTTATTCTCTGCACTACTCGTTGGCAGTTGTTCGACCCTCTTAAACCAAGTTACAGGCAGTCGTCCTTCAAATTCATAATCCCCAAATATCACATCTGTGATTCCTCCTCCTTCACTGCCAGGCAACCAAGCAGCCACAAAAGCATCCGTTTTTCCTAAAACCTCAGGCTCTAGAATTAAGGGCCTTCCAGAAATTAGGATCACTAGTGTCGGTACGTTATTTGCAATAGATATTATCAGTTCGTTGCCATTGAGTGGAATTGTGAGCTCTGAATTGTCTCCCATGGTTTCCACATAGGGAGTTTCACCAATAACCACAATGGCAAAGGTGAAATCTTGATTAGCTAAAGTTTCTTCTGATGGGCTTTGCTCATAAATCACTTCGGTTTTATCTCCCACGGTTTGCTTTATAGCATCCAATATTGTTGTGCCTATAGTTTGAAAATTTACAAGCTCGTTAAACAGACTTTTCACTGAAAAGGTGTTTGAACGTGTGTTTTAGAATTGATTATGTGATTTTAAATAATCATATACAATCAACAATGGTAATAAAACGGGCTATTGAATGTGTTTTTTGTTGTTTGATGTCGTGATAATCAGCTTTTAAAATAAACAACCAATTGACTACCAAAGTTAAATGTAGATGCAAAGAGTAAAAAAGATTATTAACAGAAACCGCATTACCTATAGTAATTCTGCCACTTTTTCCTTCCCATGAAGATGTCCATCCTCCACACTGATAGCCAAGGTCATCAGCATGAGCTCCAGCAACAAGAATCCTTTTAGCACGTCTGTCTAATGGTAAAAAAGGTTTTTTCGGATCTTTTCCGTTCTTCAACAGGACCAGTGACTTGCGAACTGCTTCTCTTGCTATGTCTCTGTGCAACTGTAGAAACGAGTACCAAAAGAATTGTATGTATATTTTGGGTTTCAAGCATTAATACTGTAATATTTGACTAATGATACATTTTACAAAGGTGACAATTTCGATTAATTTATTTATAAATGGGACAATTCAAGTTGTTACTTAGTATATCGCTATCGGACTAATAAAAAAGGTTGGCCAAAACGGAAAATGTTCTAACGGATCAAACTGGTCAACGTATTTATTTTATTACATAAAACATCGGAAATCATTTTATACACAGAACTAGATCAATCTTTTGATGGGGTTTAACCAGACTGGGCCGCGTTAGATTGGTCCACCGTCCACAAACTGTTTTTTTGTTCACTTTATTTATATAAAACTAATGTGTTAATGACAATTAGTAATTCAGAAATATTGATAATTTAAATCTTCGAATTAAACGATCTAGAATATTGTATACATTAAATCAGACTTCAACTCATTTGACCCTTTCACAGTGAACGTACCTTGCAACCAACGAAATCTAGCAAAGATTTATCACTTAACGGATATTCAAAGAGTCCCGCAACAAACTTGACCCGTAAAATCCGTTCAACGGCATCATCAATTCTGCTCATTGGTATCTCTCCGGACTCTACAAGATATGTCAAATCCTCTAGAAATAATTCATAACGAAGAGGAACCATCACCTACAGTAGCTGTTAGTACAGAAATTTAAGAAAAAAGGAAACAGAACAAGCAGAAATCTTGAAAACTGGAGAATTTCAACTTAAAGCTTGTACCATGTCAATCCCTGAATTAATGGCTGACAAAACACTCTTGCGGTAATTTGATCCGTAAGGATGGGAAAGGCGGTCAAGTGCTTCAGAATCCGAGATAACAAAACCCTGATGCAAAAGAAATGTTAGTAAGCATATGCATTTTCATATATCATATATGACTCAAAGATTCAGTATAGCTTTTATTTGGTTATCTAGTAGGTTTAGAAAAACGAAAATTGACTGGATAGTTTGGAGTAGCAACCCGATCTCAATCATCACCTTTCTGTAATTTGAAAATTTTGCGAGTCTAGCTTCTTGCTAGTTCTCGCTTATTAATATATATATTTTTCTCATGCCGTTCAAAAAATAATATATGACTCAAAGATTGCTAAGAAAACGTAGTTCTCGCGTAAATGCACAAAGAGTGCTACATTCCGTAAGCATAAACTATCATTTTACTTGGCAAATTTTGACAAAAAATGCTCATTCTTGCAAAGTCACGTTGCTCATTCTAATATTCGGTTTACATGGAAAACTTTACCTTGAATCCAAGCTTCTCTTTAAGGACCTGTGTTAGAAGAAAATGGCTCTCATGGAGCTTGGTGGCATTCCAACTAGAGTAGGAAGCCATGACCGTGCAAACACCCTTAGAAATACAGTCAACGTACGGAGCCATATGGATTTTATCTAGTTCCTCATAGGATGAAATTGTGTTTCCTTCATTAACGCCATTTTCAGTCACCATCTCCAACAAAATGCTTTGCACATGCAACGACATTGGTTCTGTTACCAATGAACACATAAAACAATTACTATTACTTATCGAAATAACAGATGGGATAGACTCAACAAAAGATTGGATACCTTCCAGCTACAAAAGGGCAGTTCTCTGGGTATCCTTCTGGTGGTTGTCCCTGTAAACCTGTAACCATTGAAGTCATTTTGCGGACAAGTTTTGTGTCTTCGCCGAAACTTTCATAGCATCTTCCCCATCTGGGATCTCTACATACCTGTCGAACATGTTTGTATATCATTCAACCCCATGATCTTAATCAAACATTTATCTGTTTTAAACAAATCATTGTACCATAAGAGTTTCTTCTTTTTTCTTTTTTTTTTTTTCAAAAACAACTAGATGTCAATAACGCATTAGGAAATGAAGAATTTCACAAGGATTTTCGAGGTTTCGAAAATTGAAAAAATATATATGCATGGGCTAAAACAATCAACTTTAGCATCTTGACTTTTATGATCAAACAAGTAAATATTGGATCTAGTAGTTATTGTTTGACCACAAAAGTGAAAGCCCTAGCATGAAATTTAGAAAACTAGTCTTGTAAGGGGTATTTGTTGTAGCTTAATTTTAAACTCATGACGTTATTTGTTCTGGCTTATTTTTTATAAGAGTGTTTTTTCCGGAAATTTCCAGCTTATGGGCTTATTCTAGTATAAAAGTGGAAAAAATGACTTTCTGAAAAATAAGGCGAAGCAAGTAAGTTCTGAATAAGCTCTTAATATGGATATACAATCATCATCTAAAAAAACAAAATCCGATGAACTCACAGCAACACAAGGAGCGAAATCATAGTGAATTCCACTTGCTCTAACTTCAAGAGCAGTAGCTTGTCCGATTCTCAAAACCAAATCATCATCCCTAATAATAACTCAAACATTCACCTAAAATGCTTACTTTTTACTAAAGGGTGTTTGTTTCGGCTTATATAACCGGCTTATGAGCTTATATAATTTTTCATAAGCTCGTAAACCCATTTTTTCAGCTTATGAGCTTATCAAGTTGAGCTTATGAATTTATATAAGCCATAAGCTCAGCTTCATAAGCTCATAAGCCGGAAAAAATGAGCTTATGAGCTTATGAAAAATTACATAAGCTCATAGACCCGTTTAATAAGCCGAAACAAACACGCCTTAAACTCAAAAACCTTAAAAAGAAAAACTTACCTAGTAGCTCCAAGACCAACATTATGAGGAAAGATTGTAGCACCATAAACATTATTATTTCCATGAACAGCATCAGTTCCGTACAATATCGGAATCCCTAACCGTGACTCAAGAGCTGCCTTTTGAAATGAGTCAACCATGTGAGCCCAGTGAGATGAAGTTGCATTCTCAAAGGGTCCACTGCCACCACAACTTAGAATGCTACCAATACAGAGATCGTTAATAACAGAATGTTTAGCAACACTGCGTTCGATTTGTGTCATTTGTCCAAGCTTTTCTTGAATAGTCATACGAGAGATGAGGTCTTTGATTCTTGATTCGATTGGTTCGTTTGGGTTTCTGTAAATTGGAGTCTCCATTGGAGTTAGTTAGTTAGATTTTTTTTTTCTTTTGAAGTTTGTTGTTTTGTAAACGAGATGAGAAGTAATCAAGTGATTAAGTCAATTGAGTCAATGGGAAAAGGAATACTATGGAATGGAATGGGTGGTTAATGAATAACCACGATTTGGAATATAATGGAGTATTATCTATTATTATGCAATGATTAACTACAACACAACAAACCAACCTCCATCAATCATTATCATTACCTCCCATTACTCCCCATTACCCCAACCAAGCACCCCTAAGGAAATCGAATGAAAGTAACCCCAACCAAGCACCCCTAAGGAAATCGAATGAGAGCATACTTTCATAGTTCTTAAATAAAAAGGTCCCACATACTTTCGTAGTTTAATGTGAAAAAATCTATTTGTCTAAACAAGTATGTGTTATTTTTGTCTAGTTGGAAAATTTTATAATTGTGAAGGCCACCTGGTTAATAAACCTTTTTTCTTATTATTAGGCCAATAAAATATGCATTTGATATTATTGATATAACTAAAAACAAAAAATATTGTTGGTCTTTCTTAAACATAGAAGTTCAAATTGAGTGGAAGCCCAATCCATATGTGAGTTTCGGTCCGTTAGGTTTATATTTCCTATAAATAGACATTCAATGTAATCGTTTTCAGTTGATGAAATATAATATTCTTCCACAAAACCCGATCAATATTTTCTACATGGTATTAGAGCAGGTTACTGTCAAAAGTACCTGTTCGACTAGTTCATTCGACTAATTAATTCGAATACTCCATTCGAATAGGAAGTCAACATATTCGACTATCATATTCGAACAGAAAATCAACGTATTCGAAGTAGTCATTCGAACAACAAACCAAAACTTTCGAACTAGCTCACTCGACTGAATTCTTAACCCACACGACTTGTTGCTTCGACTTGACATTCGACCTTGTTCACGAACTTGGTAGTCGACTAAGTATTCGACTAAGTATTCGACTTGGCATTTGACTTACTAGTTTATTCGACTAGACCCACCATTCGACCAAGAATCCTTGGTACACGAACTCAAAGTCTCGAATAGGAATCCATTCGACCAAGATTTCTTAGTACACGAATTCTAAGATTCGGATAGGCAGCCATTCGACCAAGATTTCTTTGCCATTCGACCAGGAATTCATTATAATCTCGAACTAGTATGGCGGACGCAGAAAAACAATAATCTCGCCATGCAACTAGTGAACTTGCTTCGTAACGGAGCTCAGAACCAGTTTCAAAACCCAAAACCAAACTCGTCCGATCAACTCAAGATTAGCCTAATGTTGACTAGCAATAACCACCCGTTATGGGCTCGAATGATTCGAGTCTCTATTGGGGGGAAATCGAAAGTGTATCTTAACCACCTTACCCAAAATCCTCCCGCCATAACTGATGGAAACTACGATGAGTGGGAACAAACTGATCTCGTGGTATTTTCGTGGTTAATTCAGAACATTGAACCGAGCATTGCAAGTAATCTTACCGAATTTCCCACAACGAAGTCACTATGGGAAGCCCTGGCAGTTACTTACAGCAGCGGGAAGGATAAATTACAAACTTTCGACCTACATGTTAAAGCAAATGAGTTCAAACAACATCAGCTGCCATTGGAAGAGTTTTGGATATGGATGCAGGGAATCTGGGGAGAAATTGATCGCAGGGATCCAAACCCGATGACTTGCACAGCTGACATAGCAACATATAATCGAGTTCGGTCCGAAACAAAATTGTTCCAATTTCTAAACGGACTTGACCAGAGATATGACCCAATTAAACGGGAAATTCTACGTTCTGATCCACTTCCATCCCCAGAAACCGCTTATGCTACGGCCAGGAAAGAAAAAGCTCACCAAGCCATTATTGACGGGAATCATGAGGCGGATATGGGTATGGCAGTTGGGCTAAATACCACCGGCGATGGAGCAGGGCTCGTCTCCAAGAATCATCGGTCAGAAAAACAGCCATTCCGGCCCCAATCAAAGGTGGATAAAAGCAAGCTCAAGTGTGAAGAGTGTGGTATGTCAAAACACACCAAAGAGCAATGCTTTAAAATCGTCGGATATCCAGAATGGTGGAATGAGAATCACAAGACCTCCAAGACTGGAAAAGTTGCGGCCGCCATAGGCAGCAGTGAAATTAGCAGCGAAGGGAAGAGTGCCAGCGGCAAATCAGAAACAGGTATAGGGTTTGGTCATTTTACACCAAACCCTCCGAGTAATAACTCCTTTTTAAATCCAAAATGCTTTGATAAAAACCTCCTCGATAGGTTAAATACCTATGATTCAAAAGGTGAGCAATCTTTTTCTAGCGAGGCCCATGTTACAACAAAAAACGCCAAATGCAACTCTTGGATTTTTGATTGTTGTGCCACTAATACAATGACGTTTGATATAAATGATCTAACGTCAAAATCGAGAGTTGATAAAACACGAATTCACACAGGTAATGGGGAAACCCTCCCAGTTAAAGGAGGGGGAACCATTGAAATATCAAAAGAATTACGGCTCTCTAAATGCCTTTATGTGCCATCTTTATCTCACAAGTTATTATCCGTAAGTCATGTTACGAAGGAATTAAACTGTGTGGTATTAATGCACCCCACTTTCTGCATTTTGCAGGATATCAGGACGGGGAAGATCATTGGGCGTGGTACTGAAAGACAAGGACTCTACTACGTCGATGAAGTTACTCAATAAGGCTCTGTTTTGCTTACTCATGGGTCCAACGATAGGAAAGCTTGGTTATGGCACCGAAGATTAGGACATCCGTCCTCTGGTTATTTGAGACAGTTATTTCCGCATTTATTTCCAAATAATAAAGTTTTTCATTGTGATACTTGTATTTTGGAAAAGAGTCATAGACAAACGTTTAAAATAAATGATACTAGAGTTGATTCTCCTTTTTTGTTAATCCATTCTGATGTTTTGGGTCCCGCAAAAATTGAAGGGGGACAAAATTTCCGTTATTTCCTGTTATTTATAGATGATTGTACTCAAATGACATGGACTTATCTTTTAAAAACTAAGTCTGAAGTGTTTACTAAGTTCACATATTTTTGTAACATGGTGAAAACCCAATTCAAACGTGACATCCAAATTCTCCGATCCGACAATGGGGGAGAATTCTGTAACAATTCCATGAAAACCTTTTGTCAAACGCGGGGAATCATTCATCAAACCTCGTGTGCTCACACCCCTGAACAAAATGGGGTTTCATAACGAAAAAATCGTTTTTTATTGGAAATCACTCGGGCTATAATGATTGAATCCCAAGTTCCAAAGTCCTTTTGGCCAGAAGCCGTTGTCACTGCCACGTACCTGGTTAATCGCCTTCCAACCCGAGCACTAGCCCTAAAAACTCCTCTCCAAACATTGTCATATTTCCATAAATTGCCATCAACTCTAACCCTCGAACCTCGAGGTGTTGGATGTTCTGTTTTTGTCCATATACCGAAAATAGAGCGTTCAAAACTTGACCCATGTGCAGAGAAATGTGTGTTTTTGGGGTATGGTGTCAATCAACACGGGTATCGGTGCTACAGCCCGAGTAGGCGTCACATGTTCACAACGATGAATTGTGACTTTCTTGAAACTGAGTTCTTTTATCAAACCCATCTTCATGGTCAGGGGGAAAATGAAAATGACGCATTAAGATGGATAAGTGGAAGCTAGTAAAATTATGTGTGACAACTAAGCTGCTATCCAGATCTCAGAAAATCTAGTTCAACATGATCGAACAAAACATGTTGAAGTGGATAGGCATTTTATCAAAGAAAAACTTGAAGATGAGATTATCGAACTTCCGTTTGTTTCGTCCAAAGATCAGCTTGCAGATATTCTTACAAAGGCGGTTACTGGAAAGATCTTCGCTCACTGTCTTGACAAGTTGAGCATTGGAAATCCCACTACTCAACTTGAGGGAGAATGTTAAACATAAAAGTTCAAATTGAGTGGAAGCCCAAGCCCGTATGTGGGCTTGGGCCCGTTAGGTTTATATTTTTCTATAAATAGACATTCAATGTAATCGTTTTCAGTTGATGAAATATAATATTATTCCACAAAACCCGATCAATATTTTCTACAGGTCTGTCTGAACAGTATAAACACAAAAGTATATAAGAACATACCGTTTACTTTTCAAATGATTATATTGATAATTTAATAAAATCAAAACTCTTTATAATTATCCCCAAATACAAACTCGATGTGCATGTTATATAACACGTACTCAAACTTAATGATGGTTTATATTTATACCCAAATACAAATAAGGTAAGTTAAACAATTTAGGGATATATCTATTTTTTGAAACGGTGAAACTAAGTAACAAACTGATAATATTGACTATAACGAGAATCGAATCCCTGATCTACAGGTCACCGAACCATGCTGATACCGCTAGGAAGATATCTAACTTTTCTGAAAAGACCAACGAACAGCTAATAAAGAGATCTTCAAATCCAATTTGTTTAAAAAAAAATTATAAACAATTTCAAAAAGTTTAAATGTTTCTGAGTATTTAAATTCACTAATGTGTTTTTGAATTCAGCCCAATAGCCACTTCAGCCCACAATTCTCTAAGCTCAAATCAGTAGTTTAGATTCAAATCCACCAAGCCACAACCCATCAAATACCATCAAATGAATAATCTCACAAAAACCAATTTAGAAAGTAGTAATTAAACAAAGTAAAGTGAATTATATAAACCCGGGTGTTTGTGGAAAAACGCAAATGTAAAATGGCATCTCCATCAGTTTTACTTTTTATCGGAGAAAATAACGTAAAAGCATAAAAATTCCAACCAAAGTGTTAAAAGCAAACAAACACCCGAATTATAGGTTTTAAATTTACTAGTATAATCCTTTTTGTCGCATCCGTCATTGTTAGTTTTTGCATGTCATTCAAGCACCCGAATTATAGGTTTTAAATTTAAAGCAAACAAACCTTACGGGAAACCTTTTATCAAATCATTATAATGCTACTTATGAAAGTAGAAGTGGGGCATAAATTAAGTTATAAACGGATGTAAATGAATCACATTGTAATTAAATTTGAAAAGATCCTTATTTGAAAATGTTTAAGAAATTGTTTTTCAAAATTAATTGAAAACTAATATCTAGTCTAGTCAGTCTATCAAAATAATTAACTAAAAATCAAATTAAGATTCATTTGATATGAATCATCAGAAATTCGAACTGTAATTCATTAAAAAAATTGTACTCTAGGTTACAAATTTAATATTTAATTCTATAGTAATGGTTCTTAGCGAATAACAATTTAGCCGGTTGACTTTCATTACGGTTGACCTTTGAAATAAGTCGACTATGTCAGCCCAATAAGATGAAGTTGCATTCACAAAGGGTCCACTGCCACCACGACTTAGAATGCAAAAATGAAGAGCTTTTTAATAACATAATGTTTAGCAAGGTCCAATAATGTATATATATATTGGACCTTTTGAGGTGATTATAGATCGTGGGGGCAATTCTGATTGATCAATAAAAATCGATTTCAACGCCATTTTTATTTTTATTTATTGTTAGTTTAGCAATTTATCATAAAAAGTAAAAGGGAGTGAAAGAACCATGTGTTGATTGTCCTCTAAATTTAAATATTCTTCTTTGGTATTTAAAAAGGGAATCAATAAATCAATCAAATTTCGAGTTTTGAAATAGTTGAAAGTCCTCTTCTTTGGGGATTTTCTTTTTTCTTATCAACATACAGTTAGAACTTAGCCGATGGACGAGTGGACAGTGTGAAGCTTTAGTTTCGTTGTCGGCCAAAGCTCCTAGCCGACGACCGGCTACCTCTTTCGAGCTCAACTGACCCCTTCTTGATTCCGTTTTTTTCCTTATTTGAGATAGATGAATCAATGGAACTTTGATCCCGGTTTCTGCTTGGTATAATGTCGGGGTGCGTATGGCGGTACACTGAGAGCACCTTTCAAGCCCATTACCATTTTTTTGGGTGGAACATATCTACTAATTTTTTGATTCCAGTTAGTAAGAGGGATCTTGAACTAAGAAATAGACCCTAGAAACTAAAAAATCCGACCGAGCTTTTCTTTAACAGTCATACGAGAGATAAGGTCCTTGACTCTTGATTCGATTGGTTCGTGTTTGAGCAACGATTGACGGAGCTCAAGGGTTTGGGGTGTTAGCCAAATCGATACGAACTCCTGCTAAGGCAGTGCAAACCTACTAAGCTCTTAGCGAGCTTAAGGTGGCGTATGATTCAGCTAGGTAACGTAAGAGAATGCTCTTGAACGTGTACGTAATTGGTAAGTGGTGAGAATGAATCCTCAAATGACAATGATTGAGGTGCTTTTTATAGGCAATAGCTATGTTTTCCGTTTATGGGCCCTGTACCATGATCAGACCCATGGGCTGTCACTTTTATGACCCATAAATGGGTATATGACGTAAGCGCGACACACGGTCAACTAAAGTCAAGGGGAACAAATCTAGACGTAGCTGGCCTTAACTTATCGTGAACGGGGCCATGGTGTCCGGGAATGATCGAGCGAGGGCACGAGGTGTCCGGGTTGGCTCGAGGGCGACCAAGCCATGTGTCGGAGCGTGCCTTGTTTACCCGGGCACGGGGCCTTGGTGTCCGGGCTGACTCGAGGGCGACCAGGCCATGTGCCTTGTTTACCCGGGCACGGGGACTTGGTGTCCGGGCTGACTCGAGGGCGACCAGGCCATGTGCCTTGTTTACTCGTGACTGGGGCTTGGTGCCCGGGATGCTCGAGCGCGGCCTGGATGTGTTTGGGATGCCTCGAACGCGACCTGGATGTGAACGGGATGCCTCGAGCGCTGCACGGGATGTGTCCGAAGCGTGCCACTTTTACTCGTGCGTGGGGTGGTGTCCGGGCTGCCTCGAGCGCGGCCTGGATATGTCCAGGATGCCTCGAGTGCGTCCTGAGATGTGTCCGGACCGTGCCACTTTTACTCGTGCGTGGGGCTTGATGTCCGGGCTGGCTCGAGGGTGGCCCGAATCTTGTCTCGGTTTTTCAGATTCGTACCGGGTACGTTCCAAGGTGTTTCTGCATCATTTTCGGTGTCGGGATCACAAATGTGTGGTGTCGGACACGCTCGAGTGATCCGTCTAGGCTCCAGGGCAACCAAGCCGAGTGATCCGCCTAGGTTCCAGGGCAACCAGGGAGTGATCCGCCTAGGTTCCAGGGCAACTAGGGAGTGATCCGCCTAGGCTCCAGGGCAACCAGGGAGTGATCAACCTAGGCTCCAGGGCAACCAGGAAGTGATCCGCCTAGGCTCCAAGGCAACCAGGAAGTGATCCGCCCAGGCTCTAGGGAAACCAGGGAGTGATCTGCCTAGGCTCCAAGGCAACCAGGGAATGATTCGCCAAGGCTCCAGAGAAACCAGGGAGTGATCCTCCTAGGCTCCAGGGAAACCAGGGAGTGATCCTCCTAGGCTCCAGGGAAACCAGGGAGTGATTCGCCTAGGCTCAAGCCCGGGCCCTAAACTCTCGGTAACGACCAAGGTGTGTCCGATCCGGGTAGGCTCGAGTCTGGCTTGGCTTGAGCTCGGGTTTAAGGTTGTCATCAGAGTCTATTGTCTAGTCGTTTTTGGTGTCGAAATCACACCTCAACAACCCCCCAAGTTTGATATTTTGCCAAATTTTTCAAACTTTCAAAATCTCAAACTTTTCCATTTCCCTCCCACCTTTCCCCCATTTCCAAAATTTTACTGTCGTGGTGTTGCTCCGGCGGGTTTAGGGCGGCAATGGTGGTGATTGTTTTTTATTTTTTTATTTTGGCTTTGCCCACTAGGGTTAGAATGTTGTTTGTTTGTCCTTTTGTCGTGGTTAGTTGTAGGGTAACCATTTTCTTTCCTTATGCATGTCCTCCTCCTTTGGCTTTACATGTTTTTATTTTAAGTTAAGTAGTAATACTTGAAACTTAAAAATTTACATTTAGGGACTTGGCATTTTAAAGACTATTGGGAACATAGTGACTGTGTGTTGTGCCTTAGGATGAATTTTCCTATTAGCCATGTTGTAGAAAAGCCTTTGTTCCTGGTAGGAATTTTGCCTGCTAGGAGCGTCGTAGGAATACTTTGCTCTTAGGAGTATTTTGTGCTTAGGACTTTTCTTTTGTTTTAAAAACTTTGATCACGTGTTATTACTTATATCTTATGGCTTTGCCACTTCGGATCTATAAACTAATTTTGGGTTGTTATGACAACTCTTTTTGTTATCATGACCATGCCATGTTTAATTTATCGTTTGTTTTATTTGCATGCTTTTTATTTTTATTTTTTACTCGCGAGATTGTCGCTCCCCAATAGGGAGTGCTTATCTTTCCTCTGGTAGGAAAGAAAGACGGAAATTTGTGTGATTGTCGCTCCTTAATAGGGAGTGCTTATCCTTCCTCCAAAGGTAAGAAATACGGAAAGTGGTGTTCAGCCCAGCCTTGTATGCCTTATGTGGCTTGTTACACTTAGAAAATTTTCAAGTTATTTTTTTTTTTTTAAATAGCTACGAGTAGCTTGTTACCAAGTTGGTATTGATTTGGGAAAGGTATGATAGGAAAAAAGATGATTTTTAGTAGCAACATAGATGACTACATAGATGTGCTCTATCAAGCATTTTGTTCTATCTAAAACATGATATAGTTCAATACATGGTATTCCATGACCTTGTTAGGATTTTTGTAGTCTCTCATGATGTAGTACGTCTTCGATTTTAGGGGTGTTTGGAGGACTGGAGGACTAGAGTACATGTCCGTCTGGTGGTCCTGGGTCCTCCATGTGTGCTCCTTTTTGCCATGCAAAGGTCTTTTTGAGCGGGGGCTCCATCACTTGCTTTACTCCCGTGACAAGGTGTTCCAAGTGTCCCTCTTCCAATGCTCGCTTGATTTCCGACTGGAGCTCTCTACATGCATTTGTTTCATGTCCATGGGCTTCATGGAATTCACAATACTTGTTCATGTTTTTCTTCCCTGACATGTAGGTCATTGGGCGGGGAGGTTTGAATGTCGCACATACTTGTTCGGTTTTCAAAATTTCTATGGGAGACTTGTTGAGGCTAGAGGCTAGTGAGGCTTTGTCATAAGGAGCAAACATTTGCTTTTGTCTGTTATCTCGCCCGTCCTCTTTGTGGTTGTCATGGCGACTACCCTCTCCACTAGGTGAGTCTTGAATGCTTGATCCTCCAACACTTAGTCCACCCCATCCTTTATCTCTTTTGCCACTCGTTACGCTTCTAGCCAAGGCAATTGTCTCCTTTGACCTCAAGTAGTTATAGCAAACATCAGTCGTTTCTTTGAAGGTAGTTGGGATTCTTGCTGCGAGTCGTTCTTGGAGTTGGCCTGTGAGTAGTGAGAGTGTGAAACCGGAGATTTGCTGACTCTCAGGTAGACCTGATATCTTCTGGCATTCTTGTGTGTAGCGGAGGATGAATTCTCGTAGGCCTTCCCCTTCTCGTTGGCGTATGAGATGTGCCTCAAGGTGGGTTCTCATTTGTTTCTTTTGTTGAAAGAAGTTGGAGGTGAACTTAGCTTTAAGGTCACATAAGTCGTAGATGCTCTTCTCCGGGAGGCTTGTGAACCAATATCTAGCGAAGCCTTGCAGCGTTCCCGGAAACATGTGGCAAGCTACGGGGTCAACCCATTTTTCTGTCATGATAGCTTGCTCGAACAGCGCCAAGTGATCCTCTGGGTCTCTTGTTCCATCATAGGTGCCGACGATAGAGGGAACTCTCTGTCGGTCTGGAATGGGATACCTTGCTACCCATTCACAAAACTTAGAGTTCACCACAGAGGTTGGCATGGTTGCTATTCTGTATCCAGGACGACGCAGCGGGCCAAAATCTTGGTTTTTCAATTATGTATAAAAATTCACAGCGACGTCCTAAGTTTAAAGAACGTCGGAGTGAAGCCTAAAAACCATTTTTATGACTTTTTACAACCTTAAACACTTATATAAGTAAACTAGTATGTATAAATGTATTACATAACGTCAAAAACAACGTCTTTGGACTCAAAGACGCCATCGCCATCATAAACGTTACAAATTTTATTTAAAACGAACGTTTTACTTATCTTTTTACGTCAAAATCGTTTGAATCCATTTTAAATCACTTTACTCCACTATTTTGAAATAAAAGGATTTTTAACTCTCAAATTGTCAAAGTTTGACTTTTACGTTGACTTTGACTTTCCTTCAAATTGTTGACTTTGACTTTGACCAAGTCAACATCTTTTGACTTTTACCAAGTCAACATCTTTGACTTTGACCAAGTCAACATTCTTGACGTTGACCTTGGTCGATCTTAATAAAACTTTGGTAACAGTATTCTTCTCAACCGATATTCCTGTTAGTCATTTTCGGCTCGGAATATCATTCCTTTTCTAATAGTCATTTATGACGTGAATCATCGATATTTTTCCTATCGTCCTTATCGGCGTGGAACATCGTCACTTTGATCAGTCATCACGACTCGACTTGGAAATCGTTGGAATACTTTAATAAAATCTTATATATTAAACTTAACCGACAAGGCTAAACCGTACTGTATTTATAGAGATACTTAGACTATGTTATATTGTTTTAGGGCACTTAGGCGACGGAGTGTTAGCTCCATATTGATATTTACCCGATTCTTGCTGAGCTTATCTTGTGAGTTATTCGTAATCCTATTCTTTTACTATTTTTTGGGCTGGAAAGCGTATTTTAAATTGTCGTATTATTGTATATCTTGTTTACCTAGTGGATTAGTATCACCTTAGATTAGATGTGCATTAGGCCTTGGTGTCCCCCCTTATACAATTGTTAAGCTTTGTGCCCACGGTTTTACATATATATAGATCTATATGGGTTTGACCTAACCCTCATTGCTCGATAGGATGTCCCTATGAGTGGTTGTTATGGCCGTTTGATTATTTGTTGCCTTTGGATTGACATCGCCTTAGGCTAGGGGATTGTTGTGTGGTCAGGTTCAGTGTATGATTAATCTAGGTATTATACTTACACTATGGTTATAAATTAAGATATGCTATTTGAAACTTGTCAGGTTTATTAAATCTTTTATTGGGTCAACTTTTACTATAAATATTGCGAATAATTCACCAACATGTGTTGATGTCGTTTTTAACGCTTTTTCAGGAGTTTGGGGATTTGTTGATCATGCCATGCTTACTTTGGATCATTTCTTTTGTGTACTTGGAATTCATTATGTTCGATGCAATTCCTTTATGATCCAATTTGTGACATTTGATTTGTATTTGTATTCGACTTTGTATCACATTTGACTATGTATCGTATTTTGTAAACCTTATGGCATGATTAATATGATTCGATGTTTTGTTTAATGGTTGTAATGTTGTAATCATTGATTCTTGATATCTTTAACTGGAACACCTCGTGTTTACGCTTTGAGCGGGGTGTGACACCTTGGATGGGTTAACTTCTTTGATGTCAGCCGTTAGATCAGATTGATGATGTCATCAAAGATTATTTTTATTTTACACCATTTTACAATACATAATTACATTCTCTCTTATATTCCATATCTACTGAAATAAAAAACATAATTATAATTTATTTATAGAATCGTTCAGTTTAAACTATGATTTACCTTATTATTATTCTAAAATCGCCTAATACAAAATATCAAAACATGTATATAAAAGTTAATGTGTTATATGTTATTATAATTATAAACAACATGTGTATAAACATAAAAGTATATATTAATTGCAATATTTGAAAAAATACAATATTTTAGAAAAACAAAAAATACAATATTTTAGTTATAAAAAGTGACTTCGACAGATGCCCAGTGATGACAAAAAAACTTATATTTATGAAAGACACGATTAATGAAGAAAAAGATGTGAATAGATAAGAATTTGTAAAGTTAGTTTAATAAATATGATTAAAATTATATAGATTTGAAGAATTTTTAACAAAACGACGTATTTTTTGATGAGTTTTGCATGTAAGCTTACATGTGTAATAGCCCCATATTCACTTTTCCATATATATATATATATATATATTGGACTATGATTTACCTTATTATTATTCTAAAATCTCCTAATATACAAAATATCAAAACATGTATATAAAAGTAATTGTGTTATATGTTATTATAATTATAAACAACATGTGTATAAACATAAAAATATATATGTATTATACGTATTATACGTATAACATTATTTTTCTCATAATAAATTAAAATCTATATAAACATAAAATTTACGATTCAATTTTTATTTTTTTTCTGCGTTATCGCGGGACAATAATCTAGTTTAATATAAAACTTTTGGTCTTTTATTTGATAATTCATAATTGTCTTTTTAAAAGTAGTATATTTACATCACTTTAATTAATATTAATAAATAGTTTAAAGTCTAATATTAAAAATAAAAGTATGATTTATGAAAACTTTTTTGGTTTTTCGTTTAGTTTTACACAAATTTATTACCTATTTTATAGTATTATATAGATATTTAAGAATTTTTTGTTTCGGACTAGTACTTTTAGATAACTTTATTTAAAATTAATAACTTATTATCACTAATACTTTTATTTTAATTTTTAATAATAAAGTTACTAAAATTTATTAGTAAACTTCAACTTATGAAAACTTTTGATAACTACTTTAATAAAATTATTACATAGAATTAACAAATCAAACTCAACTTAATATTTATGATGTTATTTAAACTAAATTAAAAACTTTTGATTTTACAAAGATTATTTATAATAAAACTCGTATTATAAATTTATTACTAAATTTATTACAAACTCAAACTTCAACTTATGAAAACTTTTGATAATATTTTAATAAATTTATTTTATAGAATTAACAAATCAAACTCAACTTAATATTTATGATGCTATTTAAACTTAATGAAAAACTTTTGATTTTACAAAGATTATTTATATTAAAACTTTTATTATGAATTTATTACTAAAATTTATTACAAAACTAAATTTTTATATATTATATATAGATTATTTCATAAAATTAACAAATTAAACTCAACTTAATATTTATAATGCTATTTAAACTTAATGAAAAACTTTTAATTTTACCAAGATTATATATAGTAAAACTTTTATTATAAATTTATTACTAAAATTTATTACTAAATTTATTACAAAACTCAAACTTCAACTTATGAAAAACTTTTGATAAATACTTTAACAAATTTATTTCATAGAATTAACAAATCAAACACAACTTAATATTTATGATGCTATTTAAAGTTAATGATAAACTTTTGATTTTACAAAGATTATTTATAGTAAAAATTTTATTATAAATTTATTAATAAAATTTATTACTAAAATTTATTACAAAACATAGATAAATTTATTTCATAGAATTAACAAATCAAACTCAACTTAATATTTATGATGCTATTTAAACTTAATGAAAACTTTTGATTTTACAAAAATTATTATAGTAAAACTTTTATTATAAATTTATTACAAAACTCAATTTCTCTATATTATAGATAACCAATGCTTTTAAGTAAATGTGACAATTCAGGTCGGGTTCGGGTTAGTAGGTTGGCGGATTGAAATTAGACAACCCGAACCTAACCCATTAACATAATAAGGTTATCGGGTTCGGGTTTACAGATTTTCAGGCTTAACCCGTGTAACCCGTTTATTATACATGTTAGTGGATTGACTAACTAGTTTTAGCAAAATGGGTTGGTTTCGGGTCAATAAGGTCAAAATGGGTTTAATTTATGAATAATTTAAGTTGTTTATTATCTATTTTTGCAACTAGTAACGTTGAAAAAGATAATATTGAAGTTTCTAAGGGAAACAAATATAAAATAAATAAATTACTATCATTAAAATTAAAATAAATGATAATTTTAGCTAAATATAGTAGAATATATATTAAATTTAATATATATATATATATACATGTAAGTTTACATGCGAAACTCGTTAAAAACTATGTCGTTTTGTGGTTTAAATGATTTTCAACGCTTGATTTGTGCTATATTTATCAAGGGAGAGGTGATCCCCAAAATGCAGGGGGTCATTGTTTATTATGAAAAAGTTATAAAAAGTGACTTCGATAGGTGCTCAGTGATAATAAAAAAACTTATATTTTTGAAAGACACGATTAATTAAGAAAAAGATGTGAATATATAAAAATTTGTAAAGTTAGTTTAATAAATATGATTAAAATTATATAGATTTGAAGAATTTTTAACAAAACGACATATTTTTTGATGAGTTTTGCATGTAACCTTACATGTGTAACAACCCCATATTCACTTTTCCATATATATATATATATATATATATATATATATATATATATATATATATATATATATATATATATATATATATATATTAAAATACTTTATAAAAGTTTTCGGGTTGTGAAGTCGACCTATTTAAACAAATGACCAACCAGAACCTAACGTGGAAATAATTAGAGTTATCAGGTTGGCGGGTTAGTGGGTTGAAGGGTCGAGATTAATTTTTTTACAGTCTCAGGTCGGGTTTCATGTTTTGTCGAGTATTGTAACCCCTACTTTTAAGGGTGTTTTTATTTGGAGTTTTGAGTATGGATTTTAATGGAATTAAGTAAATACACATCGTTTGGTAGAAAAGTAAAACCTTTAAAACTAGGGGTTGTTTGGTTTTAATATTGAAATCACTATGTGTTTGGGTTTTAAATTGGAACAAAAAAAGGATTTTAACCCCGATTTTACTTGGGTTTGTTATATGCATACATTAATGGGTTTTATACTCCACTTATGATATCAAAGTAATTAACCACACTTGTAAGGGTATGAAAGTAATTCCTCATTCTCATTCCTATAAACCAGACATACCAAATATCATAACCAAAAACTAAGGTTTTGGTCAAACCCATTGGATGGGTTAATATATTTAGGTGAGACTCATTTTGAATTATCTATCTTTCCAAAAATTATTAATAATTAAGTTATATATCAGTTCTTAAACCCATAATAAAACAAACTATTTTCTCAACTATCATAGACTTTTATGTATTTATTTTTTTCAAACATATAACAACTACTATACGCATTACGAAAATTATTTTACACCAAACACACCTAAGGCTTAGATTAGAAAATACCATTTATTAAAATGTAGGGTATATGATATTTAGAGAATTAATCATCTCGTTAATTTGAAGAGTTAGTTTTAATTATTCGCTTAAAGTTTGATTAACTTCTTTTCGTTTTCAACAATTTATGGAAAAATGAATCAGGAAAAACCTATGACTGTACCAACTATAAAAGACCTCATGATAGTCAATATAGGACCTCACCACCCATCAATGCATGGCGTTCTTCGACTCATTGTTACTCTAGATGGTGAAGTTAAGTGTAAATGGGCTAGAGCAATTAGGCAATATTCAAGTCTCCAAAAGGGCCAATTATATCAAAGTTATTATGTTGGAGTTAAGTCGTATAGCTTCACATTTGTTATTGCTTGACCATATAGCAGATATTGGGGCATTTTTTAAGAACTAAAAGACATAATTTTTACCCTTCATCTCATCTTAATCTTATGACTAAAATTAAAACAAAAACTCATTTATTTTTTTATTTTTTTAAATTAAATTATCTCACAAATTGTTAATCGTTATACGAAACATATTACGTCATTGTGATCGTCTCATTTTTATCTTTAATTAGAGCTGAAGTGTTATATAATTTTGATAACTTTTATTTATTTATTTTATTGAGTGGGTATTGAAATTAGAACGATAATATCAAATGTATATAGGAGGTTCTTAAAAAACAATACTTAAAGTAAAACAAGTAACAAAAACAAGTAAAGCAAGTTTTGATATGCATCAATGAAACACCCGGAACCATTTACACACCATTTTTTTTAACTTACAAAACATTTAACTAACGTTCTAAGGTGTTACTACTTCATCTCTTTAGTTAACGATAAATGTCCGTTAACATCTCATTTTACAAATTTGAGCGGAAGCTCTTACGAAAATATTTTTTTAACAATTAGCTTTACATTACGCCCCCTTCCCTTCTTCTTTAGCTTGCCTTGCCCCAAATCTCGATTGCCTACAAAACATACAATTAACATAATATATTAGCGTTAAGCTAGTGAGTATATCTTACCATTATGTTAATCATTACTAACATGACTACTTTAAAATCTATTCTTTCTTTCTTTCTCGACAATTAAATGTCGTATCTAACACTTCTTTTCTTTCTTTCCCGACAATTAAATGTCGTACTTACTTCTTTTCTTTCCCGACAATCAATGTCGTATCTAACACTTATACATACCCTCGCGGTATGTAAAGTTGATACTACTTCTTCCCGACTAATGAAAGTCGACTTCTATTCTTTCCCGACAATTAAATGTTGTATCTAACCATTCTTTTTCTTATAACAATTTATAATATACTTCATACACATAAACAACATTAAAACTACTAAAAACTGGTCTGAACAACAACTGCGACGCATTGGACAAAACTGCAAACAAAACGAACCATTCTGACCACCCACTGCGACGCAGTGGTGACCCAGAGTGGTCGTTTTGGTTTCTTGCTACTTTCTGCACTTACAACTACTTACCCTTCTTTCCGTTAACCGTTTTTTCATACATTAACAATTATCTTACCAACCTTTCAAAGGTTATAATGAACATTAAACTAACATATAAAAAATATTATATAAAATCTTCATATACTCACCTCGAATTCGGATTAAGTCTACAACATTCAAAGCTCTTCTCTTTTACTCTTTTTGTCCAAATCTGCGTTTTTACAACCAAACACAAATCTTTCTTTCAATATATCTTACATACATATAAATACATGTATTAACCTTATTACAACTCTTTCTAACTCCTCCTAACTCTTTCTAACACTTTTGGCAAATTCTACCCAACTTGCCACTTCTTGGGTCTTTTGACCAATTCAACTTTCTAATGCACAAACAAGCATTTTAACTCTTTAGACACATTACACCAATCATAAATAACACATTGCATGTAATGTTTTCTTCCCTCTAACCATTTCTTACCCATTTGCCATCTCTTCACTCGTTTGGCAACTAGTATAACATACTTAACATCATTTCACCCAAACACATATTCGAGTACATTTAGCTTATCTTTTCTATCATAAACATGATAATAATCATTCTTAACATAATTCTTTCATTCTAAAACATTCTCACAATAATAAACACTTCTACATAACAAAATCATCTTTTCACCCTTACTAGCTAAAACATGAAATCTTACAAAATTTCATAGACATAAATCTTTCAATCTTCTAAGCCTTTACATATATTATTAACATCAAATAACATATAAACAAAGCTTAATTCTAACAATTCTTCAACTTTTATGATTATTCCCAAAATAATCAAATATCTAGTTAAACCAAATTAAGCATTTCTATCTTCAAATTAAACATCTAAATGATTTTATAACATACAATACAAACTCAATTTCATCAAATAACTTAAAGTATATGATAATACCTTATTTTTCTTTCATTAGAACCAAAACTAGGGTTCTTAAACCCTTAATCTTCACTTTAATTGATGAATTCACTACTAATTAGCTTCAATTTGATCTTTTCTCCTTCCTTGATTTCTTCTCCAAACTGATATACACACACACTCTCAAGAAAATCTGCCATTGACACCTCACAATCCACCTCATATTCACTTTCCAGAAATTCACTTTAAGTCCCTCATCTTTCAAACTTTACTAAGTTATTTAGTTAACCATTATAGTTAACAATTATATCCTTTCTAACAAAAGTTAACTATTTTTCTTACCAATCTAGTCCTTCTCCATTTCAAATTTCTATTAAACACTAAAACATAACATATACTTATAAAATATGCTATTTCCGAAACTAGGATGTTACAATAAAAAAATATGTCATTTAGGAGTTGTGCATTATATTCATTGTTTTTGTGCAGTAAATATTCAAATTTGATGCACAACAATAAAACTATCAATTTTTTGATATACAACAAACGTTTTTTTTTTTTAAAGTTTGAGATATGGTTTAAATAAACGATAATACAAAATTTCAAACGTTATAGATTATTTATTTAATTTTTTTTTTAGTTATTTTACCTTAAGGTTTGGTTTATAAGAACCAACCTCTCTCTCTCTCTCTATATATATATATATATATATATATATATATATATATATATATATATATATATATATATATATATATATATATATATATATATATATATATATATATTAGAGGTTTATTGGAAGGTGCATCTTAGCCCATAGTATACATTTGTGTACCCACCAATCCTATCATGCAATGGACCTGTGCCTGTAAATTACCTACCCTTAGAGAGAGCCTCGAAACTGAGACCTCCCACAGATAGGTAGCATGATATAACCACTTGGGCAAGCCCTAGTGGTCTATATATATATATATATATATATATATATATATATATATATATATATAGATTGGGGTTCAAAAGGGATCCCTAATTCTCTAGAGATCGAGAGATCCCTTCCTAACCACCAATTTTTCCTTTTATCTTTGTTCTTTTTTTTTTACTTTTTTTCTAAAGTTTTTTTTTACTTTTTTCTTTTACCTTTTTATTTACTTTTTTTTTTTTTTTTTTTTTTTTTTTTTTTTTTTTTTTTTTTTTTTTCCGAAAATCACATTTGATTTTCAACTTTACTTTTAAAAATCACATGTGATTTTCAATCTACAAATCTTTTATGGGTAAAATCAAGTTTGATTTTAAAAAATTATTGATTATTTTTTACCAAAATCACATGTGATTTTTAACCTACAAACTATTTTGCTTATAAAATCACATGTGATTTTCGAGAAACAATTTTTTGAATTGTGATTTTAAATTTATAAATTTTGGTTTCTGAAAATCACATGTGATCTTCGACAAAAAAAAAATTCACGTGTGATTTTAAAATTTTAAAATTTTGGTTTTTGAAAATCATATATGATTTTGAAAAAAAAAAAAGTTAAGTAAAACATAGCAAAAAAAAAAAAACGGAATTAAAAAACGAAAAAAAAATGAAAAAAAAAAAAATATTAAGGGAAAAATGTATGGTTAGGAAGTGGATAATTGGAGATCTCTTTTGAACTCACCCTATATATATATATATATATATATATATATATATATATATATATATATATATATATATATATATATATATAGTAATTGGATCGGGTAAGAACGGCCCAAAGTCTAGGAATGCTAAGAACCAATGCTGACAGTCCGATTAAGGTGATGATCAGTAGTAACCACTTACTACTGATCAGTAGTAACCTTACTACTGATCAGCAGTAACCTTCTACTGATCAGTAGTAACCTTCTACTGATCAGTAGTAACCTTACTACTGATCAGCAACAAATTCTACTGATCAGTAGTTCAGTAGTAAGTGGTTACTACTGATCATCACCTTAATCGGACGGTCAGCATTGGTTCTTAGCGTTCCTAGATTTTGGCCCGTTCTTACCCTAACCTCACCCTCTATATATATATATATATATATATATATATATATATATATATATATATATATATATATATATATATGTGTGTGTGTGTGTGTGTGTGTGTTTTTTTTTAGTTCCCAACGTACCAACAATTTAAGAAAATCAATTTTAACTAAATAAAAGTAAAACGAAAAACTTTAACTAATAAAAAGAAACGTTGAATTGCAAAAGATAAATTTTGAAAAGTTTGAAACATAATCAAAGATAAAAATGTATCCACTTAAATTATTAGTTTGGGTAGTTCATGTGATAAATAAAGCTAATGTAAAGTGAGATTCTGGTCGGGGTCCTTTAAAATATAAGGAATGAAAGTTGATTTTTAAATTATTTTCTTATATTATGGTTTTTCTATATATTTTATTACTCGTTTGGTCGTTTGGCTACTTCATGTGATAAATAAAGCTAATGTAAAAATAATAAAAATATAAGGAATGAAAGTTGATTTTAGATTTGATCAATAAATCATATGGGATAAATGGATAATCACAATTGATTTCTAATATTCAAATTTAGTCTTTCATAAACACACTCCTAAACATAATGATACTTATAAAATGTACGGGTGAAATTATGCAGTCAAGTCATGGTCGGGTCATGGTCGGGACCATGCACATGTTTACTGGAAATTGCGGGTTTTGATGGGTGTATAACAATAACATAAACAAAACAATAAAAACAACAATCGTTTTCGGTTTAATTATTGCAGTCAAGTCATGGTAGGGACCATGTACATGTTTATGTATCACATCCAAAACAAATCATTTCCTTCCATGTCACACCAGCTGCATTTTATAGTTAACAAATGTGCAAAACAAAGTCGTTATATGTATACTATATATGTGTGTGTTTTCCATGTCGTTGGATTGAAAGAGACGGAGACGGAGACAGAGACCGAACGTAACAGAATGGTGGACACAGTTAAAACTCTTTCACGTTAATTTAAAAGGCGACTTTTTGAAGATTTTGGATCACATCATATATTTGTATTAATGAGTAGTAATTCAGAAGAAGTTTTACCTTTTGACCGAAAAGAGGAGCTCGATCCATTTGCTTTTGTTGCCCTGATATGATATAACACACCTTCGATTTGTCACCTTTTGACAACAGTAGCTAAACAAAAAATGACCCAAACATCCACGGCGCCCCATCGAAGAAAACAAGCCATATTGTACATGGAATCATATTAAATACAAGTACAATCTTACAAGAAGATTTAACTGTCCTGGAAATCTTGCCATGAGATTTTACCAATCACAAATTTTGATTAAGACCTTAATAATTATAATATTCCTTTGAATAATTAAGGTTATACTAGAGGTCTATTAAAAAAAGTTGTCAAAGAGGTAAGAGCCAAGAAAGTGGTTGGATACGTACATATTTAACCCACGAGTTGACCATCTAACAAACGCCATTTTCGAATGCCTTATCTCATCTCCACAAATTTCTAGTACAAGATTGTTCAATGAGAGAAATCGGAATGGCTTATCTGAAGAGTTTGCATGGTATCTTTATCTTTACCTTTCTTGCAATGTTTATATGAACAAAAAAAATCATACTTTGACTCTTACATACTACAATCTAGAAGGCGGTTTACTGATCAGTAATCTATTTGCAGGAGGGAGCACTATGAATTATGACGGTGCCTTTGATTTGAATTCACCGGCTACACAAAGAAGCATGTTAGATGCCGTCAATTTGGTTATTGTTGTTCTCTTCTACCTACTGTTACTCCTCTGCTACTTTAAGATAAGTAACACCAGTAGATCGAGAAGAGGAAATGATTGGATATCTACATCAGCCGCGGTTTGTTGTTTCCTGACTTCTATAGCATATCTAGTTGATGGTTTATGGGAAGCAACTGATAAAAACCATCAATACAACTATAAGAATTGGTGGGTGTTCGTTGTTAGAGCACTAATATGGGTATCTTTCATGATTTCATTGCTTGTGAAACGATTTAAACCTGTAAAGATTCTAGCTTCGGTTTGGTGGGTTGTTTTTTTCGGGTCAATTTCTTTGGTTAACGTCAAGAATTTGGCAGAGAAACAAGGCATCGTGGTCTTGGTTTTGATAGAGTGGGCTGTTAGCTTTTTGCTTCTCCTGTGTGCTTTAAGAAACTTAAAATATTTTGTCGCAGTATACACACAGAGCCAGACTTTATCAGAACCTTTACTGGTTGATGAAACACTAAACGGGGACACAAG
The DNA here is from genome assembly GCA_910822075.1 of Senecio squalidus. Taxonomy (NCBI): domain Eukaryota; kingdom Viridiplantae; phylum Streptophyta; class Magnoliopsida; order Asterales; family Asteraceae; genus Senecio; species Senecio squalidus. The sequence goes on from CAJVGC010000001.1 coordinate 15,875,498, forward strand.
ACAGCTAGAAGAAGCTAGTTTTGTCAGCCTATTGACATTTTATTGGGTGAACCCATTGCTTGCTTTAGGTTACAGAAAAACATTATCGCTTGAAGACATTCCATCTCTAGCATCTGTAGACCAAGCAGCCGTTGCCCATGAAAAATTTGCAAAAGCATGGGATTCACTTCAAACGGAAAACACCTTAAACGACACTAATAAGGTTCCTAAAGCTCTAGCCAAAGTTTATCACAAAGAGATGGTTTTGGCAGGAATTTGTGTCTTTCTTAGGACACTAGCCGTTGTGGCTAGCCCATTGTTACTCTACGCCATTGTTGGGTACACCAACAGTGATATCGAAGATTTACATCAAGGACTCCTGTTAGTAGGGTGTTTGATTCTAGTCAAGGTAATCGAATCATTGTCTCACCGACAGTTTTTCTTTAATGCAAGAAGAACTGGTATGAGGATGAGATCAGCTTTAATGGTGGCTGTTTACGAGAAGCAACTTAAGCTTTCTAATTTGGGAAAGAAAAGGCATTCAACCGGTGAAGTTGTGAATTACATAGCGGTTGATGCATACAGAATGGGTGAATTTCCTATGTGGTTTCACGTGGGTTGGTCTTCTTTCATTCAACTATTTCTAGCTATTGGTGTCTTGTACTCCACTGTAGGATTAGGTGTTCTTCCTGGTTTAGTTCCTCTCGTCATATGCGGTCTCCTAAATTTGCCATTTGCAAAATCCATTCAAGAGTCTCAGTTACAGTTCATGGTGGCTCAGGACAAGAGACTGCGATCCACTTCTGAGATTTTAAACAACATGAAGGTTATTAAGTTACAGTCTTGGGAGGAGAAATTCAAGAAATTAATTGAATCTTGTAGAGATGTTGAATTCCATTGGCTACGTAAAACTCAGTTTACCAAGGTGTCTAGCACAATTTTATACTGGATGTCACCGACACTTGTTTCTTCGGTCATTCTTTTTGGATGTGTGTTTTTATCAAGTGCTCCTTTAGATGCTGCCACTATCTTCACAATTTTGGCAACATTACGGACTATGTCCGAGCCCGTAAGGTTTTTGCCCGACGCAATTTCTGCATTAATCCAGGTCAAAATATCCATTGATAGGATTAATTCTTTCTTAGTTGATGACGAACTAAAGGATAACAACACGGTGAAAAGAGACCAAGAAATGGAGAACTCGGATGACCATATAAGAATAACAAATGGGAACTTTGCTTGGGATCCTGACTCACCCACTCTAACACTTCAGAATGTCAATCTTCAAGTAAAACGTGGGCAAAAAGTTGCAGTTTGCGGGTCAGTTGGTGCGGGGAAATCATCTATACTATATGCTATACTTGGAGAAATAGCTAAAACTTCAGGAACCGTGAGTTCACGAATTCATTGTTATATCTTATAAGTTCATTTTACTTTCTTTCATTTATAGTGTTAACCAGGGTAATACAGGTTCATAAGAGGTAGTCAGTTACGGTGATTAGATTTGATTTAGTTTTATAGCTTAAGCATAATATTATGTGATTACCTCACAATATTAGTACACCTAAAATACGTCATAGATACAATTACATATATGAACTTTGACGACATTTGTTGCTTTCAGGTAGGTGTTTATGGATCAATTGCTTATGTTAGCCAAACATCTTGGATTCAAAGTGGAACGATTCAAGATAACATACTGTATGGGAAGCCGATGGACAGAAATAAATATGAAAAGGCCATAAAGGCATGTGCTTTAGATAAGGACATTGAAGCTTTTAACCACGGAGAGCTAACAGAAATAGGCCAGAGAGGGCTTAACCTGAGTGGGGGACAGAAGCAGAGGGTTCAACTAGCTCGAGCAGTCTATAACAACGCCGACATTTATCTTCTAGATGATCCTTTCAGTGCAGTAGATGCACATACTGCAGCAAGTCTCTTTAATGTAAGATTTCAACCTCTTAAAATGGCATTCTTGTAATTAGTTGGGTTTTCTTAGTTTTTCTTTTTTATATACATTTTTTTTTTCGGATTGAATCTTTGTGCTTCAGGATTGTGTTATGACTTGTCTTGAGGGAAAAACAGTCATTCTTGTCACTCATCAAGTGGAATTTCTCTCATCGGTTGACAATATTCTGGTAATCATGATTCGATATTATGGCTTCAATTAATTTTATAAGTTTTTTAATTTTCCGTCTTCTTATTCTTTTGAAGGTCATGAAAGATGGTCAACTTATACAATCAGGAAACTATGAGGATCTCTTAATGGCAGGGACAGCTTTTGAACATCTTGTGAATGCTCATAAAGATGCCATAACCGGCTTAGAGCCTTCACCTCATGACAATAAAACTGAACTTCATAAAGCAGAAAATGAGCATGAAAAAAGGAAAGACGCATATGAAAGTTACCCCGGTGGAGAAAACAGCGAGGAAAAGATATCGCCTAAAGGGTTAACAGGAGTACAGTTGACTGAAGAAGAAGAAAAGGAGACGGGGGATGTTGGATGGAAGACTTTTTTAGATTATATTGTCATCTCAGAAGGATCATGGTTCTTCTCTTTGTGTGTCGTAACTCATATTTGTTTTATCGCTCTTCAGGCAGCAGCAAGTTATTGGCTAGCATTTGGTATTCAAATCCCTAAAATCAATACCATCATGTTGATTGGTGTTTATACTTTGGTTTCAACGACAAGCACCTTTTTTGTGTATCTTAGATCAGTGTTTGCCACCCTTTTGGGATTAAAAGCTTCCAAATTGTTCTTCGGTAAATTAACAGAGTCGGTTTTTAGTGCCCCAATGGTCTTCTTTGACTCTACTCCAGTTGGACGAATTCTGACAAGGGTAAGAGTTCATAGGCATGTGTTAGTTCGTTAAAAACAGGGAAAGGGAAATTGTGGTACTGCACATTTGGAAACTAATCTACTATTACCTGCTTGCAGGCCTCCTCTGATCTGAGTGTAATTGATTTTGACATACCTTTCTCGGTTGCCTTTGCGGTTGGTGGTGGCATTGAAACAATTGCCACGATAGGTATTATGGCTTCAGTGACCTGGCAAGTTCTCATTGTAGCCATCTTCACGACCATTGCCTCAAAATACGCTCAGGTAAATCCTGATCATAAAAATGTTAAAGTTATTGTTAATACTGTATCTTACATAAGAGTCATTCACAGGAACAAAATAGCTACTGAGAGACAACATTAGATCAGTTTCAGGATAGTACTTACTTAATAATCGAAATAAATTTCCTTTTCTTGGCTACTTATTAAGGATTTAAGTGCACTTCCAGTGTTAATTTATTTGGAAAGCGTGGTTATCGGTTAAGTTTGTGTGAGAGCATAACATATTTTTCTAAACTTCAGGGATATTATCAGCCAACTGCAAGAGAACTCATGAGAATCAACGGAACCACAAAAGCACCAGTTATGAACTACGCAACAGAAACATCAACTGGAGTGGCAACAATACGAGCATTTAAGATGCAAGACAAGTTCTTCAAAGACTATCTCAAGCTGGTTGATACAGATGCAAGTACATTCATTTTCTCAAATGCAACCTTGGAATGGTTGATTTTAAGAATCGAAGCATTTTCAAACTTGACCTTGTTCGCAGCTGCTTTTCTCCTGGTTTTAATACCAAAAGGTTTTGTGTCTCCAGGTATGCATGTTTACATCTACATGGTTTATTGGTTTCCACTACTATGAAGTTCAAATGTATATATAAACTCGATAAATATGACAATATGCTTGTATAGGATTGGTTGGCCTCTCTCTTTCTTATGCACTAGTGCTATCGAGCATGCAAGTGTTCTTTACTAGATGGTATTGTAGCTTGGCAAATTACATTGTTTCAGTAGAACGGATCAAACAATTTATGCTCATTCCACCAGAATCACCACCGATTGTGAAGAACAATAGACCACCCTCGTCTTGGCCTTCTAAGGGACGGATACAGTTCGAAGATCTAAAGGTAAAGGCATGTATTTTTAGCTCTACTATCAAATATTATGGAGCAAAGTGCAAACGATTTCCAAACTATAATATTAATTGGAGATCTTAATCTGTATGGGCTTTTGTGATTTCAGTTGAGGTATCGTCCAAATGCACCACTAGTTCTCAAAGGGATCACTTGTACATTCAAAGAAGGGACTAGAATAGGCATCGTCGGAAGGACGGGAAGTGGCAAGACAACGCTGATAACAGCCCTGTTTCGTTTGGTAGAACCAGATAGTGGAAGAATACTTATAGACGGAGTAGATATTTGCCCTATGGGACTTAAAGATCTGCGGATGAAACTAAGTGTCATCCCCCAAGAACCGACCCTTTTTAGGGGCACCATTCGAACAAACTTGGACCCTCTAGGACTTCATTCCGATGATGAGATATGGAAGGTAGTAAAACCATGTATATGACCTTCATAAATTCATAGGATACGTAAGTAAATATGTATGTAATTCTAAACGGTTTGCAGGCATTAGAAAAGTGTCAGCTTAAAAATACCATCAGAAGTCTTCCCAATTCGCTAGATTCTTCAGGTGAGTCGACTTTATAGGAATATCATATTTTTTGAATCTAATAGTACATTTCATCGTTACTTGTTTTCCCCATTTTAACAGTGAGTGATGAAGGAGATAACTGGAGTGTTGGACAAAGACAGCTATTCTGTCTTGGAAGGGTGTTACTTAAAAGAAACAAAATCCTAGTACTCGATGAAGCGACTGCATCCATCGATTCAGCCACAGATGCAATTCTACAGAGAATCATAAGGGAGGAATTCTCGAGTTGCACAGTTATAACTGTAGCTCACAGAGTTCCGACAGTTATAGACAGTGACAAGGTCATGGTTCTGTCTTTCGGTACGCTGTGTGACCATGTTATAATGAAATAAATAGCCAAGGATCAGAAAGGTTGTTTTAAGAAATTAACCCGGTTGATCTGCAGGAAAAATGGTGGAGTATGATGAGCCTTCAAAGCTAATGGAATCTGATTCTTTCTTCTCCAAACTTGTAGCTGAATACTGGGCCAGTTGCAGACGGAACTCTGCTCCGAGATTTTGATGAACAACCACGTTAAACGGAAATTGAGATGGAACAATAATTCCCCAGGTCTACGAACACTATGAAGTTCCTAGAGTATATGCGATGATGATACATGGGGGTTTAGCGTCACAATAGTTGGTATTTGAATAGTTTTAACAAATACATGTAAATGTGTGAGACTATGAGAGCGCAGATATCGACATTTAGACATGACTACAAGTTTAATTTATTTATTAAATATTACTTAATGGTTAAGTGTAAATATTTATTACATTAGAGGGCTTATTATGTAAATAATAAGGAGATTTCCTTATTCTAGTATGACTTGGAGAACAAGATTTGCTAGGCAATAAAAGAAACTCCAACTCTCACAAATCAATATATAAAAAATCGATTGTAGGGTTTGAGCCTACAACCGATTGGTTTTCTTAAAACCTAAGGGTGTGTTCGATTTTGCTTTAGCAAACCAAGGGGTTTTCGACAATTGTTGTTTAAAGCAATTAAACGTGTACTAGCATACTAATCTGTTGCTAACCAAAGGTGTCGCGTACGTAACTGAAGATTATATCTTATACTTAGATCTACGACTTTCGCTTGCTTCTAATTCAAGGTAATTCTTTATCCGATTTATTATTTACTATGTGATCCTAAAATTCCGCTGCCATGTATTGTTTGACAATATGACTCTAGTTGTATACCTATAGTGGTATTAGCCAAAACATAGTAATTTTATTTCGGATAATCTGTAAACATCAAAACTTGTGGGGATCGAGGTATGGGATTAAACGAACGTTAAAACGTAAATCTGTAAACGTTTGATAAAAAATAAAAAAAAATAAAAACGTTTTTTTGTTTTTGTTTTTTTGTGTTGTTTAAACGTTGATTAAGTCTTAAACCTTAAACGCAAATTTTGATGTTTAAATTAATTATGTGTCGTATTTATATTTTATAAATTATGTTTATTAAGTTAAATGCATAACTTTGTAAACATAATTAGATATTATGATATTATAAAAAGTAAATTGCATATATTGACACATATTATTAATTGGTTAATTGTATATGTGTGACACCTTAATAAGAACTATATGCTTAAAAGGTCTATTTGTGGTTTATTTGATATTGAGAATTTTGAATATACAAACCGCCTACGCAATCTATATTTGATTTTTTTGTGAACGGATGTATGTGGTCCGTTTCCGTTGAAACGGGGGTAAAAGGGTTTGTATATTTAAAATGACCATAGAGACCATTTGCATGTTTAAGATACCCATTTGATGCGTAGAATAATTCTTAATGTATATTGTTAATATTGTGGTCAAATGTTTTTTGAAAGAAACCAAATTAAATTAATATGACTAAAGAATTATTAAAACGAGTTATTATTTTACTTTGGCAAATTTTATACGTTCTAAAACGCATTGGTTGGGTTTATATACCGTAATTTGGTCCAAGCAACGAAACGTATAAATTTACAAAATATCTTAAAAACCATCGATTTAATAAGCGTGTGATTAGTAATTCATAACTAGATTGTAAATGCTTAGTGTATTATTACCCAACTAGGCTCACCTACATAAAGGACGATGTTTAGGAAAGTTTGCGGAGTATTCTACTCCTAATGAGGTCAGGTTTTAAGAGATGCTTAGTCGTCCCCTACCCTCACTTGCTTACCTGGTCGTACCCGTTGTAGAGCTACCGAAAGGGTTTTAATGATGACCATGTTACGATCAGTTGTATGAATTAGGTAATCATAGAAACACGTTTAATAACCAGTAAAATAAAAACTTTTTGTTTTTAATTAAATTACGTTACAAAATTGTTGCATGGCAATTGCGTACGTAGATTTTTAACACCCATGGAATTTAAGTCAATTGCTATCCGTATTGGCTAGACAACTTGTACTTGATCGTCACTCTACGTGAGACGTAGGTGAAGTGTATCCAAGGCGGATTACCACTCATAGTGAGACTATGGTGGACTATTTGCAGTCTTCAGTCGGATGACTTAAATCGGGTTATGTAGTGAGACTGTAAACGCCGATAGCGATAAGATGCGACGAAACATGATTAATGTCACGATCACCATTTAGATGCTCGGATCGAATTATGACATTAAGTCCCATTTTCTAGGAGTTGCACCGGTAAATGCAATTACGGATCGTCACTTACCTTTTGAGTATTACTTAGGTCCTAGCAGATCAACTGATGGAACGGTAATATGTCAATTGAATCCTAGACTTAACTAAAAGTAAACCATGGGTTTTACGTTTTATGTTAAGAATTTTATGTCGAAAGTACTAATAAGAACTTTCACTCTGTTTTTGCAGAAATGGCACAAAACGCAACTGATGAGATTTTGAATGAAACCAAAATCGCGTTAAGGCACAATATTCTTACTGGGCCGAATTTCAATGATTGGCACCGATCACTGAGGATTGTCCTAAGAGTGATGGAGCGCGAACATATCCTTGAAACACCTTTGGGTGCTAAGGCTCCTCAAGAGGAACGTGACTTGTATAGGGCAACCTATAAAGCTCACGAAGAAGTGCAATGTCTTATGTTGAGTTGCATGTCCTCTGAGGTTGCAAAGCAGTTTGACAACAAGCAACCCAATCAGATCATATCTGAGCTACGTGCATCGTATGTGAAACAAGTCGGCCTTAGCTAAATGACTTGATTCGAGAAGTACATGCATGTCATCATGTGTTAGGAACGCCCGTTGGGACTCACGTTATGAACATGAAAAGCTTGTTTGATCGTTTGACTAGGATGCAATTTGCATATCATAACCAAGTCGCTGTGAGCATTGTTCTCAACTCTCTCTCACCGGAATTTGAGGAGTTCACACGAGGTTATAATATGCAAAGTATGAACAAAAGCATCAACGAACTCCACGCTATGTTGGTGGAATTCGAAAAGTCAAAAATGAAGGTGAAAGGTACTCAAGTCTTAATGATTGAGGGTAGCCAAGCTCATAAGAAGAAAAAGCAACCGCTAAAGGCTAAGGGGAACATTGCAAAGGGTGGTAAAAATAAACAAGTTGTTGTTTATTCTTCCAAGTCTAAACAAACTCCTCCAACTAAGAAGGCAAAGGTCGCACAAGATGATACATGTCATTATTGTGGAGATAAGAGTCACTGGAAGAGGAACTATCCTAAGTGGCTTGCCGAGGTGCAAAATAACAAAAAGAACGGACCGGCCGGTTCTACAGGTATTTTCACCATTGAATTATATTCTTTCGCTAAATCAAATACTTGGGTCTATGACACTGCTTTTGGAGCTCATATTTGTAACTCCTTACAGGGGTTTAGAGCGAAAGAGAAACTGAAGTATGGATCCTTGTACATGTACGTCGGCAATGGCATACGAGCAACAGTGGATGCCATTGGAAGTTATGACTTACGATTACCCTCGGGCATATATCTTGTATTAGACAATTGTTATTATGCACCTTCTATAGTTAGGGGAATTGTTTTAGTTTCGGTTTTGAAAGATAATGGTTTTTGTAATACATTTACCGATTATGGGAATTCTGTTTCTATGAATAATATTCATTATTTTAATGCTATTGCTATTGATGGAATATTTGAAATTGATTTGCATGATCGTCTTTCATTACCAAATAATAATTCATTGTTTAATTTAAGCGCAAAACGATCTAAGTCTAACTTAGACTCATCCTTCCTATGGCATTGCCGTCTTGCACACATTGGCAAACACCGTATCGAAAGGCTTCAACGTGAAGGGCTTTTGAAATCAAGTGAGGATTCATTTGATAGGTGTGAGTCATGTGTATCAGGGCAAAATGGCAAGGAAACCCTTCTCGCATGAGAATCAAAGGGCGACCGACTTACTAGGAATCATACACACTGATGTATGCGGTCCTTTTAAGCATGTGTCTAGGAGAGGTGCTTACTACTACGTTACATTTACCGATGATTTCAGCCGTTATGGTTATGTTTACTTGCTTAAACATAAACATGAGGTGTTTGAAATCTTCAAGGTATTTCAAAACGAAGTAGAAAATCAACTCGGAAAAAACATCAAGGTCCTCTGATCGGATCGTGGTGGTGAATATCTCAGTCAAGAGTTTAAGAATCATCTACAAGCTTGTGGTATTTTCCAACAACTTACTCCTCCCTATACGCCACAACACAATGGTGTATCGGAAAGGAGAAATCGAACATTTTTGGATATGGTTCGATCGATGATGAATCTTACAACCTTGCCATTGTCTTTTTGGGATTATGCCTTAGAGCCTGCAGCACGCATTCTTAATATGGTTCCAACCAAGAAATTTGATAAGACACCATATGAATTATGGTTTGGCAAAGCGCCAAATTTGTCTTACTTAAAGGTCTGGGGATGTGAGGCTTTCGTTAAGCGCGATTCGGCTGACAAACTCGAACAGAGATCTGTTAAGTGTATCCTTGTAGGATACCCAAAGGAAACGATGGATTACTACTTCTATCATCCTTCTGAGAACATTGTGAAAGTGGCTCGATATGCTGAGTTTTTCGAAACAAAGCTTATTGGTCAAGGAAACAATGGGAGGGTTATAGACCTTGACGAGGTTCAAGAGGAAGATACGTCACTTTCTACTAACACTGGTTATCAACAATTCGGGAGGGGGGGGGGGTAGAGTTGAGCCTCAATCTAGTCCGACTCAAGTTGTGATTGAGCCACAAGTTTAGTCTCAACAACAAATTGTTGATGCTCCAATTCGTAGGTCCGAAAGGACGATACGTGCACCTTCTAGGTTGAACTTAAACGTTAATCTAGAGGATGTGACGTATCAGGGGATCTTAATGAATGTCGAAACTTGAAAGTTGCATTATCAGGTCCAGGCGCTGAAAAATGGCTTCAAGCTGCGAATTTGGAGATCCAATCCATGTATGACAACGAAGTTTGGGATTTGGTAGATAAACATCCAAATGCCAAGACTGTCGATTGTAAATGGATCTTTAAGATAAAGACTGACATGGATGGGAATATACACGTCTATAAAGCTCGTCTCGTGGCAAAAGGATTTACTCAAGTCTATGGTATAGATTATGATGATACTTTTTCCCCAGTTGCATACATAAGATCTATTAGAATTCTCCTAGCCATAGTTGCATTCTATGACTACGAGATATGGCAAATGGATGTCAAGAAAACTTTCTTGAATGGTTATCTAGACGAAGAGGTCTATATGAACCAACCAGAAGGTTTTATTGATCCATTACCTCCCAACAAAGTATGCAAGCTAAAGAAGTCCATGTATGGACTTAAGAAAGCATCAAGGAGTTGGAATAAAAGATTCGATGAAGAAATCAAGAAATTTGGTTTCGTTTAGAATCTAGATGAGCCATGTGTATATCTAAAGACCAGTGGGAGTAATGTTGTATTCCTTGTCTTATATGTCGATGACATATTACTTATGGGAAACTACATTCCAATGCTTGAAGATGTAAAATCTTATCTTGGAAAGTGTTTCGCCATGAAAGACTTGGGTGATGCAGCATATATTCTAGGAATCGAAATCTCGAGATATAGATCTAAGCGGATGATAGAGTAAAGTCAAAAGGCTTACATTGACAAAATACTAAAACGGTTTAGTATGGAAAACTCCAAGCGTGGATTTATCCCAATGCAAGATGGACTTAAACTTAGTATTCAAGATGGTGCATCTACACCTCAAGAGGTGGAACGTATGCAAAGGATTCCCTATGCTTCGGAAATAGGATCCATTATGTATGCAACAAGATGTACAAGACCTGATACAGCTTTTGCGCAGAATATCGTAAGTAGGTTTCAACAGAATCCAGTTGAAAAACACTGGATTGCTGTAAAGAACATTATGAAGTACCTACGGGCTACTAAAGATACGGTACTGGTGTATGGTGGAAATCCCGAGGCAGAACTTAAAGTTACTGGTTACTGTGATGCCAAATTTCAGACAGACCATGATGACATCAAATCTCAAACAGGTTATGTTTTCATAATAAATGGAGGATCTGTAGTCTGGAAAAGAAAAAAGCAGTCCACCATTGCAATGTCTGCAACAGAGTCTGAGTACATAGCAGCTGCTGAAGCTGCGATGGAAGCTGTTTGGATCCAGAAATTTATTTCTGGACTTGGTGTAGTTCCTATCGCCAAGTTACCCATAGATATGTATTGCGACAACACGGGTGCAATAATCATAGCTAATGAACCAGGTGTTCAAAAGGGAGCCAAACACTTTCAAAGGAAATTTCATTATATTCGTGAGCGCATATATGATAATGAAATCAAGCTACTCAAAGTTCACACAAATAAAAACTTGGCAGATCCTTTTACAAAGGCTTTGGCAAAGACGAAACAAACTCACTTGGCTGAGGGCATAGGATTTCGTTTGTCTAGTTGTTCCATGTAATCTGTGAATTTATTAAGTATTTGGATATATGGATGTATAAACAATTTTATTATGATTAAATAATATTGAGGATATGTGATTTTAATTCATATTTAATTGTTGTCCAATTTAGCATGTTTTAATCCTTGATTTATATTTATATTTATATTTAAATATTTTATAAATATCCGTTGTCGTTTGATTATGTGGGAGCATAATTGAATTAAGACAATATCTGAGTAGTCAGCTTGGCTCACTAACCCGGATGGTGTACATGGAGATGAACACTGGATTATCCCACATGAATTAGTACTTATGGATTCTTGTCATTAAGTATAATTCATAAGGTTTAATGTCCTTTGACTTGAGATACAAGTTGGGAATCATGTACGTAGTGCATTATTTGATTCTAGTCAAACGCACTCCTGAATAAGGGTGTTATAAAGGCTATTTTTGGTAATGTTGCGAGATACGATGACTACCAATTCTAGTCAATATAAGATTTGTTCCTTCAGTGAAAACTGAAGCTAGATACTAACTGGGCCACTCATGAATACTTAAGATGTTTGTCTGGACATACCCAAATTAGTCCAGAATTGTCTCGACTGTATTAGGTAATATTAAGTGATTCGCGAAATGAGAAACAGTAGTTCAAATGGAATGATTTTGATCCATCAAAATATTTTAACTAAGTATCTGTAACAAAAGGATATGAACCGAATTTAGACTCACAAGTGAGTTTTGGAGAAACTTACTCGTACATTTATGGGAGCATTGATATGTTGCTAGACATTAATCAATGTTATCACGCTTGTTTGAAAATTATTCAAAAGTGGGAGCTGTTGGTATTTGAATAGTTTTAACAAATGTGTGTCCGTAAATGTGTGAGAGTACGGGAGCGCACACATCGACATTTAGACACGACTACAAGTTTAATTTATTTATTAAATATTACTTAATGGTTGAGTGTAAATATATATTAAATGAGAGGACTTATTATGTAAATAATAAGGAGGTTTCCTTATTCTAGTATGACTTGGAGAACAAGATTTGCTAGGCTATAAAAGAAACTCCAACTCTCACAAATCAATATATAAAAAATCGATTGTAGGGTTTGAGCCTACAACCGATCGCTTTTCTTAAAACCTAAGGGTGTGTTCGATTTTGCTTTAGCAAACCAAGGGGTTTTCGACAATTGTTGTTTAAAGCAATTAAACGTGTACTAGCATACTAGTCTGTTGCTAACAGAAGGTGTCGTGTACGTAACCGTAGATTAGATCTTATACTTAGATCTACGACTTTCGCTTGCTTCTAATTCAAGGTAATTCTTTATCCGATTTATTATTTACTATGTGATCCTAAAATTCCGCTGCCATGTATTGTTTGACAATATGACTCTAGTTGTATATCTATAAGTATAACTTGTGCATTGGTACTACTATTAACTAATTCTACAACAATGAGTTGATTCAGACTTCGTTTCTATTAATTATTTTAAATATATAAAAGGCAAATGCATTCAATCACATCACATTGTACACATGATAACGAGTAAAGCTCGATCACATACATACATCTCCTTTTTAACAAACAACCTTTTAACAAGTGAAATGAAAACGCAATATTAGTGAGGTATATGTCACGGTGTTAGTTTTCTTTTCCAATGTGGCGCTTAGATCGTCGGATATCAATGATCTAAGTAAGTTAAAAGGATAATCTACATACTTAAAAATGACTATGACGTTTTGTTCTCTAGTTTTTCTTTTTTAGGAAAGAAAAGAAAAGAAAAGAAAAGAGAAGAGGGATTCTAAAACAAATTGTCTTTTTGAGTTTTTTTTAAGGATTGAAGTGAAAAGAAAGGAAAAGAAGGAAATGAGAGTTTAATAAATTTTGGTTTAAAAATTTTCTTCCCATATTTGTGATGATTTGGAACGAAAGAAAATATACATCTTCTCTTCTCTCCCCTTTTCTTCCATTATTTTCTTTTCTTTTAAAAATTAACTCGAGAACATAGCGTGAATGTGTAAACGATTTATGTTATTGATTTGTGATTCAAAGTGAATACAAATGAGCATGTTAAGCCTATTTATAGGCTATTAAGGAAATTATTAAAATGATCTAGATAATTAGTCTATATTAGATACTTAGTGAAACTTCTAGATAATTACTAGTCTAAGTTAATCTAGACTAATCTAATAGATATTTAGTATAGAGATTCTAGATTAATCCATCATTATCCTTGATCTTGTAAGTGCTTCACGAAATTCTAGAAACTTCTAGTCGAAAAGGTTTTGATTTTGGGTGGAATTAGGTGGTTCGTAACATTCTCTCACCGCCATTCTCATGCACGTCCTCGTGCATGACTAAAATATTCTCGGAGACGCGGGTTTTTATATTTGAAGAGGATACTATGACGACTACAATCGGTTCTTTCATTTTGGTACTTGAAGGTCATTTTCCAGCGCACTATTTTCCATTACTTGCAAAGTTTTTGCCTCCCATCGCACCTATCTTTGGGATTCAAACAAAGAAATTTCCCAGTTTCGTCATAATAAAGGTAATCACAATGGATTCTTTACCATCGTACCTGCAAAGGTTTCACTTTCCAGCGCACTATTTTTCAGTACTTGCAAGGATGTACCAACCATCGCACCATTTTCTTGTACTTGTAGAAGTCTCACCCATCATTACTTGACTCTTCCATGTCTTATTTACCCGCTCTCACCGCCATTACACAACATACACTTTGACATAGTTGGAGAAAAGGTCACGAACACGCCCTCTTATCCGCAAGGTTAACCTGCTCGATACCAAATTGTCACAGGGTTAGTTTTCTTTCCCCGTGTGGCGCTTAGATCCGCGAATATCAAGGATTTAAGTAAGGCAAAAGGATGATTTAAACACTTAAAAGATGGCATTGAATGTGTAAACGATTTATGTTATTGATACGTGATTCAAAGTGAATACAAATCCTTGATCTTGTAAGTGCTTTCACGAAATTCTAGAAACTTCTAGTCGGAAAGGTTTTGATTTCAGGTGGAATTAGGCGGTTCGTAACATTCTCTCACCGCCATTCTCGTGCACGCCCTCGTGCATGACTACAATCTTCTGGGAGACGCGGGTTTTTATATTTGAAGAGGATACTATGACGACTACAACATGTTCTTTGATTTTGGTACTTGAAGGTCATTTTCCAGCCCACTATTTTCCAGTACTTGCAAAGTTTTTGCCTCCCATCGCACCAATCTTTGGTATTCAAAAAAATAAATTTCCCAGTTTCGTCATAATAAAGGTAATCACGGTGGATTCTTCTACCATCGTACTTGGTACCTGCAAAGGTTTCACTTGCCAACGCACTATTTCTCAGTACTTGGAAGGATGCAATTGCCATCACACCATTTTCTTGTACTTGTAGAAGTCTCACCCGTCATTACTTGACTCTTCCATGTCTTATTTACCCGCTCTCACCGCCATTGCAAAACATACACTTTGACATAGTTGGAGAAAAGGTCACGAACACGCACGAATATCCGCAAGGTTAACCTACTCTCATACCAAATTCTCACGGGGTTAGTTTCTTTCCCTGTGTGGCGCTTAGATCCTCGGATATCAAGGATTTAAGTAAGCTAAAAAGGATGATCTAAACACTTAAAAGATGACTTTGAATGTGTAAACGATTTATGTTATCGATTTGTGATTCAAAGTGAATACAAATGAGTATCTTAAGCCTATTTATAGGCTATTAAGGAAACTATTACAATGATCTAGATAATTAGTCTATTCTAGAAACTTAGTGAAACTTCTAGATTATTACTAGTCTAAGTAAATCTAGACTAATCTAATTGATATTTAGTATAGAGATTTATAGATTAATCCATCATTATCCTTGATCTTGTAAGTGCTTTCACGAGAATTCTAGAAACGTTTAGTCATAAATTTTGGGTGGAATAAGGCTGTTCATAACATATAGTTACCTTGTTGTTAATTTGATAAAGGGTTCAGGTGATGAAATGAAAGACGAAAGCGGCCTCTATTAGGCTATGGTTAAAAGATAATTACGATTTATTTTCATTTTTTTCACAGAGCAGATGGTTCTCGTCCTAAAAAAAGATCAATCTAAATCCCATAACCGAACATAAAAAAGCTCGATAAATTTATAACAAAATCACATTGCTACACTTTTGGCCGACGAACCACGTCCTCTACATAAACAAATCTAAACCACATGGCCTAGTTTATAAGGCTCGGACCAGTCACCGATTCTCAAAGTGATTAAACATGTATGTGTTAATCATCCATACAAGGGAACATAGTTTGTTATATACCACTGGCGTTATACAAAGACTCTTGTCTATAAATAAGAAAGCACAAAGGCAAGAAAGCAGTTTGTTGGAGCATAAATGCTTATTGAATGTATCTTGTACTTCAAGTTATAGTGTCGTGTAATTTACATCGTATTTAGATTGAGTTGTAAAGTGTTTCTTTGCATTTGTGAAAGAGTTTCGCTAGTATGAGTGTCGTGAGCGAAACTCATGTGTTTCGTAGAGAAACTCCGAACCGACTTAGAATTTTGTAGTAAAACTCTTTAGGTATTTATGATTGCCTATAAATGCCTTACATTAGGATCATAAATACAGTCGTTCGAATCCTTATACGAAGAGTTTTGTTGCCAGATCCATAACCAACGAAACTCTTCTTAGAACGGTCTAAAGCTAAGAAATCAAGTGTTTTGATATTATTCATATTGTAAGACATTACGTAAGAGTTAATAATATCAATCTTTTGTTTAACTTTGTGTTCTTTATCATTTATATACACGTATTAGTGATTCCGCCACTTATACGGTGTAGTATCCAAATAGAGTCCGAAGGTAGGGAATGTATCAGAGCCTTTATATAATGCCTTTATACACATCATAGAGGCCAGTTTTTTGATCCATTTGGTGTAGATCTAGGTTGAGTTAAAATGGGTACTTGAAAAGTGTTTTATAGATCTAGACATTTCCCACTGCCTTTTCGGTATAGTTTTCAAGGGATAAGCTTATTTTGATAGTTAGATAATATCTGGAAAATAAGGTCTCGTAATTCCTTTGTTTTCTTCGATTGTGACACTGTTAAGTAACTCAGCCTCTCTAAAGTCACGATTACGCAATGAAACTCTCTTGTTTCGTCCATATTGTTACCCTACGATACTCTGGTTAGTTACGTTACTCTATGTTTTGCTACACTTGTCACACCCCCCTCAGGCGGAAACCCAAAGTGTACAGTAATATAGGTATCAGAAGACAAAGATTACATCGAATAGAAACTACAACATTAAGTTTATATTAAGTAACGTTTAGGAGTACAATAAATACAATGTAAATACAAGTTTGTGGCTTAAATATAAACTAAACTACGTATAGTTAAGTCTCCTCGAAGTCCACACAAATAATAAAGAAACCGAACTACGTCCAGTCAAGTCTCTCCGAAATCCTCAAAACTCAATATAAGATATGTACTCCATAATCGATGTAAAATCTCAATCTCTTGAAAAGCGTTAAAAATAATACGACATCAACATAAAGTTGGTGAATTATTCGCATTTTTATAAAACATTTAATATACTCGATAGTTGAATAAGTTTTGACTCTGTTGAAAATACATAAGACCACTGTAAATAATGTCAATAAAATAATATCTTGAATCATAATCATAATGTGATATGTGCTTAGCTTTAGGTTGTCCAATACACCTGAACCTTACAATAATACACAAATACAACCCTCAATACGCAGCGTGTCAAGCTACAGAATAATACCAAATATGTGGTCGGTCATAACATCCCCTCACATACGTCGTGAGGAATGACGGTTTGTAAAACCCATAGAGATGTATATATATGCACCGTCGGCTAACTATGTTAACAGGTGGGAGGGCCTTATACCACCACTAAGGCCGCATAAAGTGTTTATAATCCCGATGGTTTAAAGGAAAGATATAGCATTATATAGCAAAATACGCGTTTTTGACAAAAAAAAAACCGTGTTAATAGTGTAAATTTTAAGATTGATATGTGTTTTGGGGTTAAAACATAAGATTTGAAAGGGTGTAACACTTTACGTAAGTTATAACGTTATTATAAGTGGCTTTGATCAAAACCTAAACAGTTACACTAGGAACAGTTACGCCATGTAACCAACAGTTACGGCACGTAACCAACAGTTACGGCACGTAACCAACAGTTATGGCACATAAACAACAGTTACGCCACGTAACCAACAGTTATGCCACGTAACCAACAGTTACGCTAAGTGTAACTAATAGTTACGCTAAGTGTAACTAACAGTTACGCTAAGTGTAACTAACAGTTACCCTAAGTCGCGGAACAATTTAAAACGACTCGTTTTCGACTGAAAATGATATATTTTTAAATCTATGGTCTTAGGATATTTTTAGGTACATAAACCCTCAATTAATTTCGGGTTTTAATGGTTAAAAATGGCGTTTTTGAAAGTAGATCTAGAAATAAAGTTTCAAACAAAATCGAAGAAATACTTACCCGATCGAAGTGAAATTCGGAGAGATGATGAAGATAAATATGGTGAACGATAAACAAGCTTCTGAAATGATTTTCGACGGTCTGATCCTCGAGGTATTCTAGAGAGAAGGGGGGAGTTGTGTGTGTGTTTTTCTAGAGAGAGAAAGTGATGGTGGGAAATAAAGGGATAAAAGGGGGGAAGTGAAGATAAAAAAGTAGAAAGGAAGTAAAGGGGGAAAGTTACTTAAAAATATCGTTAAGTAATACTTTTTGTAAACTTTTCCGTTAATTCTCGATAAAGAATGTTTTGAAATAAATATAACGGTGGTAAAATAATATAAGTAATGGTTTTAAGATATTAATATTAATAATAATAGTGATAATCATACATTTCTTTTAACGTTAATTTTATCGCATAAATAAAGTCATATTCTACCCTAACTTATCTTACGAGCATACTTATTTCTACTAGACACTTAGGTTCTAATACGATTTCCGTCATAAAGCACGAGGAAATCAAACGACATTATCCCGACAAAACATAATTATATAAAATACTCCGATGATAAATATAAACTCGATAAATACGAAAATTTAAGGTAAACTCAATAAACACGATAACTCATACTTGCATAAAATGCAACCAATATAATAAATAACTAAATAAACAATACGCGATAAACGCAAAATACCGAAATACACAAATACTAGGGTAAAAAAAAAGATAAATACATAAAACGATACACGACAAATGACGGAATAATACTTCGAAAGTCGCGGTTGTCACAACACTAATTAGTTTCGCTACCTAAGTTTTGCAACGAAACTCTTCTTAGGTACGTTAGGTGGTTTCTGGTGGGATTAAAACTGTTAGTTTAAGTAGTTTAGTTTCAATAATACTGATAAGTAGTAATGTAGTTTATACTGCTTAGTTAATTAATACTGCAAGAAGAAGATTACTACGACAACCATGCATGAAGAACTACTACTGAAGACAAAAGGATGGTTACTGCTGCAACAACTCATTACTACTGCCCGATGCTTGTTAATACTGCTTGAAGACTTTTAGATAAATATGGAATTATCTTTTCCATAATTTAAGCAATTGTAATTAGTATTAAATTGTAATTGTTCTTAGACGTTACCTAGTTTAGCTAGGTTTAGCCTCAAGGTCTATAAACACATAGATCCTTGTATTATGAAAAACACGTGTATTGATCATTCATTAATATCAATATATTGAGGCTTAACATTCGACAAACATTATTGTTATTCATTGTTCATACATATTCATATATACAATATCTGTTTGATCGTTAAACTTGTACTATCAAGGTGTTTATCCGCTGCTAAACTTCCTTGATAATCAAGATCTTACGTTCAACTTACTTTGGGTTCATACAACCTAAACGATTCCGACAAGTGGTATCAGAGCACAGGAGGTGCTCAAGATCAACTGATCTACAAGTTTTGTTAAAGTCTCAACAAGAAGAAAACTACCAGCAATCATGACTGATGTTGTAGTAAACAAAGTTCCTGTACTCAACAGCAACGATTTTGATCTATGGAAGCTACGTATCAAGCAACACATACTGCTTTCTGAATATGCAGTATGGGATGCTATCATTAATGGTAATAAACAAGATCTTACTCTATCTGCTAATGGTACTCCTGGAGTTGTTCGTCGTCCTACAACAGATCAAGAACGAAGAGAGAAGCAGACAGAGATCAAGGCATTAAGTATCCTTATTATTGCTATTCCCAATGAATATCAAGCACAATTTGAAGGATACAATGATGCAAAGTCATTATGGGAAGCCTTGGAGAAGAGATTTAGCGGAACCAAGAATACAAAGAAGAACAAGAAAGCTCTTCTCAAGCAAGAATATGAGAATTTCAAGGCTCTGAAGGAAGAGAGAATGACCCAAAATTTTGGCAGATACAAGAAGCTTACTGGAGAACTGGGAAGTGCAGGAGTTAGGATAGATAAAGATGATCTTAATAAAAAATTCTTAAGATCATTGGGAGATGAATGGATCATCTATACAGTCTCTTACAGACAAGGTGATTTTTGGAGGAGATGGAGTTGGATGATCTATACAATGATCTAAGAGTGTTTGAAGCTGAAGTTGAAGCCAAAAAGGCAGGAAGCAACAACAATAGTATTAACAATTTTAATACTGCTCTTATCACACCTTCTGGAACAACTCAGAATGAAAATCAAGAAGATCTGACCTTTGAAGCCTTTCTTTCATAAAGCTCTTGTTCTGGATTAACCAATGAATATCCGAGACAGACTAATCAAGACGATTTGGAAGAGATGGATCTCAAGTGGCAACTGGCCATGCTATCTTTAAGAGCAAGAAGGTTTGTGAACAGAACTGGAAGAAGATGTACTCCAAGAAACAACGACAGAGTTAGCTTTGACAAAAGCAAAGTGAAGTGTTATGATTGAGGTGAACCAGGTCACTTTGCAAGAGAATGTAAAAACAAGACAAAGGTCAACAATCCAAGAAACACACAAGAAAGTACATCAACATCCCTGATCACACAAGATGTGTTTGGGTATGATTGGAATGACTTAGCAGAAGAAACTAGTCAAACAGAGCATTAATGGCTTTTGTGGTTACTACTGCTGCTTCTACTGCAACCACTTCAAGTACTGCAACTTCTGTTTCTACTGCAGAGACTGTTAATACTGAAGATGTTGATTCTACTGCAATCCGTGTTTCTACTGCTTCTGTTTCTACTGCCTTAACAGAAGAAATTCTTGGATACGACTGGAATGAAGATGAACAAGAATCCACTCTCATTCAATCATTAATGGCAACCGAATCTTCTTCAAAGGACACTGAAACATCATCTCTAATGGCTGAGGTTAATTCCAAACTCTGTTCTACTGAATGTAAGGAAGTCATGCTTAAATATAGAAATCATAATCAACTTATGAGTGACTCACTTAAAACATTAGAAGAACAAAGAAGATCAGCTGCTAGGGGTATAGAAAATCTAGAAAATCAAATTAATTCTTATAAAGTTAATGAATTAAGTTATCAGGAAAAGATTAAGTTTGTTGAATGATAGAGAGATGATTTGCTAGTTAAGCTTAAGGATGGTAGGGAGGAAATCAAAAGGATAACTGAGGAAAAAGACAAGGTTGGATTAAATGTAGGGAAACTAGAATTTGCTTCAAAATCTGTAAATAGCCTTATTCAACAACAGATACATGGAAAATTAAAAGCAAGAATAGGTTATAATGAAGTAGCCCCACCATTTAATCAAAACTACATTCCTCCATCTTTAGAAGAACCTAGGATTACAATCTCGCAGAAACCTCCAACAGAATCATTCAAAGTTGATCCAATCAACTATGAAGAAGTTCTGATTGAGGACTTGGTTGAAGAGAGTAAACTGAATATTGTGAAAAATAAGGATATTCCTTTGGAAAATCACTTGATCACAATTGAAGGGGTTACTCAACAAAATTCAAAAAGTCTGGTGTCTTTGTTGCCCACAAAAAAGACAAAGAAAACAACTAAGTGTGAATGTAACTGCTGTAAGAACACAAAAGGTCCTAAGGAAAAAGAAAAGTATTGGGTTCACATAGATACACGAGGAAATCAAAGAAATAGGAACCAGTTAAAAAAGGAAAAAGGACAAATTCCTAAAAGAACTGTGAAAGTGTGTTTTATCTGTGGAAAAGCAAATCATTATGCTAAAATTTGTTTTTATAACCTTGAAAATCAAGAGAAAATGTTTCAAAAGCAACACAGGGGGTTGGGGTATAATAGGAAGTTTGAAACACATAAAAATCCTGAAAAATCTGCTTCAAAAACCATACCTGTAGTTGAAAGAAAATCTATCTTAAACAGTAGAAATAGAGTTAATACTGCATCGGGTAGAAAGAGTGTTAACAAAAATGCAAATTCTTTTCAAAACAGTAGAAATAGAGTTAATACTGCTAAACAAAATTTTGTTAATACTGCAAAACAGAATGGTGTTAATACTGCAAGTGTTAATACTGCAAAACATAATTTAGTTACTATTTCAAGTGTTAATACTGTAAAACGAAATTATGTTAACAGAATATATGTTCCTACTGCTAAACCAAAGTTTGTTAATACTGCACATGTTTCAAAAAGAAAAACAACTAAACAGGTATGGCAACCAAAGATCAAAGTGACTCAACCACCTATTCCACTTGATTTTTCAAACCTTATCCAAAGGAAGGTGAGTTACTTTGATGAAATGGGAAAACCCAAGTCAACTTTGGCTTGGGTTCCCATCAGGAACTAATTCCCTTGTTTATGTGCATGAACAACCAACAAAAGGTGAAAAGAGCAGTTGGCATGTAGATAGTGGTTGTTCCAGGCACATGACAGGCGACATATCTTGTCTCCAAAACTTTGAAAAATTTAATGGAGGATATGTTTCTTTTGGTGGAAATCCAAAAGTAGGAATTACTGGAAAGAGAACTATGAGAAATGGAAGGATAAGCTTTAAGGATGTCTTCTAAGTTCAACAGTTGCAATACAATCTACTGAGTGTGTCACAAGTGTGTGACCAAAAGAATACTACAATTTTCACTGAGACTGAATGTTTGATAATGGAGCCTGGCTATGTCATTGATGAGAGTAAGGTGCTGCTCATAACACCAAGGAAATATAATGTCTACTGCTTTGATATGTCCAAGGTCCACCCAACTGGAGAAGCACCTTGTTTTGTCTCTAAAGCAACACTTGATGAATCTACACTTTGGCACAGGAGAATGTGTCACATGAACCTCAAGAACATCAATGAGTTGGTGAAATCCAATCTAGTCAGAGGTCTTCCTAACCAGCAATTTTCCCTTGAAGATAATTGTTGTGACAACCGTCACTTTTTCCATCTCAAGATAGTCTAGTATGCCTGTAGCTCATTACCGACTCTTATTAAAAACTTTTTACAAATTTACTTTATACTACGTTGATGTGTGATTGTTGATGTCTACATGTGTGTATCTTATTGTGTGGATTGGATTTGTATTATACTATAGGTGCACAAGTAGGTAGTACCCGCTAGATGAGCTTCTACGACCATTTTAGAAAGATAAACGTTTTTGCGTAGTCACAACTAAATTAATGCGGGAAAGTAAAATTACTATTTTGGTTAGTTCTAATTAATCCCGAGTCATAGTTAATATTCTTGTTTCGTTTTAGTAACTCTCATGTCACACGTTTTTAATAAATGAGGATTTAACTAGATTATGGTGGCCCGTCTTGTTTAGCTAGTATTTACAAAACCCAATCCATTAGTTTAATAATCAAACCCATAATCCATATTATTATCCATAACCCATATTTTGAATTCACTTAACAAATTAATTTAACTAAACTAATAACCTAAACCTAAAAACAATTCCCTATCCCCTCCTTCGATCGGCCAACACCAAAAGAAAAGAATGAGAAATAATAACCATTTCTTTTCTTTTTCATTTGTTGCTTCCTGAGATTTACAAAACAACCAAATCACTACCACTATAGTTTTTTTTAATCTTTCGACCTTCTTTTCCTTGATTTAGTATGCCATATTTTATTATATTGTTTTTTTTTATCATTTTGTTGACAGCCAACATCAAACACTCCCACAAACATTAGTCTCAATTAATCAAACCTTCTTATACATAATCTTAATAAGTTTCCTTGTATTTCGATAAACTGGTTTGAAGTTTTCCGGTAAGTTATATATAAACCCTAGTTTTAATCTTTCGTTTATTATTGCTTCTTTTGGCTGTATATCTTATTGTTATTATAAATTTATTTTTCCATATAATATGTATATACATACATATTCAATTTCAGTTAATATATATGCGTTTGTATATGCCTTAAACAAATTTTGATAAACCCTTATTTATATTATGTTAAGAATGGATATTTAAACTACTTTTGTTTTACCAAATGTTTTCTAGAATCTGGACAGATTTGAGAGTCTCTGTTCTTGGGGTCATAAGTGGGTCATAAATCTGTATTTTTGGAAAGGTGTCTAAATCAATGTTGTAGCTTTTCGAGTCTTCTTTCCAATGGCAGTAGTCTCGTCGTTTGAATCAAATTATAAGTTAGTCAAACACTCAAAATGAAAACATGTCGCTGATCTGAATTTTGTTAACAGCTTCGGTAGTCTAACATCATCGGTTCATATCTTAATCATAAGAAAGTGCTTTTATTTTAATCTTAACTCTAGGTTGTAAAGCTTTTAATCTAGTTTCTGAATATATAAGTCTCACTTCCTAATTCAATCATTTGGTCATTCAAATCAGTTATATACAAATGTTGGTCTAATATGAATTCTGAAACGGTTTCGTTAGGATTCTACAACTTCATTTTGTGTAACGTTTTAGCAAACAACATTATAATGTGGAATTGTTTATTATTACTTAATAGCAGGTCCTAAACATATTAAGATGTGTTAAACTCGTTTAAATGTTCATCGGTTATTTTGAAATCGTTTTACAACTCAAGTTATAAAAGTTTACATTTTGGACAGATTACAATGTCTGGTTGGTTTCGATCATATCTTGGTCTTAATTAACTCAAATGAACTGATTCCAAAGTCCAGGACGTAGCTCTCTGAGTCTTATTTCCGAATATATAAGATTCTTCGTCCAACTCCTTTTCAAACTCTAGATATGATAGATTTAGTAACAGGTGGTACTTGCTGAGTTTTTAACGCTCTTGTCTAAAAATTGTGATTTCTAAAACGAGTTTAAACGAATCGAGTTGGTTAATCGGACATCCTAAATAATGCATAAAATGGGATTAAAATCTTGAAAACGTGAATGCTCACGACTCCATATTTATATACTTTTAGGGAAGCTCATCATCTAGTCGGGACTTAGCTTGTGACCTACCGTTTATACACACATCTACACTACTTGAGTAGTGTCGTTTATTGCTTATTTCGAGGTGAGTTCATTGCCCCTACATTTTTACTGTTTTCACTTATTTGTGCAAATTGGGGGAAGACAAAGCTTACCTAAACTACTTTTCATTATGAAATGTTTTGAGAAACAAATCATTTACAAAAGTGTAACAAAAACCTAATGCATTTAAAAACTGCTTTCAAATGTGATGGTTGACATACTGTGACTACATGCGTAGTGACACCCCCCCCCCCATATACACTACATACATACACACTAGTAGAGTGGACTTACTAGTGACAGACAGACCATGGTGCCAAAGGGCTAAATGGTCACTACATGATTAGTCTTACTGTGTGGACCGTTCCCCACCGACCCGTAAGACATTACAGTCAGTTAACGGAACTACTGACACACACTTCCTATCGGTTAAGGTAACTACCGATACAATCAATGATGGATTTTACTGATGTTGCTACTGTTTTACTTACTTATGCATTAGTTACACTATTTGAACTGTGATTACAATTTTGAGACTCACTTACTATTTCAGGAAACTTTCTATAAACAGAAACTGCTTTTTATAAAAACATTCTTTATTTTACGTAAATCATTTAAACTGTTTTACTTAAATTACTCAGTGAACTCGCTCAACCTTTGTGTTGACATTTTAAGCTTTGTTTTCAGGCAATGAGTAGGCATAAGACTTGGATGTAGGAGTCGGACTCTAGATGACCTCAGGATATCTTTGCATTGTGGACATTTTATATTTATACATTTGGTTTTCTTTTCGGAATTGCATGTCCAAGTATTCTTTCGTTCGTTGATAATTACATTTGAGCTTTCTTACTTGTAGTGTTTGACGATTTTCGTATACTAAGGTTTATACCTTGAGTATGGCGACGTCATAACAATACGTTATTTATTTATTCATATAGATTATATTCTTTATATAACTGTTGTGTTATGAAGATCGCCAATCAGTTGCACTCTGCGTTTCCGCCAACGGCGGGGTGTGACAGATTTTTATCAGAGCACATGGTTATAGAGAACTAGGTGGTTTGGCCTAGACTATAACTAGGTGTCCTTCATATAGATTATTTCTAGGATCTTTTCCTATTACATATCGTCTCACTACTCGTACCTATCGACTTATCATCTGAGGAAGACGGCGAACCGCAAGGACTTACGACGCTGAAAGGAGTTTCTATTTCTCACTTTTCATTTCCTTAAAATCTCATTTCTTGTTTGTAATCGAATTCGACTTGAATTCTTATACTTCTACTTCAATAAAATGTAAGTGTTACCATTATGATCATGTATACGAAAAGCAAATGTGTATGCCTTATCTTTGGGTGCCTCATCTACTTGCAATACTGGAATCACGTTCTTATTCGTTTACGACTTCACCCCTCATTTAAAATTTCTATTTTGTTTCATTTTGATTTCTCGATCTTCGTACTTCCGAAATTCTATTCTACCATACGTGACGCTCTCGTCGAAGAACCTTCGTGCAGATTTGAAGATGTGAAGTTGAAGACTCGTTTGCCCTATTTTGAAGACGGTGTTTTAATTCTATCTTATCTCGATCTCTATATCCTTGAACCTTTTTCATTCGTTGTTATATTACCACAAAATCGATATACGTTTCTACTCAGCAAATTGTTCAAACCAAGTACTAAGAGATTGTATCTATCCTTTCGGTTGCTTCATTGCTTCAAAATTTGAGGAGAAATATTAATTCTCCCCATATTCTTCCATAAGGATTCTCGTATTGAAAGTTGGAGATAAACATCCTAATTGGTAACAAATTTATGTCTCAGCAGCAAAACGTCTATTTTTCTCCTATATCTGTTCGTTTTCAAATTTTGGTGACTTCAACAAAATTGTTCCAAATGTCGGAATCTAACTACCATACGGAAATCAGACCCCGAAAAAAAAAATTCACAATCTATACGAACCTACTCAAATAAAATCGGTGTCTAAACGTTCTTTTTCGAGCACCACTTCAAACTCTATTATTTAATCTCGAGTTGGTCAGAACTAACTCACCTGAACTCCTGTTCTCTCAAGCTATGGATGGAATTGATTACGAAGCTATACGACATGCCCTCAAATATGGATTCTCCTACCCCTTTATCAAAATCACTTTATTCGTGATAATTACTCAAGCCGAAACTAGTTCCTAATGATGTGAACGTATCGTTTTCGCCCCGAAAGTTTACTCGTGTTGTATTCGTCTCCCCGAGGAGATAAACTATCCGATTCTATATTTTTACCAATCATTTGATAACCAATAATCTCGAAAATATGTGATGTTTCCACATACTACTACCGCTGATACTGTTCGAGTGCATTCATAGAAAGTCAGTGT
Source organism: Senecio squalidus (assembly GCA_910822075.1). NCBI lineage: Eukaryota > Viridiplantae > Streptophyta > Magnoliopsida > Asterales > Asteraceae > Senecio > Senecio squalidus. Next base: position 15,902,686 of record CAJVGC010000001.1, read on the forward strand.
TCTAAAACCATCTGGAGTTGTGAACTAGTTGATTTCCTTATCAGTCAGTCTATACAAACTGGTGAAACTCTTTTCACTATTTTCTCAATCAAACCAGATATTCTCTTAGACGATGCCTTTGTCAACTTTATCATATTCTCAATTACTTCAAACAATTGCTAATTATTTCACTTCGGTTGTAGAAGAAGATTTTACTTTGATTTATACCTATCCGGTTTCAATCCGTTTGTGATCTTTCACGCGTCCTTTCGGTGAGATATATATTCTAGCACGAGAAGGATTTGAATTTCCAAACTTCATTATATCCGATTTCGTATGCTTTAAGCATATCCCTCCTTGGTTGCATCAGCAATTTTCCATGAGCGTTCTACAACAACTAGCTTTCCGAGTTAAACTACATTCCTAAACTCTTTATCATCGTAGTTCTTATCGAAACCTAGAAGTGACTTTAGATGCGACTTAAGACAGAAGACGATGACATCTGACGACTATTCCTTTATCACGTATGATTCTCGAAACCTTTACGGAAATTTATTCTGATACGTATCCACGAGGAGAGTAACCATTACCAGTTGAAACTTAATAGCTCGTACCTCATTGATACCCATACGACTTTCATTCTGAACTGAAATCTTCAACTGACATTACTATGTGCGTTAGATTTTCGACATCTCGAGATAAATTGCAAGCGTATTGTGCATTCATATACTAATTCATTTCATTATCCTGAGTTCGCTATTTTGACAGCTTTTCATGTCCACCTCGATGTAACTTGGAGATTTCCGAATGTAGATAATACTTGAAGCGATATTCATTTCTGATCTTAGTCGCTTGATTTCTTTTGACCTATGATACTGTACAGACGCATCCAAACATGTAAACTTTCTGTTAGTGCATTCATATATGTTATTGAAATCTTTTGATGACACCAAACGCTGATGTAGACGTGTGGAATTGATTCGATTTACGCACTACACCACAATCACCCTAATGAAACTCTTTCGATACACAGTTCTCAACGAACCTACTCTTATTACTTTCTGTTTGTGATGCAGACTTGAGATATTCTTTGATGCGGGATTTCTTTCTCATCTACTAGCATTCAGTCTAACTATTTATTCAACTACCTGATGATTCAAAATTCGTTCTAACGACTTCGTTTTCCTTAATCTCCGTTTTGTTAATCTTATTTGTAATTCGATGTTTTACATTCAGTGATAATCACTCGCAGGTAATGATAGGAATTCCCTTGTGTCTGATCAACATAAGAGGAAACTGGTTGTTATACGCGATTTGATAAAACCTTTCAACCTCTATATTAATTTGCAAGCTTTTGCGTAACATTTCCCTTCCAACGCTCTTTCGTATTTTTTATGAAATTATTTCACTCTTTTATCGATTAAATGTGATTCTTTTATGACAGACGATTTTATTCGTCAACCGTGACCCATGACTACTATTGTTGAATGTGTTTCAACAATTAAGTATTACATATCAAATTCTTTAAACGATACTTAATGATGATTTTTAAGTTATGTCTGGCCAACATAATGGAGAACTTATCGTTTACCATGTATCTACCTGAATTCATACTCTCTTTTTTTTTAACTGAACTTTGTGCATTGTTTTACGAAGGATCATAAGCGCTTACACAAACTACCCATGAACTGTTATGGTAATGTGAACGTACATGTAGAATGTGTTTATAATTAGACGTAATTATAAATATATTCTAACGCGTATCTGTTCCAGTATCGGGCGAAAATTCAAACTATTCTAATTAGTGTGTAGATTCATGATACACTTCATGAGCGAATCTTGAGGATTTGCTGTACGAAAACCCCTCTTAGATACTCATTTTCAATTGATGCTTCTGTCAACAGTTATACCACTTGAATTTCGGGACGAAATTCTTTTAAGTGGGGAATACTGTGACAACCGTCACTTTTTCCGTCTCAAGATAGTCTAGTATGCCTGTAGCTCATTACCGACTCTTATTAAAAACTTTTTACAAATTTACTTTATATTACGTTGATGTGTGATTGTTGATGTCTACATGTGTGTATCTTATTGTGTGGATTGGATTTGTATTATACTATAGGTGCACAAGTAGGTAGTACCCGCTAGATGAGCTTCTACGACCATTTTAGAAAGATAAACGTTTTTGCGTAGTCACAACTAAATTAATGCGGGAAAGTAAAATTACTATTTTGGTTAGTTCTAATTAATCCCGAGTCATAGTTAATATTCTTGTTTCGTTTTAGTAACTCTCATGTCACACGTTTTGAATAAATGAGGATTTAACTAGATTATGGTGGCCCATCTTGTTTAGCTCGTATTTACAAAACCCAATCCATTAGTTTAATAATCAAACCAATAATCCATATTATTATCCATAACCCATATTTTGAATTCACTTAACAAATTAATTTAACTAAACTAATAACCTAAACCTAAAAACAATTCCCTATCCCCTCCTTCGATCGGCCAACACCAAAAGAAAAGAATGAGAAATAATAACCATTTCTTTTCTTTTTCATTTGTTGCTTCCTGAGATTTACAAAACAACCAAATCACTACCACTATAGTTTTTTTTAATCTTTCGACCTTCTTTTCCTTGATTTAGTATGCCATATTTTATTATATTGTTTTTTTTTATCATTTTGTTGACAGCCAACATCAAACACTCCCACAAACATTAGTCTCAATTAATCAAACCTTCTTATACATAATCTTAATAAGTTTCCTTGTATTTCGATAAACTGTTTTGAAGTTTTCCGGTAAGTTATATATAAACCCTAGTTTTAATCTTTCGTTTATTATTGTTTCTTTTGGCTGTATATCTTATTGTTATTATAAATTTATTTTTCCATATAATATGTATATACATACATATTCAATTTCAGTTAATATATATGCGTTTGTATATGCCTTAAACAAATTTTGATAAACCCTTATTTATATTATGTTAAGAATGGATATTTAAACTACTTTTGTTTTACCAAATGTTTTCTAGAATCTGGACAGATTTGAGAGTCTCTGTTCTTGGGGTCATAAGTGGGTCATAAATCTGTATTTTTGGAAAGGTGTCTAAATCAATGTTGTAGCTTTTCGAGTCTTCTTTCCAATGGCAGTAGTCTCGTCGTTTGAATCAAATTATAAGTTAGTCAAACACTCAAAATGAAAACATGTCGCTGATCTGAATTTTGTTAACAGCTTCGGTAGTCTAACATCATCGGTTCATATCTTAATCATAAGAAAGTGTTTTTATTTTAATCTTAACTCTAGGTTGTAAAGCTTTTAATCTAGTTTCTGAATATATAAGTCTCACTTCCTAATTCAATCATTTGGTCATTCAAATCAGTTATATACAAATGTTGGTCTAATATGAATTCTGAAACGGTTTCGTTAGGATTCTACAACTTCATTTTGTGTAACGTTTTAGCAAACAACATTATAATGTGGAATTGTTTATTATTACTTAATAGCAGGTCCTAAACATATTAAGATGTGTTAAACTCGTTTAAATGTTCATCGGTTATTTTGAAATCGTTTTACAACTCAAGTTATAAAAGTTTACATTTTCGACAGATTACAATGTCTGGTTGGTTTCGATCATATCTTGGTCTTAATTAACTCAAATGAACTGATTCCAAAGTCCAGGACGTAGCTCTCTGAGTCTTCTTTCCGAATATATAAGATTCTTCATCCAACCCCTTTTCAAACTCTAGATATGATAGATTTAGTAACAGGTGGTACTTGCTGAGTTTTTAACGTTCTTGTCTAAAAATTGTGATTTCTAAAACGAGTTTAAACGAATCGAGTTGGTTAATCGGACATCCTAAATAATGCATAAAATGGGATTAAAATCTTGAAAACGTGAATGCTCACGACTCCATATTTATATACTTTTAGGGAAGCTCATCATCTAGTCGGGACTTAGCTTGTGACCTACCGTTTATACACACATCTACACTACTTGAGTAGTGTCGTTTATTGCTTATTTCGAGGTGAGTTCATTGCCCCTACATTTTTACTGTTTTCACTTATTTGTGCAAATTGGGGGAAGACAAAGCTTACCTAAACTACTTTTCATTAAGAAATGTTTTGAGAAACAAATCATTTACAAAAGTGTAACAAAAACCTAATGCATTTAAAAACTGCTTTCAAATGTGATGGTTGACATACTGTGACTACATGCGTAGTGACCCCCCCCCCCCCCCCCCATATACACTACATACATACACACTAGTAGAGTGGACTTACTAGTGACAGACAGACCATGGTGCCAAAGGGCTAAATGGTCACTACATGATTAGTCTTACTGTGTGGACCGTTCCCCACCGACCCGTAAGACATTACAGTCAGTTAACGGAACTACTGACACACACTTCCTATCGGTTAAGGTAACTACCGATACAATCAATGATGGATTTTACTGATGTTGCTACTGTTTTACTTACTTATGCATTAGTTACACTATTTGAACTGTGATTACAATTTTGAGACTCACTTACTATTTCAGGAAACTTTCTATAAACAGAAACTGCTTTTTATAGAAACATTCTTTATTTTACGTAAATCATTTAAACTGTTTTACTTAAATTACTCAGTGAACTCGCTCAACCTTTGTGTTGACATTTTAAGCTTTGTTTTCAGGCAATGAGCAGGCATAAGACTTGGATGTAGGAGTCGGACTATAGATGACCTCAGGATATCTTTGCATTGTGGACATTTTATATTTATACATTTGGTTTTCTTTTCGGAATTGCATGTCCAAGTATTCTTTCGTTCGTTGATAATTACATTTGAGCTTTCTTACTTGTAGTGTTTGACGATTTTCGTGTACTAAGGTTTATACCTTGAGTATGGCGACGTCATAACAATACGTTATTTATTTATTCATATAAATTATATTCTTTATACAACTGTTGTGTTATGACGATCGCCAATCAGTTGCACTCTGCGTTTCCGCCAACGGCGGGGTGTGACAATTGTGTTGCATGTTTGAAGGGAAAACAACACAAGTCTTCTCACAAGACAAAGGAAGTCAACACCATCAATACTCCTTTACATTTGCTTCATATGGATCTCTTTGGTCCCACCAATGTAAAGAGTATAGCCAAAAAGTCATACTGCCTTGTCATCACTGATGATAATACAAGGTATACCTAGGTGTACTTACTTGCTACTAAAGATGAGACTAGTCAACTGCTCATCTCATTTATCACCAAATATGCAAATCAACTCAATCTGAAGGTGTAGAAGATCATATGTGACAATGGGACCGAATTCAAGAATCAAGTGATGAATGATTTTTGTGAGAGGAAGGGGATTGAAAGACAATTCAGTGTTGCAAGAACTCCACAACAAAATGGAGTTACTGAAAGAATAAATAGGACTCTCATTGAAGCTGCAAGAAGTATGTTAGCAGACTCCAATTTACCAATCTTCTTTTGGGCAGAAGCAGTTAATACTGCTTGCTATGTGCAAAATAGAGTCCTATTAGTGAAGTCCTAAAACAAGACTCCTTGTGAGCTACTACATAAGGGACAACCTCTAATCAATTTCTTAAGAGCATTTGGATGTCCTTGTACAGTTATAAATTCTAAGGATCATCTTCGAAAGTTTAAGAGCAAGGCAGATGTTGGATACTTTGTTGGGTATTCATCACAGAGCAAAGCCTATCGAGTCTACAATCATAGGACAAGCATTATTGAAAAAAGTGCCAATGTATCATTCAATGAAAGCACCCTAAACACCCAGGGCCAAGGACCAACATGGCTGTTTTACATTGATGCTTTAACCAAATATTTGGACTTCAACTATGACTTCCAACAATCAACGTCTGTTCCTACTGCTCCTGTTCCTACTGCACCACTTTATACTGCATCTGTTCCTACTGCTACACCAACTACACCCCAAGTCATTGGTACTGAAAGACTGGATGTGATGGAGTATGTCTATCTTCCTGTATCTCAAGAAGATCTTCTCCAAGTTTATGATACTATTGAAAAGGTGAGTGAAGAGGAAGCACTACCAAAAGTACCCAATGATAGAAGCCATTTTACTGATGGGGAAGGCAGCTCACCTAACCCAGAAACTCCAGTCTTTGCCACAGAACACGTTCAAAGATCAAATGGAGTTGAACAAATGGTAGTTGATGAAGCTGAAGATGAGGAAGTTTTTACTCCCAAGAGTTCTGGTCCTCCATCCTTTGAAACTGCACAACCAGACCTTAATGATACTAACTTGGAAACTTCAGTAAGAGTGGAAAAGGTTCCTACATCCAGAATTCATAAGAACCATCCTATTTCTCAAATGTTTGGTGATTATGAAATTCCTATGCAAACAAGAAGCCAACTCAGGCCACAGAAGGAACCAAACATGGACATCGACACTTGCTTGTATGCTTGCTTTCGATCACAACTTGAACCAAAGAAAATTCAAGAAGCACTTCTAGATACAAATTAGATTGAAGATATGCAAGAGGAACTCATTCAATTCAAAATTCAAGATGTCTGGAAGTTGGTTCAGTTACCAAGAGGGAAGAAGGTTATACGCACAAAGTGGATCTTCATGAATAAGAAGGATGAAAGAGGAATAGTTATCAAGAACAAGGCAAGGCTTGTAGCTCAAGGTTACACACAGGAGGAGGGAATTGACTATAAAGATGTGTTTGCCCCAGTAGCAAGGTTGGAAGCTATCAGAATATTTCTTGCTTATGCATCTTTCAAGGGGTTCAAGGTATTTCAAATGGATGTGAAAAGTGCCTTTATTTAAGGCCTAATTGAAGAAGAAGTCTATGTCAGACAGCCTCCAGGATTTGCAGACCCTCAACATCCTCATTTGGTTTACAAACTGGACAAAACTATTTATGGGCTTCATCAAGCACCAAGGGTATGGTATGAGACACTCTCAGATTATCTTCTCAAGAATAACTTCCAGAGATGGTACCATTGACAAGACTCTATTTATCAAGAAATTTCACTTAGATATCTTACTTGTCCAAATATATGTGGATGACATCATCTTTTGCTCCACCAAAGATGCTCTGTGCAAGGAGTTTGAAAATTTGATGCACAACAAGTTCAAGATGAGTTCCATGGGTGAATTGACATTCTTCCTTGGACTACGAGTCAAATAGAAGCCTGATGGTCTCTTCATCAGCCAATCTAAGTATGTGAAGGATATTCTCTCAAAATTTGGTTTCTTGGAGGCAAAGATATAAAGCACCCCTGTGGAGACTCACAAACAGTTGACTGCAGATCTTGAGGGGGAGGATTTAGATATCCACAACTACATATCAATGATTGGATCCTTAATGTATCTCACATCTTCAAGACCTGACATCATGTTTGGAGTATGTGTATGTGCAAGATATCAATCCAAGCCAAAGATGTCACATCTTCATGCAGTCAAGAGAATCTTCAGATATTTGAAAGGAAAACCTTCCTTAGGTTTATGGTATCCCAAAGACTCTCTTTTTGAATTAATTGCTTATACTGACTGTGATTATGGTGGTGAAAGTTTAGACAGGAAATCTACTTCTGGAGGTTGTCAATTTCTTGGATCAAGATTGGTGTCATGGCAATGCAATAAGAAAACAACTGTGTCCACTTATTCAACAGAAGCTGAGTATGTAGCAGCATCAAGTTGTTGTGCACAAGTCCTGTGGATACAAAATCTGATGATGGACTATGGATATGCCTTCATCAACACTCCAATCTACATAGACAACAATAGCACTATAAGCATCATCAACAATCCTGTGAAGCACTCCAAGACCAAGCACATTGAGATAAGATGCCATTTTATTAGAGACTGCAATGAAAAGAAATTGATTCATGTTGAAAAGGTCCATACTAATAATCAGTTTGCTGATCTTCTCACAAAAGCATTTGATGTGGGAAGGTTTACATTCTTGATTACTAGTATTGGCATGATCAACATGGATTAAAAAGCATAAATTGGTCCCTTAAAATCTCAATAAATGTCCCTTCGAGAAAGCAATAGTAACCTTAACTTGAAAACAGTGCTCTACTCTTTAGTATTGTACTATGTTACTACTGCAACATTAACAGTAGAAACAACTTTGGCTAAGTATTATTAGTAAGACAAGTATTTTCATTACTACTGCAAGTTTCATTGATACTGCCAGTGGTTTTGTTAATACTGCTTGAATGGTTAATACTGCTAGTAAAGTCATTACTACGGCCTAACTGGTTAATACTGCAAGTAATTCACATTACTACTGCCAGTTCAGTTAATACGGCCCTTTTTGTCATTACTACTGTGCTTTCCTAATTACTACGACCATCTATGTTAATACTGCAGAGGAATACTTAATTAATAAGATTAGTCTGTTAATACTGCGTTGACAAGTCAAACCTCAAGTTGCAACTAACTTTTAACACGTGGCAGTTAACAATTGGACCTCAATTTTTAAGCTACGACGCGCGTCTAATCCAACAGGCCCAACTTGTTACACTAATTGGATTATAAAAGGGGTTTAATCTAAACGTTCAACTAATTAAGTTTTCACAAATCAATTGAACCCTAATTTTTCCCAAATCACAGTTGCAACTGAAAATAAATTTCTCAAAGAAAATTCTCTTCAAACAACAAATGGCAGATTTACAGTTCGTTGATAGTCACAATATGGTTGCATTTTTGTTCAAGAACAAAGAAAATAAAATTTTCATCCAATAATCGATTTCTTGAAAAATTCACATATTAACTTCGCTTTAACTGTGAGTCCTGGACTACATGAAGAACACATTAGAGAATTCTGGGGAACTGCTGTCTTATCTTCAGAACAAGAAGTGCCAGTCATCAATGGCTCTGTTGATGGCACCAAAATCACAGTCTCAGAGGCAACATTGCGTACCCATCTTCAACTGCTTGATGCAGAAGGTATATCTTCTTTGCCCAATCAAAAACTTTTTGAAACTTTTCAAAGAATGGGCTATGAGGGGACTCTAAATACAACAACTTTTCAAAAATCCCCGTTGTCCCCTCAATGGAAGTTTTTGATGCACACTTTACAACACTGCATTTCACAAAAGAGGACAGGCTGGAATGAAGCAAGTTATTCTTTGGCTACAGCCATGGAATGCCTTGCTACAAACCAGACCTTCAATTTTTCAAAACTAATCTTTGATGGGATGTTATGGAACTTGGGACATCCTGATGAAAATTTTTTGATGTACCCAAGGTTCATTAAACATGTTTTAAATTGTGAAATAATGGATCTTTCAAGATCCCAAACTGTTTTCCCAGCCAAATTTCATGGAGAGAAAGTTTTTGCAAATATGATAAGGCAAAACAAAGGTTTTTCAAATCATGTTACCCCATTGTTCTCTACAATGGTGGTGGTAACATCCTCTACAGATGAGAGAAAAGTTACTCTACCTCTGTCTCAACCCTCATATGTTCCCATTTCTGCTGCAAGTACCTCTACAGTTCCTACTGTAAGTACTGCACCGGTTTCTACTGAGGGTCCTTCTGTAGTTTCTACTGCAAGTAACCCTCCAATTTCTGCTGAACCAGATGTCACCCCTATTGTGACAGAACCAATAATCCCATCTGCTTCTTCACTTCTTCAAACCCCTCCATTAGTTGCAACATTTTCAAGAAAGTCTAAGAGAGTTCCTCATTCTCTTAAGCTTAAGACTAACCCTGCACCAATTCTTTCCACTTCCTTACCTGAACAAACTTCAGGTGAGGAATTTCAATGGGAAACCAATGAGATTTTTCCCAAGCTCCATGAGGTGGTCTATAAGGAGAGGGATGACCATGTTAGAAATGCTCAAACTACTGTTGCTTCACCTAGTGGAGCACATGACAGTTTGACAGGTGATAAGACCCAACTAACGGCAACACTACCTGATGATACTTCTTTTGAGGCAGCATTAGAAAGTGGACCCAGGTGCCAAGAAACCTTGGGGGAGGGAACAACTTCTGCTGGGCAGAAGGGTCCCTCTGTTACTTCCTATGGTCCACCACCTGTTGGTACTCAACAGGCATGGAGTGAGGATAGATATAATTACTCCAATATTGATTTGCTGGAAATGTGCCAAACCTTTATACGTAAAGTGGATAAACAAGGGGAGGAACTTGCCACTTTAAAGAAGTTATTCCTTCAGCTGGTTGATCAACAAGAGAAGTTAACAGCTCAGTTGATGAAACATAAGCCTGAAAGCAAAAGTGTTGGAACCTATTAATTCAAGCTCATCTAGTTCTTCAGATGATGCAACAGATGTTGACAAAAAGGGGGAGAAGTTGGAAAAGGCTGAAGCTGAAGTTGATGTTTTGTCAAAAGAAGAAGAAAAGGAGATTGATATGGAAAAGGTGGAGGAAGAAAGAAAAGAGAGTGACGAGACCGTTATCACTGCAACTGAAGATGTTGAGGCTGAAGTTAATCAAGGAGAAGTTAACCAAGACTGGTTACAAAATTTAGAGCAGTCAAACATGGAGATTGAGGTTGATGAAGGGAAGGCAAATGAGCAGAAAACTGATGAAGATACAGTTAAGGGGGAGCAGAAGGATGAGAAGATTGAGGGGGATCAGGATGCTAGTAAGGGGGAGCAGGAAGTGGTTAGTACTGCAATGAACCAAGAAGTGGTTGTTTCTACTGAAGATATCATGTCTATTGTGGTTTCTACTGAAGCTACAACCATTCCTACTTCTATTGTGGTTTCTACTAAAGCTACATCCATTCCTACTGCAACTCCTGAATTAAATCAAGAAGTAGTGGTTTCTACTAAAGCTCTGGTTTCTACTGAGGTGGTTTCTACTGCAATTTCTGAACCAGTTTCTACTGAGGTGGTTAATACTGCAGTCCTTGAGGATGTTTCTACTGAGGATTTTCCTATTATTTCAACTGAAAATATCTCAATGACTATTCCTACTGGAGAAACTCCAACTGCAATATTCACAGAAGCAACAATCACAACCACCATCCCTCTTGCAACATCTACAACTGAAGCAACAATAACAACCACCATGCCTATTGCAACATCTACAACTGCTCCTACTGCTCCATCTTTCGAGGAAACTCTTGCTGCAGAACTCTTGAAGATCAAAAAGAGCAAGATCATCCAACAAAGAAAAGAGGAACAAGCCAAAAGTCCAAAGGAAAAGCACTCACTATTCCTACCATTCCTATTGAAGATCAAAGCACAAGGGAAGGTGTGGATTACATAGTGGATCCTACTGCCAGGTATGGAATTGTTCCAATCATTCCTCCAGATACAAGGCTAGTAAACAGACCCAGACCACAAGCTGATGAAACAGTCAAAGATAAGGGTAAAAAGGTTGTGGTGGAGGATGATAAAAAGAAGAAGGAGAAGAAAGAGAAGAAAGAGCTGAAGTTTGATGAGCTAGCTGCTTTACAATTGGCTTCAGAAACTATGGATGTTGGCAGTGATCCTGAAACTGTTAGAAAAGTTCATGCTCAACTCCAACAAGCTGAGATTGATAGGATTGCTAATTTTTAGAAGGAAAGATTGTTTCTGTTGGCTGAATATGAAAGAGATTTAGCAATTCATATAAGAGCTGAAGAAGCAAAGAAGAAGAAGGTGGTAGTAAAGAAACAAGAAAAGAAGGAGAAGCTAGTGAATGACAAGCAGAAGTCCATGACCTACCTGAAGTCAAAGGGCTACAATGGTAAATCTCTAGGTCCAATGAATATTGGTAATTTGCTTAGTCTGGTGGAGAAGGAGAGAAAGAAGGAGAAAGATAGGACTGCTAATCTGACTAAGAAAGAAGAACAAAACAAATATGAGATGGAGAGGTTGCTGAAGAAAGCTCATGAATTTGCAAGAGCTATGTTTGATCCTCAAGGAGCACCAATTCCTAATCCATTTGTTACCAAGACAGTTAGTTAGTCTAAGAAGTCAAAGAGAAAGAAGTCTTTTGCTACAAAAGTACAGTCCAAGAAGCCAAGGTTAGATGATACAGTTGAAAGAGAGTCACCTGCAGTTATGCCTATCAAAACAAAGCCAGTCAGTACATCTATTATGGAGAAGAAGGGAGACATTGAAATATCAGAAGATGATTGTTCTGCTCTAATAGTTCATGAAGAAGGTATGCATGTTGAACCTCTAGTTGTGGAGCTTCCAGAGATAGTAGATTGGTAATACATTGTAGGAGCTAACAAAACAACATACTTGGTGACAAGAGCTGATGGGAAGAAGTATGTCATGCCTGCTTTATACTAGATGATCAAGGAATTTTCAAGATAAGATGTGCATAAACTGTATGATATTGGTGTTATAAAGTACTCTCAAAACAGAGGTACTTGTTCAGGCACAGATCTTGCCCTTGATTGGTTAAATGGTATATTTGATCTGAAGCAGAGATGGTGAGTGATGTATTTCATAAAGGAGGAGTTGATAATCTTGTCCTCAGATGGTATCTATATGAAAGAAGTGGAATCCATTCAACTATTAGAAGATATGGTGCAATGAGATTCTACCTGGTTGACAGAAGATATGATCTGGATTTTGGAACTCTCCATGAGATGGTCACCGTTAGATTGTATGCTGTTAGAACTTCTCAAATGGCTCATGACTTGGTTTGGAGTATTGTACAACAGAGAAATGAAGAACAAGCAAAATTCAAGGAAGAGAGGGAAGCAAGAAAGAAAGATAGTAAATGAGTTTTATAATAATCAGTATTAATCTTGTAAGAACTTGTTACTTTATTGAAATATAAAAGTTCAAGTTAGGGGGAGATTGTTGGGATTAAAACAGTTAGTTAAAAAGTTTAGTTGCAATAATACTAATACTGATCAATAGTAATGTAGTTTATACTACTTAGTTAGTTAATACTGCAAGAAGAAGATTACTACGACAACCATGCATGAAGAACTACTGCTGAAGACAAAAGGATGGTTACTACTGCAACAACTCATTACTACTGCCCGATGCTTGTTAATACTGCTTGAAGACTTTTAGATAAATATGGAATTATCTTTTACATAATTTAAGCAATTGTAATTAGTATTAAATTGTAATTGTTTTTAGACGTTTCCAAGTTTAGCTAGGTTTAGCCTCAAGGTCTATAAATACATAGATCCTTGTATTAGGAAAATCACGTGTATTGATCATTCATTAATATCAATATATTGAGGCTTAACATTCGACAAACATTATTGTTATTCATTGTTCATACATATTCATATATACAATATTTGTTTGATCGTTAAACTTGTACTATCAAGGTGTTTATCTGCTGCTAAACTTTCTTGATAATCAAGATCTTACGTTTAACTTACTTTGGGTTCATACAACCTAAACGATTCTGACAGTTTCGTTACGATATTCTTAGCTACGAAACTCATCAGTTACGTTGCTTGATGGTTACGTTAGGTGTATCGTTGGGTGATAGTTTCACTGATAAGTAGTTTCATTTCAACAGATTCGCTAACGAAACTCTTGGTTAGTAAGTGGGTTTTCAGCTCAGTTTTCTGCAGTTTGTGTTGTGTTTTAAGGTTTTTTGGTTTTCTAGAAGATTTGAAGAGAAACTCCTGTTGGATACCAATAGGTGGTTGATCATAGGGTGTAGAGAAACTCTCCTTCCTAGCAGGAACATGTATCTCTCCCATGGTCTCCTGGCGCCAGGGACCACCTTCCAATGATGAGAACCAGTCATCATCAAAGGTTAGTGTTGCCGTGGTTTGGGTCTTAAGTATGTTGATACTGTCCTGAGCTTCACTATGAGAAGTGAATGCTGCAGTAGTATCAGCCCTCTCCACATGGTCACCCCCCTCCTGATGGACCACCTCAGTGAGCAAGGGGGTATGCTCAATGTTTTCCCCTAAAGATGGTGTCATTCCTGAAGATGTTTCAGGTAATGATATTTGAGTGTGAGTATGTGGGATAGTTTGAGACACAAGAGGCTGAGGAACCCTCTTTTGTCTTCTTGATGAAGCAGCAATGGATGGTGAGTGAGGTGTAGAAACTGGTGGTGAAGTCACAATAGTGGTGACTGTTGGAGTAGCAACTGGAGTAGAACTCACAGTAGCAACAAGAGGTACACTTACAGTAGAAACTGCAGTAGTAACCTCATGGGTTCTAACCTCAGAAGATGGTGGTTGGGACAGAGGTGAACTCACATGTCCTTCATCTGGAGAAATTGTGACCACCATCATTGTAGAGAACAATGGTGTCACATTTGAAGAGCTACCTTTGTTAACTTTTCTCATGTTTGTGAAAACTTTCTTTGTATGAAAATGAGAAAAGAAAACTTTTTCAGATCTAGTAAGATCTTGTAGTTCATTGTTAAAAATTTGTTGAAGGAAGCGTGGATACATTAAAAATTTATGTTTAAGATTGATCAGGTTCCACTTCATTCCCTCAAAAATTAAGTTTGAAAAATTGTATGTTCGGTTGGTGGCCAAACATACCATTTCTGTAGCTAAAGAAGAGCTACCCTCATGCCATCCTGTGCGTTTTTGAGATAAGCATTGTTGCAAAGTATGCAACAAAAACTTCCATTGGGGGGACAGTTTTTCCTTTTGAAAAGTTGAGATGTTTAGGTCCCCCTCAGACCCCATTTTCTCTAAATTGTCAATAAGTATTTCATTAGAAAGATGGTTTGTACCTGCCACATCACGAAGTTGTAAGTGTGTGCGGATTGTGGCTTCTGAAATACTTATAGCTTTGCCATTCACCGTGGCATTGATAACATGGACCTCCCCCTCAAGATTGAGTTCAACGGAGGTCCAAAAATCCCTTATATGGTCTTCATTGATTTCATGATTGATCGTGAGCGCCGTTTTAATATTGGATTGATTCAAGAAATCAATAATCGGATGAAAATCGGCATTGTCAGCACGCTTGGTCAAGAAAGCCACCATATTATGTGTGATGAAGAACTGCAGTTCAACCATTGTTAATGAAGGTATAGTCGATAACAAACAATGAGAAGCAGAATTTGGCAAAGATTGAAGAAAAATTTTGTATTTTTAATTGTAACGGTAACTTTTAGACTATTAGGGTTCTTTTAAGCAATGTAAGTTCTCAAACGGTTAAAAATAGCCCTATTTATACGGTGAAAAAGGTAACAACTTGACTATTTGGATTAGACGCGGGTGATGATTAAAAGTAACGGTGCAATGAGAGATTGCCACGTGTCAGTATAGCTGCACCTCGCTCCTGAATTTTAAAAAATAGGTCCAATAGTCAAGTGCCACGTGTAAAAGTTGGTTACAAGTTGTATTTTTGACTTGTCAAATCACCATTAATTAAGGAATACTTATTGTTTAAGAAACCTTTTAATACGGTAATTTGCAGTATTAACAAATAATGGCCGTAGTAAGTTGATTAATGTCCGTAGTAAAGATACACGAGCCGTTTTAACTGGTCTGTCCGCAGTAATGTGAATTACTGGCAGTATTAACCAGAGGTCCGTAGTAACTCAAAGCTTGAGGACCATTAACCATTCCGTCCATATTATTAGATTAAGGGCAGTAGTAGTTAAACCTTCCCTTAATACTGACAATTTTGGTCGTACTAATCATACTTTGGTTAAAATTTGTCTTTACTATTAATATTGCAGTAGTAACATAGTACAATACTAAAAAGTAAGGCACTTGATGCTTATCATAAGGTTACTACTGCTTCTCGAAGGGACTTTAGAATAGAAATACTAAGAGATAAAGAAGATGATATCAATCCATATTGATCATTCCAATACTTGTAATCAAGAATGTGAATCTTCCCACATCAAATGCTTTTGTGAGAAGGTCAGCAAGCTGATTGTCAGTGTGAATTTTCTCAACATGGATCAATTTCTTTTCGTTACAATCTCTTATGAAGTGGTAGCGTATCTCTTTATGCTTTGTCTTGGAGTGCTTGACTGGATTGTTGATGATGCTGATAGTGCTTTGGTTGTCAATGTGAATTGGTGTGTTCATGAATGAATAGCCATAATCCATCATTTGATTTTGTATCCATAGCACTTGAGCACAACAACTAGCAGCGGCAATGTATTCAGCTTCTGTGGAAGAGGTAGACACCGTTGTTTGCTTCTTGCATTGCCATGACACCAGTCTTGAACCAATAAATTGGCATCCTCCAGTTGTTGATTTCCTGTATAAGTTTTCACCACCATAGTCACTGTCAGTATAAGCAATTATATCAAAAGGAGAGTCTTTAGGATACCATAAGCCTAGGTTAGGCTTGCCCTTTAGGTAACGAAAGATTCTCTTGACTGCAATGAGGTGTGACATCTTTTGTCTTGTTTGATATCTTGCACATACACAAACTCCAAACATGATGTCTGGTCTTGAAGCTGTGAGATACATTAAGGAGCCAATCATTGATCGATAATTATGTATATCCACATCCTCCCCCTCAAGATCAGCCGTAGTTGTTTGTGAGTTTCAACGGGGGTGCTTGCAACCTTGGCAACCAGAAAGCCAAATTTAGTTAGAATGTCCTTGACATACTTGGATTGGCTGATAAAAAGGCCATCCTTCTTTTGCTTGACTTGTAGACCCAAGAAGAAAGTAAGTTCTCCCATGAAACTCATTTGAAACTTAGTGTGCATTAGTTCTTCAAACTCTTTGCACAAAGCATCTTTGGTAGAGCCAAAGATGATGTCATCAACGTATATTTGAACAAGAAGAATATCTGAGTGAGATTTCTTGAAGAAGAGTGTCTTGTCAATTGTTCCTCTGTGAAAGTTGTTTTGAAGAAGATAATCAGAAAGAGTGTCATACCAATGTGGATCCAGTAATGCCTCTTGTATTTTCTTTGGCTCCATTTGTGAAAGAAAGCAGGCAAATAGACATGTGTTAAGAAGAGCTTTCACGGGATCCTTCTTGGACTTGGTTTGACTTCTAGTCTCTATGGAAAAGTCAAGATCACCAATGATTTGAGAAGGTGGGTGGTTCTTTGAAACACGAGAAGATGGAATCTTCTCAAGTCTTAGTTCTGCACCTAAGTTTGTGTCATTCAAATCGGGCATATCATTGGTTGGGTAGTAGGCAGTAGATGGAGGAGTAGTAACTGAAGATGGTATATCAGTAGTGTATGGCTCATATTCTTCAGTGACAATTTGTTCAAATCCATTTTCATCTTCTTGTACTAAGTGTGGAATGCCATCGGGGCGTGTTGTATTATCCCTAGAAGAAGTTGCTTCATCTTCATGTGTAGGGTCATGAGAAGTATCTTCTGTTTCATCTGGGGATATGGGATCAAAAAGTTGAATGGGATCCTCCGTAGAAACAGGGAGATTGATGTACTCCATAACATCCAATCGAGCAGTACCAATGATAGGAGCCGTAGTAACTGGCTCCGTAGTAGGATGATCCGTAGGAACTGAGTGTGCCGTAGTAACATGATCGGTAGGAACTGAAGAAGATTGAAACTCAAAATTAGAGTTCAACGATTTGGTTAATGCATCCAAATCAAAAACCCAATCTGGTCCTTGACCCTTCTTGGTGTAACTATGTTCATTGAAGGTCACGTTGGAGCTTTCTTCGATAATCTTTGTTTTGTGATTGTAAACACGATATGCCTTGCTTTTTGAAGAGTATCCAACGAAAGTTCCTTCATCAGCTTTGCTCTCAAACTTACCAAGATAGTCTTTGGAGTTTAAGACTGTGCATGGACATCCAAATGCTTTTAAGAAACTGATCAAAGGTTGTCTCTTGTGGAGGAGTTCATATGGAGTTTTATTGTTAGACTTGACTAGAAGGACCCTATTCTGAACATAGCAGGCAGTGTTAACTGCTTCTGCCCAGAAAAAGATGGGTAGATTGGAGTCTGCCAACATGCTTCTAGCTGCTTCTATCAATGTTCTATTTCTTCTTTCAGCAACACCATTTTGTTGAGGAGTTCTAGCAGCACTAAATTGCCTCTCTATTCCTTTCTTTTCACAAAAATCATTCGTCACATGGTTCTTGAATTCTGTCCCATTATCACATCGAATTTTCTTGACTTTGAGATTAATTTGGTGTTCAATCTTTGTGATGAAGGTGATTAGTAGCTGGCTTGTTTCATCCTTGGTACCCAGAAAGTACACCCATGTGTATCTTGAGAAGTCATCAGTGATGACAATGCAATATGACTTCTTTGCAATGCTCTTTATATTGGTAGGACCAAAGAGATCCATATGGAGTAAATGTAAAGGTGTGATGTTAGTGTTGATCTCCTTTGTCTTGTGAGAAGATTTGTGTTGTTTACCCTTCAAACAAGCTAAGCAGTTGTCATCAAGATTAAATTGCTTGTTGGGGAGACCTCTAACCAAACCAGATTTGACCAGTTAGTTGATGTTCTTTAGTTTCATGTGGCACATTCTCCTATGCCATAAGGTGGATTCATCTAGAGTAGCTTTTGAGAGAAAGCATGCTTCAGATGAATTTAATTGAACCTTTGACATGTCAAGACAATAGACATTGTCTCTCCTTGGTGTTCTGAGTAAGATCATACTCTCATCTATGACATACCCAGGCTTCATGATGATGCATTCAGAAGCAGTGAAGAAAGTTGTGTGCTTCTCATCACAGACTTGATAGACACTCAACAAATTATACTGCAACTGTTGCACATAGTACACATCTTTGAAGTGTAATGTACCATTGCTTATTGTTCCTTTCCCATAAATTCTTCCTCCTTTTGGATTTCCTCCAAATGCAACATATCCTCCATTGAAATTTTCAAAGTCCTGAAGACATGACATGTTGCCTGTCATGTGCCTGGAACAGCCACTATCTACATGCCAACTGCTCTCACTTTCTTTGGTTGGCTGAACCTGCACATAAACGATAGAAGTTAGTTTCTGGTGGGAACCCAAGCCAAAACTGACTTGGGTTTGCCCATTTCATCAAAGTAACTCACCTTCCTTTGGACTAGTTTTGAAAAATCAATAGGAACATGTGGTTGAGTTACTTGGATCTTTGGTTGCCACACTTGTTTGAATGGTTTTGCTTTTTAAACAATTTTAGTGTTAACATGTTTTGATTTAACAATAGGAACAGATACTGGTTTGACATGCCTTTGTTTCTTAGTGTTGATAGGAGCAGTAGTAACTAACTTACCTTTGGCAGTATTAACACGAGCAGTATTAACACGGTTATTTTTCACAGTATTAATACGAGCAGTATTAACACCATTATATTTTGCCGTATTAAGTTTTGCAGTAGAAACAAACTTTTGTCTTGCAGTAGGAACTCTATTCTTATTGTTAGAAGATACGTTACTTTTGTTCACACTATTTCTTCCTGACTTCAGAGTAACAAAGTTATGATTTGCTTGATTTGTTTTGTTACTATTGTTCATGGATTTGTTTTTATGTGCAACCTTTCTTGTATATCCCAACCCATGATGTGGTTTTTGAATCACTTGCAATTGATTTTGAGGATTGTGATAACAAACTTTTGCATAGTGATTTAATTTACCACATATAAAACATCCCTTCCCTGAACTTTTGACACTCTGACCCTTTTGAGCTTTTACTTGGTTCATATTTCGTTGGTTTCCTCTTTTACCTATATGTTTCCAAGTCTTTTCGTTTTCCTCAGGGGCTTTTTTGGTTGGGCTTTCATTGAGAGTTTTTACCTTCTTGATGAGGTCATTAGGGGGCATAGACACTAGACTTTGTGAAGAATGTTGAGTAATACCTTCTATTGTGAGTAAGTGATTTTCCAAAGGAATATCCTTGTTTTTCACAATATTAAGCTTACTCTCTTCAACTAAGTCCTCAATTAGAACTTCATCATAGTTGATTGGATCAACATCGAATGATTATTTTGGAGGTGTCTGAGAGATGGGAATCCTAGGTTCATCTACGGATGGAGGGATATAGTTTTGGTTAAATGGAGGGGCAACTTCTTTGTAACCTAAACCAGCTTTTACCTTTCCATGTATTTGATGTTGGATTAGGTCATTAACTGATTTTGAAGCATGTTCTAGTTTCCCTACATCTAACTCAACTTTATAATGTTCTTGTTCTAATCTTTTGATTTCTTCCCTAGCCATCTTAAGTTTAACTAGTAAATCCTCTCTTTGCCATTCAACTAAACTAATTTTCTCTTGATAACTTTGTTCATTTGTTTTGTGTGACTTAATTTGGTTTTCTAAGTTATCAATTACCCTAGCAGCTGACCGTCTTTGTTCTTCTAAGATTTTAATCGAATCACTCATTAATTGATTGTGATTTTTATATTTAACAATTATAGCTTTACACTCAGAAGAACATAGTTTAGAATTTACCTCGGCCATGAGAGATGGAGTTTCAGGATCTGTTGAGGATGAGTCAATAGCCATTAGAGCATCTTCTTGAGTTGCTCCTTGATCGTCATCAGTCCAGTCATAACCAAGAACATTGTTGCTGATTTCTGTAATTCCCAGGTCAGTATAAACTAGCTCCGCAGTAACGGTGTCCTCCGTAGAAACATTGTCATCCGCATCAATTACTACTGCGATGCATGCATGGTGAACAGTAGTAGTGTCTTCCACGTAAACAGGATTTTGTTCTTCAGAAATCAACGCCCTGTTTTGACTAGTTTCTTCTGCTAAGTCATTCCAATCGTATCCAAATATGTCCTGTGACATGAGTGCACTTTGATTGTTGTCTTGAGTGGGTCGTGAATTGTTGGATTTTGACTTCTTTGGACATTCCCTTGCAAAGTGTCCTGGTTCATTACATTCGTAGCACTTCAATTTGCTTTTGTCGAAGGCAATTCGTTCATTGTTCCTTGGATTGAATCTTCTTCCGGTTCGATTCACAAATATCCTTGCACGTAAAGCTAGCATGGCAGATTGCCACTTTAAGTCCATCTCTTCCCAGTCATCTTGATGTATTTGCTTCACATCATCACTAGTGAGATTTGAGCTTTCTGAGATGAATGCTTCGAAAGATATATCTTCTCCACATTCGTGTTTCGTTCCTCCAGGGGTAGTGACAAGGGCAGTATTAACATTGTTAATACTGTGCCTGCTACTGCTAGATTTTTCTGCTTCCACCTCTGACTCAAAGACTCGTAAGTCGTTGTAAAGATCATCCAATTCCAGGTTTTCTAATGTGTCTCCTTCTCTAAAGGAAACCGTATAGATTTTCCATTCCTTACCTAGAGCTCTTATGAACTTTCGATTGAGGTCATCTTTCTCATACTTGATTCATGCGCTGATCATCTCTCCTGTGACCTCTTTGTATTGATCAAACGTCTGAGTCATTCGTTCACCATTCAAGGAATTGAAATTTTCTTATTCCTGTTTAAGAAGAGCTTTCTTATTCTTCTTTGTATTCTTAGTTCCGCTGAATCTTTTCTCCAACGCTTCCCATAGAGATTTTGCATCTTGATATTCTTCGAATTGTGATTGGTATTCGTTGGGGATGGCGATTAAAAGAATACTAAGAGCCTTAATTTCCGTTTGTTTTTCTCTTCTTTCCAGGTCAGATAATGTTGGACGAGTAAGGATTCCAGGCTGTCCATCAGCTCCTTGATTGGTAGCATGCTTGTTGCCATTGATGATTACATCCCAAACTGTATAGTCGGATAGTAGGATGTGTTGCTTGATTCGTAGCTTCCATAAGTCGAATTCGTTGCTATTCAGAACAGGAACTTTGCCGATTGCAACTTCAGTCATGATGTTTATCGTGATTCTTGCGTATGAGGATTATCAACTCGTTGATCAATGGATCTAAAGCACCTCCTGTGCTCTGATACCACTTGTCAGGATCGAATAAGCTAATACAACTTATTAAGTTTCCCTTCGTTAAGACCTTGATCTATTGAAGAAGTTCGGCAGCGGATGAACACTTCAATATTTACGAGTTATCGAACAATAGAATATCGGAAGAATAATAATAATAAGAACAAACAATAATATTGTCGAATTGTAAGCCTCAATTGTATTAACTCAGAATATCAATACAACGTGTTTCTTCTATCTTACAAGGATCTATATTTATAGACCTTGAGGCTAGTTCTAGATAAACTAGAATTCTACATCTATCATTATCTAGAAGGAAACATAATCTAATTACAAAAGGAAACATAATCTAAGTCTAATTCTAATAAGACTTGTATGACAAGTTGGTCTTCCGTAGTAACCCAGTATGACCGCAGTAACTTGACTTCTTCCGTAGCAACTCTAGAGTCAGTAGTAACTTGGTTGAACAGCCGCATTAACTTGTCTTCCGCAGTAACTTCTTAATATCTTCCGTATTAATCTTGTAAGTTACTTTTCCCGTTGTTAGAAGTATTGTTTATGAGTTAAACTATTTTGTCTAAGTTATAACCCAACATGAGTTAACTGACGAAAAGTATGAACAGATTCATCCTGATGATTTGGAGGATATGGATCTTCAGAGTACGACAATAGTTACACTTCAGGTTTAAAACGTCCAGAAACGGACTGGTAGACCTTATTTGGCGGTAATAGTGGCAATGGACTAGGGTTTGATAAGTCAAAGGTAAAGTGCTATAAATGTCATAGTTTTGGACATTTCGTTGGGGAATGCGGCCAACCACCTTAGTGAAGCTTAATAAATTATCTAAATCACAGCTATGATAATGGAAATTCAAAGAACAATTATGGTAATGTGAATTCAAGACAATGTTATCAACGTCTAGTTCAAAGAGTCTGAAATTGCTATTTTAAAGAACAAATTGCTAAAAAAAATTAAATCCACTCTAGTTCTCAATTAGATTATATGCTCTCAAAGGTCCGCTCTAAAAACAAAACTGGTTTGGGGTATGATACTACACCTCCTCCAAATGACTATCTACCCAATCCAGTTGTGAATTCAGAGTCGACCTTAGCTCCAACCAACTCAATGACTGTTATACACATTACTAAGGAAGTTATCAGTCAAAAAGTTAGTCCAAAGAAACATGACACTAATGGAAAAGCTAAAGGTGTTGAAATTAAACAGGATAAAAATGGCAAAGCTAAAATTGTTGAAAGTAAATCTGAAAATGACATGCTTACATCTCAAAAAAATCTTGTCAATGAAATTTCAAAAGGACTTTCTAAACACATTTCTTACACCATTGACAAAAAACTTGGTAAACAAAAGATCGTTGAAACCAAACAAGTTTTAAATTCTAACAAACAACGTTCACAATCTAAGTCTCCACCTAAAGCTACGCCTTATGCTTCTTCTACCAATGCCCTCGCAAAAGCATCAGTCCACCGAAGTTTGAATCTTCAAATGTTTCACAGACACAGGGACATGCAAATGTTGTCGATGTGAGGGACACATTGCTAAAGTCTGTCCTCAATTGTGTAAAAGTATTTCAAAACGCAAAGAGTCAAACCCTTTACCAAAATCAACCAGTTTTCAACAACAAAGGCCATTGCAAAAGACCAAATAAAGTTCAAAAATTGAAAACAAATGATTCTAAAGTACAAGACTTGAAAATTAGCGATTTAAAAGTTAAAGATGCGAGTCAAGGACCTCCCCCTCATCAAAATGACATATCAATCTCACCCGATTTTCAGAAAGATTCAAAAAAGATCGATGTGATCATTGCTGATGAAGACGGAATACCAAAGTCAATTAAGGCTTGGGTCTCCATCAAAAACTAATTCCTTATCAAATGTTCAGGAACGCTCAAAGCGAGTTGTAGATAATACATGGTATGTTGACAGTGGTTGTTCAAGACACATGAGTGACAAAGTTTCTGTGCTTGTTGATTTCAAATCATTTAACGGAGGAAGTGTTTTTTTCGCTGCAGATAAAGGTGGTACATCATGGGGGAAAGTACATGATCAAACGGGCATGTGACATTCGACATATTCAACCATTATGCAAAACTACAACACAATCTTCTTAGTGAATCTCAAGTATGCGACCAGAAATATACGATACTGCACTGACGCCAAATGCATGATTCTGAAGAAAGGATATAAGGTTTCTGAAGAATGGATATTGATTCGTGCACCGAGAAAGCATGATATTTACTGCATCAACATGAATATAATTTAGTCTACTGAGAATCATTCTTGTTTGTTATCTAAAGCTTCGGAGAAGGACTCGATCATGTGGCATCAAATAATGGGTCACGTTAACTTTCGGAAGATGAATTACCTAGTGAAACACGACTTATTCACTGGGGTTCCGGATGTTACCTTTACGATGAATGACATGTGTTTTTTCATGCAAGAAAGGGAAACAACACAAGAAAAGTCATTCGTCGAAGATCGTAAATTTAATCTCCATTACGTTAGACATGCTCCACATGGATATTTTCGGTCCTGTGAGTGTAAACAGAGTTGGTGAAAAGAGTTACTGCTTAATAGTCACATATGACTTCCCACGATTTTCTTGGGTTTTCTTTCTCGAAAGCAAGGATGAAACGGTAGAGCGATTAAAGAATCTCTTCATCAAACTCGAGATTATTTGTGGGTTAAAGATGAAGTCTATCGAAAGTGACAATGGTACGGAGTTCCAGAGACACAATTTACAGATATTTTTCCTTCATAAGGGAATTATACATCAGTACAACGCTGCAAGGACTGCACAACAAAATGGTATTGCGGAGAGAAAGAACAGAACATTGATTGAAGCGGCAAGGACAGTGCTCTCTGACTCAAAACCTCCGATCACTTTTTGGGCAGAAGTAGTCAACATCGCATGTTATGTTCTCAATGGGGTTTCGTTGGTCAAAAGAACAACAAGACAAGTTAAGAACTAATCAACAAACGCAAACCAAATCTAAAATTCTTAGAACCGTTCGGGTGTTTGTGCACAATCATGATTACCAGAGAGTAGGTTTCTATGTTTGGGGAAAGATCGCATAACGGGTATTAATAGGGTAATTCGGCTAATTCTCCATGCACAAGGGTTTTGTCAGATCTCAGTAAGATCCCAATAACGTAATTCTAAGTTTATCAATTTAATCGTTTAACGCTGAAACAATTTAGCAAATTTTGGAAATCAAATTTTAATTCCAAAGATGATTAACAACACAATTTCTTGTTTAAGATTATAGCGGATTTATAAATTCAACAAGATTATGAATAACACTTAGTTGATTCAAATAATAGGAAAAGGTGAACCGATTACAATGCCTCGAGATGTCTATTTATACACAATGTATAGAGATCTTGATAAAAATGAAATTAAGATATATATAAATCATCTTAAACAAATAGAAGATTTGAATAACAAACTATCTAAAATTTCGGTGCAAGTAAACCTCTTAATCTGACTTCTAGTCATATTCAAGTTACTCAGACTGAAAGTTTACTTAGAATAATTTTAGTTACCCGGATTTAAAATTACTTAGCTTGAGACTTAACTAACATATTCATAACTTGGGTTACCTCATTATTTTTCCCAACTACCTATTTGTTTAAGTTAATGTCTTTTACAAACATTACTAGAAAATTGAAAATAATACAAACTATAAAAATGACAAAAATTAAGTTTGTGACAAAACTACTTCTTCCTTGACCTGGATTTAGACGTTGATGATAATGGTAATGTGGTAAACTTCAAAAGTGATTTCATCTATTCGGGTCTCTCTTTCTTCCATCTCAGCAGTTTTTCCATATCTTGATCGGTCTTCTTGTGCAACATCTAATACTCTTGTTTTATAAGTTCGACCTTGTCAGCAACATCTCCAATCTTTTCAATTCCTTGCAGGTTATTATATAGACAACTAATTAGTTTCATTCTGAAAGGCCTGTACTAAGGAGATTGCATTCATTCATCAAGGCAATGCAGTGATAAAGAGAAGATCGAAACAGAGTGTTTTTATCTTGAAAACATTCTTCTCCAGCTATGCCAATGTAGCAAAAACCCTCATATGTACCAGTCTTTACATATCTTCTTTCTTTAAAACTGACCTCAGAAGGTATATGATGATCAACTTGAGACTCTAGACCAAGAGATTTTGCTCCTTTGTGACACCTATTTGCAATATAGAAATGCTTATATTCTTCTTCAGGAATCAGCTTCAAAAAGTAGGTTGTGTTGATGTAGCAAACAACTTCATTCTTGACAACAGTCTGCAAGTTTGCATCATCCAGTATTACACTTAATTTAGCAATTTGTTTCCGTTCTTCAAATCCAAGATTCTGCAATCTATCTACCCTTATCTTTAGAATTTTCTTGTTTTGAAGAAGACATTTGAGCATAAGATTACCATGTTCATCAGTACAGTCAAAGTGAGCAATGATGATGTCCTGTTTCTTCTTTATACAGGATTTTTCAATGTATTCCATTATATCTTGCTCCCTCTATACCTTTTTCTGCATTTCTTCATCTGCCTTAATCCTCTTTTGTTCTTCTTCATACGGGAACAATTCTTCTTCCGTTATTGTAGGTTCTAGCTCCTCTGTAGAAATATCACATGAATCTTTCACAGTAACATAAGCTATTGACTCAACTTTGATTCCTAAATCAAATGTTTCCTTGTAGAGACCCTTCATATACTCTATGTGTTTCTCAATTATCATACCAACATCGGGAGATGATTTCTCAAAGATGGCTTGATGACCAGCTTCAGTTCTTAATTGTTTGGATCTAATCTTCAAGACTTCTTCTTTTATTCTATCAATCTCTTTGTCTTTACCTTTATCATCAGGTTTAGTCTGAGTAGATGATTCTGGTTTTTGAGATTGACCTGATATCATTTGAGTATCAGACTGACTCTTTTGTTCCTTGTCAGTTAGTTTGGTTGCATCATCCTCAAATTCACTCCAGTCCATTCTCTTTGCAAAATCAGTCAATAGATGACCATAATTTGGATCTAATTCGCCCAACTTCTTTCCATAAGTATCCATAGGAGCATCTACACCAAATGCTTCAGCTCCAGACTCAAACAAAGTAACATCACTGTCAGTTTGAATATGCTCTTCATCAACCTCAGTTTGAGGACTATATCTGAATTTCTTCTTTTTTCTTTTCTCCCCCTTAATTAGTGATCCCTCTCTCTCTCTCTCTCTCTCTTTAGATTAGACCTTTCAGCTTGAAGTGGTTCATCAGACTCATCATTTCCACTTATATCAAAACCAACACTACTTTTCTCCCCCTGAGTCTAAGCCACCAGAGACTTAACATAACTTCTAGGAGGAACAGTTTGCACATCACCCAAAATACCACCACCACCACTCTGTCTTTCTTTCCTTAGTTCACCAATTTTAGCAGTCATCTTGACAACCAATTCTTTCAATTCAACCAACTCCTTCTTGGGATTATGATCTTTAAGAGCCCTTATCTCAGTCCGCATGTCATTAAGCTTGATATCAAACTGAGTTGATATATCCTTAATTGCCTTTACAAGAAAAGGAACATGCATAGAAACCTCAAACTGAGATTCAAAAGTAACAGATGTTGTGGGTAAGGTGTTTGTATCCTCACATCTCCCATGTTGAATAGAGAAGAGATCACTTGAAACATATATGGGTATAGATGTTGTAACCTCACATCTATCCTGTTAATTGGGATAGAGATCTTTGGTCAGAGAAAGTGAAGTTTGTGCCTCACTCAGTTTGTGGAGCAAGGCATTGACAACTTGTGCAGTAGAGTGTTAGAAATTTAGTGGTGAATTTGAGTAAACTAGTACAAAACTAGTGAAAATGGCCCTTGGATTAGGCTTTGAAGAAAATTAGGAGGATGTTCCCATACTAAGTACATGTATGCATAGGATTCAGACATTTTCTTCAATGCTTCCCACATGTCTGTGTAGGAGCAGTAACATGTTTACCCAAGCTTTCTACACTAGATAGGCTTTGGGTGGTTGTAGCAGTCACATCCATCTCATGCTCTAGTAGAGCGAGTATGGTGTGATCTGCAGCACCGGAGGGTAGTACTTACCTATCAACCTCATGGATTGGTGATTCCATTTATGCTTGACATGTGAACTTTCTACCATGAATCTTGTGAATCCAATGGGTAGGCCTCTTGATATGCATACATTTCAAGTTCAAAAGGAGTAAGGTCATGGGGTTACTATCAGACTGATGTGGAGAGTGAATGATTATCATACCTAAGTCTCCATGGGAAGATGACACTGCATCATTATTATCACCATCATTCCCAACCCCATCATCCCCCCCACCTACATCACACTCAGTATATGAAAGTGCCATAACAGGATTTTCAATCCAATGAAGCATCATAGGTGTAAACCCCACCTATGTTTCGATAATTTTTAGTTATGTAAATTAAGACAAGGTTACATTTTCCAGACGATAAAGGAAGTTCAATGATACTTTGAGAAAAATGTGGGATTAGCAAAGTGTAAATATGTGACAACCGTCAAAACTTCTAGTCGACAACGCTAACTTATAACCTCGATACGCTATACTTGCTACTTGCTATAACTAAATTTATGTGTTACGTAGTTACGTAGACACAACTCTTTAAGCTAAGCTCGATGTAACTCACACAAAACTCTTTAACGTAGGTTTACGTTACTTAAACTTTAAACGTGTGTGTCTCGGAAACGGAATCGGAATCGGAATCAAACCAAGAATTGAACTCTATATACCAAGAAAACACCTAAGGAACTTTCCTAAGTTCATAACAAATCATAATCAAGAACTTTCAGTTAACGAAAAGGTCCAACGAAGCAAAACGCAAAAACGAAAAATCGCAAAATTATTTTCAAAACAAGCCAGGACGCCGCACACACCCCTTGTGCGACGTCCTGGACACACCAGACCAAAAAATTTGGATTCCTATTGCATGTCTCGTTTTTGTAACCCATCACCCAATCAAACTCGACCCTTAACACTCATTTGTTGTATGTTACAGTACCTAAACCCCCTTTTATTATTACTTCTTCCATTTTCAATTCATTTTTCCTTTTGTAAACATAAAACACATACACACACACACATTCACTCTCAACCCTCTCTCAAGAACTCCACCAAAATCAGTAACTTCCAGCCATCAAAACACACCAAAATACACATTAAATAGTTCAAACAAACAAAGGAAGCAAGGGGGAATCAAAGCTATTTCGGTTTCAAAGTATTTTCACCGTTTGAAGCCCAAAACTCGTCTAAAACATCATCTAAGCCTTTTCATTCGGTAGAAACTCTTCCTTTTTACTTATATTACTAATATAACTCATTGCATGTATCATCTAAGCTATAAAAACAAGTTTTGATGAAGTTTTATAACCATTTCTATACAAAAACGGGTTTTTATTTAATGATGCTTAGATCTTCGAATTTATGGATAAAAGTTATGTATAAACTGTTAAAATGATATATTATGAAGTTTAAACCGATTGCATGTCGAAATCTATGGTTGGAATAAACGATTTTGCAAGAAAAACTCGAAAACCACGAGTTGTGCGTCGTCCCTAAGGCCAGGACGACGCAGCGTGGCTCTGAGGCGCCCTCTGTGTCTTTCCTAAGGCCAAGACGGCGCACAAGCCCGCTGATTTTCCCGAAAATCGTCGTTTTGGCATTTAGAACTTATACTTACGTACTGAGTTTTCGAGACTAATGTTTTTGAACTGAGATTGGTAAAATACTTATATTTGAGACATTTTATTGGACTTAAATTGCATCAATGAACTCGTTTGAATATATAAATATGTTTTGTAAGCGGGAAAGTGTTATTATTTTGGACATAAAAATTATGGCGCGGAAGCGCTGTCCAAATTTCGTTAGAAACTATAAAGCACTTCGGCGACAAATATTTTAACGTAATAATAATAACGCCAACTTTTGGACACTTTTGGACTAAACGTAACGACAACGATTTGAACGATTTTCGGACATAATAACCTTTGATACTAAGAGTAAAACAAATCATTACATCTTGTAATATTATACGATATGGGATTACCAAGTTAACCAATAACATCATACTTACCCAAGAATTTGGCTCATATTAGGATTCCGGTGATTCCGAGCACCTTTCGAGTTTTTCCGAGCACTCTACGATCTTCGCAAACAGTGAGTTACAAACCCCTACTCTTTTAAAAGCTTTTAATACTTTTGGGGTGAAATGCGAGTCTTAGGCTTAAACAAATATTTAAGCTGAAAAACGCTTTATTACTTGAATGCTAAACGAAAACGATTTGATACTCAATGCTATTACGAAAACACTTGTATACTTTGAATGCTATTACGAGATGCTTATATATTTTGAATACTAAAACGAATGACTATTTTGCCGGCATTGTTGAGGGTTCTGCCAACAATGCCGAGGACACGAAAACTATTTTGCCAATGACTAAAACAATCGATCGTCATGTTGCGGACTTTGTACAACATGGACGTGAGAAACCATTAAAACTCCCGACACTACCAAGGACATTAGTTGCTATTAATCCCTTTGGAAAGGACCGTTAGTAGATATGGATAGCGCTATTAGGGTAGATTGACCCTCACCACAACGACTTATAACGATGGTGCATAATACTAAATGGGTAGGCTTTAGGCTTAGCAACGATCATTGGGCAATACATAGGATTGTCACATAGTCGCGCTATGTGGTCAATGCCTACGAAAACGAATACTATACTTTACGCATGGTTATGCAGAAACATTTTTGAATACTAATGCTTTACGCATGGTTATGCGACAATTACTTGAATGCTATATTTTTACGCATTGCTATACGTCGAAACTTGATTACTTATACTTTACGCATTGCTATGCGTCAACGCTTTGAATACTTAACTTTGTAGCTCACTAACTATGTAGGTCCCAGTGGTCCGATCTACAGGATTAAACCAAACTAATCACGAGGCGGAATCTCGTAATCAGTTATATCACACAAGTAATAATCGAATGTTAATAATAACAATAAACGTAATTACCGAATTCTGACTATCTTATTAATTGAATCACTCAATTACAATAAATAGCCTATCACAGAACTCTCTCCCTCACTCTGTCTCTGACCATTAACCATTAACCCTAAACCTAAACTCAATGTCTCTTTATATAGAGACATGTTCACAGGCTTGGGCCACTAATGGGCTCATGGACTATGCAAAGTCCATTAACACCCATAACAGACTAAATAGCCCACTTAACAATACAATGCTATTGGGCCATTACATACTTAAATAAACTATTACTAAAGACTTAATTAATCTAGAACAACGGTCACACAATTTGCACCAACAAACTCCCCCTTGACTGTTGCTTCTAGATTCCGTTATACGCTCAAAGTCTTCATAGTCTTGTACTCCTTGTGTTCCTTGCAGGTTCTTCTAACTCATCATTGTCTTGAATAACTCCCCCTGAATTGTTGCAATAATTCAGTCTTCTCCGTTTACGCTTTCAAGGAGTTAGTCTTCTTCGTTAATGCTTGTGAAGAGTCAGGCAGCTCCCTTTGTTGTTGTGAACTTCGTTCTTTATCAGAGTCTTCATCCCGAGTTGACTCAACTAAGTTCATCACTCTTTCTTATATTCTTCGAGATTCCATAAATAACAACAAAACTCCCCCTGAGCTGTCTGACGATGAACAACGTCTCAAACAACAATTTCAAGAGTAGAGTCTCGTACGCGCGTCATAACCTGCAAACAAACGTTAGTAATAATTTTTTTTTTTTTAAGATATCGACACGAAATTTTGAGCAGTTCATGTCGATTCTAATTTTCATTTTTTTTTTTTTTTTTTTTTTTTTTTTTTTTTTTTTTTTTGAGATCGACATGAAATTTTTGAGGTTTTCATGTCGATTCTATTTTTCATAAAAAGAAATTACAAAGTTACAAAAATATCAGCTAAAATTAGCAATAATCAGTTCTGGTGGGGAACCCATGCCATAACACGTCTTGATTGTCCTCTTTCGTTTACGTAGGCAAACTCCTTTAAGAAACCATCATCTTTAGTAACAGTAGCTTGAACTTTAGAATTCAGATGGTTCCTCGGTGGACAATAAGATCTCGATTGCTGATAAAAGGAAGGTTCTCTCTGACTCGGGCAGTATGGATTAGAACTTCTGAAAGACGGTCGAAATGGACGCCGTTGAAAAGAACAATCATTAGAAACACCCGTGTGTTCCTGTTTCTTAATCCACTTTTGAGGCACCTGTTTCCGTACAGGTGAATATGAACGAGCCATTTGTTTCGTCTTCGGTGACGACGATCTGCGAACTTGCTCTTTCTTCGGAGAGGGCGATCTGTTGGCTTGCTTTCGCTTCTTCTTTGGACATACCGAGGCTACGTGACCATGTTCCCGGCATTTAAAACATTTCAAGTCGTCCATTGGCTGTTTAGGTTTTGAGTTTTCAGCTAATGTACTCATTTTCGTTTCCGAAACACTTGGATCAGTTGAAGCACTTGACTCAGTCTGATCGTCCCTTGTAGAGGAAGATTCACAAGAAGATCCAACGCTATTTTCCTTCTCGTCACATTCAGTTTTAAGAAAACTGTAATTGTGATTAAAAGGTGGAGGTGTTTCATTATATCCCAAACCAGTACGATCTCCACTGCGCCTTTGACGACTCAAAATGGAAGTAAATGTGTTAGATGAAGTCCGAAATTGTTCAATCTTTCTGGTAAGCTCCAATCTTTTGACCTCGCTGTCTCGTAGTTCCTTTTCCTTTTCGATGTACAGCTGCTTCTTTTTTTCCAAACATTCATAAAGCATGTCGATCTGTTTTGATTGTAAATCGATAGTACATTGATATTCCCTTGTATCATTGGAATCTTGCTTAAGCTTGTTGGATAAGTCATTCTTCAGGTGAACTTCACAAGACAATTCGATTTGCAAATCTTTATATTGATTCGTCAAGATGTCCAAGGCGTCGTTTAAACGTTTATTTTCCGCGGTTAAAGCTGAAATAGTCTCTTTGTCAGATAATGTACTCTCAGTATCTTGATCACTTGCAGTACTAGAATCACCCTCAATAGATGCCACGATTGTTGACTTATAAGCTCTTAATCTTTTAATCACCTCATCAAAGTCACGTTCATGTTTTACCAAGTTTACATAAACTTCCCAATGCTTAGGCAAAGCGTCTAAAAATTTCTTAATAATTATTATATCACCTAGACGTATACGACACCTGCCAAGTTCTGTAAGGAGATTATAGTATCTGGTGACAGTATTTTCAAAGTTTTCGTTTCTTTCAGCTTTGAACGTATCAAATTGCCTCATAAAGATTTTTCCAGCACTCTCTCTTTCAGCGTCACTATCGTATTGAAAATAATACATTTCTTTATTTTTTGTCAAATTAATTAAGTCCAAATTAATAAGTCCAGTTAACGAGTTTAAATAACAAGTCCAAATTAATTCAGTTTTAAAATTCCAGTCCAAAACAAAAGTTCATGAGACCCACTTAAAAGCTCAGGCCCAGTCCAAATTGGGAGTCCAAAGTGAAAGCTAAGGCCCAATGTTAAAGCCTAATTTCACAAATTTTGGAGTCCGTTAAGAAACAACAGCAGCCAAACTCTGGTTACTCGTCCAAGAACGAAAATCAAGCAATCAGTCTACTCTCTACGAACAAGTTAAAATCAATTCACGAACATCAATCTGCAATCAGTCACGAAGATGTTTAGGACTCACGAACAACCAATTCCACGAAGATGTTGAAAATATTGACCAGACGAAGAAGATGTTCGCGCTGCTGACGAAAATGGCTTCAAACAGCCACGAAGATGAATCACTGAGACGAAGATGTTGTTCGTCTCTGTTCGTCAATTAAATACGAACATGATGTTCGTCCGTAATTTCGATTAACCGGCGAAGATGTTGTTCGTTCACAAACTTGAAATCAGCCACGAAGATGTTTCAACACTTCAGACGAACATGTTAATTAACGAGCACCAAACGAATAACCAATCACGAAGATGTGTCTTCGAACCCCTTTTCAATTTCTGCTACGAACAAGTATTCATAAAACAGCGAAGATGATTACGAAGAAGATTCTGAAGCGAAGATGATTCTCCACGAAGATCAAATCAGATTAATCGCCACGAAGAAGTTGAATTGAACAAATCGATTTCAGATTAAAATCATCTTCGGCGAAGATGGTTACGATGACGAAGATGATTTGCTTGTTCGTTTATGCCGGCGAAGATGGATCTGTGTGTTTGTGCCCCCAATTTTGACTTTCGGCTAAGAAGAAGATAAAATCCCAAAAGTTTGCTTTTGTCTGCCGACACCCCCCTTTTAATTCAATCGCTGCCACCAACCAGTTATATTCAATTTGCAATAAAAAAAATGAGTAGCCAGGCCCAATTGTAAAATCTAGAGGCCCAATTTAAATTTTAGAAGTCCAAGGCAAATGAATTCTAATAAACAACGAAGATGATATCAATTGTAAAATTCTAGCTTCCAATTTGCACGAGCATGAAACCAATTCTTCTTGTATTATTATAAAAGTCACAAACCCTAATTTTTGCAGCCGCCGAAAAATTTAAGAACCCTAAATCAAACTGCAGCCGTCACAAAATGAAGAACCCTAAATCTTTAATAATAGCCGCCAGAAAAATTGAAGAACCCTAAATCCCAAAATCGATTAAAAACCTGATATATAATCCTGAACCAAATCTCGATAGAGAGCAAACAATGCGTTTGCTCTGATACCAATTGTAGGTCCCAGTGGTCCGATCTACAGGATTAAACCAAACTAATCACGAGGCGGAATCTCGTAATCAGTTATATCACACAAGTAATAATCGAATGCTAATAATAACAATAAACGTAATTACCGAATTCTGACTATCTTATTAATTGAATCACTCAATTACAATAAATAGCCTATCACATAACTCTCTCCCTCAGTCTGTCTCTGACCATTAACCATTAACCCTAAACCTAAACTCAATGTCTCTTTATATAGAGACATGTTCACAGGCTTGGGCCACTAATGGGCTCATGGACTATGCAAAGTCCATTAACACCCATAACAGACTAAATAGCCCACTTAACAATACAATGCTATTCGGCCATTACATACTTAAATAAACTATTACTAAAGACTTAATTAATCTAGAACAACGGTCACACAATTTGCACCAACAAACTACGTCTCCCGTAGTTAACACTTGACTCGTATTTTCAGGTTACGAGTAAACTTGCGATGATGACTTTATGCTTTGGGCCGATGACTTCAAGAGTGGGAAGGGTTCGAGTGGTTTGGCTATGAACACCTATTTCGTATTCGGATATGTAAACGCTGTTTTAAACACTTGTAACTTTTGAAGTTACGTTTTATTTAATATAACTTGGTGGTTGATTATAAACTTGTGTATCGAATGCTATTGCTCTTCACATCCTGTGCTTCCGCTTTAGCGGGGTGTGACAGACTTGGTATCAGAGCGCAAGGTTATAGTGAATACCGATTTTTTTTCAAAAATCAAACTATAACCAGTTTCTAAACGAAAGATTTTATTTAACCAAAACGTGAAGGCATTGTTTAACTTGAATTATTCGTAGCCTGATCACCTATGAATAATTTGGACTAAATTATGCCAGAACGGGATTGGTAAACATTAAACGAACCTCCCCGGGAATTCTTGAAGTCAGACCCACACAGACCTAGATGCTATACTTAAGATACTCTATGTGCTCAGCTTTTTACTAACGCTAACATGAGCCGTATCTTCGAACTAACTCGTTATCGATTTAGACTTCGCCGAGAGGGAAAGATTTAGCTACGTTCGACACGAAACGCTATATGCTTTAGACTTATACTAAGATAACACTGAGACTTAGTGGGAATTTGATCCCATTCACCTTACTATGATGCGATGAAAGGAACGAATATAACCGTGTCAGGCAACGAGGTAGATACCCGACGCATACTCTTGAGAAATCACATCTTCCTACGAACTTGATATGCGATAGTGATACCTTATCAAGGTATAGGACCGTTGAATTAACATTATCGTAAGCTATTTATGCAATCGTAAACTATTACATTACCGTATAACGACTCGGATCGGGACTGGTTTATACTGCCCCATGCCGACTATATCCCTCATCCGTTAGGAGGAGACAACACATACTCAACTATCAACACCGTACACACAACATATTCTCGACTATCGGCACCGTATACACTTTACTCCGCTAATCGTTACGCGAGGCCTTGTATGGCAACTGGGAAGTATTCCCACGTAAGACACATGAGCAGATACAACTCGACATACTAAGTGATGCACCCAAGATATCTGATAACTAAGAACTGACACTGGAAGACATGATGGGTTAACGCGACAAGTTTACGGATCTCTAGAAATGATCCAGAAGCCGATGTATCATGACACTCGTATTCGCAAACTATTACTCGACATACTTCATACCAAATAATCGATACCTAGGGTAGTCCAGACAACGCAATGCTAGTTGTGGAATTGCTACATGAAAGAGTTTTGAAAATCACCGTTATCATTCGTTCGCTTTAGTATACTCAATGTTGTAAACATCGGTCGCGCACTTATTCTTAATCTTAATTACATGATATGCCCCTAGCATAAACATGTATGCCGCATACCTTACTTTCATTTAGTGACATTATAATCATGCGAAATAATGTACAATAATTGATGGTACTCGATTAAAGGACTAGCATTTATGAAATCGCAAGGATATCGCAAATTTATTTAAGGAATCGTTGGTCAGTGTGGATTCCTAGACCCGAATACAAATCTAAGGTAACTTCAAAACAAGGTAGGTTTTGAGAGTATATCCTAAAACGAAGGATCATCACGAAGATATGATCACATTCCTATATTACGGTAAACCATGGAATAGTTACTTGTCAAACATGTTGAGGTCATGTCTCTACAAGGAAATCATCTAAACATCTGCTCTACAATAAGAACTTATTCACACAAGGCGACATGGGGAGGACAAGGCGAAACCTTATATCCGAAAACACTGACGACCGAGGTTAGGGCTCGTTGCAATTTAACCAAGAAGGTGCCCAAGGAAACCGATTAGCAGTAAGGGAGTACCTGAAGTATTTCCCGGTGACTTGCCCGAACTATTACTAGTTCATTAAGTAAACTTAAACATTAACTCAATACTCAGCACAACCCTTGCGGCCCGAACATCTTACAAGTTAGAACCTTTGTGATACGAACTGAGGAAGCGAGATACGACCCCCGAGTAGTTGCAGCTCTGACACAGTAATAGAAACGGATTGGTTGACCATTCAAGATGTGAAAATCTTTTGCCTAGATAAGACGATTAGGATGCCGTTAGAAGATGGGAAGTAATTAATAGTACAAGGAGATAGGCCGGGGCAAACTTCGAAACTTATATCGGTGATGAAAACGCGCAAATACTTGAATAAGGGTTGCTTTACATCGTTAGTAAACGCAAAGGACAAACAAACACAAGCAGCAGACCTTAAGGA
Organism: Senecio squalidus; assembly: GCA_910822075.1. Taxonomy (NCBI): domain Eukaryota; kingdom Viridiplantae; phylum Streptophyta; class Magnoliopsida; order Asterales; family Asteraceae; genus Senecio; species Senecio squalidus. The sequence continues at coordinate 15,939,944 of CAJVGC010000001.1, forward strand.
CATGCCGATAGTTAGAGACTATCCGGAGGCATTTCCCGAAGAACTACTAGAACTACCACCACTGAGGCAAGTAGAGCTTAGAATCGAAGAAATTCCTGGAGCGACACGAGTGGCAAGGACGCCATCCCAACTAACTCCGACTGAGATGCAGGAACTATGCAACCAAGTTCAGGAATCATTGGATAAAGATTTATCCGACCAAGCTTATCACCATGGGGAACGCCGATCCTATTCGTTGAAAAGAAATATGGATCGTTCCGCATGTGTATCGACTACCGAGAATTGAATAAACTAACCGTCAAGAATCGATACCCTCCTCCACGAATCGACGACCTTACGATCAACTCCAAGGCGCGACATATTCTTCAAAGATTGACCTAACGTCTGGATATCATCAAGTCCTTGCTACGGAAGATGACATCCCAAAACCGCATTCCGCACTAGATACAGACACTATGAGATCCTGGTAATGCCATTTGGACTCACGAATGAACCGGCGGTATTCATGAATTTGATGAATTGGGTATGCCGACCGTACCTAAACAAGTTAGTTATTGTATCATCGACGACATATTAATATACTCGCGTATCAAAGAAGATCACTTAGTTAATGGATCCGGAATTCTACGCTGATCCATCAAAAATAGAAGCAATAGAGAACTGGAAAACCCTCAAGAGTCCGACAGAAATCCGCCAATTTTTAGGACTAGCTGGTTATTACCGACGATTCATTCAAGATTTCTCTAAGATAGCTAAACCCCTAACAAAGTTAAAGCAAAAGAACGAGAAGTTCAACTGGGGAGATGCACTAGAACAAGCCTTCAATATCCTAAAAACAAAACTGTGCAATGCTCCAATTCTAACTCTTCCTGAGGGAAACGAAGACTTCGTGGTATATTGTGACGCATCTAACCTAGGATTAGGTTCTGTATTGATGCAACGAAATAAGGTCATAGCTTACGCATCGCGACAACTCAAGAAACACGAAGTCAAATACGCTACTCATGACCTAGAGTTAGGAGCGATAGTTTTTGCCCTTAAAATCTGGAGACATTTTCCCTACGGAACAAAATGCACGGTATTCACGGACCATAGGAGTCTGCAACACATACCAGATCAGAATCTACTCAACATGAGGCAAAGGAGATGGTTGGAACTCCTTAGCGACTACGACTGCGATATTAAGTATCACCCTGGCAAAGCAAACGTCGTAACAGATGCCTTGAGTAGGAAAGAAAGGCAACGGACGACACGAGTATGTACATTAGGAATCTACCCTAAACCCGACTTAAGGGCGCGTATAGCAAGTGCTCAGCATGAGGCTTTGAAAGCAGATAACATAAAGGACGAAACTTTGCACAAACACGACAAGGATTTTGTAAGAAAGAGCGACAATGTCTATTATTTTAAGGATCGAGCCTGGATTCCTACGACTAACGGATTGAGAAAAGCCACTATGGACGAAGCACACCGAACACGATATTCCATTCGTCCAGGGAAAAGCAAGATGTATAAGGACCTCAAGAAACATTATTGGTGGCCTGGAATGAAAAGAGACGTTGTTGTATACGTAGAAAAATGCCTCACATGCGCGAAAGTGAAGGCCGAATATCAAAAGCCATCCGGATTACTACAACAACCCGAAATTTCCGAATGGAAATGGGAACAGATTACAATGAATTCCGTTACTAAATTATCTTGTACGTCGAAGAGTAATGACATGATTTGAATTATAGTAGATCGACTGATGAAATCAGCACACTTTATCCGCATCAAGGAAAGTTTTAACGTGTAAAAACTTGTCCATATATACACCAACGAAGTATTGACTCGTCACGGAATTCCCACGTCAATTATCTCGGACAGAGACGTTTCACTCCCAGATTGTGGAAGGCTTTCCCAAAAAAATCTTCTGGCACACGATTATATTATATTTTAAACACGGCTTACTATCCACGGTCCGATGGTCAAAGCGAGCTTACAATACAAATCTTATATGATATTCTAAGCATGTGTTATTGACTTCGGAGGAAGTCAGGATAATCATATACCACTAACAGGATTCTCCTATAACAATAGTTATCGCGCTAGTATCAAGTGTGCGCCTTTTTAAGCTCTTTACGAAAGAAATGCGAATCTCCACTGTGTGGTTGGAACCAGGAGATCGACAACTAATTAGCATGGATGTAGTGCAAGAAACGATTGCTAAATCACAACGATAAAGGAACGACTAAGACTGCTAGAATTCGTCAAAAGAGTTACGTTGAGATGCGCAGAAAAGACTTAGAATTTCAAGTCGGCGACGAAGTACTTCTTACGGTGTCACCTTGGAAAGGTGAAATACGCCGCGGAAAACTCTAGAAAACTTAACCCCAGATACGTAGGACCATTTGAGGTACTCGAAAGAGTAGGTCCAGTTGCGTGTCGTTGGGAACTACCACCAGAGCACGATAACATACATAACACTTTTCATGTGTCGATACTGAAAAGGGTACTCATCGAATGAAACACTTATCCCACCTTTAGAAGAAGTACAACTAGACGAAAAACTTCAACTCGACGAAGAACCAATTGAAATCATAGATAGCGAAACTAAGAAACTAAGGCACAGTCAAATCCCTAAAGTAAGGGTACGTTGGAACGCAAAACGAGGCCCCGAATATACCTGAGAACGATAGGATCGAATGATGCTTAAGGATCCTCATCTCTTCACTTCTCCCACAACGAATACTACAAGTTGAAATTTCGGGACGAGATTCTTTCAACATGGGGAGAATGTGACAACCGTCAAAACTTCTAGTCGACAACGCTAACTTTTAACCTCGATACGCTATACTTGCTACTTGCTATAACTAACTTTGTGTGTTACGTAGTTACGTAGACACAACTCTTTAAGCTAAGCTCGATGTAACTCACACAAAACTCTTTAACGTAGGTTTACGTTACTTAAACTTTAAACGTGTGTGTCTCGAAAACGGAATCGGAATCGGAATCACACCAAGAATTGAACTCTATATACCAAGAAAACACCTAAGGAACTTTCCTAAGTTCATAACAAATCATAATCAAGAACTTTCAGTTAACGAAAAGGTCCAACGAAGCAAAACGCAAAAACGAAAAATCGCAAAATTATTTTCAAAACAAGCCAGGACGCCGCACACACCCCTTGTGCGACGTCCTGGACACACCAGACCAAAAATTTTGGATTCCTATTGCATGTCTCGTTTTTGTAACCCATCACCCAATCAAACTCGACCCTTAACACTCATTTGCTGTATGTTACAGTACCTAAACCCCCTTTTATTATTACTTCTTCCATTTTCAATTCATTTTTCCTTTTGTAAACAAAAAACACATACACACACACACACATTCACTCTCAACCCTCTCTCAAGAACTCCACCAAAATCAGTAACTTCCAGCCATCAAAACACACCAAAATACACATTAAATAGTTCAAACAAACAAAGGAAGCAAGGGGGAATCAAAGCTATTTCGGTTTCAAAGTATTTTCACCGTTTGGAGCCCAAAACTCGTCTAAAACATCATCTAAGCCTTTTCATTCGGTAGAAACTCTTCCTTTTTACTTATATTACTAATATAACTCATTGCATGTATCATCTAAGCTATAAAAACAAGCTTTGATGAAGTTTTATAACCATTTCTATACAAAAACGGGTTTTTATTTAATGATGCTTAGATCTTCGAATTTATGGATAAAAGTTATGTATAAATTGTTAAAATGATATATTATGAAGTTTAAACCGATTGCATGTCGAAATCTATGGTTGGAATAAACGATTTTGCAAGAAGAACCCGAAAACCACGAGTTGTGCGCTGTCCCTAAGGCCAGGACGACGCAGCGTGGCTCTGAGGCGCCCTGTGCGTCGTTCCTAAGGCCAGGACGGCGCACAAGCCCGCTGATTTTCCCGAAAATCGTCGTTTTGGCATTTAGGACTTATACTTACGTACTGAGTTTTCAAGACTAATGTTTTTGAACTGAGATTGGTAAAATACTTTTATTTGAAACATTTTATTGGACTTAAATTGCATCAATGAACTCGTTTGAATATATAAATATGTTTTGTAAGCGGGAAAGTGTTATTATTTTGGACATAAAAATTATGGCGCAGAACCGCTGCCCAAATTTCGTTAGAAACTATAAAGCACTCCAGCGACAAATATTTTAACGTAATAACAATAACGCCAACTTTTGGACACTTTTGGACTAAACGTAACGACAACGATTTGAACGATTTTCGGACATAATAACCTTTGATACTAAGAGTAAAACAAATCATTACATCTTGTAATATTATACGATATGGGATTACCAAGTTAACCAATAACATCATACTTACCCAAGAATTTGGCACATATTAGGATTCCGGTGATTCCGAGCACCTTTCGAGTTTTTCCGAGCACGCTACGATCTTCGCAAACAGTGAGTTACAAACCATTACTCTTTTAAACGCTTTTAATACTTTTGGGGTGAAATGCGAGTCTTAGGCTTAAACAAATATTTAAGCTGAAAAACGCTTTATTACTTGAATGCTAAACGAAAACGATTTGATACTCAATGCTATTACGAAAACACTTGTATACTTTGAATGCTATTACGAGATGCTTATATATTTTGAATACTAAAACGAATGACTATTTTGCCGGCATTGTTGAGGGTTTTGCCAACAATGCCGAGGACACGAAAACTATTTTGGCAATGACTAAAACAATCGATCGTCATGTTGCGGACTTTGTACAACATGGACGTGAGAAACCATTAAAACTCCCGACCCTACTAAGGACATTAGTTGCTATTAATCCCTTTGGAAAGGACCATTAGTAGATATGGATAGCGCTATTAGGGTAGATTGACCCTCACCACAACGACTTATAACGATGGTGCATAATACTAAATGGGTAGGCTTTAGGCTTAGCAACGATCATTGGGCAATACATAGGATTGTCACATAGTCGCGCTATGTGGTCAATGCCTACCGAAAACGAATACTATACTTTACGCATGGTTATGCGGAAACATTTTTGAATACTAATGCTTTACGCATGGTTATGCGACAATTACTTGAATGCTATATTTTTACGCATTGCTATGCGTCGAAACTTGATTACTTATACTTTACGCATTGTTATGCGTCAACGCTTTGAATACTTAACTTTGTAGCTCACTAACTACGTCTCCCGTAGTTAACACTTGACTCGTATTTTTAGGTTACGAGTAAACTTGCGATGATGACTTTATGCTTTGGGCCGATGACTTCAAGAGTGGGAAGGGTTCGAGTGGTTTGGCTATGAACACCTATTTCGTATTCGGATATGTAAACGCTGTTTTAAACACTTGTAACTTTTGAAGTTACGTTTTATTTAATATAACTTGGTGGTTGATTATAAATTTGTGTATCGAATGCTATTGCTCTTCACAACCTGTGTTTCCGCTTTAGCGGGGTGTGACAAAATATAAGTGGGATTCCATATAAATAGTTATAATTAAATAATCGGGTGATTGCTTATATGATATTGATTTTGTATTTAAGAGGACAAAAATACTAATAATCGGTTTATTCTTATGATTAGACTTCTAACGATATGATCCCAAAAACAAACGAACCCCTAACAAAAAAGATTTGCTTTCGTAGGTTGTTAAGTAGTGTAAATATGCTATAGATAAAAATCAGAAAAATATTTTGCGTTTTAGGTTAAGAAAACAACAAAAAAATCCAAAAAGATTTTATTTCTATGTTTATTTTCTTCGTCGTCACGTATGTAGCAAGATTTTAAGATTTTATCACGTGTTTTTGAACACGTAAATGATTTTATCATAAAAAGAACAAAACATACGTTTGGAAAGATTTTCTGTGTAAGTCAGTGTTGGGTTATGAAAGGTATGGATGAAGCTATAAAACCTGTAAAGTGTGTGTGTTCAAGATCACAATGTTTAAGTCGGGTGAACTAAGTTCATCACCCGACTTAAACATAGAAAGTCATTTAGTGAAAAATTTAACTCTGGTGAACATGTTACTTCACCCGAGCTAACTGAAGTTCATTAGAGTTAAATTTAAACTGAAGAATAAGTTAGTTAACACAAGTCAACATTGAAGATTATAAACCTGATGATGAAGACTCTACTTCCGAGTAAAAGTGAACAGTTTCAGAGTTAAAGTTAAGATGAAGACTTAGTTGTTATTAGTGTAATTGTATGTAATGATGTCTATAAATAGTGTAATGAGTGAGTAGAGTCAGTTGTCTTTGAACCCGGACTCATTATGAGTGCCGTAGTGCTTAAACAGATTCATGTAACGGTTTTTCCCGCCAAATCACACTATCCATGATATCGTTACAATTCAGCTATCAATTAACCAAATCATCAATTACAATTGCTGTTTAGATTCAATCAGATTATGAGGTTCCGCATCATGATCTGATCATACAATTCACTAGTTGAGAGCACATTGATCCATTTTTTAGTCTTGTCAGTCAGGATTACACAGAGTGTAAAGAGTGGATCTCAAAGAGTTAAAGCTACTTCACGAAAGTTAAAGACTCAAATTCGTTCTTCATGAAGCCATAAAGCTCGAAATTGAAGACTCAGTGATCAAGAGATTCAAGTTAGAAGATTTATGCTTTGAAGACCATTTGAAGATATTCAATTAAAAGAAAGAGATTACTTCAACTCAAGACTTCTCGAAGATTAAGTTAAAGAAACCACTCTCGATCTCACGACATCAAAGCTTTCAAAGAAGATTTGCTAAAAGGTACAAGCTACATCAAAGGGGGAATTTGTTGGAGCATAAATGCATATTTATTGTATCTTGTATTTCAAGTTAAAGTGTCGTGTAGTTTACATTGTATTTTTAGATCAAGTTGTAAAATGTTTCTCTGCATTTGTGAAAGAGTCTCCATAGCATGAGGTGTCGCCAAACAATACTCATGTGTTTCGCCAGCAAAACTCTTAACCGACTTAGATTTTCGCGGAGAAACTCTTTAGGTATTTGTGGTTGCCTATAAATACCTCACATTTGGATCATAAACGCAGCCGTTCGAATCCTTAGGTGAAGAGTTACGTTGCCAGAGCCATAACCAACGAAACTCTTCTTAGAACGGTCTAAAGCTAAGACATCAAGTGTTTTGATATTATTCATATTGTAAGACATTACGTAAGAGTTTATAATATTAATCTTTTGGTTTAACTTTGTGTTCTTTATCACGTATTACTGATTCCGTCACTTATACGGTGTAGGATCCAAATAGAGTCCAAAGGTAGGGAACCAACATAATTTCCTATACTTTTTCTTCTTTCGTAAAAGCTTTTCATACCAATTTTCTTTCAAATACATGTATTGACTTGAGCATATGGGACTTTTGCTCGTACTCCTTTAACCTTTTTGAGATGGTGTTTGTTTTTTTTAGAGAAGGTACTTATGTCTACAGTCTCCAAGCGCGGATCTAACTTTAAAAGTGTGTTTGTTTTAAAGAAGTTATAAATGACAAAGACACTTTTTTCCACTTACTAGATATGATGGGGTGTGTGATGCATAGGTCCTGATTTTCTTAACAATAAATTATATCACGATTTCCATATAAACTTCACATTTTCACACATTTGTTTGAGGCGGAAATCAAACCTACAAACATTTGATTCGCGAGGGTGTACATTACAAAGTTGGTATCATATCGTCCACCGTCCAGTAAGTAGTTATTTGTTGCAAAATATATCATTTTCTTGTCAAACTACAACTTCACATCATGAAAAAAAAGGTTAAATACAACTTTGTCATCAAAACTGGTAAAAGAGTTACTACCATGTTATAGAAAAACAATAGTTTTACCATGTCATGAGAATTTCGAAATCAATGTTTCTTTAATCATTTATTTAACCCACTTTCGACATATGCCCATTTTATGGAATATCATCACTTTCTTCTCTAGATTCGCCATAAAAACAATTGTAACTCTTGATATTGGAGTTTTGGTCGATTTGTTCATATTTATTTCTCGCAAACATATAATACATTGAGCAAATTTAATATCATGTAAAAAATACAAAAACTATCATGAATAGTGTTAAAGAGGGTTCTTACCATGTCAAAAATAAAGTAGTTTTTTAGTCATGTCATAAGATTTTTGAAGTCGATGTTTCCTCGAACAGTTTTTTTAATCCAACTTTTGACATACATCCGTTTTATGAGATATAATAATATTGATTGACTAAGAAAACAATTGATTCTATTCGATGTGTTTTTTTTAATATTGAAGATTAAGAATTAAATAAATAAATTATCCATTTATTTTTCTTTTGTTAAAAAATTTTATAATTTGTCAATCAATATTTCCCTAACAACTATCAAATTTTCCAAAATACATATTAATTTATATTTACTTTCTACAAATTATTGAATACAATTTAAATTTATATTTAAATTTAGAGTTACTTTTTATTTATTAATCTTAATAATATTGATTGTTTTATCAAATACTAATAAAACTACATAGAAAATAATAAAAAGAAAAGAAAATAAATAAAAGTAAGAGTCAACTCCTTTTCCCAAAAACATATTTGAAAGCTTCCATTGCTTGGTTCAAACTGAGGAAAGGGAAAGAGAATGCGAAAACGAATACTATGGAATGCAATGAGTGGTTAATGAATATCCCCAATTTAGAGTATAATGGAGTATTACCTATTATTGTGCAATGATTAATTACAATACAACAACCAACATCCATCAATCATTATCATTACCTCCCATTACCCCCATTACCCATAACCAAGCACCCCTCACTGTTTACTTTCTTGTCACCAAATAAAAAATAAAAAATACACATATTAATACAGTATTATGGAATGGATAGTTCCTTTATTAATCAAAAAAGAGTTTGTATTATAACCGTATATGAGGTGATCTATCAAGGCCGGTCTAGCGAATATGAGACCCCTGTGTAAATTTAAAAATGAGGATGTCATGAAAATTTTCTTTACGTATATAACATTTTTTCTATATAACACACCCCCCCCCCCCCCTAAAAGTGTGAACATCTATGATGTAATTTGTCCCTTTTAGAAGAAAAATAACTAAATAAATATACATATAAAAAGGTTAGAGTGGGAAGGGAAAGGCAGCGGTTAGGTCGGGTTAGCGGGTTTCGGATTATTTGGGTTTTGAGTTGTGAGAAAAATACCTATACCCATACCCGAATAACAATATGGGTTAAACGAGTTTGGGTTATTCGGATTTTGGTTATCCGGGTTTGACCATTTTAACCCATTTTACCCGATTAACAACAAATTTGGTTTACAACTAATTGGATTTTAACTAAGATAGTATACCGGTTGTAATTTTCATATTAATCAAATAGGCCAAACTCACAACGTATAAAATATGTTCAACTTATCGTTGATTTTGCCATTTTATAACCATTTCATCTTACACAAACCAAAAACGAAACAAATATTTATCTTTGAATAACTTTCTGTAAGCTCTTTATATTTTATGAAAATAAAAACAAACTAATAAGAGGCAACTAATAATAATTCCATTAAGCATAACTAATAAAATTGGACATAAGCTATTAATACCTATATAGGAGTTAACCTAATCGGGTTATATGGGTTATGCGGGTTACCCAAATGAAAATAAATAGACCCGTACCTATACCCATATAAGCTTCGGGTTATTCGGTTTTGACCCATTTAACCCGTTTAACCCATTTAACATGACCCATTTAACTCGAACTCATTTTGGGTCGGGTAGGTTATTCGGGTTCGGGTAAAAACGACACCCCTAGCGGTGGGGGTGTCCTTTGTCCGGGAACCCATTGCAAAGCCCACCGCCGGGCCCGAACTTTTTATTTCTGTAAAATTACCAGAAGTTATATAACATAATTTAATATAATTTATCGGTTATATGTATCACGCGAGTTTCCTGTTAGTAAATTTCAAAGTGTGATTAATTTCCTCGATGCAAAAACAGTCGCTCTTTTTGATAAAGGATGATTTAGATTTCAATTAAGAAATGAAAATGCAACTTAGCTCAACTATGAATTCTTGGAGGGAAGAAGAAATCAGCTTGATTCAAAGCTTCATCAATGGCGGAAACCACAAATTAAGTTAAGAGTTGTTATAGACTTTAAAAAGAGAACAAAGAGATTACAAAACCTGAAAATGAATCTAAACACAATTGGTATTTTATAGACTAAAACTAGCAGCTGCTTCCAACTGCTTTTCCAGCCTAATTCTGTTACAAGCACCAGCTCCTACACGTGCCAGCCACGTGAGTTCATTAAACATCCTCCCAATCTCGTGTCACGTGCTGTGTTTGAACAAGTATCAATTTAATTAGAACATATTTAGCTTTTGTAATAGTGTTTACAGAAGATGATTTTGTCCCCGACGGACTCGATGATTCCATGTTATTCCTCTACCAATATAGTCGACTCGGTGTGGCTGGGTATAGTAAATGTTATGTGGAGAAGTGTCGATATGAATTACGTATGAAACATTCAAACTCAAATCCAAATCCTAGTCAGTTTGACCAATGACCCTACATACCCAAATCCAAAACACTTGGACTTAAGTGGGAAATTCAAATACATTCCTTATCAACATCATCCCAAACCAGTTACGTCTAATCACTTCCCAATTACTACGGTTATCACTTAATTACTAACAATGTGCACACCCATATAACTGGGGCTTGGATGTCCATTGCGCGGCTTGGATGATCACAATTACTACGGTTATCACTTAATTACTAATAATGTTGAACTACTTAAAAGGTATTTAACTTGAACTCTCGTTTCCCATTAAAACTTTAATCGTCTCATGTATAGTTACCACTCTCGTGTATAATTTCTACGTTTGACAACTAAGCAATAAGTACCTAAGCCGATTTTATGATTTAATCTTATAACGCTTCCTCTCGAATAGATTCTTAATTAACTAATCCGATCTCTCTTAATCTAGTTAACTAACAACCACAATCACGTTTTTATTGTTTAAATCTTTAATACTAGTTCCTCTCGAATACTAATATCTTTAAACTAATTATTGACCGATTAGTTATTTCATAAACTATTTTGTAATGTCACAAGTTCCTCTCGAATACCTATGATGAATTACTAACAGTTTATATAAAAGATTAAACAATATTCAAAAATTGATTACAATTGGTTTTTCGATTAAACATAAAATCCAGTTCAACATATACGTAATTAAACAATAACCTACATAATTGATCACATCATCCAAGTGAACGTTAAGAAATTTAGCTACTCATAATAATGAAAACGCAACACAATAGAATTGAATGAAACATCTTTATATTAAAAGTACTAACGAAAAGAATTATAGTACCAATGATCTGAATGCTTAAACAACGAAATTGTTGAGTCTAAAAACACCAAATAGCACCAAAAATTCGTCGGTTCAAAACTAGGGTTTCAATACTCTCCTCAATGTTCTATGATAATGATGATAATGATAAAAACCTAAAAACTGCTTGATTAAACGTAACAAACAACTGCAGCTCCAAAAGGCCGGGTGACGGGCGTCCCCCCCTTCGGACGGGCGTCCCGCGCTCCATTTTCAGTTTTCTTTGTTTTGCTGCTCGTTTTTGCCTCATCTTTCGTAACCAATTCATTCTAGTCTCAAAATATAACGGGAATACAACATCGACCCGTTTTCTTCATTTTCAGCTCCAATTGTGTCACTTCCGCTCCGGAACTCCGGCTAATACCTGTATAACATTTTAATACCAAAATTGCCCGAAATTCCCAAAATCCGTTATGAATTAAACTTTAAAAAGACAAATATCGCATATAATAATATGACTAAAATATGCGATATCAAATCCCCCATACTTAACCTTTGCTTGCCCTCAAGCAAATCCAGTTCAATTCAATTTAATTACCAAACCATGATTTAAAAAGCATAACCAAACACCTCACGAATTTTTGGGAGTAATTCACACAAATCTCTCGAACTAGTCTAAAGGGTATGTAAAATATTCTGTAAATCCGCTCAATTGCTCAGTCATGGTGAGTTTTCTATCATAGGCTTGATAAAGTATCGTTTCTCCACCACTAGAGCCTAGGTACAACTAAACGGGGACTTTTATTCGGGTTGTAATGTACAGGTAAAGGCATGTGAATATATATATATATAGAGGTTAAATGGGTAAATAAGTAAAAGTTAATGAATCCGAACTCCTAAAAGTTAATGAACCAATTGCTCCATATCACTTCAAATTCTTCCGAATTACATAACACATAATACAACTACTTCTACTTTATTTCTTCAAAGACTCAAAATACATAAAACTACATAACTTTACAACTCTCTTTTTTTTTTTTTTTTTTTACTCACTCGATGTTTTTGCAAGTATGTATTAGTTTACCTAGTGTATGCCTTCCAGTTTTACTGTTAAGGTTATATACTCAAAAGGCCCAATACATACTAATTTTTCTTAACTTTTGCTAACAAATACATATATAATACAAAGGCTAACGATATTTGATAATTTCAATGCCTTAAAACTTCTAACTTCAATCTTCATGTATACAATCAATAGCAATCTCAAAACTATGTTCGGATTCATCCAAAAATGAAAAGAAAAGGCTAATGTACAAAATATTTAGTGGATTTAAATGAAACGAATAAGTTAGGCGCAAAATGGTTAACTAGAGTATCTAACACTAAAAGTAAGTGTTACAAAAGGGTTAAACGGAAATTAGCTAACCAATGTGATTAAGCTATAATTATTTAACAAGAAACGAATAGGCTAAATCAAATGGTTTATTCCTAAATTGCCCCTAACGTTGTACCAAATTACACTAGGTTACCCTAATGCAATGCTCATCTATGGTCTCGAAACGTATGACTATGTCAAGTTCTAAAGTCATCAACCATCGGCACACTCATACAAAAGAAAAAGTAGCATTTAAAATGAATGCTTTCAAGGCTCAAAATCTCACTTTTCTTTGAGTAGGGTATAAAATGTGCTAGTTTATGCAACAGATTAAAAATTTCTCAAGACATGTCATCATTTTTTTTTCTTTTTTGGTTTTTTTTTTCATAAAAATACAATACACTGACATAACTAAACATAACGGATGTTTTTCCTCACCCCCCCCCCCCCCCCCCACCCCATACTAGAGTTGGACAATGCCCTCATTGTACAAAACGATACAAAACAAAGGAAAAACAAGACAAACAAAGAATACAAGGTACGTTAACATTAGCTAGCACAAATAAATAAATAAAAACAAAAAAAAATAAACTAAGAAATAGAAAAAGAAATGTTTATCTGAATCGACCACCAACTCTCTCTCGATGCCCAGGCGCCAGCCTTGCCGACATCCCTCCAAATCATCTAATCTGCCATGTCATCAGGGTGAGGGAAAATAGATGGTTCCCCACTCCCTCCTGAATAAGTACCAAACTGCATCTGCCTACTAGGACCACTCTGATGCGTAGGCTGCTGCTGGGACTGAGGGGATAGTAAAATCCGCCCTGAAGATGCGATGGAATGAGAATATCCGATGGAGCATAGGCCGGAAGAACCTAACCCATACTCTGAGCCTCTCGCTGCGCCCACTGATCCATATATGGCTGATAACGCTTCTGATGATAATTCACACGAGCCATCTGAGATCCCATCATCCTCTGATCCTCAAAATAATAATCCTGGAATCTCTGTTGAGACTCATACATCTGTTGCTGAGATGTCTGCATCGCAGTCAACTGCCGAGCTAGCCTCCATAGAATACGGATCACGCTGCTCATCATCTGAGTCTGACCCACCATAACCAGCAACATCAGGCATACTTCCAATCAAGTTCCCAGATCGATCAAGCACAGAAATATTCTTCAATGCAGCAACATCTAACGTACGAACCCCGGCTACCGAACCAACTGTAGTATCCAAGACCTCCCTATTAGTGCGGAGAGTTATCATAAGAGTATCAAACAGGCAGTGATGGCAAACCCGATGCACCGGATACTGTTTCAGCGATTGTTGAGTCAATTACGGGTAGAGAACATTGCCCGAATAATTGCACCCAACAGGATTTGTTTTTTCTTTATTGTATTCTAGCTCGACGTCCGTGCAACCTTGCCAGATGTTTGGCAACTTATTTATATGAAAGGGCTTATGGTAAGGAAAGGGGGGCAGTTTGTGATGGAGCATTTATATGCCATTTAGCTTTTTAGTTGGGGGTGGCTAATAGGGAGGTCTTGGATACTACAGTTGGTTCGGTAGCCGGGGTTCGTACGTTAGATGTTGCTGCATTGAAGAATATTTCGGTGCTTGATCGATCTGGGAACTTGATTGTAAATATGCCTGATGTTGCTGGTTATGGTGGGTCAGATTCAGAGTCAGATGATGAGCAGCGTGATCCGTATTCTATGGAGGCTCTAGCTCGACAGTTGACTGCGACGCAGACATCTCAGCAACAGATGTATGAGTCTCAATAGAGATTCCAAGATTACTATTTTGAGGATCAGAGGATGATGGGATCTCAGATGGCTCGTGTGAATTATCATCAGGAGCGTTATCAGCCATATATGGATCAGTGGGCGCAGCGAGAGGCTCAGAGTATGGGTTAGGTTCTTCCGGCCTATGCTCCACCGGATATTCTCATTCCATCGCATCTTCAGGGCGGATTTTACTATCCCCCTCAGTCTCAGCAGCAGCCTACGCATCAGAGTGGTCCTAGTAGCCAGATGCAGTTTGGTACTTATTCAGGAGGGAGTGGGGAACCATCTATTTTCCCTCACCCTGATGACATGGCAGATTAGATGATTTGGAGGAATGTCGGCAAGGCTACCGCGTGGGCATTGAGAGAGAGTTGGTGGTCGATCCAGATAAACATTTCTTTTTCTTATTTCTTTTTATTTATTAGTTTATTTATTTATTTTTTTTATTTATTTATTTGTGCTAGCTAATGTTAACGTACCTTGTATTCTTTGTTTGTCTTTTTTTTTTTCCTTTGTTTTGTATCGTTTTGTACAATGAGGGCATTGTCCAACTCTAGTATGGGGGGTTGAGGAAAAACATCCGTTATGCTTAGTTAGGTCAGTGTATTGTATTTTTATGAAATAAAAAAAAAATGAAAAAAAAAACCAAAAAAGAAAAAAAAAATGATGACATGTCTTGAAAAATTTCAACATAAAACGTTAAAAATTCCTAAAACTAAATAAGAAAAGAAAAATGAAATAAAAATAACTATGAAAAAGGAAAAACAAATCCGGGTTGCCTTTTGAGAAGCGCTAATTTTTCGAACAAGTCTTTAGCTTGACTCGATACGTCCCGTGATCACGTGTTGATGGCATAAAAGCGATCCTCGATCATCATCCCGTTTTCATCGTCCTCTTCGTGATACAGTTTGACTCGTTGACCCGAGACGATGAATGAATCTTGGTTCTCTTTCCAAAGCTCAACATATCCTGAGGCAAATGCTCGTTTCACAACGTAAGGCCCTGTCCACTTTGTTCGTAATTTTGGAGCCTTGAATTTGTACTTCGATTGGAATAGAAGTACTTTATCGATCTCCTTGAATTCTTTACGAAGGATCTTTCGGTCGTGATATTCCTTTGTTCTTTCCTTGTAAAGTCTTGAACTTTCGTAGGCCTGTAGTCGCAACTCGTCCATTTCGTGGAGCTGTAAGAACCGCATATCTCCCGCTAAATCCTTATTAATGTTGCAGTTCTTCAAAGCCCGGTACGCCTTATGCTCGATTTCTACCGGCAGGTGGCATGTTTTTCCGTAGAGTAGTCGATACGGGGTGGTTCCAATTGGCGTTTTATACGCCTTCCTGAATGCCCCCAATGCGTCCACCAGCTTCCTTGACCATATGTTTGGATTATTGTTGACTGTCTTTTCCAAAATCCGCTTAATTGCTCGGTTTGTATTTTCCACTTGGTCGCTCGTTTGAGGATGATACGATGTAGCAAATCGGTGATTTACTCCATATCTCTTCAACGCTTTTGCTAATTGAGCGTTTGCGAAATGGCTCCCTCGATCGCTGATTAAGGCCTTTGGCACTCCAAACCTGCAAAACAAATTTTTAAGAAAATCAACAACCACGTTAGCCTTGTTAGTAGGAAGTGCCTTTGCTTCAACCAATTTGGAAACGTAATCTACAGCAACAAGGATATAAACATTTCTATTTGAGGGTTTGAATGGTCCCATGAAGTCGATTCCCAAATATCAAAAACCTCGCAAACTTGAATCCCTTGCTGTGGCATTTCGTCCCGCTTCGTGATATTTCTCTGGCGTTGACACGCGGCGCAAGTGCTTACTAGTGTATAGGCCTCTTTGAAAATCGTCGGCCAGTAGAACCATGCATCAAAAACCTTTTTTCCAGTAGTGTCCTCCGGTTGGTCCATGATGACATTCATCTAAAATCCTCCGAGTTTCTCCTCTGTATACACATCTTCGCACCATTCCATCAGCACACCTTCGAAACAGGTATGGATCGTCCTAGTAATAGTATATAGCATCCGAGAACAACTTCCTGTTCTGTTGATAGGTTAGGCTTTTGTTGACAATTTTCCCAGCTAAATAGTTCGCAATATCCGCGAACCATGGAGCATTTCCGTCTTTGTCGCTGACATAAGCTAAGGTTTCCCCCGGAAATGTATCATTGATCTCCCCTTCCTTCAACTCCCCCAAACTTGGGTTCTCCAATCGGCTCAGATGATCAACTGCTACGTTTTCAGCTCCCTTCTTATCCTTGATCTTGATGTCAAATTCCTGTAACAATAATATCCAACAAATTAGCCTAGGTTTAGCATCTGATTTAGAAAATAGAAACTTTAAAGTAGAGTCATCTGTGAAAACTATAGTTTTGCTCAACACTAAGTACGAGCGGAATTTATCAAAAGCAAATACTACTGCCAAGAGTTCCTTTTCCGTAGTTGTGTAATTTGGTTGGGCTTCGTTCAGGGCAATGTAGATTGGTCGAAAATGTTTGTCGATTCGTTGCCCCAAAACAGCCCCCACTGCGAAGTTACTGCCGTCACACATCAATTCAAAAGGCCGAGACCAATTCGGTGCTACCAATATGGGTGTATTTGTGATTCTTTCCTTGAGTAACTCAAAAGCCGTCAAGCACTCCTCCGAAAAGTTGAAAGCTACCTCCTTCTCTAATGATTTCGTCATGGGACGAGTAATCTTCGAGAAATCCTTGATAAACCTCCTATAAAACCCTCCATGTCCCAAAAAACTCCGAATTGCTTTCTCGTTCGTTGATGGTGGTAATTTGGCGATGACCACGATCTTTGCTTTATCCACCTCGATCCCAACTTTTGAAATTTTGTGTCCCAGTACAATTCCCTCACGAACCATAAAGTGGCATTTCTCCCAGTTTAATACCAAGTTCGCTTCCTCGCATCGTCCTAGCATTTGATCCAGATTCTTCAAGCATTCATCGAACGATTCTCCAAAGACTGAGAAATCGTCCATGAAAACTTCCATTGTCTTCTCCACCATATCTTGAAAAATGGCTAGCATACACCGTTGAAAAGTAGCTGGTGCGTTGCATAGGCCAAATGGCATTCTTCGATACGCGTATGTCCCGAACGGACATGTGAAGGTGGTCTTCTCCTGATCTTCGGGGTCGATAGGTATCTGAAAATACCCCGAAAATCCTTCCAGGAAACAGTAGAACTCATTCCCAGCGAGTCTTTCAAACTCATTTCCAGCTAGTCTTTCAATCATCTGGTCCATGAACGGTAGTGGAAAATGGTCCTTCCTGGTTGCTTCGTTTAGCTTGCGGTAGTCGATGCAAACTCTCCATCCTGTGATTGTCCTTGTTGGCACCAGCTCATTTTTGTCATTCATTACCACGGTCATACCTCCCTTCTTGGGCACACAGTGAATTGGACTAACCCGCGCGCTATCTGAGATTGGGTAAATAATTCTCGCATCCAACAACTTAACAACTTCCTTCTTAACGACATCTGTCATATTCGGATTTAGCCGCCGTTGTCTTTGAACAACGGATTTTACATTATCAAGAAAGTTTATTTTATGTTTGCAAAATTCGGGGCTAATTACGGGTATGTCAGATATACGCCAAGCAAAGGCCTTTTTATGACCTTTAAAGACTGTCAAAAATCGAGCTTTTTCGTCACCCGAAAGTGATGACGAAATAACAACTGGTAATAAATTGGTACCTTCAAGAAAAGCATACTCTAAATGTATCGGTAGTTGTTTCAGCTCCAAGTCGGTAGGTGGTTCTTCAATTGAGGACTTTATCCTCATGCTCTGGTCCAGCTTCAGTTCCTCTTTAACTTCAATCTCCACTTCTTCGATCTTCTTGTCCTTCAGTTCCTCCTCCAAACTACTTTCTATCTCGAGAATTTCTTGCCAATCTAAATCATCAAAAACATCAATCCGAAAACAAGTTTCATCAGAAGAATAGGAATGGGTCATCGCTCTATCAAGTGTAAAGACAATTCTTTATTCCCCAACCCCAATGAAATTTGCCCATTTTCACACGAATAATAGCATCGGCTGTGTTTAAGAATGGTCGGCCTAAGATAAGTGGAACAGATACATCCTCTTCCATATCTAGGATTACAAAGTCAACAGGGAAAATAAATTTTCCTACGTTTACTAGCATGTTTTCAGCAATTCCTAATGGATATTGAAATGATTGGTCGGCTAGTCGGATACTCATTCTAGTGGGTTTTAACACTCCTAAAGCGAGTTTAGCATATAACGAATACGACATCAAATTTATGCTAGCTCCTAAGTCTGCCAATGCACTACAACTATAAGTATTGTTGAAATTGCAAGTAATAAGAAAACTTTCGGGATCGTCCAACTTTGGTGGTATCGTGTTCTTCACCACAGCTGAACATTCTGCGTTTAGAAAGGCGGATTGCGCCTCCGATGATTTCCCTTTTTGACAAGCTCCTTGATGAATTTTGCGTAGTTTGGCATCCCTGCAATTAAATCGACAAGAAGAAGATTAATATTAACAGATTTAATCATATCACAGAATTACCATACTACTTCTTCATGTGTTCCTTCCTCAAACGTTGAGGATATGGGATATGTGGCTTATAAGCTTTGATTGGCACTTCCTTCACTGGTTCAGGTATTTTGGCCTTGGGTTGAGCCTGTGGTGCCTCGTCCTCGATCTCGAAATCGTCTGAAATTGGTTCAGCAGAGGGATGCGGCGCACCGGGGTATTTCCGGCTTCAGTGCGTCGCGCTGATGATTGGTGTTGCGCACTATCCGACTGTTTCTCCGAAAAATTAATCGTTTTCACCGTTTCTGTCTTGATTCCTTCCATAAGCATATCCCGAGCGTGTTGTAATTGTGTTTACATGCTCATCTCTCTGGTTGGGAGGTTGATACTTCGACCCTTGATTGTTTGAACTATTTCCTTGATTTTGTGGTCGTGGATTCTGTTGCGTATTGCTCGGTAGTTGTCCCGGTGGCCGGTTTGAGAACCGCGCATTCATCCGATCGAACCTTCTCTCCAAGTCCTGCATTGCTGCCTGCTGATTTCGCTGTCCTTGCTCGATGTGATCGTTTAAAACCTTTAACTGATTTGTAACCGCATCATTCTTTGCACTGAGTGTGAATAAATGTTTTTAGCAAATCTTTCACGCTTTGATCATCTTCGTTCTTCGGTGGATCGTATCTTTGTCGTGGTGGGGATCGCCATCCATTATCTCTATTTTCACCGCGGTTGTAGTTACCGCCGCGGTTTTGCCAATTTGATCCCCGATTAGGATAACCATACTGTGCGTAGTTGGCATCCTCCACTTGTCGATCGCACTCACTAGCGTAGTGAGGTCCTCCGCATACTTCACACCCATTCTTGACCAAGTGTGTGTCTTTCTCGATCCTCCCATAGCGCGGGCTCCATAGTAGTAGTAGTAGTAGTAGTATATATATATATATATATATATATATATATATATATATATATATATATATATAATTTTATCAACTAAACTAGAAAATTGGATCATGTCGAGTATTGATGTTATGCACACTCTTTTGTAAGTACATGTATAACCGTTTTAGGTATATATAACCTTTGCCCCAAATATCACGACATTTCTCCGAAAACTAATATACAATACGTATAGTATTTATTTATTCATTTATTTATGATGTTTTTATGACACGAATTGCTTCCCCTGTCTTTGCCTTTTATCAAGTCAGCATCAAGGGTTAAGAGTCTTTATTCGACTTTATTAAGAGTTGCAATCTTTATTCTCACTTTTTCTTATTACTCTCTTATTTTATACCCTCATATATATATATATATATATATATATATATATATATATATATATCGGTGACAAATTTCAGGCACACCAAAAATTATCGATTATCACTAAAATGAATAGAAAAAGCCATGTGACCCGTTATAAACAGTTTCGGAAAATTGTTTAGATGATATTAGCCGTACCTACTAATACATCGAACAAAAACTTATGACCCTGATTTTTGGAGAAATCTTAAATCTAACGATGTACTATCATTTCCTAAGCTTTTCACAAACTTTCTCCCCCTCTTTTTACATTTTTCTAGATTTTTAGTGTTTTTCTGAGTTTTTTTAACTATACAAATCCTAAAAACTTAAAAAACGAAGAGGTTTCGACATCACGATCAAATATTTAGATTTATCATTTTGGACACTTTATATTGAGTTGAGAATTTTTAACTTTAACTCAACGAGTTTGAAAACTTTAGACTATTTTTCAAAAGAGTTTTGCATTTTAGCAAAACAAGTTTTGACCTAGTTCGCAACTGTTATGTGTTGTGAAGGCTAAACACTTTAAACTATGTAAACTACGAATACAATTTCCATTTCTTAAAGGGAGTAATTGTAAATTGGTGTGATCACCGAAATCCTAACGAATTAAGGGAAGACGTATACAAACACATCGAAAGAAAGTAAATGCATTGATAAGATAATAGTAACGGTTAAAGATTAATCATCAAAATAATGTTTTTAAGCTAAGGTTAAGTGATACCGAAAAGCAAAAAAAACATCAAAAATCTGCAATAACTACCACGAATCTTCAAATCTTTTCAACTCGTCCATGTACACGAGTTCGACCAGTGACCGGAGTTTTGGTACGAACGGGGTCGAAGGTAGAATGATCATGAGAATGTGCTTTAGCTCTCCTAAGACGAGCGACAAAGTTGGTAAACTTCATAGCTTGTTTTTTTAGTTTCATCCAGCAAAAACGTTTTGATTTTTATTTTATTGTTCTTTGTTTAAGAAACCATCCTAGTTCCGGAAATAGAATATTTTATAAGTATATGTTATGTTTTAGTCTTTAACAGAAATTAGAAATGGAAAAGGACTAGATTGGTAAGAAAAATAGTTGACTTTGGTTAGAAAAGATTTAAATTGTTAACTATGTTAGTTAAGTAAGTGAGTTAAGCAAGTTTGAAAGATGAAGGACTAAAAGTGTAATTCTGGAAATTTGTATATGAGGTGGATTGAAAGGTGTCATTTGCAGAATTCTCTAGAGGTATGTGTGTGTTTTTGAGAGAAAGAAGAAGAGAGAAAGATCAAATTGAAGTTATTTAGTAGTGTAATTCATCAATTTAAGTGAAGATTTAGGGTTTAAGAACCCTAGCTTTGGTCCTAGTGGAAGAAAAAAAGAAGGCATGATCATATACTTTGAGTTCTTGTATTATGTGTTATAACATCATTTAGATGTTTAATTGAAAGGTAGAAATGTTTAATTTGGTTAAAATTAAGTATTTGATTATTTGGGAATGATCATGAAAGTTGAAAAATTGTTAAAATTAAGCTTTGTTATATGTTATTGTGATGTTAATAATATATGTAAAGGTTTGAAAGATTGAAAGATTAACTTATATAAATTTTGTAAGATTTCATGTTTTAGTTAATAAGGGTGAAAAGATGAATTGCTAAGTAGAAGTATTTATTATTGTGGGAATGTTTTAGAATGAAAGAATTATGTTAAAAATGATTATTATCATGTTTATGATAAAAAAAAAGAAAGGAAAAAAAAAAGATAAGCTAAATGTACTCGAAATTGTGTTTGGGTGAAATGGTGTTAAGTATCTTACACTAGTTGCCAAACGGGTCATGTGACCCGTGAAGAGATGGCAAATGGGTAAGAAATGGTTAGAGGGAAGAAAACATTACTTGCAATGTGTTATTTATGATTGGTGTAATGTGTTTAAAGAGTTAAAATACTTCTTTGTGCATTAGAGAGTTGAATGAGTCAAAAGACCCAAAAGGTGGCAAGTTGGGTAGAAGTTGTCAAACATGTTAAAGAGTCAGAAAGAGTTGGAAAGAGTTAGAAGGAGTTAGAAGGAGTTAGAAGGAGTTGTAATGAAGTTAATACATGTGTTTATATGTATGTAAGATATATTGAAAGGAAGATTTGTGTTTGGTTGTAAAAACGCAGATTTGGAGAAAAAGAGTAAAAGGAAAAAGCTTTGTATGTTGTAGACTTAATTCGACTTCGAGGTGAGTATATGAAGATTTTATATAATGTTTTATATGTTAATATAATGTTCATAATAACCTTTGAAAGATTGGTAAGATAATTATTAATGTATGAAGAAATGGTTAACGGAAAGAAGGATAAGAATTTGTAAGTACAGGAAGTAGCAAGAAAACCAAAACGACCTCTTCGGGCCCACCACTGTGTCGCAGTAGGGGATCAGAGGGCTTCATTTTGGTTCCAATGTTGTCTAGTGCGTCGCAGTTATTGTCCAATGCGTCGCAGTTGTTGTCCAGACCGGTTTTTAGTAGTTTTTAATATTATTTTTGTGTATTACTTGTATCATAAATTGTTGGTAAGTTGTAGAAAGTAAGATACGACATTTAATTGTCGGGAAAGAAAGAAAGTAAGACCCGGAATTTAATTGTCGGGAAAGAAAGAAAGTAAGATACGACATTTAATTGTCGTGAAAGAAAGAAAGTAAGATACGACATTTAATTGTCGGGAAAGAAAGAAAGTAAGATACGACTTTAATTAGTCGAAAAAGAAAGAAAGAAAAGATTTTAAAGTAGTTGTGTTAGATGTGATTAACATAAATTGTAAGATATACTCACTAGTTTAACGCTAATATATTATGTTAATTGTATGTTTTGTAGGTAATCGAGATTTTGGGCAAGGGAAGCTAAAGAAGAAGGGAAGGGGACCGTAATGTAAAGTTAAATGTTTAAAAATGTTTTTGTAAGAGCTTCCGCTCAAATTTGTATAATGAGATGTTAACGGACATTTATCGTTAACTAAAGAGATGAAGTAGTAACACCTTAGAACCTTAGTTAAATGTTTTGTAAGTTTTAAATAAAAAATATAAAAAAATGGTGTGTCTATGGTTCCGGGTGTTACAAGTTGGTATCAGAGCCTTAACTTGTGTGAGTCGAGTACCTTAGTTGATACTTGAACCCAAGTTGAGGCTTTGTAATGAAAGACCATTGGGGAAGAAGCTTGCATTGCGGAAAAGATAAGAGTAAGGGGGTGTTTGTTATAGCTTATAGAAGGGGCTTATTAGCTTATTAGCTTATTTAAGATAGATAAGCCCATTTTAAGTGTTTGTTTGAGTTTATTAGCTTAGGCTTATGAGCTTATGTAAGGGGGTTTTCATAAGCTCCTTTTGTGTGGCTTATGGGCTTATCAAACATTTTTACCTTGTCATAAGCTAATAAGCTCATAAGCTCCTCCAAACACTTCATAAAAATTTAAAAGCTTATATTTCATAAGCCATAAGCTACTTATAAAACATAAGCCTAAGCCTAAAAAATAAGCTTACACAAACACCCCCTAAGTAAAAATTTTGTAAGGGAAGTAAGATTAATTGTTAGTAATTGGTAAATGCCTTAGTCTAAGATATCCATTGTTAATCATTGGTGTACAGGAGTTGATGTGTTTAAAATTAACGTCTGGCCAACGATAATTTTGACCATGTTATACAAGAGTATATCCGATATGGTCGATGGATATTAAAGACGAATGGTAAGTAAAGTTAGAAGGTATGTGTTAGAAGTATATATTTACATTTGTGTTTATTATAGTATTATATGTTGTTAATATAATTGCGTATATTAGATAATGGAAATAGGCAAGAGAGGGCTTAACCTGAGTGGGGTACCTCAAAGGTCATCTTATTTTTTTATTACGTACACTGCTTAAACCAAGGGACAAAAGCAGAGGGTTCAACTAGCTCGAGCAGTCTATAACGACGCCGACATTTATCTTCTAGATGACCCTTAAAGTGCAGTAGATGCGCATAGTGCAGCAAGTCTCTTTAATGTAAGATTTAAACTTATTAAAATGGCATTCTTGTAATTAGATTCTTTTCTTTTTTAATTGAATTGAATCTTTGTGCTTCGGGATTGTGTTATGACTTGTCCTGAGGGCAAAAATGTCATTCTTGTCACTCATCAAGTGGAATTTCTCTCATCGGTTGACAATATTCTGGTAATAATGATTCGACATTATGAATACTATATATGGCTTTAATCAATTTTATAAGTTTCTTTTTTCCGTCTTCTTATTCTTTTGAAGGTCATGAAAGATGGTCAACTTATTCAATCAGGAAACTATGAGGATCTCTTAAACGCGGGGACGGCTTTTGAACAGCTTGTGAATGCTCATAAAGATGCCATAATGGGCTTAGAGCCTTCACCTCATGACAATAAAACTGAACTTCATAAAACAGGAGTGCATGAAAAAACGAAAGACACATTTAAAAGTTACCTTGGTGGAGAAAACAGCAAGGAGAAGATATCACCAATGGGGTTAGTAGGGGTACAGTTGACTGAAGAAGAAGAGAGGGAGACGGGGAATGTTGGGTGGAAGACTTTTTTAGATTATATTGTCATCTCAGAAGGAACATGGTTCTTCTCCTTTTGTGTCATAACTCATGTCGGTTTTATTGCTCTTCTGGCAGCAGCTAGCTATTGGCTAGCATTTGGTATTCAAATCCCTAAAATCAACACCGTCATGTTGATTGGTGTTTATACTTTGCTTTCAACCACAAGCACCTTTTTTGTGTATCTTAGATCAGCGTTTGCCACCCTTTCGGGATTGAAAACTTCCAAATCATTCTTCAATAAATTAACCGACTCGGTTTTTAGTGCCCCAATGGTCTTCTTTGACTCTACTCCAATTGGACGAATTCTGACAAGGGTAATAGTTCATTGCATGTGTTAGTTTGTTAAAAACAGGGAAAAGGAATATTGGGGTACTACATATTTGGAAAGTAACCTATGGTTACCTGCTTGCAGTCCTCATCTAAATCGATTTTGACATACCTTTTTCGGTTGCCTTCGCAGTTGGTGGTGGTATTGAAACAATTGCCACGATTGGCATTATGGCTTCAGTGACCTGGCATTGAAGCCATACTCACGACCGTTGCCTCAAAATACTCTCAGGTAAATCCTGATTATAAAAATGATAAAATAGTTGTAAATATTGTATTTAACATAGGAACAAAACAACTTTTGAGAGACAAGATTAGCTCAGTTTCAAGAAATAGCTTCCCTCACGACTCCTAATCTGATAGTAACTACTATTATTCCTGGTAAACCTAACTTTTAGAACTTACTTAATAATCGAAATAGCACAATTACATTTTCTTGGCTATCTATCTTGTAAGTGCACTTCCATGCAGGGGCGGAGCTACATTGCACCGAGCGGGAACCCGCTGATTTGGAAAAAATTTAGAATTTTAATGTATTTTTAGCCTTATTTAGTTTATAAACCCGCTGATTTTCCACACAAACATAACTAAATTCTAATTCTGAACACACTCGAAAATTTTCTAGCTCCGCCCCTGCTTCCATGGCTATCTATCTTGTACTTATCTTGTACTGATATATTAGGCAGACGTGATTATCGGTTAGGTTTGTGTGAGAGCATAACATATTTTTTTGACCTTCAGGGATATTATCAGCCAACTGCAAGAGAACTCATGAGAATCAACGGAACCACAAAAGCACCTGTTATGAACTACGCAACAGAAACATCAGTTGGAGTGGCAACAATACGAGCATTCAAGATGCAAGACAAGTTCTATAAAGACTATCTCAAACTGGTGGATACAGATGCAAGTACATTCATTTTCTCAAATGCAACCTTGGAATGGTTGATTTTAAGAATCGAAGCATTTTCAAACCTGACCTTGTTCGCAGCTGCTTTTCTCCTGGTTTTAATACCAAAAGGCTTTGTGTCTTCAGGTATGTGTGTTTACATCTACATGGTTTATTGGATTCCTATGTACTATATAGCTCAAATGTATATATTAATTCCATCTTGTATAGGATTGGTTGGCCTCTCTCTTTCTTAGGGACTAATGCTATCGAGTACGCAAGTGCTCTTTACTAGATGGTATTGTAGCTTGGCCAATTACATTGTTTCAGTAGAACGGATCAAACAATTTATGCACATTCCACCAGAATCACCAGCGATTGTGAAGAACAATAGACCACCATCGTCTTGGCCTTCCAAGGGACGTATACAATTCGAAGATCTAAAGGTAAAAACATACATTTTTAACGCTACTATTAAATATTATGGTTCAAACGCTTTCCAAAACTATAATATTACTTGGAGATCTTAGCCAAGTGTATTCGATAACTTTCCATGTCTTCAATTTCTTAACCTTTATGTGCTTTTGAGATTTCAGTTGAGGTATCGTCCAAATGCACCACTAGTTCTTAAAGGGATCACTTGTACATTCAAAGAAGGGACTAGAATAGGCATCGTCGGAAGAACAGGAAGTGGCAAGACGACGCTGATAACAGCCCTATTTCGCTTGGTAGAACCAGATAGTGGAAGAATACTTATAGGTGAACTAGACATTTTCTCTATAGGCCTTAAAGATCTGCGGATGAAACTAAGTGTCATCCCCCAAGAACCCACCCTGTTTAGGGGTTCGAACAAACTTGGACCCTCTAGGACTTCACTCTGATGATGAGATATGGAAGGTAGCAAAACTGTGACCTTTATGAATCCGAATGATATATATTTTAAAAAGAGTACGTAAATTTAATTGATTTGCAGGCATTAGAAAAGTGTCAGCTGAAAAGTACCATAAGAAGTCTTCCAAATTTGCTAGATTCTTCTGGTGAGTCAACTTTATAGGAAAAACATACTATTTGAATCTAATATAACATTTTACTGTTACTCCTTTCCCATTTTAACAGTGAGTGACGAAGGAGATAACTGGAGCGTTGGGCAAAGACAGCTATTCTGTCTTGAAAGGGTATTACTTAGAAGAAACAAAATCCTAGTACTCGATGAAGCGACTGCATCCATCGATTCAGCCACAGATGCAATTCTACAGAGAATCATAAGGGAGGAATTCTCGAGTTGCACAGTTATAACTGTAGCTCACAGAGTTCCAACAGTTATAGATAGTGACAAGGTCATGGTTCTGACTTTCGGTACGCTATTGGACCATTTCATGCATGTTATAATGAACTAAATAGACAACGATTAAAAGGGTTGTTTTAAGAAATTGACCTGGTTGATTTGCAGGTAACATCGTTGAGTACGATGAGCCTTCGAAGCTAATGGAGTCTGATTCTTTCTTCTCCAAGCTTGTCGAGGAATACTGGTCCAGTTGCAGACAGAACTCTACTCTAAGACTTGACGAATCCCAGTGATAGAGCAACCGCATTCAAAAGAAATTGCAAAAGTATGATGATGGAGGCACTTCCTATACCATCTTTTTAGATTCAACAATTCTCCTGCTCTATAAAGACAATGAAGTTCCTGGAGTGTACTAATAAGGTAATTGATTAATAATGGAGTATATGTTTCATAGATATGTGTGTGAGAATTCAACATATGTTTTTCGTTATGTGTTTATACCAGTCCAGAGTTTATCTAATGTAAGAAGTAAAGAAAAATGTTATGTTATTAGACTGTACAGGCGTACAGCGACATTTTAGTTGCATTGTGTTTCTAGGCTACTTCAGAAGTATATGCTGATTGGCATAACATATTATGCAACTGTAAAAAGAAAATCACAAATGCAACAAAATGTCATTATATGTATGTATAGTGTTGTATACGAGCAGGCTCAAAAACTGTCATATTTGTATCATTAGGTGGCACTGGAATTATATGTGCAGCTCTCAACATGTCAAGACATACAACTATCAACTAACGTTCAATAAGTCATATTCAGACTCAATTAAATCGAGCCTCAAATTACAAGTAACTGTTAGCAACAAGTTTTTAATATGAAAAAGGCAAATGCATTCAATCACATCACGTTACAGTTTGTTCACATGATAACGAGTAAAGAACGATCACATGTCCCTCCTTTTTAACCGAAAAACCGTTCAACAGTCGAAACGAATTGTGAAACTGTTAGGATTAAATTGTCGAGATTGTTATTCTAGATTTGCGTTACATACAACAGTTAGTATTGCGCAGTTCAAAAGAACACGGTTAGTCCTACACAGTTAATACTGCTCTGTTAATACTGCTCAGTTTCTGTTAATACTGCTCAGTTTCTGTTAATACTTCTTTGTTACTACTGCAAGAGTCAGTTACTGTTGCAACTCAGTTACTACTGCTGCAACTCAGTTATGGAAGACTTGATTTTCAAGATAAAGATCTAAAAGAATTAGTCTCCTAATATAACTAGGTTTCCTTATGTAAGTCATATGAGACTCTATATATAAAGAGATCTCTAGACATTGTAAAGGTGTGGTTTTTCATCATGTTTATTCTTTAGGAAAACACCAAACGATCTCACCACTTGAGATCGTTTCCCCTTTGTTCAGCCTCAAGGTCAAGATTGATCCTTGTAAAGAGAAGAAACACGTTTATTCTGATCAAATAGATTGAGGCTCGTGTTATTAGATGTTTCCTAGGATAGCTAGGTTTAGCCTCAAGATCTTTTATAGATCCTTGTATGTAAAGAAACACGTCTGTTAATTTATTAATAGATTGAGGCTTGATGGTAATCGTTATTGTTTGTTCTTATTGTTCTTTTATATACAATATTCGATTATCATAAACTTATGAATATCAAAGTGTTGATCCAGTGCAACTTCTTTGATAAATCTTGATCTAAGTAATCATATCGATCCTACATATACTAGTGATGTATAATCTACTTCTGCTAGATTGATCGGTTTAAAATCATGATTAAACAGATTCGAACGAAATAATAATGAAACCATATGATAACCGGTGATATTAATATAAGCTAAGCTCGAAATCATCAAAATATTTGATTATCTACAAATGAAACTGATAATAGCAATAATGCATAAATGGAATTAGGGCGGAAAATTGAATTGAAGACATTTACCTCCTTGTTAATTTGATAGAGGAGGCTGCTGATGAAATCGCGGCAATAAGGTCTATTTTAGAAAGGAAAAACCAAAATCTATTTTAGAAAGGGGAAATGATGTAGCAATGCAAAGTATTTGACATACCCGTCCATTTTCGTAGGGGTATTCAAATCCGAACCCTGCATTAGATATCCGAAAAATCCAATCGGAAATACTGGAAAATTTAGGATATTTGAAATTAGGATATCCAGAATTTCGAATTTTGATTCGAATAACAATATTCAAAAAGTTCGGAGATACAATTTTATTTTATTTTTAGTTTTCTCAGATATTTTATATGTTTATATAAAATTTGTTGATTTAGTTAATTAGTTTATATAGTTTTATGAAAATAATCAAGATTTTTTATTAAAAGAATGTGAATTATATTTTAAATAAATAAAAGAAAATGAAAAAAAGTTTTTGGATTTTTGGATTCCTGGATACGGATATCCGAAATATCCGAAATTTCGGGTTCGGGTTTCGGATAACCAAAATCACTATCCGAAATTTCGGATACCCAAAATTCGGATACCACCCTGTATTTTCTGACTACGATGTTAAATAATTTAATATTTTTGTCGAAAAATAGATAGGTTGGGTTGGATTGTATGTAGTTATGGAGCTAATAGTGTTTGGTTCCTACAACAAAACAAATTTATATGTAATATGTATCTATACTTCTATACTCTATATTATCTAATAAATAACATTAGACACTTGGCATAAAATTACAATATCTAAATCTAATTTTTTCACCCAAATTGTAGTTTCGATTTCAAATTAGTTTGAATAATTTTCATTCCCACCCTTGAAGTATTGATTTTATATAGATTAGTTTCAAAGTTAATTTAATTAATTTTCTTATGATTATATTTAATTTAATATTTATAAGCACCCGCAATTTTAAATTCCATTTATATTGGTCGCGTGATACACGGGCTAATAATCTAGTTTATAATAAAATTTTAAATAATCCTATGAAAATGAACCACGAAACCGTTATGATTTTTTCAATATGAATTATTGGTTTCGTTTTTATTTGTCCCTCCTGATTCAAAATCTTTATTTTATTTGTGATTGTATGACTGATAAATATGGATGTGAAATTAAATATGGTTATGAATTATTTTAAAAAATGTACTAAACGAGTGTGCGGGTAAACTTTATTTAAGGGGTGTTTGTGTAAGCTTATTTTTTGGGTTTAGGCTTATAATTTATAAGTAGCTTATGACTTATAAAATATAAGTTTTAAATTTTTATGAAGTGCTTGGAGTAGCTTATGAGCTTATTAGCTTATAATAAGGCAAAAATGTTTGATAAGCTCATAAGTAATACAAAATGAGCTTATGAAAACCCCCTTACATAAGCTCATAAGTTTAAGCTAATAAGCTCAAACAAATATCTAAAATAAATTTATCTCTCTTACATAATTTAATAAGCTCATAAGCTCTTGTATAAGCTAAAACAAACACCCCTACGTTTCATGATAAGTTTTATTATTTCCGGGGAAAAAGGTGACCACAAATATTAAACCTTGTTTTTGCTATCTTTCAACTGATTACAAAATCTTATTTATATAATTCCTAACATTTAATAAATATAATTATTTAATTATTTATAATATTCATAGAATTAACATGTTGGTCGTAAAATTTGAATGTTTTATGGTTTTTTTAGTTTCATCTAGCAAAAAAGTTTTGATTTTTATTTTATTTTTTCTTTGTTTAAGAAACCATTACTTTATTTTTTGCGCATACGCGAAGAAAAGAACAGAAAAAAATACATGAATAAAATATAGAAATTGTAACATAGAAAAAAATACATGAATAAAATATAGAAATTGTAACATTCTAGTTCTGAAAATAGAATATTTTATAAGTATATGTTATGTTTTAGTCTTTAATAGAAATTAGAAATGGAAAAGGACTAGATTGGTAAGAAAAATAGTTAACTTTGGTTAGAAAGGATGTTGGGTTATAATGAGTTAATACTGGTGGAGTTAGTTAGTACTGTTCGACAAGTGTGTTAGTACTGGCGAGTAATAATACTGATGACTATAGTTTCTACTGATGGTCAAATATTGAAGGTTACTACTGGTATTACTATTACTATTGCTGACTTACTACTGGTTACATTGTTACTACTGGCTGCATGGATGAGTTTCTACTCCCGAGTTACTACTGCTTAATAGATATTTTTTTGTTAGCGCGTTGTAAGGAAATAATTATGTAAACAAATATTCATAATAATCTTTGTAGATTTCGTTAGAGTTTTAACCTAATTGTAATTAGGGTTTTAGTCCTCAAGGTCTATATAAATAGATCCCTGTGTCGTTGTAAACACACGTCTGTTAACGAAACATTGTTCTTAATAGATTGAGGTTGTTGGTGAAATACTTGTGTTCTTAATTGTTAGCGTTTATTCATTCGTATACTTATAAACTGTTAATATCGAAGTGTTGATCCGCTGCAACTTCTTTGATAGATCTAGATCTACACGTTTGTTTAAATACAAACCTAGTTCGACAGATCCTAACAAGTGGTATCAGAGCACCAGGTTGCTCTAGATCTACGATCAACAAGGCGTTTAAACAAGTTTTTCATAAACCAATTCAAGATGTCTGATCTTACTGAAGGCGTTCAAGCTAATAGGGTTCCTGTACTCACATCATCAAACTATTATATGTAGAAGAGTCGCATGTATCAGTACATGTTACAAACCAACTACTCCATGTGGCAAGTTGTGAAGAATGGTGCAAAAATCGTTCCACTACCTGGACCAGATCACAAGAACAAAGCAGAAGAAAGTTCAGCCCAACCAGTATCTGAGCAAGAAAGAAGAGATACTCACAATGAATGTCAAGCCTTGAGTACTCTACTTATTGCTATTCCTAATGAGTATCAACATTAGTTTAGAAACTTTACTGATGCTAAACTGTTATGGGAGGCCTTGGAGAAAAGATTTGGTGGAACTGCAAGCACAAGGAGAAATCAAAAAGATTTGTTGAAGCAACAGTTTGAGAACTTCATGGCTGTGAAGGGTGATACTATATCTCAAACTTTTGACAGATTCAACAAACTGATTGGTGAATTGTCAAGCATGGGAGTTAATACTGCTCAAGTTGACATTAATAGAAAGTTTCTTAGAGCATTGGGAGAAGAATGGACGATGTACACAGTCAGTTATAGGCAAGGAAACACTCTTTACACTATGGAGATTGACGAGTTATACAACGAGCTACGTGTGTTTGAACCTGAAATTAGAAGACCAACAAGTTACTCAACACATAATGCAACTTTTGTTTCTACTGCTGGTACTCCATCTGAGACTGGGTTCATATCTAAAGAATCCAAAGGAAACCAGAATGACGAAAGTGTAAGGGAAGCCTTCTTCGCTAGCCATGGAAATTCTGGGTTAGTAATTGAAGACTTGGAGCAGGTGAATGCTGATGATCTGGAGGAGATGGATTTAAATTGGCAATTTGCTATGCTCGGTGTTAGAACAAGGAGGTTCATTTAACGAACGGGAAGAAACAACTTTGCAGTTAGAAAGGGTGACAGGACTGGATTTTATAAAAGCAAAGTGATGTGCTTTGACTGCAAAAAGCTTGGACACTTTACTAGGGAATGTCCAGAAAGCCAAGATGATCAACAGAAGCAGACAACTCAACTAGATCAAACAACAATCATCAAGGAAGAACATCCAATTCAACTGCATTAGTCACTCAAGATGGATTGGGATTTGATTGGAGCTTTCAAGCCAATGAAGAAACAACAAATCAATCTCTCATGGTAGACATTGTTAAAGATGATATTCTAACTGAGGTACTTACTGAACTCTGTACTCCTGCATGTATTAAACAGGTTAGGGAATATAGAGAACATAATAAACTTGTGTGTGAGTCTTTACATAAGTTAGAAGAGAGGAGAAGAGAGTTGTCCACAGTAATTGCTAGTTATGAACAACAAGTGAAAGCTTATGTTAAGAATGAGACAAAATATCAGGAAGATCTAGCAATAATTAAGTGGGAAAGGGATAATGCTTTAGCTAAAGTACTCAAAGCAGAAGAACAGGTTGAGGGGATTAAAATAGAAAATGATCAAATCAAGCTTAGTATCAAGAAGTATGAAAATGCTTCTAAAACTGTTGATCAAATTCTTAGATCTCAAGTACATGGGAACACCAAATACGGGATTGGGTACAATAGTGTGTCTCCACCATATAACAACAATTATATTCCTCCTAAGGCAGGGTCTAGTGAAGAACTTAGTGAGGAAGAAATTGAAGTCAATACACATGCTAATGCAGACCCAATGAAAAGTAAAATCTCTTTAACCAAACCTAGAATCAATGAACAAATCAATGAACCATCTGTCCAACAGGAGAAATCTAGTGATTCTGAGTCTAGTAAAAGTCCCACTTTTCAAAAAGGTCGAAGTCCCACTGTTCATAAAAATATCAAAAACAGACCAGAACTTTACAGGGAAAGAAACTGGCATTGGGTTGGTCAAACGCAACAGGTAAAAACTTGCAATTGTCTGTGTCAAAAGGAAAGTTCATCACGTGTGAGGGGTAATGTGAGAAACTGGAATCAAAAGATCACTCAACAAAGAGGGCAAAACGTTTTTAAAAGCTGTGAAATATGTGGAAAGAACAATCATATGACTGTGGATTGTTTCTATAATAAAAATCATCGTCATGGAATTGGATTTAATAGAAACAAATCTAACACAACACCTAGATTTGGTAGAACAGCTCAGAAATTTGTGAGCTCAAAGAATGTGCATGAAAAGAAGCAAAATCCTAATTTTCATAAAAATACTACTGCCAGTAGATACTATTGGCGTCCCACCAGTAGAAAGTCTACTAGTAGAAACTCTACCAGTAGAATCTACAGGAAAATCACCAGTAGTAATACTGACAGTAGTAACTCTTCAAATGCACAATCAAAGCAACCTGCATATCATTTCAAACGTTTTGATTATGTCAATGAAAAGGGAAAACCCAAGACTACTTTGGCTTGGGTTCCTAAAAGAAACTAACCCTCATTTCATGTGCAGAGCAATCCAGGTGTCAAGAAAGGTGATACGTGGCATGTGGACAGTGGCTGCTCTAGGCACATGACATGCAACAAGCTGAAGCTCAAAGACTATGTTGAATATGATGGAAGCTATGTTGCATTTGGAAGAAATCCAAGAGGTGGACGAATTACAGGAAAGGGTACTATCAGTAATGGTACAGTTACATTTGAAAATGTTTTCTTTGTTCAAGAATTAAACTATAATTTGGTTAGTGTCTCTCAAGTTTGTGATAAAGATAACAAAGTGCTTTTTACTAAAACTGAGTGTATCATTCTTCATCCTAAGTTTGAGGTAGCTGACGAAAGTATGATTCTACTAAGAACACATAGTAAAGAGAATGTTTATAGTCTAGACATGGGTCAAAATAATTCCAAGAGTAAAGAAAATTGTTTTATTTCAAAAGCGTCACTGGATGAATCATCTTTATGGCATAGAAGAATGTGTCATATGAATTTCAAAAACATGAACAAATTGGTGAAAAATGGGTTGGTTAGGGGTTTACCACAAAAAGAATTTACTTGCAATGATCATTGTGTTGCATGTCTAAAGGGTAAACAACATAAATCATCTCATAAAATCAAAGACACCAACTCTAATCTGTCACGTTTACACTTACTGCACATGGATCTTTTTGGTCCAACTCATGTTATGAGTCTAGGAAAGAAGTATTACTGTCTAGTTATTACTGATGACTTTACCAGATATACTTGGGTATTCTTCCTTGGTACTGAAAGATGAAACAGGTGATCATCTACGATCTTTCATAACAAGAATTGAGAACAAGACAGAAAAGAAGGTGAAGATCATTCGCTGTGACAATGGAACTGAGTTCAAGAATCAAGAGATGGATGAGTTTTGTACAGCAAAAGGAATTGAACGTCAGTACAGTGCTCAACGCACTCCTCAACAAAACGGAGTGGCAGAACGAAGAAACAGGACTCTTATAGAAGCAGCACAGTCCATGCTTGCAGACTCCAAACTTCCTATTACCTTCTGGGCAGAAGCAGCAGTTAACACTGCGTGCTATGTCCAGAACAGAGTATTGATTGTCAAATCTCAAACAAAGACCCCTTATGAGCTCTTTCATGAGAGAAAGCCATTCATAAGCTTCTTTAAACCATTTGGGTGTCCTTGTACAATCTTAAATACTAAGGAATATCTGGGGGAATTTGATAGCAAAGTAACTGAAGGCTTCTTCGTTGGATACTCAACTCAGAGCAAAGCGTACAGAGTTTACAACATCAAAACAAGAATTGTGGAAGAAAGCACAAATGTGTCCTTTAACGAGAAGACTCTGAATGCTACAGGAGAAGGACCGGATTGGTTATTTAATATTGACGAATTAACCAAATCTTTGAATGCTCATTTTATAGGACAAAGGAACAATGAATCTGGAAGTGGAGTTAATATGGGTGAATTTGTTAATACTGGTGAACCAAATACTACTGGGGCACCCGTTAATACTGGTCAATCAGTTAAAACTGGTCAAAAAGTTAATACTGGTACCTCAGTTAATACTGGTCATCCAGTTAATATTGGACATTCAAACGTTCCTACTGGTTCACAAGTTAATACTGGTGATTCAGTTTCTACTGGCTCCAAAGTTAAAACTGGTCAATCACATTCTACTGCTCCATCTGCTTCACATGATGAATTCATATACTTTCCATACATCAGCACTGATCCTCCTGGAGTTTCTCCGCCCACTACCACTGACGCTGCGAGCAATTTAGATCTTCATGTTGATGACGATGAATCGAACAGTACAAAGGAATATGAGGTTCATCTTTCAGACGACGATGATCAAGAAGAGACTGTTCCATCTCCACATTCACTTCCACATGATCTCCCAGAGCCAAATGACTCCAACTTGGATTAGGAGATTACAGAAGATCCATATCAAACACAGAGAATCAACAAGATTCATCCGTTGGAACAAATTATTGGTGATGCACACTCAACAGTAAAAACAGCGTCACCAAAGTTTCAATGAGTGCCTGCTTGTTTATTTCCTCTCTCAATTAACTCCAAAGAAAATAGAGTAAGCTATCAAAGATCCTAGCTGGGTCGAGGCAATGCATGAAGAGTTACTACAGTTCAAGTTACAAGCAGTTTGGACACTTATTTTGCTTCCCATAGGAAAGAGAGTAATTGGTACAAAGTGGATTTTCAAGAACAAAACAGATGAAAGGGGGCTTGTAATAAAGAACAAAGCAAGGTTGGTAGCACAGGGCTACACACAGGAAGAAAGAGTTGGCTATGATGAGGTGTTTGCTCCAGTAGCAAGAATAGAAGCTATTCGAATATTCTTGGCGTTTGCTTCCTTCAAAGGTTTTAAAGTCTATCAAATGGACGTCAAGAGTTCTTTCCTGTATGGCAAAGTAGAAAAGGAAGTCTATGTTTGTCAACCTCCAGGTTTTGAGGACCCTGAACACCCTGACATGGTATACAGATTAGATAAAGCTTTGTATGGTCTACATCAAGCCCCTCGTGCTTGGTATGATACTTTATCTGTGTATCTTCTTAATCATAAATTCAAGAGGGGTGTTATTGACAAAACATTGTTCATCAAGACGGTTGGGAGTGATATTATGCAAGTTCAAATCTATGTCGACGACATTATCTTTGGATTTACCAATGACACTTTGTGTAGAGAATTTGAACAAATCATGCATAATAAATTTGAGATGAGCTCTATGGGTGAACTGACTTTCTTCCTCGGTTTGAAAGTGAAGCACATTCCTACTGGTATATTCATTCATCAAGAGAAGTATGTCAAAGACATTCTTCAAAAGTTTGGCTTTCAGGATGCCAAACATGTCAGTACACCAGTTGAAACCCACAAGCATCTTGAGGCCAATTCTGAGGGGAGGATGTTGATGAGCATCTCTACAGATCAATGATTGGATCATAAATGTACTTAACTGCGTCTCGTCCAAACATCATGTATGGTGTGTGTGTGTGTGTGTGTGTGTGTGTGTGTGTGTGTGTGTGTGTGTGTGTGTGTGTGTGTGTGTGTGTGTGTGCACGTTATCAGACTCGTCCCAAGATATCACATTTGACTGCAGTGAAGAGAATCTTCAGATACTTGAAGGTAAAGCCCAATCTGGGTTTGTGGTACCCAAGAGATTCTCCTTTCGAGCTCATACCTTACACAGACAGCGACTATGGAGGAGAAAACTTGGACAGAAAGTCAACGTCAAGAGGATGCCGATTCTTTGGATCACGCTTAATCTCCTGGCAATGCAAGAAACAGACAAACGTGTCCACGTCTTCAATAGAAGCAGAATATGTTGCTGCATCAAGTTGTTGTGCTCAAGTGCTCTGGATTCAGAACCAAATGATGGACTATGGTATTTCTTTCTTACACACTCCTATTTTCATTGATAATAAGAGTACCATAAGTATAGTCAATAATCCAGTCAAACACTCGAAAACCAAACACATCGAAATTCATTTTCATTGTATAAGAGACTGCAATGAAAAGAAACTTATTCAGGTAGTCAAAGTACATACTGACAATCAATTTGAAGATCTGTTCACGAAAGCATTTGACGTGGGCAGGTTTACATTTTTGATCAACAATATTGGAATGATTAATCCTGCTTAAAATCTGCTTGTTAAAATGACGAATTTAATCTAACATGTCATATCTTGTGTGTGTGCAAAGTTAATACTGGTAGTTTCTACTGGACTGAGTTAATACTGGTATGTGTTACTTGTGTAAATAATACTGGAAGTCATCATCTAAAGTATTTATACTGATGGTTACTACTGGTAAAGTTTATACTAGTAAACATTTATACTGGCACCAGTTTCTACTGGTAAATATTTATTAAACAGTTACAACTGATGCTTTCTACTGGTAGCCGTTACTACTGCCAGTTATTATAATTTGGCGGGAAGTTTCTATTTCCAGTAGAGAGGTGGTTATTTTGTTTCATGTGCAGGGGATAATTTAATATAAATTGAGGAGCCCCCTGAAATATTTAATTTTATTCATACTGAAATTTCGCCCCTCTCAATCGAAACCCTCTGTCGAAGGAAACCTAATTAGAAATAAACCCTCCCGTCTTCCCCAAACCCTAAATCGATCATTCTCACCGCTCAATCATTCGTAAAATCAATGGCGGAACAACAAGAACTTGCTTTCGGCGTCTCTCACAACATTGTTGCTGATCTAACCCTTCACAAAGAGGCCGCTGATTTCCATCAAATCATTAAGTTCTTAAGGAAATCCCACATTTGTTATGCTTTAACGGTAAACCCCGAGGTTCATGAAAAGCACATCCGCGAGTTATGGAACACAACGTCTCTTGAAAACGTGAATAATCAAGAACAAATTAAAGCAGTTATTGAAAAGCAGGAAGTGTTTGTAACAGAGGCCAACATCCGTTCACATCTTGACCTTAAAGATGCTTCAGGTATTACATCTATTCCGAACGATGAACTCTTTGGACTTTTTGAAAGAATGGGGTATGAGGGAAGCTTAACTAAATTCACTTTTCAATAAGCACTTCTCTCTCCCCAATGGAGGTACCTGGTACATGTTTTACAACAGTGTATCTCCAAAAAGAGGTACACTTGGAACGAGTTTAACACCACCATAGCTACTGCTATGGCGTGTCTAGCTACCGGAAGGGTGTACAATTTTTCAAACATGATCTTTTCTGATATAAAGTGGAATCTGGCTCACGTGGAAAATAAATTTTTAATGTATCCACGATTTTTACAAATCATTATTAACAAAGAGCTTGATAATCTGTCCACTGAGGGTGAAGTTCTCCTCATGGATGCTCATTCCAAGAAAACCTTTTCTAATATGAGGAGAACTGTAAATAAATTTCCTGGGAAGGTAACACCTTTGTTCTCAACAATGGTGAGTGTGCCTGTTCCAACTGGTGAAGGTCCAAGTAACCCACTTGAGTCCCAACCCACACCACCTGTTTCAACATCTGAGCCAGTTACTGAACCTCAAAAGAGTGCCTCTCGTGCACCATCTCCATCAAATCATAGTACACCTCAGAAGGAGTACGCCTCCAAGGCCAAGAGGGGTCCTTCACCTCTTGGACCTAAACCTAAAACATTCAAACCAGTTACTAAACTAGTTAAGTAGGTGGTCCATAAGGAGGGAGGAGATCATGTTGAAAGGGCTCATACTACTGATGCACCACCTCGTGGTGCTCAGATAGTAAGAAAGGCACTAAGACCCAATCAACGGAAACTCTTAATGAGGATGTTTCTTCGGAATCATTCTCAAGAGGTCCCAGGCGCCAAGAGACCAAGGGGAGGGTGATGCTCCTGCTAGGCAGGAGGCACCCTCTAAATCATCCAAGGATATGCCAAATGTTGGTACTCAACAGAAGGGTGGGGAGGATAGCTTTAACTATACAAATCTGGAATTGATGGAAATGTGCCAAAAATTCATACTGAAGGTGGAGGGTCAGGAGGAAGAAATAAAGAGACTCAAGAAACTGGTGTCTCTGTTAGTGCAGGAGGTGAAACTATACAGAATATCAGTTAAGAATACTATAAAGATTGGTAAGAAAGGAGGGAAGAAGGATGGGAAGAAAAAAGGACAGAAGGGTGGTCCAAAGTCTAAATTGCCCACTCCTTCTAGTTCAAGCTCCAGTTCCTCAGGAAAGCATGATGAGAATGTTGCCAATATTGGGGAGAAAATTGATGAAAAGGAGGAACAGAAAGAACAAAAAGAAGGGGAATAAAATGCAGAAAAAGAGGTTCCTATTTTGAAAGAAGAGAAAGTGGTTGTTAAATCTATTGAGAAAGAGACTATGAAGGAAGAAAGAGTAATCACTGATGCAGACTTTGAATGGTCTGATCATGAAGATAAAGCTGAAATTAAAACATCTGTCACAAGTGATAAGGAGGAAGGTGATGGTAACAAGCAGACTGGACAAGAAGCTCATGGATATGTCCCTTAT
Source organism: Senecio squalidus (assembly GCA_910822075.1). Taxonomy (NCBI): domain Eukaryota; kingdom Viridiplantae; phylum Streptophyta; class Magnoliopsida; order Asterales; family Asteraceae; genus Senecio; species Senecio squalidus. The sequence continues at coordinate 15,980,310 of CAJVGC010000001.1, forward strand.
TTTGCTGTCTAAAGGTCCACTGAATGGACAACTGAAGATCAAGAATTGCACGATGTGATCATGAACATGGGAGAGACTGAAGCATAAATCAAACAAGCAAGGGAACGCGTAGATGAAATTCTGAATAAAGCTGATCAGTCTAAGAAGGAAGAAAAAGAAGAAGAAAGTGAGAAGGAACTTGAGAAAGAAAGTGTTATTGTACCACCAGTTTCTACTGGTGAGAAAGAATAGGTTTCTACTGATGATGTTCCACCAGTTAATACTGGTGACAAAGAAGAAGAAGTTCCTACTGGTGAACCACCAGTTAAAACTAGTGAGTCGGAAGCTGATGTTCCACTGATTGAAGATAATACAACCTTAGCTTTTGAACTCGAGAAGATGAAGTAGGAGAAAGCCAAGCAAGAACGGTTGAAAGCTGAGGCTTTAAGAAAGGAACAAATTGTAACACCTTGCCCGAATCCGACCCGATATTTGACTTGTAACTTTAATTCGGACTTTGTAATTGTATACATTTGACGATTAATAAAAGTTCGATTTGAGTTATGTATATTTGGGTTATCTTAATTCTATTTAAACCTTGTTTATTATATCTTGTAACATTATTAATGTGTTATCTTGCATGTGTACATTAATGTACAGTAAAATGTGTTTAATACACATGGACTTATATAAATACAAGTAATTTTAGTAATGTGTTAAGACAAGTAGTTTAGTTAATATATGCATACAAGGAACTATGTATGTATGTATGTATGTATGTTTGCATTTATGGCAAGTTGTTCCAATACTTTAAACCTTCCAAACGTTTTCCTTGATCTTAGCCTTAAAGTTTGGTCAAATGTGGTAGACTAATAGTTACACATTTCTTATTTATGTATTTAAATATGGAACTTGAAATATGCAATAAAACGTGTTTGGCTTTAAAAACCTCTTTAACCATTTCTTTTTGTAACCTACAATAATTAAATTTGGAGTTGATTATTAGGGGAGTTACAAAGCTCATCATCAAATTCAACATTTTTACCTTTCTTTATCACATTTCAAACTCAATAACTTGGTGTTTTCTTGTCAAAAATCGAACCAACACAAAGCTCCATAATCGAAACTTCAAGCCTCCCATAATCGATTGTAAAGGTTCCCAATTTTAGCTTTCACAAATTCAGTTTCTCGATTTGGTTTTCTTGTGTCTCGAAACTCAGAAACCAGCAACAATAACTCGTCATCATCATCATTTTTTTTGGGTATCTTTATTCTTTTGTATGATGTTGTAATTATCAAACCTTATGTTAAATTCTATTGTTTTTCATCATAATAATCCATAATCATGTTTATCTTTTATGTTACTCAAGCTTACCATTATCATCTTATTAATCTTGTCTATTCAAACTCTAATCTAGAAAACTCTAATTTCATGATATATTCTTATTCATATTTATTCTTATTTCTAGATTTGTAAAGGCAAGTTTGGTGTTCCTTTCAACGTATTCCGTATTCATAATCTAGTATCCGTATCTACCTCCGTATTTAATCATGTGAGTAAACTCGATGCCCTTTTTATTATATAAATCTTTGGGTTGAATCATGACATTCATATTCATACTTATATTCATACTTTTATGTTTAATTCATACTTATGTTCACATTTATATTTTATGTCTATATTCATACTTATAGTAATATGGTGATTCATATTCATATTTACGTTTATATTCATACTTATATTTATGTGTATATTAGGACTTATATTCATATTGAGATTCATATACTTATATTCATATTAAAACTTATATTCATGTTTATATACTCACTTATAATCATGTTTATATGTATACTTTTTGTATTATATTCATCGTAATTCACTCATATTGGTATTCATTCATAAAAGTCATTCTTATTATATTCATTCGTAAAGTCATTTATGTTTATATGTACTTATATTCATATTTGATACTATATTTTCGTATTATGGCAAACATTGGAATGAATCAAGTGACACAATCATTATGGGATGCACACACGATAAATCAAACATTCAAACAATCAATCATTCATTATATGTATATACTAAACGAGAAACGTGATAGATCTATTGGCCGTTATTAGACATTCCGACGTGTTACTGTGAATGTCGAGGCCCTCGACCGGACCCTATGTGACTTTGATCATATATGATATACATCAGACTTGATACAAACGCGTGTTATGCCATTATACACATATTATACTTGCTTACAATATACAATCTTTATATATTCTTTTATTATACATTCTTTTATACTACATTTTACATATTCATTTATATTACTTTTATACTCTTTATTACGTAATCTTTTTAATACTTTATACTTGTGTCTTAAACTTGTTTATTCACCAATACTTTTGTATTGACGTTTACTTTTTACATGATACAGGAAATGGATAGGTTTGCTTGAAGAAAACATAAGAGCTTGGACCTAGTTAATGACATTAATGAATAATTTAAGTCTTTTGTCGTTTTTCGGTTACTTTTCTGTAAAACATTTATTCAACTTTAATGCATTCATTTAAACCATTAAATGTGTCTATTATAACCTAATAGAGGAACACGAGTTAAGAGCAAATTGTAATGCCTCCGGTGTATTCCGCTTTAGCCGGGGTGTTACAGTTGGTATTAGAGCTCGTGTTTATAGGGAATTAGGTGGTTAGAAAACGACCTAGTCTATAAGCTACCCCACACACGTCCTCATGTGTTCATGCATCATAAAAAAAAAAAATTGTTTTTAACTAATTTTTGTGTTCCTCTTACTAAATTCTTTTGAGAGATTCTTCATTCGTCGTTTTCAAAAATTATAAATACTATATATATATATTTCAAACCTTATCGAAGATTTAGTACTTGCTTGCGTAGTAACTGTAAGGTTTGGATGTGACTAATCGGGAGAGCGTTAACGATACTGGTTCGTAAACTCTCGACGAACACTCCTCTCCTAGGCCAAAGCGCAACACTTAAACCAAATCTTTAATAATGAAATGTTTTACCCTTCTCGTCTTGAATTAAAATTCTAAAAGTTCATGTTATAAGGTTGTAAGGTTTGGAAGATCGGTAGTTCAATTTCTGTCTAGAGCGGTATCTCGTTACAATTACGTATACCAAACTGGGAAATTTGAACGAGAGTCATCCTCTCCTAGGTCACGATATGATTCTTTGGAGTTGGTATTCTTGATATGTCGAGAATTTCTACGGATTTAACCGTAACCCTCAGAAATCAATTTTATTCGTATTTATATATTCATTATTTTATGATTTCTTTAAACATTATACGTGAGTGATACGGATACGTAAATCATACGTGAATCAATAATCATTCGTTGATGATTCGTTAATCATTCGTTAATCATTCGTTAATCATCCGTTAATTATTGGTTACTCATTCGTTAATTACCTGTTAATCATTCGTTAAATCATTCGTTGGTCATTGTTAAGCGTACGCCCAGTCAATTATCGTTACTCGTTAAAGTCTAATCTTTATTCATTCTTATTTTCAGCATGTTGAACAACGCTGCCAACCGTCAACGCAACAACCAACGCCGTCTCGCAGCCATGGTTTCTCGCCAAATGGCTAATGAGATTCCGCGAGCCATCCAACAGTTTCAAGCTACTCAAACTCCGTCACAAGCTCCCGTTGGCAATCATGGTGGAGCATCGCTTAAGAACTTCACTACTTGCAATCCTCCTAAGTTTGTAGGTAACGATGGTGCAACTGCTTTGCTGCAGTGGTTTGAAAAGATTGAAAGCATTTTCTCAATAGCTGAAACCCTTGTTCATCTCCATGTGAAATACGCTGCTAGTGTCTTTAGTGGTCGTGCTCTTACTTGGTGGAACCAAGAGAAAATGACTCGTGGCATGGAGGTAGCTCATTAAATGGATTGGGCCTTATTCAGACAGATTATGACCGAAGAATTTTGTCAGCAAAGCGAACTTAGGAAGTTGGATGAGGAATTCTAGAATTTGAAACAAATTGGAGGAAACAACGAGGAGTACACTACGCGTTTCCATGAACTAAGCTTATTGGTACCTCGTCTTGTGACTCCCGTATCCATGGCAACCGATAAGTATGTAAGTGGTCTTCCAGCAACTATTCGAGACAGTGTTCGTAGTAGTAGACCGACAACGGTAGAGGAAGCCGTGCGTCTAGCCGCTACTATTAACGATGATCATGTTAAGGATGGTACTTTGGTTCGTTCTAGTAAAGGTAAGAGAAAGGAGGATAGTGAACCGAAGAAATCTGATAAGTCATCTAGAAAGAAGAAGAAGGGGGATAAATCTAAAGCCTTCGTTGTGGTTGAACCCACCAAACAAACTGTAATCACTGCCCCTACTCATCAAGCTCCTGGAAATACTAAACCCTATACCGGAAATTTCCCTCTTTGCAACCGTTGCAACTATCATCATCCTGCAGGCAAACCTTGTAGAGTGTGCACCAAGTGCAACAAGTTTGGTCACTTTGCTCAGTATTGTAGGGTTGGGCAAAATGTAGCTGTGCCCATGACAATCAATACCTTTGCTCCTCCTCCTGTTCCTATCCAAGCTCATATGCCGAGATTTGGGTGTTTTGGTTGCGGCGATCCTAATCATTTTATTCGTGATTACCCTTATCGTCAAGGAAACCCTCCACCCGCTCAGCAAAATCAGCCACCACTTGTTCAACCAATTCAACAACAACCCGCTGGTCGTGGACGAGCTTTTGTCATTAATGCTCAACAAGCTCAAGCCAACAACGAAGTTGTTAATGGTACGTTTCTCATCAATTGTATTTATGCTTCCATTTTATTTGATTCGGGTGCCGATCGTAGCTTTATCTCTACCCAATTTGAACCTTTGCTTTCTTTGAAAAGAAATAAGTTGCATGATCCCCTTAGTGTCGAAGTAGCCAATGGCAAGGTTCTTAAACTAAGTTCTATTTTGAATGATTGTACCTTAAGTCGATTTCGCTATAGATTTAGTGCCTATGAATTTGGGTAGTTTCGATGTTATCGTAGGGATCGATTGGTTATCCCGACATCATGCCGAGATCATTTTCTTTGATAAATCTATTCGTATTCCGTGTGCTGATGGTAGTATTCTTACGGTTTGTGGTGAAACAAAATCAAAGGGACTTAAACTCATGTCCTGTACGCAAGCTTATAGCTACTTGCGTAAGCATAAGAAGGATCTTCCATGTTATCCTGCGTTTCTAGCTCACATCATTGATACAAGGAAAGAAACGCTCAAACTCGAAGATATTCCCATCATTCGGGATTTCCCCGAAGTCTTTCCCGAAGACGTATCTGGATTACCTCCTGTACGACAAGTGGAATTCCGTATTGATCTCATTCCTAATGCAACTCCTATTGCCAAATCTCCTTATCGTCTCGCTCCTTCGGAAATGCAAGAGCTTTCAAGCCAATTGAAAGAACTAACCGACAAGGGTTTTATTCGCCCTAGTTCTTCTCCTTGGGGTGCTCCTATTTTATTTGTAAAGAAGAAAGATGGTTCGTTTCGGATGTGCATCGATTACCGTGAACTTAACAAACTTACCATCAAGAATCATTATCCTTTACCTCGAATCGACGACTTGTTTGATCAATTGCAAGGTGCTACTTGTTTCTCTAAGATAGACCTTTGTTCGGGCTATCATCAACTTAGAGTAGCCGAAGAAGACATTCCTAAAACTGCCTTCCGAACTCGCTATGGTCATTTCGAGTTTATGGTTATGCCATTTGGAGTCACAAACGCACCTGCTGTTTTCATGGATCTAATGAATCGCGTTTGTAAACCATACCTCGACAAATTCGTCATAGTCTTTATCGATGATATTCTCATTTATTCAAAATCCAAAGCCGATCATGAAACTCATTTGCGACTTGCTCTAGAACTCCTCAAGAAAGAAAAGATTTATGCTAAATTCTCGAAGTGCGAATTTTGGCTCAAGGAAGTTAAATTTTTGGGTCATGTAGTTGATGCGAAGGGAATACACGTTGATCCCACTAAGATCGAGGCCGTTCGTAACTGGCCTATTCCAACTAATCCTTCTGAGCTTCGATCTTTTCTTGGCTTGGCAGGCTATTATCGTCGTTTCATCGAAAACTTCTCAAAGATCGCTATTCCTTTGACGAAGCTTACTCATAAAACTGAGAAGTTTGTTTGGGGAGATGATCAAGAATCAGCATTTCACATTCTTAAAGACAAACTTTGTAAAGCTTCTGTTCTTAGTCTTCCTGATGGAACCGAAGATTTCGTGGTATATTTTGATGCATCGGGAAATAGTCTTGGTTGTGTGTTAATGCATCGAGACAATTGAAGAAGCACGAAGTCAATTATACCGTTCATGATCTCGAACTTGGAGCGGTTATCTTCGCTCTAAAGTTGTGGAGACATTATCTCTTTGGTACGAAGTGTATTGTTTACACGGATCACCATAGTCTTCAGCATCTATTCAATCAAAAAGATCTAAACATGAGGCAACGTAGATGGATTGAATTGCTTAATGATTACGACTGTGAGATTAAATATCATCCTGGAAAGGCTAACGTTGTTGCCGAAGCCTTGAGTCGTAAACCTTATTCAAAAGTCTACAGTATTCGTATTCTTTCGGATCTTCATTCGTTAATCGGTATTGCGCAACAGAAGATAATCAATGGTGGAAACTTGGCTAGTGAATTGGGTTGTGGCATTGAAAAGCAATTAATCATCAAACCAAACGGTCTTCATTATTTCAACGATCGTCTTTGGATACCTTCAATCGATGATCTTCGTAATCTTGTGATGAAAGAAGCTCATAATACTCGATACTCGATTCATCCCGGTGCCGATAAAATGTATCATAATTTGAAGCATTCCTATTGGTGGTCAGGCATGAAAAAGGATATATTCTTATTCGTTCAAAAATGTCTAACTTGTTTGAAGGTTAAAGCCGAACATCAAAAGCCCTCAGGTTTGTTAACTCAACCCGAAATCCCGTTGTGGAAATGGGAAGGCATTGCGATGGACTTTATAACCAAACTTCCACGTTCATCAAAAGGTTACGACAGTATTTGGGTAATCATTGATCGTATGACTAAAGTCGCTCACTTCATTCCTATTTGTGAAACTTATCGTGTCGAACGCTTAGCTCAAATCTACAATCAAGAAATCGTAAGACTTCATGGCATACCGCTTGACATCATTTCTGACCGTGATGGTCGATTCATATCTCGATTTTGGAGATCTCTTCAATCCGCACTTGGAACTCGCTTGAATCTCAGCACCGCTTACCATCCTCAAACTGATGGTCAATCGGAGCGTAGTATTCAAACACTAGAGGATTTGTTGAGAACCTGTGTCATCGATTTCGGTGGTAGTTGGGACTCACACCTCGGACTTATCGAATTCTCTTACAACAACAGTCATCATACGAGTGCAAACATGGCCCCTTATGAAGCTTTATATGGTCGTAAATGTAGATCGCCGGTATGTTGGCAAGACATTGGGGAAACGCAAATAACTAGACCCGAATTGATACCAGAGACAACGGATAAAATCGTAAAAATACACGAAAACCTCACCACCGCTCGTAGTCGCCAGAAAAGTTACGCCGATAAGCGTAGAAAGCCTCTTGAATTTATCGTTGATGATCGCGTTCTTCTCAAGGTTTCACCTTGGAAAGGCGTGGTACGATTCAGCAAGAAAGGGAAGCTTGCCCCGAGATACGTTGGACCCTTCAGAATTATCGAGCGTGTGGGTAAGGTTGCGTATAGACTTGAGTTACCGACCGAACTAGAGAATGTTCATCCAGTCTTTCATGTATCTAATTTGCGAAAATGTCTAGCTGACGAAAATCTACATGTACCATTGGATGAAATCCAAATCGATTCGACTATTCACTTCGTAGAGCGACCTGTTGAAATCTTAGACCGTGAAATCAAGAAACTAAGGAGAAGTTCAATTCCAATAGTGAAAGTACGTTGGGAATCTAAACGTGGACCAGAGTTTACATGGGAACGAGAAGATCACATGAAATCCAAATATCCGCACTTATTTATAAATCAACCGGGTACTAGTCAACCATAATTTTCGAGGACGAAAATCCTTAAAGTTGTGGAGACTGTAACACCGTGCCCGAATCCGACCCGATATTTGACTTGTAACTTTAATTCGGACTTTGTAATTGTATACATTTGACTATTAATAAAAGTTCGATTTGAGTTATGTATATTTGGGTTATCTTAATTCTATTTAAACCTTGTTTATTATATCTTGTAACATTATTAATGTGTTATCTTGCATGTGTACATTAATGTACAGTAAAATGTGTTTAATACACATGGACTTATATAAATGCAAGTAATTCTAGTAATGTGTTAAGACAAGTAGTTTAATTAATATATGCATGCAAGGAACTATGTATGTATGTATGTATATTTGCATTCATGGCAAGTTGTTCCAATACTTTAAACCTTCCAAACGTTTTCCTTGATCTTAGCCTTCAAGTTTGGTCAAATGTGGTAGACTAATAGTTACACATTTCTTATTTATGTATTTAAATATGGAACTTGAAATATGTAATAAAACGTTTTTGGCTTTAAACACCTCTTTAACCATTTCTTTTTGTAACCTACAATAATTAAATTTGGAGTTGATTATTAGGGGAGTTACAAAGCTCATCATCAAATTCAACATTTTTACCTTTCTTTATCACATTTCAAACTCAATAACTTGGTGTTTTCTTGTCAAAAATCGAACCAACACAAAGCTCCATAATCGAAACTTCAAGCCTCCCATAATCGATTGTAAAGGTTCCCAATTTTAGCTTTCACAAATTCAGTTTCTCGATTTGGTTTTCTTGTGTCTCGAAACTCAGAAACCAGCAACAAGAACTCGTCATCATCATCATTTTTTTTGGGTATCTTTATTCTTTTGTATGATGTTGTAATTATCAAACCTTATCTTAAATTCTATTGTTTTTCATCATAATAATCCATAATCATGTTTATCTTTTATGTTACTCAAGCTTACCATTATCATCTTATTAATCTTGTCTATTCAAATTTCATGATATATTCTTATTCATATTTATTCTTATTTCTAGATTTGTAAAGGCAAGTTTGGTGTTCCTTTCAACGTATTCCGTATTCATAATCTACTATCCGTATCTACCTCCGTATTTAATCATGTGAGTAAACTCGATGCCCTTTTTATTATATAAATCTTTGGGTTGTATCATGACATTCATATTCATACTTATATTCATACTTTTATGTTTAATTCATACTTATGTTCACATTTATATTTTATGTCTATATTCATACTTATAGTAATATGGTGATTCATATTCATATTTACGTTTATATTCATACTTATATTTATGTGTATATTCAGACTTATATTCATATTGAGATTCATACTTATATTCATATTAAAACTTATATTCATGTTTATATACTCACTTATAATCATGTTTATATGTATACTTTTTGTATTATATTCATCGTAATTCATTCATATTGGTATTCATTCATAAAAGTCATTCTTATTATATTCATTCGTAAAGTCATTTATGTTTATATGTACTTATATTCATATTTGATACTATATTTTCGTATTATGGCAAACATTGGAATGAATCAAGTGACACAATCATTATGGGATGCACACACGATAAATCAAACATTCAAACAATCAATCATTCATTATATGTATATACTAAACGGGAAACGTGATAGATCTATTGGCCGTTATTAGACATTCCGACGTGTTACTGTGAATGTCGAGGCCCTCGACCGGACCCTATGTGACTTTGATCATATATGATATACATCAGACTTGATACAAACGCGTGTTATGCCATTATACACATATTATACTTGCTTAAAAATACAATCTTTATATATTCTTTTATTATACATTCTTTTATACTACATTTTACATATTCATTTATATTACTTTTATACTCTTTATTACGTAATCTTTTTAATACTTTATACTTGTGTCTTAAACTTGTTTATTCACCAATACTTTTGTATTGACGTTTACTTTTTACATGATACAGGAAATGGATAGGTTTGCTTGAAGAAAACATAAGAGCTTGGACCTAGTTAATGACATTAATGAATAATTTAAGTCTTTTGTCGTTTTTCGGTTACTTTTCTATAAAACATTTATTCATCTTTAATGCATTCATTTAAACCATTAAATGTGTCTATTATAACCTAATAGAGGAACACGAGTTAAGAACAAATTGTAATGCCTCTGGTGTATTCCGCTTTAGCCGGGGTGTTACACAAATAGCTGATGTTGTAGCTCGACAAAGAAAAACAGCTGAAGGAAAACCAAAATAAAAACCAATCGATTTTTCTACTCGTGAATCTGCAAGAACTACTGAAGAAACAAATGAGCCCATCATTCCTCCACCAATACAACAAAGGCCAATTGGATTCATCACTACCAAGAAGGGGATACCAAAAGTGTTCCTTGATGATGATCCAGAGCACAGAAGCAAGGGCAAGGGCAAGCTGAAAGTTAAATCAAAGAAAGAACTAGAGGAAGAAGAGCTTGAAAAGAAAAGAAAGATTGCTAAAGAAAGAGATGAGATAATCAGGCTGATGGAGCTAGAAAGAGAAGAACAAGAGAAAGCCCAAGCTGAAAAAGAAAGGTTGAAGAAGACTGAGCAAGAAGATGCCATTGAAGCTTAAAGAATGGCCGATGAGCAAATACGAGATGAACTGGAAAAAAAAGCTCAAGAGAAGGCAGATGCAAAGCTTGTTCAAAAGATGCGTGAAAAAGATGAAATCTTGTTGCAAAAGAAGAAGAAAGGAGCAAGAACACTGTGAAAAGAAATACAAGGAGGGCTGAAGACAAGAAGAAATATACAGACTTCCTTAAGTCAATGGGAAAATACAGTGGTAAGCAACTTGGTCCTATGAAGCTTGGCAATGTCTTGTATCTATACATCAAGGAAAAGAGAATTTTGAAAGCTTCTCAAGAACAAGCTCAGTTGGAAAGGGAGAGAGCAGAGTTGGAAAGGGAAAGAGCTCTCAAAGCTGCTCTTGACAGGGGATACAAGGTGGTACATTTTGGGAAAAAGAAGGAAGGAGAAACAAAGGTGGAAAATAAGAAGGTTCAAGCAAAGTTTGTACCTACAAAGAAAAGAAGAACTGAACAAGGTGGTGATGTTCCTACTGCTAAGAAGTCAAAACCAGCAGTAGAAACAGTTACTACTGGTACAAAGAGAAAGGCAAGCACTAGTTCCTCTGTTAATATTGGTGTGAAGAAGACGAAATTTGAATCAAAGAAATCTACAACAGAAGATTCTCAGGGTAAGGAGAAAGAAAAGGATGCTGAGAAAGAGGAGGAAAAGCCAAAGATTGTCCAGATCAAGAAAGAACATATCTCTGGAAACTTCGAGTTTGGTTGTGTGCCTGAGATTTCAGATGAACAGGTGAATGAAGCTGCAAATAGAGTTTTTGATGATATGAAGGCTCTGATCATACATTATGAAGATATTCATTGTGCTACCACATTCACGGAAATGCCCATAGTAGATTGGTTTGCTGTGGTTATAGATGGGAAGAATGGTTACAAGATTGTTCGAGCTGATAAGAGCTTCAGAGTGTTCTACAATCATCTAGAAATATTCAGGAATATCAGTCGAAGGGACTTAGTTGATTTATTCCTCATTGGCAGCAAGAAGTATTCAAATGGCCAAGGTACAGTTCTAGATTTAATGATCAATTTATGGAAGTATTAGAACTTATCTTTGAGCCTGAAAACTTTCCTGAGAAGCTATCAAGATTTACTCCCATACTTGAATGGATACATTACGAAAGTTGAGGAGTTTATTCTTTGAACAGAATGGATGGATCAAAAGAGTATTTCTTGGTAGAGAAAAATAACAAGCACAACATCAACATTATGATCAACATGCTTAATGCGAAGTTGAAGGCTAATCAAGAGTCAAATGAAGCGATTCAACTACTTTGGAAGATCAGGTACCAGCTTACAGATCACAGAAACTCAATGTAGAAGGTTAGTGGTATTGACAACATTCTCCAGTTTTTGAAGTAAAGAAACTTATGCTTTTAAAAGAATGCAAAAGTTTAGGGGGAGATTGTTGGGTTATAATGAGTTAATATTGGTGGAGTTAGTTAGTACTGTTCGACAAGTGTGTTAGTACTGGTGAGTAATAATACTGATGACTATAGTTTCTACTGATGGTCAAGTATTGAAGATTACTACTGGTATTACTATTGCTACTGCTGACTTACTATTGGTTACATTGTTACTACTGGCTACATGGATCTGCATGGATGAGTTTCTACTGGCGCGAGTTACTACTGCTTAATAGATATTTTTTTTGTTAGCGCGATGTAAGGAGATAATTATGTAAACAAATCTTTATAATTATCTTTGTAGATTTCGTTAGAGTTTTAACCTAATTGTAATTAGGGTTTTAGTCCTCAAGGTCTATATAAATAAATCCATGTGTCGTTGTAAACACAAGTTTGTTAACGAAACATTGTTCTTAATAGATTGAGGTTGTTGGTGAAATACTTGTGTTCTTAATTGTTAACATTTATTCATTCTTATACTTATAAACTGTTAATCAATTAACCCTTGTTAATATCAAAGTGTTGATCCGCTGCAACTTCTTTGATAGATCTAGATCTACACGTTTGTTTAAATACAAACCTAGTTTGACAGATCCTAACAAAGGATTTAAACTTTTAACTATGTTAGTTAAGTAAATGAGTTAAGCAAGTTTGAAAGATGAAGGGCTAAAAGTGTAATTCTGGAAATTTGTATATAAGGTGGATTGAAATGTGTCATTTGCAGAATTTTCTAGAGGTATGTGTGTGTTTTTGAGAGAAAGAAGAAGAGAGAAAGATCAAATTGAAGCTATTTAGTAGTGTAATTCATCAATTTAAGTGAAGATTTAGGGTTTAAGAACCCTAGCTTTGGTCCTAGTGGAAGAAAAAAAAGGTATGATCATATACTTTAAGTTATTTGATGAATTTGAGCTTGTATTATGTGTTATAACATCATTTAGATGTTTAGTTGAAAGGTAGAAATGCTTAATTTGGTTAAAATGCTTGTTTGTGCATTAGAGAGTTAAATGGGTCAAAAGACCCAAAAGGTGGCAGGTTGGGTAGAATTTTCCAAACGTGTTAAAGAGTTAGAAAGAGTTAGAAGGAGTTAGAAAGTGTTATAATGAAGTTAATACATGTGTTTATATGTATGTAAGATATATTGAAAGGAAGGTTTGTGTTTGGTTGTAAAAACGCAGATTTGGAGAAAAAGAGTAAAAGGGAAGAGGTTTGTATGTTGTAGACTTAATTCGACTTTGAGGTGAGTATATGAAGATTTTATATAATGTTTTATATGTTAATATAATGTTCATTATAACCTTTGAAAGATTGGTAAGATAAGTGTTAATGTATGAAGAAATGGTTAACGGAAAGAAGGGTAAGAATTTGTAAGTGCGGGAAGTAGCAAGAAAACCAAAACGACCTCTTTGGGTCACCACTGCATCGAAGTGGGTGATCAGAGTGCTTCGTTTTGGTTGCAATGTTTTCTAGTGCGTCGCAGTTCGCAGTTGTTGTCCAGACCAGTTTTTAGTAGTTTTTAATGTTATTTATGTGTATGACTTGTATCATAAATTATTGGTAAGTTAAAGAAAGTAAGATACGACATTTAATTGTCGGGAAAGAAAGAGAGTAAGACACGACATTTAATTGTCGGGAAAGAAAGAAAGTAAGATATGACATTTAATTGTCGGGAAAGAAAGAAAGTAAGATACGACATTTAATTGTCGGGAAAGAAAGAAAGTAGGATACAACATTTAATTGTCGGGAAAGAAAGAAAGTGAGACACGACATTTAATTATCGGGAAAGAAAGAAAGTATGATACAACATTTAATTGTCGGGAAAGAAAGAAAGAAAAGATTCTAAAGTAGTTGTCTTAGATGTGATTAACATAAATTGTAAGATATACTCACTAGCTTAACGATAATATATTATGTTAATTGTATGTTTTGTAGGTAATCGAGATTTTGGGCAAGGCAAGCTAAAGAAGAAGGGAAGGGGGACTGTGACAACCGTCTAAACCCAGGTCGAGAATGCTAACTTATGACTTCTATGTGTTATATTTGTTACCCGTTACGAATAACTTGATGTGTTACGTGGTTACGTAGGCATAACTCTTAAGCTAAGCTCGTTGTAACTCACACAAAACTCTTAAACGTAAGTTTACGTATTTAAACCTTTAAGCGCGGATCGGGATCGGAATCAATTTATGTAAGTCCTAATACCAAGAAAACACCTAAGGAACTTTCCTAAGTTCATAACGTATCAAAATTTATAACTTTCAGTTAACGAAAAGGTCCAACGAAACAAAACGCAAAAACAACAAAAATCAGAAAAATGGCAAAAGAAGCCAGGACGACGCACAGATGCCTTGTGCGGCGTCCTGGATGCCAAAACCGAAAATTTTTGGACTTTTGTTACTTGTCTCGTTTTTATACCACCAACCCCCAATCAAACTCGACTTTTAACACTCATTTACTGTAAAATGCTTGTCCCAAGTCCATCATATCACCTCCTTAGCATTTTCTTTTCATTTTACATTTTATAAACATAACACACAAAAACACATAAACAAACTCTCTCTCAAAAACCCCCATTTTCTCCCCCATATTCAGTCTATTACAGCCATTAAAATCACAATTCACTCCACCAAAAATCGCTCTAACAACAAGAGGAAGCAAGGCAATCAAGTATATTTCGGTTTCAAAACGTTTTCTACACTTTTGGAGCTCTAAATCCGGCAAGACCATCATCCAAGCACTTTCAACCGGTAGATTTCTTGTATTTTACTGTCTTTACATAAATAAGTACTTGCATGGATGATCTAACCATCAAAAATAAGTTTTTACGAAGTTTTATAACACATTTTATACAAAACCGGGTTTTTATCAAAATAATACTTAGATCTACGATTTTATGGATAAAAGTTGTGTATAAACTACAAAATAACATATTATGAAGTTTAAACCGATTGCATGTCGGAATCTTTGGGTAACAAATCGATTTTTGCAAGAAAAACACAAAACAGCGACCTGTGCGCCGTCCCTGGAGACCAGGACGACGCAGCGCGACGTTTTGTGCCCTGTGCGTCGTTCCTGAGGTCCAGGACGACGCACACCTTGCTGTTTTTCCCGAAAATCGTCGTTTTGGCCGTTTTAAGCTTGTGTACACCGCTAACTTTTTCGAGACTTGATATGTATGACTGAGTTTGGTAAAAATAACTATATTAGTGACTTGTATTGGACTAGTTATGCTAAAATGAACATGTTTAAATACGTTATGTATGTATATGTGTTTTGTGAGCGGGAAAGTGGCTTATATTTTGGACATAAAATATGGGCGCGGAAGCGCTGCCCAAATTTTGTTAGAAAATATAAGACACTTTAGCAAACAAAACATATTTATCATAATAACAAAAACGTTAACTTTGGACCTTTGGACTAAAACATAACGATAACCGATTCGGACGATTTTTGGACAAATTTACCCTTGACACTTAAAGTTTAACTAAAGACTATTTATTATATTATACAATAACATAATAACACTTGAACAAAACTTGGTATTATTAGGCTTTCGGTGATTCCCGGCACACTTTCCGACCGTTCCCGCTTACGATTATCTTCGCAACCAGTGAGTTACAAACCCCTACTCTTTTAAACGCTTTTAATACTTTTTGGGATGAAACGCGAGTCTTAGGCTTAAATGTATATTTAAGCTGAAAAACGCTTTATTACTTGAATGCTAAACGAAAACGATTTGATACTCAATGCTATTACGAAAACACTTGTATACTTTGAATGGTATTGTGAAACACTTTGATATCTAGAATACTTTTATGAAAGACTATTTTGTCGGCATTGTTGATGGTTTTGCCAACAATGCCGAGGACACGAAAACTATATTTGCCAATGACTAAAACATCGATCGTCATGTTGTGGACGTTGTACAACATGGACGTGAGATACCACTAAAATTCCCGATACTACCAAGGACATTAGTTGCTATTAATCGCTTTGGAAAGGACCGTTAGTAGATATGGATAGCGCTATTAGGGTAACTTGACCCTCACCACAACGACTTATAATGATGGTGCATAATACTAATAGGGTAGGCTATAGGCTTAGCAACGACCATTGGGCAATAGTTAGGATTGTCACATAGTCGCGCTATGTGTTCAATGCCTGCAAACGCAAATGCTATACTTTACACATGTTTTGTGGTAACTATTTGAAAACTATACTTTACGCTATCTTTACCTGCGTTGAAACTTGTATGCTTTTACTTAAACTTGTAGCTCACTAACTACGACTCCCGTAGCTAACACTTGACTCGTATTTTCAGGTATCGAGTAAGCTAGCTGATGACTTTATGCTTTTGGGCGAATGACTTCAAGAATGGGAAAGGGTTCGGGTGGTTTGGCTATGAACACCTATTTTGTATTTCGGATATGTAAACTTTGTTTTAAACAATTGTAAACCTTGGATGTTATGTTTTCTTTAATGTAACTTGGTGTGGAATTATAAACTTGTGTATCAAATGCTATTGCTCTTCACATCTTGTGTTTCCGCTTTAGCGGGGTGTGACAGACTTGGTATCAAAAAGTTACATCAAAGTTTACATAATAGTTTTAAAATATCAATTACATATCCGAAATCAAAATGGGGTGTTCATAACCAAACCACCCAAACCCATCCCGTTCTTGAAGTCATTCGCCAAAAAGCATAAAGTCATCAGCTAGCTTACTCGTTACCTGAAAATACGAGTCAAGTGTTAACTACGGGAGACGTAGTTAGTGAGCTACAAGTTTAAGTAAAAGCATACAAGTTTCAACGCACGTAAAGATGGCGTAAAGTATAGTTTTCAAATAGTTACCACAAAACATGTGTAAAGTATAGCATTTGCGTTTGCAGGCATTGACCACATAGCGCGACTATGTGACAATCCTAAGTATTGCCCAATGATCGTTGCTAAGCCTATAACCTACCCTATTAGTATTATGCACCATCGTTATAAGTCGTTGTGGTGAGGGTCAATTTACCCCAATAGCGCTATCCATATCTACTAACGGTCCTTTCCAAAGGGATTAATAGCAACTAATGTCCTTGGTAGTGTCGGGAATTTTAATGGTTTCTCACGTCCATGTTGTACAAAGTCCGCAACATGACGATCGATTGTTTTAGTCATTGGCAAGTATAGCTTTCGTATTCTCGGCATTGTTGGAAAAACCATCAACAATGCCGACAATATAGTCTTTCATAAAAGTATTCAAGATATCAAAGTGTTTCATAATAGCGTTCAAAGTAAACAAGTGTTTTCGTAATAGCATTGAGTATCAAATCGTTTTCGTTTAGCATTCAAGTAATAAAGCGTTTTTCAGCTTAAATATATGTTTAAGCCTAAGACTCGCATTTCACCCCGAAAGTATTAAAAGCGTTTAAAAGAGTAGGGGTTTGTAACTCACTGGTTGCGAAGATAATCGTAAGCGGGAACGGTCGGAAAGTGTGCCGAGAATCACCGAAAGCCTAATAATACCAAGTTTTGTTCAAGTGATATTATGTTATTGTATAATATAATAAATAGTCTTTAGTTAAACTTTAAGTGTCAAGGGTAAATTTGTCCAAAAATCGTCCGAATCGGTTATCGTTATGTTTTAGTCCAAAGGTCCAAAGTTAACATTTTTGTTATTATGATAAATATGTTTTGTTTGCTAAAGTGTCTTATATTTTCTAACAAAATTTGCGCAGCGCTTCCACGCCCAAATTATATGTCCAAAATATAAGCCACTTTCCCGCTCACGAAACACATATACATACATAACGTATTTAAACATGTTCATTTTAGCATAACTAGTCCAATTCAAGTCACTAATATAATTATTTTTACCAAACTCAGTCATATATATCAAGTCTCAAAAAATTCAGCGGTGTACACAAGCTTAAAACGGCCAAAACGACGATTTTCTGGAAAAACAGCAAGGTGTGCGTCGTCCTGGACCTCAGGAACGACGCACATGGCACAAAACGTCCCGCTGCGTCGTCCTGGTCTTAAGGGACGGCGCACAGGTCGCTGTTTTGTGTTTTTCTTGCAAAAATCGATTTGTTACCCAAAGATTCCGACATGCAATCGGTTTAAACTTCATAATATGTTATTTTAGCAGTTTATACACAACTTTTATCCATAAAATCGTAGATCTAAGTATTATTTTGATAAAAACCCGTTTTTGTATAAAATGTGTTATAAAACTTTGTAAAAACTTATTTTTGATGGTTAGATCATCCATGCAAGTACTTATTTATGTAAAGACAGTAAAATACAAGAAATCTACCGGTTGAAAGTGCTTGGATGATGGTCTTGCCGGATTTAGAGCTCCAAAAGTGTAGAAAACGTTTTGAAACCGAAATAGACTTGATTGCCTTACTTCCTCTTGATGTTAGAGCGATTTTTGGTGGTGTGAATTGTGATTTTAATGGCTGTAATAGACTGAATATGGGGGAGAAAATGGGGGTTTTTGAGAGAGAGTTTGTTTATGTGTTTTTGTGTGTTATGTTTATAGAATGTAAAATGAAAAGAAAATACTAAGGAGGTGATATGATGGACTTGGGACAAGCATTTTACAGTAAATGAGTGTTAAAAGTCGAGTTTGATTGGGGGTTGGTGGTATAAAAACGAGACAAGTAACAAAAGTACAAAAATTTTTGGTTTCGGCATCCAGGACGTCGCACAAGGCATCTGTGCGTCGTCCTGGCTTGTTTTGCCATTTTTCTGATTTTTGTTGTTTTTGCGTTTTGTTTCGTTGGAATTTTTCGTTAACTGAAAGTTATAAATTTTGATACGTTATGAACTTAGGAAAGTTCCTTAGGTGTTTTCTTGGTATTAGGACTTACATAAATTGATTCCGATCCCGATCCGCGCTTAAAGGTTTAAATACGTAACCTTACGTTTAAGAGTTTTGTGTAAGTTACAACGAGCTTAGCTTAAGAGTTATGTCTACGTAACCACGTAACACATAAAGTTAGTCGTAACGGGTAACAAATATAACACATAGAAGTCATAAGTTAGCGTTCTCGACCTGGGTTTAGACGGTTGTCACATTCTCCCCACGTTGAAAGAATTTCGTCCCGAAATTTCAACTTGTGGTATTCGTTGTGGCAGAAGTGAAGAGATGAGGATACTTAAGAATCGTCTGATCCTCTCGTTCCCAGGTATATTCGGGGCCTCGTTTAGCGTTCCAACGTACCCTCACTGTAGGGATTCGACTGTGTCTTAGTTTCTTAGTTTCGCGATCTATGATTTCAATCGGTTCCTTTACAAATTGGAGCTTCTCGTCTAGTTGTACTTCTTCTAAAGGTGTGATAAGTGTTTCTTCCGATAGGCACCTTTTCAATCTCGAAACATGAAAAGTGTTATGCATGTTACCGAGCTCTTGCGGTAGTTCTAAGCGATACGCAACTGGACCTACCCTCTCAAATGGTCCTACATATCTAGGACTAAGCTTCCCCTGTTTCCAGCGGCGCATTGCACCTTTCCAAGGTGACACCTTTAGAAGTACTTTGTCGCCGACTTGAAATTGTAGATCCTTTCTGCGCATATCAGCATAGCTCTTTTGACGACTTCTCGCAGTCTTAAGTCTTTCCTTAATCGTTGTGATCTTATCAATCGTTTCTTGCACTACATCCATGCTAATTAGTTGTCGATCTCCCGGTTCCAACCAACATAGTGGAGATCGGCATTTCCTTCCGTAGAGAGCTTCAAAAGGCGCACATTTGATGCTAGCATGGTAGCTGTTATTGTAAGAGAACTCTATTAGTGGTAAGTGGTTATCCCAACTTCCTCCGAAGTCGATGACGCATGCTCTCAGCATGTCCTCTAGTGTTTGTATAGTGCGCTCGCTTTGATTATCGGTCTGCGGATGGTAAGTCGTGCTTAAGTCCAATCGTGTGCCAAACGACTCTTAGAATGCCTTCCAGAATCTGGAAGTGAAGCGAGTATCTCTATCCGAGATGATTGACGTGGGTATTCCGTGACGTGTCACTACCTCGTTGATGTATATTTGGACAAGTTTTTCTACGTTAAAACTTTCCTTGATGGGAATAAAGTGTGCTGACTTCGTTAGCCGATCCACTATAACCCAGATCATGTCGTTACCCTTTGATGTTCGAGGTAACTTTGTGACGAAGTCCATTGTGATTTGTTCCCATTTCCACTCGGGAATATCGGGTTGCTGTAGTAATCCGGATGGTTTTTGATATTCGACCTTCACTTTCGCACAAGTGAGGCATTTCTCTACGTATAAAGCAACGTCTCTTTTCATCCCAGGCCACCAATAGTGTTCCTTGAGGTCCTTATACATTTTTCTTGACCCTGGATGAATGGAATATCGTGTTCGGTGTGCTTCATCCATAATGGCCTTCCTCAATTCGTTGGTCGTAGGAATCCAGGCTCGATCCTTAAAATAATAGACATCGTCGCTCTTTCTTACAAAATCCTAGTCGTGATTATGCAAGGTTTCGACCTTTATGTTATCTGCCTTCAAAGCCTCATGCTGGGCACTTGCTATGCGCGTTCTCAACTCGGGTTTAATGTAAATTCCTAATGCACGTACTCGATTCGTCTGTTGCCTCTCTTTCCTACTCAAGGCATCTGCTACGACGTTCGCTTTGCCAGGGTGATACTTAATATCGTAGTCGTAGTCGTTAAGGAGTTCCAACCATCTCCTTTGCCTCATGTTGAGTAGCTTCTGATCTAGTATGTGTTGCAGACTCCTATGGTCCGTGAATACCGTGCATTTGGTTCCGTAGAGATAATGTCTCCAGATTTTTAGGGCAAAAACTATCGCTCCTAGTTCTAAGTCGTGAGTGGCGTAATTGACCTCGTGTTTCTTAAGTTGTCGCGATGCGTAAGCTATGACCTTATTTCGTTGCATCAATACACAACCTAATCCTAGGTTAGATGCGTCACAATATACTACGAAGTCCTCGTTTCCCTCAGGTAGAGTTAGAATCGGAGCATTGCACAGTTTCGTTTTTAGGATATTGAAGGCTTGTTCTTGTGCATCTCCCCAGTTGAAATTCTCGTTCTTTTGCGTTAACTTTGTTAGGGGTTTAGCTATTTTAGAGAAATCTTGAATGAATCGCCGATAATATCCAGCCAGTCCTTGTTAGGTCTCAACAAGATCTCAAACAATGGCAAATCAATCACAAATAAGTATTTAGACGTTAATTATTATTTATCAATTGATTACTCAGTTTCAAGTATTATTATAGCGGAATTATAATAACGAAACAGTGAAAATAACACACAGTTATGTTTCGTTCAAAAGGTACAACGTTTACAACGTTCAAGCTCACTATTTATACACAATAATAGTGAGCTTGATAAGGATAAATCTTAGGAGATCTTCTAAAGAGATAGAAGATTTTATCTAACTAGACTGCCTAAAATTACGCCTTACTTCTCTTAATGAGTCTGAGTAGTCAGACTCAGTCACTCAGACTCAAGTCACTCAGACTCAGTCACTCAGACTCATGTCACTCAGACTAAGACTTTAATTAACAGATTAGCTTGGGTTAAATCATTGTTTTTCCCAACAATCTCCCCCTATCTGTTTCAATCAAAGTCTTTTACAAATGATGCAAAAAAAAAACACAAACATAAAAGGTTAAAAACATTGTTTGTGAACAAAAGTATTCATCATCCATATCACTTCTTCTTCTTCAGAGTTCTCTTCTTCTTCTTCAGGGAAGTCTCAAATGGCACAGGCTTCTGTACTTCTTCTATCCACTTCAACCTTTCTGTCTTCCAAGCAAGCAACCTCTCCATTTCTTTGTCAGATTTGTGGAAATGTAGTTGATACTCTTTCTTGATCAGCTCCACTTTGTCACTCAAAGTTCCAATCTCTTCAATCCTTCTGAGATTGTTGAACAACCAGCTTATCAGTTTCATTCTGAATGGGAGACATTGGTTAGATTCACATTCACTTAGCAGAGCTATGCAGTGATGAATTGAAGCCATGTTCAGACTGTCTTTTGCTTGGAAACTTTCCTCTCCCCCACAGTCTGTATAACACAAGCTTGTATACTTCTCAGTCTCTACATATGTTCTGTCTTGAAACACAACTCCTCTGGGAACAGGATGCATGTTGCTGGTTTCAAGACCCAATGATTTAGCTCCAGCCCTTACTTTGTGCATAGTACAGAATGCTCTGTATTCTTCATCACTTATCAGTTTCAACATGTGAGCTGCATTGACATTGTAGACAACCTCTCTTTTTACAGCCATACTGTGTTCAATATTTGTTATTTCTGTGCTCAGTCTGGCTATGTCTTTCCATTCTTCAAAACCCAGAGTGTGCAGTAAGTTTAACCCAATCTTGTAGGATCCTCCTTTGTGGTAGCAAGTGAGTAGCAGGTCAGATCTACCAGGGTTTGTGCACTCTAAGTGTTGAATTCTTTTCTCATGCTTCCTTAGGGTAAAATTTCTTTCTAGGTAGTCTACCCTGGCTTCTTCTCTATGTACTTGTCTGGCCATTTGTTTGTCAGCCTCTACTCTCATCTGTTCTTCTTCAATGGCCAGATCTTCCTCAGCTTGCATATCAGCTTCAAAGTCTTCAGCTGCTTTTGCAGATTGATCATACGGATTGATTTCAAACTTCTCCTTGTATAACCCCTTCACATAATCTTTGTATTGCTCCACCGTCATTCCCGCGTTGTGAGCATACCTCTGAAGTTTGGCCAATTTCTCAGCTTTATCTTGTTTCTTTTTTATCTCAGTCTCAAGCTCAGTTTGTTTCACCATTTGTTCTCTTTCTTCAGTCTGATCTTGGTCACTTGTATATCCCACTTTGCCCTTTCCCTTGATTTCCTCCTTCTCAGGCTCATCACTCGAGATCTCACTCCAGTCAGTTTCATAGAATACCTCAGACTGACTGGTTTTAGTATTGAACCTGGTGGTTTTATAGTACCTTTTCTCCCCCTCTTCTCTTTTCCTTTTCAACCTCTGCTTGGGGATCTCAGATTCATTAGTTACAGCATCTATTTTCTCCCCCTGAATCTGAGAATCCTCTGCAACAGCTTTGCCTTTTCTCATCATGCTGACTTCAGATGTCAGTTTCAACACCAGCTCCTTTAGATCTTTCAGCTCCTCTGCATTTTGTGTTCGCAAAGCATGAACCTCAGTCTGCAATGCCTTCAGTTTGTCATCAAACTGAGCTGACACGTCCATAAGGGCTTGTAATAGCACTGGGACAGTCAAGGCAACCTCAGACTGGGTTGAAGTAGTAGCAGTTGATGTTGTAACAGGTGGCACAGCTTCACTCCCTCCCTGTGATTTAGGAGAATGATCATAAGCCATAGAAGATGAAGTCTGTACCTCACTCAGTTTGGGGAGTAAGGCATTGGCGACTAGTGAAAGAGAGTGTAAGAGATTTGTGGGTGGTACCTTATCGTGAACCAGCACAGAGGTGGTGAAAATAGCCGTTGGAACTGGCTGTGAGACTGAAGGGGGTGGTCCCATACTAAGTACAGGGATGTCCAGGAGTGGGAAATCTTCTTCAATGCTAGTCACATGTGTCTGTGTGGTAGCAGCAACATGTTTCTCCAAGTTTACTACCTTAATGGGGCTTTGGGTAGTCAAAGCATTCAGATCCAACTCATGCTCTAGCAGAGAGAGACTGGTCTGAACTGCAGCACTTGAGGGGAGTGTAGAACTCTCAGCCTCATGGAATAGTGAGTCCATTAGTGCTTGATTTGCTGTGGGGCTTGATGTGAGAGCTTTATCAAATGAACTTGGTGAGTTCACCAGTTGGGTCGCTTGTGTAGCCAGTACATCAAGATGTGGAGTGGACTGCTCAGACTGAGATGGGATACTCTCAGACTGAGGTAAAGAAAAAGTAATATCCATACCTTGGGTAGCTTCATCATGCCCTGCCCCACCCAGTTCCACCTCAGCATCTGCAGCAGGGATATTTCCCTCAGGCCCTCCGTCAATTCGTTCAGCTTGGACCTCTGAGTCTGAAGAGTCAGACTCAGTCAGTTCCTGATCGATGAAAGGATTTGCAATCCATTCAAGCATAACAGGTGTGAGCTCAGTTTCATCCGCAGTGATATTTATATAGGTAAATATTTTGGGAGTCAGCCTGGGAAGGTCACATGTATAAAATATTTGCTCGAGCTGATCATAAGTTTCCTTCCCCAAGACCTCCTCAAAGCAGAGTGAAAGAACACGAATGAATGGGACATCATTCGGTCGTTTTGTTTTTAGGGCTAGGGAGAGAATCTCATCATAATTTACCGTGGTAATTTCCCTTATACCAAAAAAAAGAGAATCTCATCAAAATAAAGTTGTGAGAAGGAGATTCGTCTACCCGTTACCATAGCACGAAACAGATGAGTTTCAAATTCATTCATCTGATCCAGGCTGCCCGATTTAGCCCCCAAGCACCTTGTAATCATTGAAAACAAGAATTTCCATTTTCCAGTGAAAAGATTGTATTTAATAACCCCTTGTGTTTCAGGCTGACCGATAAGGGGAAAAGCTTCATCTCGAGCTTGCTGTTTGCTCCGTCTGGTCTGAAACCCACCTTCTCCAGCCTCAGCGAGGGTTGGGAGTAATAATGCAATACGAATGGTGTCTTCAGTGATCGTGATTGTTTCTAGCCCATCATTATAGGTTCCAGTGAGGGCAGTCCTGTCAGCATTTGCAGTGCAAGTGTACCACCATTCACATAGAACTGGAGGACACATGGTATTTGCGCAAAAGAAAGCGCCGTAGAGAGGGTGTGCCTTCATATATTGAATCAGTTGCTCAAATCCCCTGTTTCGACGATTGGCGGGAATTTCAGCAGTTGCCACTCGGTTATTGTCCTTGATTTGAACCCGTTGTTGAAAATCTGCACAGGGAATCATGCTTGATGTAACGTGAAGAATCATATTAGGGTTCGTCATGAGAAAGATAATCAAGCAGATGGTTAGAGAGATAAACAGATTAAGATTATGAAAGCAATTAGGGTACAATTTGAAAATCAGTTGAATATAAACTAAAGAAGTTAAAAGCAGGTAACTAAGTTAGGAAATTTGTAAGTTAGACCTTGAATGTTTAGCAGATTGTCACAATTTACCCTTGACTGAACTTTGACTCAAAAAAAATAAAAAATATATCTAATAGGAAAGAAAGTTTTACAAAAGATATATATAAAAAAATAAAAGATTTGAGAGAGAAAATATGTTCTAAAAATACATTCATTCTGAGCACTGGGTCAGACTGAAATAACTGGAGCTGACTTGTAAGTCAGACTGAAAATTCACAGGCTGACTGGTAGGTCAGCCTGAGAGTTATATTTGTGACAAATTAAGGATTTAACATTCCTAATTCTCCTAAGAGATAGAAAAACCTTTCCTCACTCAGAGGCTTCGTGAATATGTCTGCCAATTGATCATTTGTGGCCACAAACTCCAGTCTGACCTTGCCTTTCTCCACACAGTCTCTAATGAAGTGATGTCTAATTTCAATGTGTTTGGTCCTGGAGTGGAAAACTGGATTCTCAGTTATTTGAATGGCACTCTTGTTGTCACACATGATTGGAGTGTGGTGAATCTGAATATCAAGATCAGCCAATTGGTGTTGCATCCAAAGCAATTGGGCACAACAACTCCCTGCAGCCACATACTCAGCTTCAGCAGTGGATGTTGCAACTGAGTTTTGTTTCTTACTTGACCAACTGACTAGCTTTCCTCCTAGAAGCTGACATCCTCTTGAGGTGCTCTTCCTGTCAAGTTTACATCCTGCATAATCTGCATCTGAGTAGCCAATTAGCTCAAAACCAGAATCTTTAGGGTACCATAAGCCAAGGTTTGGTGTACCCTTAAGATATCTAAAAATTCTTTTGACAACTTTAAGATGAGATTCTTTGGGGTCAGCTTGATAACGTGCACAAAGACATGTAGAAAACATGATATCAGGTCTACTGGCAGTTAAATAGAGTAAAGAACCAATCATTCCTCTATAAGTGGCTTGACAGACTGACTTGCTAGTTGAGTCTTTATGCAATTTGTCTGATGTACTCATAGGTGTTTTCATTTCAGAACTAGTTTCAAAACCAAATTTCTTGACTAAATCATGCACATATTTACTCTGGTTTATAAAAATTCCATCCTTCTTTTGTTCTACTTGTAGACCAAGAAAGAAATTAAGTTCCCCCATCATACTCATTCTGTATTCACTACACATGAGTTTTGAAAACCAAGTGCAAAGTTTGTCATTTGTGGAGCCAAATATAATATCATCAACATATATTTGAACCAAAATGACATGACCATTTTCCTTTTTGATGAACAAAGTTTTATCAATTGATCCCCTTTTAAAATCATTTTTAATAAGAAATTCAGACAAGGTTTCATACCAAGCTCTAGGAGCTTGTTTGAGACCATATAATGCTTTGTTTAACTTATAGACATGATCAGGAAAGTTTGGATCAACAAAACCTGGAGGCTGTTTCACATAGACTTCCTCCTGCAAATCTCCATTTAGAAAGGCACTCTTCACATCCATTTGATAAACCAAGAAATCTTTGAAGGCTGCATATGCCAGGAATAGACGAATTGCTTCAATTCTGGCCACTGGAGCAAATGTTTCATCATAGTCAATGCCCTCTTCTTGTTTGTAGCCTTGAGCCACCAGTCTGGCTTTATTCCTGATCACCACGCCATCTTGATCATATTTGTTTCGAAAGATCCATTTAAGGCCAATGATAGTCTTAAGCAGGGGACGTGGGACTTTTGTCCAGACATTATTTCTAATGAATTCTCCAAGCTCCTCTTGCATACCATCCACCCAGTCTTCATCTAATAAGGCTTCTTCAACTCTCTTTGGTTCCATCAGACTCAAGAAATTTGTATAGAAGCAGAAATTGGTTGTGGCATTTTTTCTTCTAGTTTTGACACCTTCAGTTAAGGATCCAATAACAGATGAAATAGGATGACCTTTGACAGTCTTGATGTTGCCTGAACCAGTATCAGGGACTTCTTCTTCTTCAATCTGAACACTATCAGGCTGAGTT
>CAJVGC010000001.1:16007543-16122261 GCA_910822075.1 Senecio squalidus
ACTCAGTTCCATGTCAGCATTCTCATTTGACGAACAAGGAGTGTTTTTCTGCCGCTGTTCTCTTTTGATCAAGACTGATGATCTCTTCAGCTGCATCACTTTTAGCCCTTAAAAAGATACCCAAGTAAATCTAGTAAATTCATCAACAATTACAAGGGTGTATTTCTTTCCTCCTTTACTCTCAATTCCAATTGGACCAAACAAATCCATATGTAGCATAAATAAAGGTTCATCAATTGAATGCGACATTTTGGATGGGAATTGAGTCTTTGTTTGCTTTCCAAGCACACAGGCTGATGTCTTGTACTGTGTAGGTCAGTGTCAGGGGAGACCTCTAGACCAATTTACGTTTTTGACAAAGCATTTATATTTTTGAAGTTGTAGATGGAATAACCTTCGATGCCATAGCCAATTAAGTTCTTCTTTGGTTCTGTGACAGCATGTCTCAGCTCATCGTTGGCCGTACTCAGATCCAGACAGAATACATCTCTTCTCTCTTGGCTAGTAGTAATGGTTTCTCCTTGGCACTGTAGATTATTCCAGCTTGTTTCCTGAATCTGACTTCAGGTGTCTTCATCAGTAATTTGACTCACACTGAGTAAGTTAGGTGTAATCCTTCCACATATGCGACTCTCTTGAAAGTGACAGCTCCAGCATGAATCTTTCTATATCCATGTGTCATTGATACCCCGTTGTCACCATATCTTACTTGAGGCCCATCTTCTTCTTTATAGTCTTGTAAAAAATGACTTCAATTCCAGTCATGTGCCTTGACGCTCCCACTATCTAGATACCACAATAAAAGATATTAGTTTCCTTTTGGGGCACTCCACTTTAGAGTGATCCATGAACTGAAGCAGGTTTAAGTTCAGGTTCAATCTTGCAGTCAGTTTTGGAGCTGGTATAGTTCCATTTATTTATTTCCTTTATGAAGTTAACAGAATAATGACCTACGACACCACAGTATTTACATGAGTATCTTGAGACTGACTCGAGGTAGGACTGACTTAGTACTTATTGGTTTCACAGATGTTGTCTTTAATGGAGAAATTTTCTTTGCTTTTGAGGTGAAACCGACTTTGATAAACTGACCTGGACTTTGATGAAACTGACTTATGTGAAGCTGACCAATGTTTTGGGGTAGACTGACTTTGAAAAATATTTTCTGTGGTCTGGACAAAGTCAGTTGTTTACAAAACACAGCGTCATGCCCTTTTTCACCACAATTGTAGCAAATTCTCTTAGGAGGAGTTTTGGGCCTGACTTGATTGGGAGATTTGTTCCTGACTAGAGTTTTATGTTAGTCAGTTCCAACAATTGATTTCCCGGTTTATCAATAGTTTTTGTTTCATGACTTTTGTTCAGACTCTTGGGACTGACTGGGTGCGGAATCTTAGATTTACTCACAGCCTTGGGCAATCTATTAGTTGGGTGCACAGAATCTTTTTCAGCATGCACATTTTGTTCAGTTTCAGACAAATTAACACATTCAGACTGAGAAGAAGATGAAGAATCACTTTTATTAGAAACTTTGGAAATTACAGGTTTTACAAAAGCATTTGACATCATTATTTTTTCTCCTTTCATATATGTGAAAGTATTTGGAAGAATTTCTGGTTTGAAAACAATTTTTTCTCGTTCAGCTTTTTCAGCTTCTTCTTCTTCTTCAGTCATATGCTTCTTCAGACTGAAGTCCTCACCCAACACAGCTTGAACTTGTTTGGGTACCTGTCTGCTCAAACAATCTACATTTTTTAAGGATGATATGCACCATGATTTACAAATTCTTTTATAGTGCTCAGTTTCTTCTCTGAGTTTATAGTTTTCTTTTGCAAGATCACTATAAGCTTCAATCTGAGCATTTAAAAGGACTCTATAACTTTCTAGTTCAATAATTTTATCATCTTTAATTTTCAAATTATTTTCAAGATCTTTGATTTTTTGTTTGAATTCAGATTGTTCTTCTAATGTGGTGGTCAAGTCAACAAAAATATACTCAAACATTTGAAGTTTTTGTTCATTTGTATAAGTGTCAAAATTGTGTACCTTATAAAGTTTTGACTTGTTCCAGTCTGAGTTGCAACTCAGTCTCTCAGCTTCCTTCAGATCCTTCTCGAACTGAGAAGCAGATTTCTCAGCTTCAGTCACTTCTTCTGTAAACGCCATCAAGCATTTATCTACCACTTCTTCATCCTCATCAGAAGACAATTCCTCATCTAGCCATTCTTCAGCAAAGAATGCCTTTTGCTCAGTTTGAGGCTTTTGTGTGTTTGAATTGTTGCCTTTCTTGTACTTAAGATACTTCTTTCGGTATCTTTGGGCCCTCTCAGCAACCTCGTCCATGTGTTCAGTCTGAGCATTCTTTACTTTACAGTCAGCAGCCATGTGACCATATTCATTGCATTTAAAGCATTTTACCTTCTTCAGATCGAAAGGTTTCTTTCCTTTGTAGCCAGTCTTCTGTTCAAGCTTCATAGTTAACAGAGCAAGCTGACTTTTCAGTTTCTTGACCTCAGATTCATCGTCAGATTCTGAGTCTGAGTGTGACTCAGACTCAGATGAGTCAGCTTTAGAATAAATTTCTTTATTCCTTTTACTGGTTGCAACTAATGCAGCTTCTGGGTCTCTTGTGGTCCTTTTTGTGTTAATCTTTTTCCTCTCTTGGGCTTCTTCAAAGTTCAGTAGCAATCCAAAAAGACCAGGCAGCCTGTAGGTGGACAATTTTTCACTAACCACAAGAGATGTAATGACAGATTCAAATTTGTTGGGCAAGATGTCAACAAACTTTTTGCATATTTCATCATCTTCTTTCATCATTCCTAGGGCTGAAAGATCATTCAACAGTACTTGAAACCTTGTATGCATGTCAGCTAAGGTTTCTTTGTCTTTTACATAGAAATTTTCATAATTCCTTATCAGACTGTTCAACCTTTGTTCTCTTACTATTGGGACTCCTTCATAAGATACTATTAACGTATCCCATATTTCCTTAGCAGTTCTGCATCCAGCAATCTTGGAGAATATTTGTTCAGATACAGCATTACCTAGAATGCTTCTTGCTCTTGGATCCAGATTGAAAAGTAACTTATCAACATCTGTCCACTGTGATTTAGGAGTTTGAACCCACCTTGCACGTTGGACAACTTTGTCTCCTTCCTTGACCTCATCAATGTTCTTTCCAGGAATGATTGGTCCTTCCTGTACAGTCCTTAAAATTTCTTCATGGATTCCAGATAGATGCCACTCAGCCTTAAGTTTCCAATGAGCAAAGTTATGACCACTGAAAATAGGAATACCTTTTCCAGCCATGGCAGGTGTATTTGAAGATGATGACATTATTTTTGAGATTTTATATATTGATCGTTTAAGATTTATAAATTTATTAAAATTTAAATCTTATTTGCTCTGGTACCAGTTGTTAGGTCTCAATAAGATCTCAAACAATGGCTAATCAATCACAAATAAGTATTTAGATGTTAATTATTATTAATCGATTGATTACTCAGTTTCTTGTTTATTATTGCGGAATTATAATAACAAAGAACAAGTATAACACACAGTTATATTACTTCAAAAGGTGCAACGATTACAATGTTCAAGCTCACTATTTATACACAATAATAGTGAGCTTGATAAGTATGAATCTTAGAAAATCTTCTGAAAAGATAGAAGATTTTATCTAACTGTCATACCTAAATTAAAGCACTACGTCTCTTTATGAAGCTGAGTAGTCAGCTTCATAATGCCTTAACTGATTTTAGTCACTCAGACTCAGAGTTACTCAGACTCAAATCACTCAGACTAAGACTTTAATAAACAGAATTATTAACTTGGGTTAAATCGTTGATTTTCCCAACAATTCCCCGCAACTATCCTGACCCAACGATCAGAACAAAACACAATGGCTAGCACTTTCACCTAGTCAATGGTACTAGGTCTCAACATAAATCTATGAGCAGCTACGACTACCCGTAATCAAGTCCCCTTATGCATAACTAAGGCATACTCCTTATAATGCATAAATAACAGCACAACAATTATATAATCATATATAATTAAAATATAGATGTGTACCTCATCGCATTGTACACCACTAACATGAGTAGTTACAACCACTCATGTTTGAGGCCTTTACCAATCAACTTTCACATAATTTATTTTGCATGACAAATAAATTATAATAACATTAAGGATACAAGTAGTTAACTACTACGTGTCATCCAAACATACGGGTAGCTACAACCACCCGTAATTATCATGTATGGGCAACCACGTGTTACCCATACTACGTAATTTCGTTATTCTATTCTTGTTCATCTTTATTTAATCAAAACATCTTCATAAGTAAACGACATCGTTTACTAACAAACATAACTTTCAACACATCTTTTAAAACGTTATACATCTTTCAAAAACTTTAATTTATCTTTATGCCCGGTTTTGTAAATCGTATTGTACTCACCTTAAGTTTCCAATCCATAAGCAACGTCCTCGCCATACTTGTCATGATCAACCTAGTTAGATCATAAGATGCCCGTTAATAAGACCATAACAACTCACAACGATCAACGCTTAACTAGCTCAACGGTAAACTAAGAACTTCCTTCCGACCACTCAACCGCCGGCTGAGGAGCACCGGCTGCCGGCTGGCAGTAAATACGCAACTTGCGCAACACTTTTACCTAATAACCTGCG
Organism: Senecio squalidus; assembly: GCA_910822075.1. Taxonomy (NCBI): domain Eukaryota; kingdom Viridiplantae; phylum Streptophyta; class Magnoliopsida; order Asterales; family Asteraceae; genus Senecio; species Senecio squalidus. The sequence goes on from CAJVGC010000001.1 coordinate 16,012,239, forward strand.
TAACACTTCTAACGTAACAATCTTGAGCAACACCAAACTAGTGCAACACCTCAACGAAACTGTCTTTTATAATGTATTTTGATGCCTCTATCATTACATATCGAAATCTACCACCAAAAGATGAAATTCCAATACGAAAATGATTTTTGACATATTTGAGGAACTGATCACAGTTACGTTAACGTAACTATAGTTACGTTGGCGTAGCTACAGTTACGCTACGTAACGCAACACTGTTGCGCAACACTAACGTAACAAACCTAATGCGCAACACTTTTAACGAAACAAAATGTTGCGAAACACACTCCAGCCGCCGGCTGGATAATTCCAACCGCCGGCTGGATAAACCAGCTTAATAACACACTTTATCAACTTCGTCTTCTCCATTTAAAACCAACGAGTTGTAGGTTATGCAACTCAACAAAACTCAACAAAACCTTAATATTAAGCTACCAAAACGTATATAAATCAATTATAAACTCAAATAACAAGTTATACCTCGATAAAACGAAACGGGTATCGATTCGACCCGAAATCAACCACCGCGAAACTAACTTTCGCTTATACCAGAATGATCCACTCGACTCCAGGAGTGCAAACATGCTTTCCGTTTATTTAACCGACGAAAAATGAACATCGAACGATCGCTTCGAAATATAAACCGACTTATAGTTTTTCTTTCTTTCTTTTCTCCATCGAAACTCACTAACACATACATCACAATCTGTTTCTTTCCTTTCTTCACTTTTAAGTAAGGGAATTAATTTCCTATTTTTCAAAAATAACCCTTAACTTTGCCATAATGACAAATTTAGTCTAAAATACCAAATTCATAACAAAACAAGTCCTTTTGACTTAAAACCTTTTACAAATTTGGTCCTTTAAATAATTTCGGGTCGTTACACATTCGGAAAATTTTATCTTTAGTCATTCAACCTATTTGGATAATTCGACTTATTCTACGCTATTATCCCATTTGGTAAAATCATATATGTATAACAAAATAAAAAGTAGAGATAATTACAAATATGTTTCTTTAGAAGTTTATATATAAAGGACTAGAATGGTAAGAAAAGTAGTTAGTTACGGTTAGAAAGGACTTATATGGTTAACAATATTAGTAATTTTGTAAATTAGCAAAACTTGAAATGTTAAGGGACTGAAAGTGTAAATTCGAGATTTTGAGTATGACTAGGATTGTGAGGTGTCAAGTGCAGAAATTTTAAGGTGTTTTGTGTGTGTGTTCTTGAGAGAAATCAAGAAAATTCTAAAATTCTAGTAATTGGAGTTGTGTGGTGAAATTGTATCAAGATTAAGAGTAAAAAAGATCTAGCCGAAAGAGTAATTGGAGAAAAGAAGGTGAGTTTAAATACTTAATATTAATTGATGAAATTGGAGTTATGCTAGTATGTTATAATCTTATTTAGATGTTTAATTAGAAGTAGAAATGCTTAATTGATAAAATTAGGTTTTTTATAATTTGGGGATAATCATGAGAATTGTTGATTTGAGCTTTGATTGTATGTTAATTGATGTGAGAATTGTATGTTTGAGTTTTTGAATGAGAAAGAATATAGTATTATGATTTCTCCTTTTGATGTTGTCAAATGGGTCAAATGACCCAAGGGTGGCAATGGGTAGAAATTCGTTAAAGAAAAGGAAATGACCATTTTATGTATGTATTGTTGATATGAGTATAAGGTAAATGGTGATTTGTAATGCTTCTATGTAGATATAAAAGCCTAACGGGTCAAAAGGACCCCAAAAAGTGGCACGATGGGTAGAAAATGAATAAACCAATAATGTTAAGGTTTTAGAAAAGAATGTGTAATAAAGTTGTTAATTATGTTGTTATGAGTATTGAAAACTTTAGTGTTTTTGGTTTTATAAACTCAGATTTAAAAGACAAAGGCAAAGGGAAAGCAACGAAAGAGTAGTAAAAGTAATTCGACGTCAAGGTGAGTATACGAGACTCATTTCTATATGGTTATGTATTTAAAGTTTTGTATTAATGTATTGAAGATTTATAATTATGTTATTCCAAGTTATAGTTAGAGTTGTTAGCGGAAATAAGAACTATAAGTGGTGTAAACTAACATGTAAGTGCAGGAAACGATCAAAACGGAAGTCACCCCAGCTACTGGGCTAGTTGCGCCGCAACTGAGACTCAGTAGCCAAGGGTGATTTCCAGAAATGTTTAGTTGCGGAGCAACTGTTTTAGTTGCGGAGCAACTGTTTTAGTTGCGGAGCAACTAGTACCTAGATCAGTTTTTAGTAAATTTTAAAGTAGTTTAAGTATGGGAATGATATCCTAACATATTATTATGTTAGAGAAGAATAGAGAAGACATTTATATGACGTTAAGTGTGACAACCGCAAATTTCGTAACACTTTTGCGTTTTATCATCTAGCGTTATTTTTATTTATTCTATTTTGACCCTATTATTATTAGTATTTATTTTGTTTCACGCGATATTTGTTTAGTCGGGATTTAAATCATTGTTTCGTCCTTCGTGACGTAAACGTTATAGTACCTAAGTGCCTAGCAATATTAAGTATTCTCGTAGGTTAATATTGGTATTTTAAAGCCTTCGTATTTTCGAGAAAATTAATGTTTAAAAAGTTACAAAATCTACCCTCAAACTAAAAATCTTTTACAAGGTTAGTCCTTTAACGGAATCTGACGAAAACTATTGCGAATTCAGGCCTTTTAACGGACTAAATAACTGGTCAGTTTGGGACCCTAGTTGCGGCGCAACTAAGGACCACTGCGGCGCAACTCGGGCCAGTCCAGACCAAGACAAAAATCGTTGTTGTTGCTTTATTGGAACCCCAACTCACATGCTACCATGTGATTTCTGCACAAAACTTACTCTAATTAGTATGGATGAGTGAATTATGGATCCTTGACCATTTCAACTCATCTCTCATCCCAATTTTGATCCTTAAACCAAATTCAACCCATTTGGTCAATTTTGTGTCTCTCTCTAGAACTCAAACACTCTCAAGTTCCTTTCATTTCCAGGAACTTTTAGAGAAACAAATCACATTCCAAAGTGATCTTTGAGTAGAGAAAGACCATTTGAAGATTTCAATTGAGTTCCTTCATATTCCGGTAAGTAACTTTCATCAAGAACTCCTTCTTTGACTTTTTATGTCAACTTCTTATTTGACACAAAGTGGATACTAACATCTCTTGTGTTCTTGCAAGGAGCCTTTCTCAACCAAAGCTAAATTTCACCTTGTTCTTGAGTTGGAGGAAGTTCTCCCACTTTAAGAAATTCGGTAAGTAAAATTCTTGTAAACTATTTTCCTTCCATTCCATTTTCTTAATAAGTCCATTTCTAACAATTCGTATTTCTTGCTTAAATGGAGCCTTTTTCTCCATACCTTGCTTGGAAAACTCTTCCGGCTCATCTTGGAGTTCAAGAGTTTATTCCGGTGAAACTTGGTAAGTAAATTCCTCTTAAACGTTTTCCTTCTTTTTCTCTTTAAAAAGCCATATTCTAACGGATTTTCTCTCTTCCTTCTCATTGGAGCTTATTATCCGCCATACTCGCTTTGAAGTCTTTCCCGGCAAGAACCTTGAGCTTTCTTTGCCATTTCAAAGACTTTCCGGTAAAATTACCCTTTTACCCTCCTTTACGTTTTTCTTCTAATTCTTCATTTTCTCACCTAAATCAATATTAAAACTTACTAAAATGGTTAAAATGCTTATTATGTCTAAAAACATAGAAGTCACTATAAAACTTAATAACTTTGCCATATTATTAAGTCATTAGAAAACTTAACCGAAAATGTTATGATTAACATATATAAAACCGGAAAATGACATATAGGTTTATTAGTAAATTCTCTATCGAATATGTTTCCAACACCTTCTTGAAATATTAGTGGACTCGTAAAATCTAAGTATTTTATATCTACTTTATATTATAAACGAACTTAACGAAAAATAACTAAAATCTTGTAAAATCTTGTATAATAGTATATGTATGAATATATTTATTTTATATAAGTTACCTATGAGTTATTTGACTAAACTACTCTAAGTAACAATCTATAACTATTCACTTAAAACTCGAACTAACTAACCGGCACTAAAACGACTAAAACGATTTTTAACAAAAACTGAAAAACATGCATTCTGAGCCCCAGTTGCCCCGCAACTAGCTTCAGTTGCGCCGCAACTAGCTCAGTTTCAGCATCGTTTTGTCGTTTTGCGTATTTTGACGATTTTAAGCATACGTAAACCAATTTTTAGTATACGTAAAGTATTATACACTGATAAACATATGTTTTGGACTCAAAACATAAACGCAATCTTTAACAACATATTAATTACTAAAACATACTTTAAAACGTCTTTTTATCGGTGTTAGAGCAAGGATTGACAAGCTCAGTAACTTGGGTGTTTGGGATTCAACCCCTTGACCTCCTGCTTAGCAATGCGAACCTATCAAGCTCTTGGCGAGCCTAAGGTGGTCAAGTGGTTGGTTGGAGAAAGATGATCGGAATATGTTTACTGCGAGAAGTGTATAGGTATTCCGGTCAAGAGATACTGTGTGCAAGTATGAGAGTGGAGAAGATGTGTCCAAAACTTGAAGTGTTGAGTATTTATACCCAAAACTTGAAGTGTTGAGTATTTATACCCAACACTACCAGGCATCAACAACGTATGGCAATGATGACCATTTATGGCTCATCAATAGGATTCCAACGGGTATTAACATCTATATCATTATATAAATTTATTAATGCTCTGACGGTTACACTCAAGGATTAGGCTTGAGTGTCTGACCGGTAGGATGTCAGGAGCATTATACTACGAGAGGCATCCCAAGGAATTAGTGTTGGTTTAGAGGAATACTATACTTACTAGATGTAAAGTATAAGTATAGGTTCCGGAGTGTCGGACCGAGAGTGTGAGTGTCGGACACCAAACGTCTCGGGACATAACTGACAGCCTGGTGTCGGATGACAGGTCCTGGTGTACGAGTGCCGAACGCCGGGACACGAGTGTCGGATGCCGGGTCACGAGCTCCGGACGCCGGGTCACGAGTGTCGGGCGCTGAGGCAAGCATCCCGGATACGGGGCCGGAGCCCGGGTGCCGGGGCCAAATCTCCGGACACGGGGCCTTTCTCCCAGACACGGGGCCGAAGCCCGGGTGCCGGGGCCAAATCTCTCGGACACGGGGCCTAGCTCCCGGGCGCCGGGGCCAAACTCCGGACACGGGGCCTAACTCCCGGGTGCCGGGGCCAAGGCCTTGGTGCCGGGGCCAGGTTTCCGGACACGGGGCCTAATTCCCGGGCGTCGGGGCCAAACTCCCGGACACGGGGCCTAACTCCCGGGTGTCGGGGCCAGGTTTCCGGACACGGGGCCTATCTCCCGGACACGGGGCCGAAGCCCGGGTGCCGGGGCCAAATCTCCCGGACACGGGGCCTGATTCTCGGTGCCGGGGCCAAATCTCCCGGACACGGGGTCAAGGGCCAACTGTCCGGACGTCAGAGCCTTGTGTCCGGACGCCGGGACGAAATGTCCGGATGCTGGGGCCAAGTTTCCGGACGCCGGAGTCTTGTGTCCGGACGCCGGAGCCTAAGGGCCGGAGCTAGGAGATAGCAGGCAAGCTTTTGTAAGTCAGGTTATGTGTTTAGGGGGTTAATGGGCTATGTGTATGAGGCATTCCCTACTAACACTATCATGCCCCCCAGTTAGGTTTTAAAATGGTTTTTTGAAGCCTAACTTTTTTTGTTCTTATTGTCTCTTCCGGCGATTCTTTGGCCATGCCTTTCTTGGCCGCTTGAGGTTGCCTTGAGTAGTTGTGACCGAGGCCATGTCCAATGTGTCTTTGAAAAATAATGTTTTATTGGGTGATCAAGCCAATAACACATTTTTAACCTGTTATCTTGGATGTTGTGTCACACCATCTTGGGTGTGCGTAAGAGTAATCATACTGAATTGTGTCTATGACACTCATTTGAGTACCTATGGTTCTTTTGTATGCCGATGACATAGCTAGATGTTGGCATCTCATGTATATTTCATATCGTGCCGATGGCACTTTTGTTGGTTAACCTTCAATTTGTTTTACTCGCGAGTGATGTCGCTTCCCAATGAGAAGTGCTTGCCTTTTCCCGGTAGGTAAAAAGACGAATATGTGATTGCATGTTTGGCGTAGACTGAAGATGTCTATATGTGCCTTTTGCTAAATTTCCCTCCAAACGTAGTTTGGGGTGGTGCATCAGGTTTGTTGCCTTGTGGGATACATAGATCAGACCACTTTGTATTTTGAGGTGCATTTCTGTGAATGACTCTTTGAAGAGTGTTTTCTTATGGTGTGGCCAAGTCCCTGATGAGTGAGATGGCCAAATACCAAAGTTTGCCAGATTTCCCAGATATCCAGACTTGGCTAGTTGTTGATTGTCAAGGTGTACCATGTTGTAGAGACATCCGGACTGGCCGGCTGTTCAGGTTTTTTTTTTTTTTTTTTTTTTTTTTTTAAACTATTGAAACAACTGTTGGCTAGGCACATTCTGACGGGTGTTGTGGTTGTAAGTGCTGACAATCAGCAATAGTATGTAAATATTAAACGTAACACCTTTTTAGATTCATTGCATTCCATGTCCTGGGTAATGGTTGTCCATATAAGTCAGACAGGGTGTAGGAGCCAGTTCCATGTGCTTCAAGGACACTATATGGGCCTTCCCATGTGGGACCCAACTTGCCCAAGTTTTCGGTCCTGCTAGCTTCATTCTTCCGCCATACGAGATCTCCCACTTTGAAAGATGTGTGTCGGACTCTTTGGTTATAATACTTAGCCATCTGTCTATGGCTTTCTGCTTGTCGGATGAGAGATATTTCTCTTCGCTCCTCGATGATATTCAAGTTCTCCCTTAGGGCTTCTTCGTTTAGCTCCGGATTGAAATGAAGGGTCCGGTGAGTAGGGATTGTAAGTTCTGGTGGGATAACTGCCTCAGTGCCATAGACTAGGCTGAAAGGGGTTTCAGATGTAGTTCTGCCGGGGGAAGTTCTATGTGCCCAAAGAATGCCTGGGATTTCGTCTACCCATGCCTTTTCATATTTTCCCAATCTGGCCTTAATTCCCTTGACGATTGCTTTGTTCATGACTTCCACCTGACCATTAGCTTGTGGGTGTGCCACAGAGGTAAATCGTTGTTGGATATCCATATCCTGACACCAAGTCTTAAATGGATTATCTGCAAATTGTTTTCCATTATCACTGACTAGGACGTGTGGAACTCCAAAGCGACATACTAAATGTTCCCAAACGAAGCTTATCATTCGAGACCCGGTGATAGTTGCCAAGATCTTAGCTTCAATCCATTTTGTGAAATAGTCCACAGCCACTAAAAGGTATTTAACATTGCCTACTCCAGGGGGGAATGGTCCGACAATGTCGATTCCCCATTTGTAAAATGGCCATGCGCTAGTCACTGGAATGAGGTCCTGCTTTGGCATTTTTGAGACTGACGCATGTTTTTGGCATGATTCACATTTTTCAATTTCTTCCTTTGCATCTCTGTGCATGGATGGCCAGAAGTATCCAAGTCTCATGACCTTAGTGGTTACCGAACGAGGGCCTGCATGCATGCCACAACTTCCACCATGTACATCCTGAATTAGATCCTTTGCTTGTGTTGGGCCGACACATCTTAGATGTGGACCCAAAAAAGACTTCCTAAACAGGTAGTTGTCTATGAGGAGATACATTGGTGCCTTCATTCTGATTTTCCTTGCTAGTTGTTTGTCTTCCGGGAGTTGTCCATTCTGAAGGAAGTTTTTTATTGGAGTCATCCAACAGTCTTCCTCCGTTGTTGCGGCCACTTCCTTTGTTGGCACTATGGATTTCTCAGTTAGGACTTCCACCAACAATTCTTTCTTGAGGTGGGCGAAGGAGGATGCTGCAAGTTTGCTCAATGCATCTGCTATTTTGTTACGGTTTCTTGGCACTTGCTCTATGGTAAATTTTGAGAAGTCCGAAATGATTTTTCTGGTTTCTTCCAAGTATTGTTGCATGGAAGTTTGATTTGCTTCATAGCTACCATTGATATGATTAGCTACCAACTGGGAGTCCACAAAAGCTTCTATATTTTGAACTCCCATCTTTCTAGCTATTCGTAGCCCTGATAAGAGAGCTTCATATTCGGCTTCATTTTTGGTTGCCGGGAAGTCAAACTTAAGGGCGTAGGTATACTCGTTTTTGTCTGGATCTGTGAGTATGAGGCCAGCTCCTGACCCTTCTAGGCTGGATGCGCCATCTGTGAAGAGGGTCCAAGGAGGGCTGTCTGTCACTAATGGATCCTTTGGTTCTTCCATTCCTTCGATTTCAGCCAGGAAATCTGCCAAGATTTTTCCTTTCATCGAGTTTCGAGGTTGGAAAGAAATTTCATGTTCTCCCAGTTCAATTGCCCATTTTGCTAATCGTCCCGACACTTCTGGTTTTCCCAATATTTGTTTGATTGGTTTGTCTGTTAGCACTTGGATGGGATGTCCTTGAAAATATCTCCTCAAACGTCTAGACGCATGAACCAAAGAGAGTGCCAATTTTTCCAAACATGGATAATTAACCTCTGGGCCTTTCAGTGCCCTACTGATGAAATAGATCGGCATTTGTGAGTCGCCCCTTTGGGCTACTAAAACTGCGCTTACACATTCCTTGGAAGCAGCCAAGTATATAGTTAGTGTCTCCCCGGCTATTGGAGCCATGAGTGTTGGGAGATTGGCCATGAATTTCTTCATTTCTTGAAATGCCACTTCTGCTTCTTCAGACCATGAGAAGTCTTTTTTCCGAATGCATCCCTTTAAGGTATTAAAGAAAGGGAGGGATCGATCTGCGGCTTTGGACAAGAAACGGCTAAGTGCTGCTAGCTTGCCATTTAGGCTTTGGACTTGCTTTTTGGTGGAAGGAGATGGCATGTCAATGACTGCCTGAACCTTCTTAGGATTGACTTTGATGCCATTAGGTGTAACAATATGTCCCAAGAATTTTCCTTCCTCCATGCCAAAACTACACTTGGATGGATTAAGCTTCATGTTAATATTACGTAATGTTTGGAAAGTTTCCAGGATATCAGCCAAAATGATGTCTTCCGTATTGCTTTTGATAACTATGTCATCTACATAGGCTTCTATGTTCCTTCCCACTTGATTTTTGAAAGTTTCATCTATTAGACGTTGATAGGTTGCTCCAACGTTTTTCAAGCCAAATGGCATTTTTTGGAAACAAAATATGCCTTGGTCTGTGTGAAAAGCTGTTTTGTCTTCATCACCTTTTTTCATACAAATTTGGTGATAACCTTTATATGCATCTAAAAAGCATTTGAGTCTAAATCTATCTAAGGATTCCACTTTCCAATCGATTTCTGATAAAGGATAGTTGTCCTTTGGACAAGCTTTGTTGATGTCTTTGAAATCAACGCATAATCTCCAAGAACCATCTCCCTTCCTTACCATAACTGGATTAGCAATCCAAGTTTGGTATTTTACCTCTCTGACAATCCCTGCTTCGACCATTTTGTTTACTTGGTCACATGCAGATTTACTACAATCCGGGGCCATGCCTCGTTTTTTCTGTCGGATTGGCACAATATTGGGATTCGCGTTTAGGGAATGCTCTGCTAGTTCCCTTGGGACACCAGTCATGTCTGATGTCTGCCATGCAAAGACATCAAGGTTTGATTCTAGTAACGCTATGAGTTTAGTCTTTGTCTGTGCTGGGAGTTGTGAACCAATGGTCACTGGTTGTTCAGGGAAATTTTTATTAATAATAACTTTTTGTTCCGGACCATCAATGATTTCCATTGCCGGATCACTTTTGGGACCCTCTACCAATTTTGGTTTCTCTACCTGTTTGCACTCTTTAGGCCATGACGTTCTAGCCCTGACTGTGGCTATGCCAGCTGGGGTAGGGAACTTTATCATGCCATGAATGGTTGATGGAATTGCTCCAAATTTTTGTAATGCAGGCCTGCCCAGTAGGACATTGTAGGCCGATGGTGCATCAATGATTGCAAAATTAATCATTTCTAACCTATAGTGTGGATATTCTCCTAACATCATGTTTATTGCTACCTCTCCGATTGGCCAATGCGTCTCACCTGAAAACCCCACTAGATGGAATTGTGTTGGACGCTTTGAATGTTGTACTTTTTCAGGGAGCTTCCTAAAACAGTGGGCATAAATAATGTCCATTGAGCTCCCTGTATCAACATATGCCTTATTCACTTCATAGTTGGCTAACCGGATTTGTATTACTACAGGGTTGATGGAAGGAGTTTCAATTGGTGGAAAGCAAATAGGCTCCATCACCCAATCCTGAAGGACTGATGCCTTCCTTTTGGGAGATGTAGTTTCTTCCTGCGCCATGTATATGTAATTAGGTGGGGTGGTGGATGGGGTATTGGTGGTTGTCTTTGGCTTAAGTGAACCGATTTGTGATGAGGAATTGCCTTCCATGGAGAAGAAAAAATGGTGGTGAAACTAAGAAATGAAATGAAAAAAGATAGAAATGAAATGAGACACCGTTGCTAAAACGTGTCCCACGGATGGCGCCAATGTTAGAGCAAGGATTGACAGGCTCAGTAACTTGGGTGTTTGGGATTCAACCCCTTGACCTCCTGCTTAGCAGTGCGAACCTATCAAGCTCTTGGCGAGCCTAAGGTGGTCAAGTGGCTGGTTGGAGAAAGATGATCGGAATATGTTTACTGCGGGAAGTGTATAGGTATTCCGGTCAAGAGATACTGTGTGCAAGTATGAGAGTGGAGAAGATGTGTCCAAAACTTGAAATGTTGAGTATTTATACCCAACACTACCAGGCATCAACAACGTATGGCAATGATGACCATTTATGGCTCATCAATAGGATTCCAACGGGTATTAACGTCTATATCATTATATAAATTTATTAATGCTCTGACGGTTACAGTCAAGGATTAGGCTTGAGTGTCTGACCGGTAGGATGTCAGGAGCATTATACTACGAGAGGCATCCCAAGGCATTAGTGTTGGGTTAGAGGAATACTATACTTACTAGATGTAAAGTATAAGTATAGGTTCCGGAGTGTCGGACACCAAACTTCTCGGGACATAACTGACAGCCTGGTGTCGGATGACGGGTCCTGGTGTACGAGTGCCGAACGCCGGGACACGAGTGCCGGATGCCGGGTCACGAGCTCCGGACGCCGGGTCACGAGTGTCGGGCGCTGAGGCAAGCCTCCCGGATACGGGGCCGGAGCCCCGGTGTCGGGGCCAAATCTCCGGACACGGGGCCTTTCTCCCAGACACGGGGCCGAAGCCCGGGTGCCGGGGCCAAATCTCTCGGACACGGGGCCTAGCTCCCGGGCGCCGGGGCCAAACTCCGGACACGGGGCCTAACTCCCGGGTGCCGGGGCCAAAGCCTTGGTGCCGGGGCCAGGTTTCCGGACACGGGGCCTAATTCCCGGGCGTCGGGGCCAAACTCCCGGACACGGGGCCTAACTCCCAGGTGCCGGGGCCAAAGCCTTGGTGTCGGGGCCAGGTTTCCGGACACGGGGCCTATCTCCCGGACACGGGGCCGAAGCCCGGGTGCCGGGGGCAAATCTCCCGGACACGGGGCCTGATTCTCGGTGTCGGGGCCAAATCTCCCGCACACGGGGCCAAGGGCCAAGTGTCCGGACGCCGGAGCCTTGTGTCCGGACGCCGGGACGAAATGTCCGGATGCTGGGGCCAAGTGTCCGGACGCCGGAGTCTTGTGTCCGGACGCCGGAGCCTAAGGGCCGGAGCTAGGAGATAGCAGGCAAGCTTTTGTAAGTCAGGTTATGTGTTTAGGGGGTTAATGGGCTATGTTTATGAGCCATTCCCTACTAACACTATCAATCGGCTAAACGTTCAATTCTCCGAAAACGATTAAATCTTCGATTTTTAAACTTAAACTTTTATATAACTTTCATAAACTGAATTCCTATTATATTTTACTCCAATATTCAAACTTCATCTTTAAAGATATTCAAATTGGTCAAAGGTTGACTTTCGTTGACTTTGACTTCTCTTTAAAATGGTTGACTTTTGTTGACTTTGACCAAGCCAACTATCTTTGATATTGACTTAGGTTGACTTTGACTTAGTTGACTTTGACCATGGTTGACTTTGACTTCGGTTGACTTTGACTTTGGTTGAGTTTGACTAAATCTAATACTCCTTTCAACGATATTCCTGGTAGTCACTTTGGGCTCGGATATCATTCCTATCTAATCATATTTATAAACTTAAATAACCGATATTTCTAGAAGCCGTTATCGACTCGAAATGTCAAATACTTTTATTCGTCTTCTTATTACGACCTTTCGCCGGTGGATTCGACGACTTTAAATCTAATTACTTATCATTCGTCTAAAAACTCTACTAAACTCTAATATTCAATACAACTTTAATTATACGAGGCTAAACCTATTACATTAGAGATACTTAGACCTTTTATGTCTTATGCTAGGGCACTTAGGCGGTGGACTATTATTCTCCAGTTTGTGTCTACCCGACATACTTATCGCTGATTCGTGAGTTATTCGATGCCCTTTTACTACTTTATAAATTTTACTTCGGGCATGATTAGCGTTAACTAAATTTTATATATCTTGATTATGCATGTTTAGATTATGATGCCTTTAGATTTAGTGTACCTCACTTATACGGCCTTGGTGGTAGTATAAGGCCCTCGATTAAACACATGTTAACTCTAGTTAAGCCATCGGTATTTATATATAGATCTATATGGGTTTTTCAAACCCTCATCCCTCACTATGCGCAGGGGTGTTATTGCCGCGATGTTTACCTTGTAACTATCTTAGTTGGACACACTAAGACAGAGGGTTATTGTTGCCTTTACGTTGTTGCCTTTACGTTGTTGCCTTTACGTTGTTGCCTTTACATTACAGTACGGTTCAGGTGTAGATGAATATCTAAGGTTTATGCATATATCGTACATTGTTATAATTCAAGATATTATCCATTTTTACTATTGATTTCTAACTACATTTTCTAATGGGTCAAAATCTTCAAATATTATGTTTTTACAAAAATACGAATAACCCACCAACTTTATGTTGACGTCGTATTTTAACGCTTTTCAGGAGGTTGAGTTTTGCATCGAATATGGAGTTACTATTTTGCTTTGGATATTGTATGGACTTTCGAAGAGACCTAGCTAGTTTCTATTTAGGCCATGTACTATCTTGTATTGTTTTATTTTGTATTGTTGTAACTCCTAAACTTCATTTAATGTAATCTTATTGTTATAGTATTTATTCGATGTAATACTTGGTCTTCTGATACCTAATATACTGCACATCTCGGGTTTCCGCCTGCGCGGGGTGTGACATTAAGAAGTACAATTGACTTCCATTAGTCGGGGAGAAGTAGAGTTAATCTTAAATACATACCGCGAGGGTATGCAATTGATTTCCAATAGTTGGAAAGAAGCAAAAACCAACTTTATATAAGTTGGGAGAAGAGATTAATAAGACTTAAATAGTCTTAGAGATTTTCTTAACATATGTCTAAGTATACTCACTAGCTTAATACTAATCTAGTTTGTTGATGTCGTGCTTATAGGTAAGAAGGTCTTTTGAAACGCAAGGCAAGCATACGAGGCATGGATGGGGACCCTATTAAGAATTAAAATCTTTTGTAATGAGCTTCCGCTCTAAACGTCTAAAATGTTATTTTGGTTAAAGTAAAACATTTCCTTTTGTTGTATAAAGTTATGTTAAGTTGTAGTGAACCGTTAACATTGTAGCAGTTTCTTATATAAAAAAAAAAAAAAAAAAAAATTGTGTGTTTTAAAGATCCAAGTGTTACAAGTTGGTATCAGAGCCTTGGCTTGTGTGAGTTGGGTATCTCGGTTGATACTTAAACCCAAGCTGAATCTTTGTAAGGGGGAGAAGCTTGCCTTGCGGAAGAGATAAGAGTAAGAAAGATTAATTGTTGAGAAAGAATAGAATGCCTTAGCCTTAATTATGCATTGATGGTATTGGATGTACAAGAGTTAATATGTTTAAAATTAACGTCTGGCCAACGCTAATTTTGGACATATTATGTGTATCCTATATGATTGAAGTATATTAAGGATAAGGGATAAAGAAAGTTAGAAAGTATGTATATGACATATAAACTATAATTGTGTATGGATTATAGTTTTATATGTTATTATTAACTGAATTTAATTTCAGTTTGTAGAAATGGAAGAAGAAGGTAGTCATCATGATGATGGTCACAAGGAAGTAGATATGCAAACAATTGTGGCTAAGGAGATTAGCCAAGCCTTTGAGAAAGCAATACCGTTTATTATTAAACGGGTTAGAGATGATGTTGTGGAGATTATTGATGAAAAGATAGACCGCGTGCTCGCGGAGAAAGAATTGAAGCAGAAAGAGAAGGAAGATTCAGGAAGTGAGGATGATCATTCTGATCATCAAGAAGAACCCACAGAAGGTTATAAGAAAGGATGTACTTATAAAGATTTTGCAAGCTGTAATCCACCCATTTTTCTTGGAGAGATAGATCCTATTATTAGCATGCGGTGGGTTATGGAAGTAGAAGGTGCATTCTTGACTTGCAAGTGTGCGGATAGAGATAAGGTTATTTATGCATCCAACCTACTCCGAAATCAAGCAAAGAGTTCGTGGGAGTCTATAGTGAGGTTATTCCCGGCTCAAGGGATTGTGAAGATGACGTGGGGAGATTTCAAGAAGAGATTCATGGAGTATTATTGTCCACCTTCGGCAGTGAACAAGATTACCCGAGAGTTTTTGTCATTACAACAAGGAAGTAAAACCGTGAATGAGATCACTAATGAATTTTTAGATCGAGCAGGGTTTTGTCCAGAATATGTTGTGAGTGAAAGAATGAAGATGGATCGCTACATGTGTTGTTTGAGTCCCGACATCAGAGAGCATGTTTCCACTTATAATCCTCAGACTTTTGATTATGTGGTTGAAGCGGCAAGAAGGAGAGAGTTAGAACTTGCAAATAGAACTGAAGAAGAGAAGAAGAAACGTAAGGTGGAGTATGTACAAGAACCGTATAAAAAGCAAAGATTCGAACAAAAGGGTAGAAGTTCGGGAAGAAGATTTGAAAAGAAAGAGTCATCAAGAAGAGATTATAGTTGTAGAAAGTATGGTAAGAATCACCCGGGAGAATGCAAATTTGGTCAAATGGGTTGCTATACATGTGGAAAGCCGGGTCATCTTAAAAGTGAATGCCCAAAGTTGCCGCAGAATCAGAAGTTATTGGTGGGACCGAAAGCTCCTTTACTTCTTGAAGGAGGAAGTAGTGGAAGGAAGATCGAAGATAATAAAGGCCGTGGTCGTGCC
Source organism: Senecio squalidus (assembly GCA_910822075.1). Classification (NCBI taxonomy): domain Eukaryota; kingdom Viridiplantae; phylum Streptophyta; class Magnoliopsida; order Asterales; family Asteraceae; genus Senecio; species Senecio squalidus. Next base: position 16,027,604 of record CAJVGC010000001.1, read on the forward strand.
TTTCAAATCACAACCGTAGAAGCAAAAGAATCGACTGATGTCGTTTCAGGTATTTTTATTGTAAACTCTCAACCTGCTTATGTGTTGTTTGATTCGGGAGCAAATAGATCTTTTGTATCAAGTAAATTTTGTAAGAAGTTTTCTAAGCCCCTTAGTAAGCTAGAATATCCCTTAGAAGTAGAAGTGGCGGATAATCGAATTGTTCTTGTGTCAGATGTTTATCATGATAATCAATTAGAGATAGAATCAACAAAATTTACGATAGATTTGATTCCGATGGTCATGGGAGAATTTGATGTTATAGTTGGTATGGATTGGTTAGAAAAGAATAATGCTATCATCTTATGTAAGATTAAAATTATTAAAGTTACTGATTTAGAAGGAAAAGAAGTTGTCATTTACGGGGAGAAAAAGAGTGGTGAAATTTCGGTTTGTTCCTTAATGAAAGCAAGAAGATATATGTCCCGAGGTTGTCAAGCATACCTTGCGTATGTGATAGATAAAAAGAAAGATAAGAAAGAATTAAAAGAAGTAGATGTAGTAAATGAATATGTAGATGTATTTCCTGAAGATCTTCCGGGTTTGCCACCAGAAAGAGAAGTAGAGTTTAGAATAGAATTGATTCCCGGTGCTGCACCTGTAGCAAAAGCTCCATATAGATTAGCTCCGGCCGAAATGAAAGAATTAATGAGTCAGTTACAAGAGTTGTTAGATAAGGGTTTTATCCGTCCCAGTTCTTCTCCGTGGGGTGCACCGATTTTATTTGTGAAGAAGAAAGATGGTAGTATGCGTATGTGTATAGATTATCGAGAACTTAATAAGTTAACTGTCAAGAATAAATACCCGTTACCGAGAATAGATGATTTTTTTGATCAATTGCAGGGGCGAAATTCTTTTCAAAGATAGATTTAAGGTCGGGTTATCATCAATTGAAAGTAAAGGAAAAAGATATACCGAAAACAGCTTTTCGCACAAGGTATGGCCATTATGAATTTTTGGTTATGCCTTTTGGTTTAACAAATGCCCCCGCAGCTTTTATGGATTTGATGAATAGAGTTTGTAGAACGATGTTAGATAAATCGGTTATAGTCTTTATTGATGATATTCTAATATATTCAAAGAGTAAAGAAGAACATGCGGATCATTTGCGACAATTGTTGGAGATTCTTAGACGAGAAAAATTATATGCAAAATTTTCTAAATGTGAATTTTGGTTAGAAGAAGTTCAATTTTTGGGTCACGTAGTAAATGCAGAAGGTATAAAAGTAGATCCGGCGAAAATTGAAGCAATTGTTAATTGGAATTCTCCGAAAAGTGTGAAGGAAATCCGTAGTTTTCTTGGTCTTGCGGGGTATTACCGAAGATTTATTCAAGATTTTTCTAAAATAGCTTCAAGCTTAACCGAGTTAACTAGAAAGAATAAGAAGTTTGAGTGGAAAGAAAAACAAGAAGAAGCCTTTCAAATTTTAAAGGAGAAATTAAGTGAAGCACCGGTGTTAGTTTTCCCAGATGGAATGAAAGATTTAGTTGTTTATAGTGATGCTTCATATACCGGTTTAGGATGTGTTTTGATGCAATACGGAAGGGTTATCGCTTATGCTTCGAGACAGTTGAAAGATAATGAAAAGAAATACCCGGTACGAGATTTGGAGTTAGCGGCGGTTGTGTTTGCTTTAAAGATATGGAGGCATTACTTATATGGAGAAAGGTGTACGATTTATACGGATCATAAAAGTTTGCAATATTTCTTTACTCAAAATGATCTTAGTATGAGACAACGAAGATGGTTAGATTTGGTGAAAGATTATGATTGTGATATTCGATACCACCCCGGAAAAGCAAACGTCGTTGCGGATGCGTTGAGTAGAAAGAGTTCACAACCGGAAATGAAACTTTACTCCTTAGCTTTGATTATTAAGGCTAATTTCTTTGATTCGATTAAAGAAGCTCAATCGGAAGCAATTAAAGAGAAGAATTGGAAAAGAGAAAGAATTGGGGGTCAAGTGCAAAATTTAATGGAAGATAGCCGAGGCTTAAAGACTAGATTTGGAAGAATTTGGATTCCTAATACATCGGAATGTAAGAAGATTTTGTTAGACGGAGCACATAAGTCAAAATATTCTATTCATCCCGGAAGTACAAAAATGTATAGAGATCTTAAGGAAGATTATTGGTGGCCGGGTATGAAGAGAGATATAGTGAAATATGTAGAAAAATGTTTAACATGTTTACAAGTTAAAGCGGAACACCAAAAGCCTTATGGAAAGATGCAACCGTTGGAAATACCGGTTTGGAAATGGGAGAATATTACCATGGATTTGGTAACAAAATTGCCAAAGTCTAAAAGGAAGAATGATGCTATTTGGGTGATCGTAGATAGATTGACGAAGAGTGCTCATTTCTTACCAATCAAAGAAGCTATTTCTTCGGAGAAAATGGCGGAAATGTTTTTGAAGGAGATTGTGGTAAGACATGGAGTTCCGATTTCGATAGTTTCGGATAGAGATACACGTTTTACTTTTCACTTTTGGAGAGGTTTCCAAGAAGAATTAGGGGTGAAACTCAATATTAGCACGGCTTATCATCCTCAAACCGATGGGCAAAGTGAAAGAACAATTCAAACATTGGTTGATTTACCCCGTGCGTGTGTAATAGATTTTGGGGGTAATTGGGACGATCATTTACCGTTAGTAGAATTTTCTTACAACAATAGCTATCAAGCGAGTATAGATTATGCACCTTATACAATGTTGTATGGAAGAAAGTGTAGAACGCCAATATGTTGGGGCGAGATTGGGCAACGAGAATTAGGAGAGAAAGAGATTGTTCAAATTACAAAGGAAAAGGTAGATCAAATTAGAGAAAGACTCAAAATGGCTCAAGATCGACAAAAGAGTTATGCCGATAAAAGACGTAGACCGATAGAATTTGGAGTTGGTGATTTTGTGATGCTAAAAGTTTCTCCATGGAAAGGAGTGATTCGATTTAGAAAAAGAGGAAAATTAAGTCCAAGATTTATTGGACCATTTAAGATTTTGGAGAGAATCGGAAAAGTTGCTTATCGATTAGAATTACCCGAAATTTTAAGTAAAATACATCCTACATTCCATGTGTCCAACTTAAGAAAGTGTCTTGCGGATGAAACATCGTTTGTTCCATTAGATGATATAGAAATCGATGAAAAGTTGAATTATGTTGAAGAACCGGTAGCCATTCTCGATCGGAAAATAAAACAACTTAGAAATAAGCAAATTATCATGGTTAAAGTTCAATGGAAGCATAGAAAGGGGTCGGAATTTACTTGGGAGCCGGAGAATGAAATGAAGAAATTTTATCCCAAATTGTTTGAAGAATAGATTTCGGGGACGAAATCTTTAGAAGGAGGGAAGATTTGTAACATCCCGGTTCTCGGAAATTAGAATATTTCGTAAGTATTTATTTATTTATGATAAATATGTTTTTAAATTTATGTTTATTTTAGAAGTTTATATATAAAGGACTAGAATGGTAAGAAAAGTAGTTAGTTACGGTTAGAAAGGACTTATATGGTTAACAATATTAGTAATTTTGTAAATTAGCAAAACTTGAAAAGTTAAGGGACTGAAAGTGTAAATTCGAGATTTTGAGTATGACTAGGATTGTGAGGTGTCAAGTGCAGAAATTTTAAGGTGTTTTGTGTGTGTGTTCTTGAGAGAAATCAAGAAAATTCTAAAATTCTAGTAATTGGAGTTGTGTGGTGAAATTGTATCAAGATTAAGAGTAAAGAAGATCTAGCCTAAAGAGTAATTGGAGAAAAGAAGGTGAGTTTAAATACTTAATATTAATTGATGAAATTGGAGTTATGCTAGTATGTTATAATCTTATTTAGATGTTTAATTAGAAGTAGAAATGCTTAATTGATAAAATTAGGTTTTTTATAATTTGGGGATAATCATGAGAATTGTTGATTTGAGCTTTGATTGTATGTTAATTGATGTGAGAATTGTATGTTTGAGTTTTTGAATGAGAAAGAATATAGTATTATGATTTCTCCTTTTGATGTTGTCAAATGGGTCAAATGACCCAAGGGTGGCAATGGGTAGAAATTCGTTAAAGAAAAGGAAATGACCATTTTATGTATGTATTGTTGATATGAGTATAAGGTAAATGGTGATTTGTAATGCTTCTATGTAGATATAAAAGCCTAACGGGTCAAAAGACCCCAAAAAGTGGCACGATGGGTAGAAAATGAATAAACCAATAATGTTAAGGTTTTAGAAAAGAATGTGTAATAAAGTTGTTAATTATGTTGTTATGAGTATTGAAAACTTTAGTGTTTTTGGTTTTATAAACTCAGATTTAAAAGACAAAGGCAAAGGGAAAGCAACGAAAGAGTAGTAAAAGTAATTCGACGTCAAGGTGAGTATACGAGACTCATTTCTATATGGTTATGTATTTAAAGTTTTGTATTAATGTATTGAAGATTTATAATTATGTTATTCCAAGTTATAGTTAGAGTTGTTAGCGGAAATAAGAACTATAAGTGGTGTAAACTAACATGTAAGTGCAGGAAACGATCAAAACGGAAGTCACCCCAGCTATTGGGCTAGTTGCGCCGCAACTGGTCTCTCTTGCGCCGCAACTGAGACTCAGTAGCCAAGGGTGATTTCCAGAAATGTTTAGTTGCGGAGCAACTGTTTTAGTTGCAGAGCCACTAGTACCTAGATCAGTTTTTAGTAAGTTTTAAAGTAGTTTAAGTATGGGAATGATATCCTAACATATTATTATGTTAGAGAAGAATAGAGAAGACATTTATATGACGTTAAGAAGTACAATTGACTTTCATTAGTCGGGGAGAAGTAGAGTTAAGCTTAAATACATACCGCGAGGGTATGCAATTGATTTCCAATAGTTGGAAAGAAGCAAAAACCAACTTTATAAAAGTTGGGAGAAGAGATTAATAAGACTTAAATAGTCTTAGAGATTTTCTTAACATATGTCTAAGTATACTCACTAGCTTAATGCTAATCTAGTTTGTTGATGTCGTGCTTATAGGTAAGAAGGTCTTTTGAAACGCAAGGCAAGCATACGAGGCATGGATGGGGACCCTATTAAGAATTAAAATCTTTTGTAATGAGCTTCCGCTCTAAACGTCTAAAATGTTATTTTGGTTAAAGTAAAACATTTCCTTTTGTTGTATAAAGTTATGTTAAGTTGTAGTGAACCGTTAACATTGTAGAAGTTTCTTATATAAAAAAAAAAAAAAAAAAAAATTGTGTGTTTTAAAGATCCAAGTGTTACATTTAAACATAGAATTCAAAAAAACCTTAAATGCATTATTATGTAATAAATCATAAAAATATCGAATTTAATGAGCAAAGGGTCAATAAGTAATTTAACTTAATTATATAATTTTTATGTGTTTGAATTGATAAGGGTAAATAAGTAATTTCAATTACTTAAATTTTAAGGGATTAAGTAGGGGTGAGTAGGACCCGAACCAAAAAAACCGAAAACCGAAAAAAACCAAACCGAAAAACCGAACCAATACTAAAAACCGGCGATTTGGGTTTTAATATTTGAAAAAACGGATTTTTCGGTTCGGTTCAGGTTTTATGTAGGAACCGAACCATTTGGACCCGAACCGAACCGTTTACCTTATTAAAATTAAATTTAAATATCTTATTACTATATTATAATAATATAAATATAATTAGCATTATAGTTATCTATTTTGAATTTCCTCTCAAAAATTAGAAAATTTTCTTATCGTAAATCTTATAAATAATTCAAAATATGGTGCAATGCATACATGCGTATTTTTATGATATTATGTCTTTGAAATCATATATTTTTTTTTTTTACTATTATGTGTATGAAATCAAACTCTTCAATATATAAATATGTGTTCTCATATAAGTATATGTGAAAGATGGTACAAAATCATTGCATATATACATATGTGTGTAAATTTTAGTATGTATCTTTTAAGGTTATTTACAACCTTTTTACAATGCTATTGGACTAAAATCATACGAGACCTAGTTTTGATTTTAAATCATCTTTTATTATGAAAAAAACTGGAAAAAACCTAAACCGAACATAAAAAAAACCGAACCGAAAAAACAAACCGGTTGAAAAACCGAACCGAACGAGTTCTATGGTTTCAAGAACAGATTTTTTAATTTGGATTCGGGTTTAGGTAAAAACCGGTTCAACCCGGCCTATGCTCACCCCTAGAATTAGGAGTATAACGAGATTGTTTATAATATAGTAAAGATCATACACGAAATAAATAAAAGAGTAAATTACACCGTTGGTCCCTATGTTTGTACCAGAATCACTAGTTTGAGGCTTTTTTTAAATAATTACACCACACGTCCCCATTGTTGTAATTCTGTTACGTCGGTGGTCCATTTTTGACAATTTCCAACTGAAAAGACCGAAATACCCTTTTATAAACATTTTAATCTACTTTTTAATTTCTTTTAACATTTAATATAATAAAAAAAACTAAATAACTACTTTCTCTCTCCTCTCATCTCTCTCTCTCTTAAACACAACTACCACCATCTTCATCAAGAATAAATCTTGATCTTTTTTTTCTTTACACCACAAATCGTTTATCTACCTACAATTTAAAATGAAACCATGTCTAAAGAAACCATCATCTAAAACAGATTGATTCAGAAATCTTAATTCATCCAAAGCTTTCTTCTCCGGATTAGGAAGATCTCCAACAACGTTAGATTCTTCCTTAAACGAAGCCGATTCAGAAATCTTCTCCTCCTCCTCCTTCACAGCCTAATCCTTCTCACACACAACAATTTCCGTCACCGATTCAACCTTCTTCTCCGTCGCAACAACATCAACTTCCGAAACAACATGAAGAGTAGTCGTCTCAACTGCTGTAACCGGAGTAGCAGCAACCGAGGTAGTCAAAGTCTTTTCCGCCATAAAAACTTTCATAAAATTTATATCTGATTAACAAAACTTGGGTTTTACACCGGTGATTAATTTCTCTTCCGCCATAAATAATGGGTTGGGGTTTAATTTCTCTTCCGCCATAAATAATGGGTTGGGGTTTGGGGGGTTTTTAAGGCAGTTTTTGCTTTAAAACAACGGTGATTGTTGTGAGATAAGTTAGCAATTCAACCTTTGTCCATGTTATTGTGATAAACAGAAATGGAGTTATTCGATTTTTTTGTTATTAAGGATCGGTAACTTAAAAATATTTGGAGGAAGATAAAGAAGGGGGTTTTGGGTGGACTAGAAATTTAATGACTGTGGAGAATGAGAATTGTTAGATACAAAGGAGTGTATGTATTTTGGGTAGACAATAAATTTTTATTCCAGCACATGACAGCAAGGAGAGAGAAAGAGAGAGGATAAAATTAAAAAAGAAAAGATAAATTATTTTAAAATAAAAAGAAATGATAATAAAAGGGTATTTCGGTCTTTTCGGTTGGAAATTGTCAAAAATGGACCACCGACGTAATAGAATTATAACAATGGGACGTATGGTGTAATTATTTAAAAAAAAACCTCAAACTAGTGATTCTTATACAAACATAGGGACCAACGGTGTAATTTACTCTAAATAAAAATTGGTGACTTTTTATTTTTACTGATAATATATGCGTTATTTCCGCACTAGACTTTTGTTTTTTCTTCCATTTTTTTCTCTCAATTTTAATTTTATTTTCAATTAATTTTCTTCTTCATTTCTCACTGCTTCTTTAGATTACACTTTCGGACAATGTACTCAATAATCGCATCTGGGTATCTCTCTTTTCTCTCATTTTTATTTTATTTTTTTATTTTGAATTTTTTAAATGCATTTTGTATTTGTAAAATTAATCGTCTTTATATTGAACGCAGTTGAATAAAAATCTTAAATTTTTAATGGGTATTTAATTATAAACTTAGAAATTTATTACAACTCAATTTTGTATTTTTGGTTATTTCTAGGGTTCATGTAAAGTCTATCAAAATCAGATTTTTTAGGGTTTCTGTAAAGGGTACACACAAAAAGATTTTTTTTTTTTTTTTTTTTGTGACAATTTTACCCTTACACTACATAAAGACTGAAAAAAAATTGTTGAAGGTGTAAGGGTAAAATTGTCAAAGAAAAGTGTTTGTTGTTTACATTCATGTTTTTTTTTCTTTCTGTATATGGAAGTTGATTTATATAGTTGGTGAATTTAACGGTGTCTGTTGATAACTTGATTGTTGATGAGCTGGTTTAAGGAAAGAAATGTGTTTAATTATTTGGTTTTGCCTACTTTCTTGATGTCTTGCCAAATGTAGAATATTTGGTGGTTTGATGTTGATTTGTTTCGTATTTTGGTATCATTCTTGTTAGCCTATCAATTTTCTGCTTCTCGTTTTTGTTTCTATGTGTTACATCATTTCAATCTCAATTATTATGTTTATAAGTTGTAACACGTTATAGTTTATCGTAGGCTTTGTTGTACTCTTGAAGTTGGTCATAAATTTCGTAATAAGATGTTCTATAAGTTTACTTTACTTATTGTGTTTTGCAGGAATTGCTAATGCTAGTGGTTCGAAAGAGTAACGACACTCGGTTTTTCATCATGATTTAAGTAGAACGATCGTGTAGATTAGAATTTAAAGATATTTAATGGCTCGAGGTGGTGTTTGCAACGATGTTATTGAGTCGCTTCCAAATATTTTTAGGTATGACAACATTATCGCAAAGTCAACAACTAGGTCAAGCGAAAATCAAGTTATGCCTTCTTCCAATGGTGTGTCTGAGCTTCTTGAATGTCCCATGTGTACCAAGTTGATGTACCCGCCGATTCATCAGGTTTGTTCGTTATGATACATCAACTTTGATTAGATGTAGATGGAATTACACTCTTTTTTTATAATATGCGGTTAATTAAGATATGCTCTTTCAATTCATGAAAATTGCATTACTCACCTCTGGATGCAGTTCTAGGCAAGCGTCGGACTATTTTTCTAATGTATAAACGCCTTTCACTATTTGACTCGTTGCATTTATGATGGGACATTTTAAATGGAAACTATGTGCTGTTTTCAGGAGATATGTATTATATGATATGAAAAGAAAAAATTTAAATCGAAAATGAAACCAAAACGTTCTATATCTTTTAGCCAGGACGATATTTTGGAATAGTTTGTTAAATAAGCATAATTTCTTAGGCTTAAGGTCAATGATTTTTATTTAATCCGCGTAGTAAGTTAAAATGGGGTACTTTTGTTGGTGGTCAATATGGGTCGGGTTGGACCGACCCGTAAACACTTTATCAGTTCTTCTATCCATTGTTTATTTTATTTTATTTATAATCAATGTCTCAAACCCATTTGACTAAGTATATGTAAAACAAAATCCTGATCATCCCGTATATATGTAAATGGGTTGAAGTTACTAGCAATTTTTTATTATTATTATTCCGGAATAGAAGGTTTCGTGTAACCGAATATCATGAAACCTTTTAGTGTACATTTTAAATCTTTTGTACTCGATCTTTAGAAGTTCTTAATTACAAGAGAATCTAACGTGTTTATCATGTAGTGCCCAAATGGACATACTCTGTGCACGAGCTGCAAATCAAGAGTTCACAATTGTTGTCCAACGTGCCATTCTGAGCTCGGTAACATAAGGTGTTTGGCTTTGGAGAAATTAGCAGAATCATTAGAGCTTCCCTGTAGACATCAAACTCTTGGTTGTCATGATATTTTCCCGTACTATAGCAAACTGAAGCATGAGCAAACATGTCGATTTCGCCCTTACAATTGTCCTTATGCGGGATCTGAATGCTTGGTAACAGGAGATATTCCAAATCTCGTTGCTCATCTGAAAAATGATCACAGTGTTGATATGCATAATGGATGCACATTTAATCATCGATATGTCAAATCCAACCCACATGAAGTTGAAAACGCTATATGGATGCTAACAGTAAGTTGCTATATCCCTCTAAGAATATTTATCGTATTAATGTACGGCATTAAATTATATTAGTTACATGTTTAATTGTTTAATTTATGATCATAAATGTTCATATGATGTTTCGTGTAGAAACTTTGCTTTTTGGCTGTGCTCAATATGGATTGCATTTGATTTTCTTGTGTTGCATTTTTTAAGACTAAATGAATGGAAGGAGATTATATCAAAGTAGGATATTATAACATTAATTCTTACTAGGTCGTTCTTAAGTAAAATGCCATTTGAAATGTGTAATCAACATCTCTATGCTGTCTTGCACTATGTTTATATATTTAGTTGGTGAATTTGCATATTCAATTATAAGCTGCACTTTACTCGAGAATTGTGAATCTGCATGTTATGCTATTGCCTGATGTTTTGGTGTTGAAACTTCAGTTGTGATCTTTAATGCATCATATGCGAAACCTCGTTGCTTTTCTGAAGACTAAATCAACCGAAATACATGTTTTTTATTTTATAATAATAATTTAAAGATTTTGTAACATCTAAATCTTACTAGCTCTTTGTTAAAAACTTTACTTTTTTAAAGCGCTTACTCAAACTTCTTCTATTGTTTCTTGCTAAGTTTCTGTGTTTAGCTTGTGAAATTTCATTTTTTTCATAATATTTGCCAATTACTCAAGAAATGGGAGATTAAAAGCTTGAGTATCGAATTATACAATTTGTTGAAGTTGTGTGTCTACTTTCATAGGGCTTATGTACATATATTATTTAAGCCAATTTTTTTGCGAGATATTGAAAATTGCAAGTTTCCAACTATGAACAGTCAAGTCACTACACAAAGTTCAGTTAACAGCCATCCTAATAATTTGAGTAACACAACTTTATCGTGTGCTATTTAAGAAAAAAATGAAAATTTTACATGTCGACTGCTGATATCTTTTCTTTTTCTTTTTTCTCTCTCTTATATGCTCGATATTAGAGTTATGTTATATATTTAACGAGTCAAACTGGAAAAATGAAATTTGCTAAAAAGGAAACTAGGCAAAAGGGCCGAATTACTTTCTATGCTTAAACCCTCCGAAATTAATTAATTTAAGTAATTAGATTATTATTGTAATAAGTTATAATCAACCTGATCCCACAACGTTCAGACTGAACCAAAATTACCTAACCCGCTACCCAACCTGCCCGACCCACCCATTTTGCCACCTCTGCTCCAAATGCTAAAATAATTAAGCATTTTCATTTGTAAAAGGGCGAGAAATACTGACTATAAAGGTATTAAAATTCCAACATGATTTATTTTTCAAAATGATAAGTTTGTAATTGAGATTCATAGTCATTTATTTTCTGGTGTCTCCATTTATTTCTATTCAAAACCCTCGTATAAGTTGTCCATTTTTATGTAATTGAACATTTTTTTTTTCCTGACCTTCAAAAGTCAACCTTATGGCTCTCATCATTGTGTAGGTATTCAATTGCTATGGAAGACAGTTTTGTTTGCACTTTGAAGCGTTCCAGCTGGGATCGGTTCCGGTCTACATATCATTCTTACGGTTCATGGGTGAGGACAGTGAAGCTAAAAATTTCAGCTATTCACTAGAGGTTGGAGGGTATGGACGTAAATTAACATGGCAAGGAGTTCCAAGGAGTATCCGTGACAGTCATCAGAAAATCCGTGATAGTCAAGATGGATTAGTTATTCCCAGAAAGCTAGCCCTCTTCTTCTCCGGTGGAAACAGGAAAGAACTCAAATTACGAGTTATAGGCCGTATATGGAAAGATCAGTAAGTCAAAAGATATATCGACTTTGATATTTATGTGATTATGCTCGTTTTTTATGGCATATATGGGTTCAAATCTATGATGGGGCTCGGGGGTCTCTAGATTTTTGGGAATTCTTATGTGAAACTGAAAAGATATTGTTATTATGTCACATTCGCGATGTGAAAGTAAGATATGTGGTCTTAAAAGTATCTGTTATTGTGCTGTTAGTAATTTATTTCTTTTTATATACAAAAGTCGCAACTCTGAGTAATGGAAACAGTTGTCTTGTAAAACTGCAACGAAAATGTTGTGTATGAAGAGTTTATCGATCACTTCAAAGCTAAAGGATTGCTGGTGTGACCAACAAACCGACAGGTTTGGTAAACGAGATCAACGGAAACCAATGCTCTTTAGCATTCTGTCACCATGGTTATCTGTGGAGCGATGCTTCCTGTCAAATTTCTTGGCAAGTGAATAATGTCTGTAAACTTTGAGTCTCGACCGTATTGTTTTAAAAGTTTAATGTCATAATAAGTTTACTCGCTCGAATTAAGGATCCCATTGCGAACAAGTTCTAAGGATCTATTGAACAAGATTGGCGTGCGTCTAGTCGAATTGTCAGGCTCCGCGAACTGATATTTGAGCGTAATTACAACCTTTTAGAGTAAACGTTTAGCGTATACACAAACAAGATTAGTCGGACAGTTGATCGGTCGATATAGGTTGATTCCTCATGCTCTTTTGAAATTCTCAAACCCTAAAATCAGTTGGCGCCTATGGTACTTGAAGAAACGTTTTTGACAAATTTGAGGTTAAAAATGAAGGTTTAATGTGAAAGACTTGCTCAAACTTTCAAAACTTGTCTGATTGCTTCTATATGGTATTAGGGAATTCCCGTTTAACTAAAATGATTTGTTTAACCCAGTTAGCAAAATGACCAGTTTAACTCGAATGTACTAGTAAAGTAAGGGGCTGTTTGCAAGCATCAAAGACTCGGGACTCGGACTCGGTCCGTGGTCCGAGCGTTTGATAAGTTCATGAAAAGCTCGGACCACGGACCGAGTCCGTGATTTTGCCTCGGACTCGGTCTGTTTTGAAAAACCGCAGACTGAGAACAAGGCAAAATCACGGACTCGGTCCGTGGTCCGAGCTTTTCATGAACTTATCAAACGCTCGGACCACGGACCGAGTCCGAGTCCGTAGTCCGTAGTCCGAGTCCGAATCCAGGTCTGATGCTTGCAAACATGCCCTAAGTAATTATATTGTACCTTCTTAAAAAAAACCGTTATGAAACTTTTGCAAAGTTTGGGTCAGATGGTTTGGAAAACAACTTGATACACATCTACCTAGAAAACGAATTTTGTCATGTCTAGGTTAAAAGTGTTGAGTCAGGGCCATGTCTTGAGTAGTATTTATGGACGATAAACATTTAACTACAACATTATATGCATGAAACATGTTTAATGAAAATATATCTACTTATTTAACAACCAGGCGAATATGGCAAATCCAAATGCAGTGTTCATCACAATTAGATCCATGGCGTTCTTATGGACTAAACATAGAGTATGTAAGGGTTCCTTTCTATTTTCTGTAATTTGATTTCTCCTGTACTGTACTCATTGTTCAGTTGGGCGTCTTGCTTCTAGCTACTTGCTAGCCGAGATTTTTGCCCTGTTTTTATTTATATAATTATTCGCCGGTTCCAAAAAAAAATTTAACAACCATACATTTTGAGTTGTTCAAGCATGGACCAATAGCTATTATGTCAAATGGGTTGACAAGACCCAAACTTATTTTAAAAAAAAACCGAGTAACATTACGTATTACAAAGCCACACCATATTTGTTCTATTTTACTTTGCCATGTATTTACTTTTGAATCAAATATGATTCCCTTAATTTTGCTTTGCTTTTAATGCAATAAAAAAAAAACAAAACACACCTAGAATTCAAGCCGGAACCTTTTTCGTTATTCTAAAATAAGATAAATTTATACATAAAGTTCATTATTTTTTATTTGTAAATAATAGTAAATATGTATTGATATGTGACTAGACTTGCAATGGATGACGACCTATATCTAATGGCAAGAACTCAACATTTAGCTGCAATTCGGTTGGTTTGTCTAGTGGTGACTCTTGTAGCGCAACGTAGATTACGTAACAGAAACCTTGTTAGTTTACCTAGCCAAGATTTGTTGTTGCATAAACAAAAAGTATGAGAAGAGATGTTGCACAACATCTCTACTAGTGGAAAATGTCAAAAAATTATTCGCATGAATGAGAACACTTTTAGGATATTATGTCAAAAGTTAGAGTGTGATGGTGGTCTTTAATCAACTCAATGTATGTCAGTTGAAGAACAAGTTGCTAAATTTTTGCATATTGTAGGAAATGATTTTAGAACACGTATGATCTCTTGGTTATATCAACGATCAAAATCGACAAGAAGTAGGCATTTTCATAAAGTATTGAATGCAAAAATATTATTAGAAGATTAATATATTAAACAACCCAATAGTGAGATTGTTCAAAAGGAGATTCAAGAAAAAAATAGATTTTATCCATTTTTTAAGATTGTATAGAAGCAATCGATGGAACACATATTCGCGTTAAAGTAACTAATAAAGAAAAGTAACTAATAAAGATGCCCAAGATATCTACTCTGTTTTAATAAAGTCCTTTTTCATAAAGTGTTCTAATTTTCATGTTTTTGTCTTTAAAGATGGAAAAGTTATATCCTAGTATGTTATCGTTCTAACAATTGGAGTAATACCACATTCATTCTTTCATTAAATGCAGAGATCTAACCTATTCCACATACAAGATAGTTTACTGAAAGAGTTGCGACTTCTGAAGCTTTGCTTCATTTAAATTCCGAAGATATATTTTCTTATTATGATGAAGGATGTGGCAAGTTATTACTAGATGGTCTAGTTTATGTCTGTAGGTAGCTAGTTATACTCTTTTAGCGTAACGCAGGCTGATTGTTTGTCTTTAAAGATAGCAAGTTGGACCCATTTACATGTGAACGGGTCAATTTGTGCTGTTTATTTTATATCTTAATGCGGGTTGGGTCAAACAAAATATTTTCTCTAAAAAAGGTAGGGTGAATGGGTTGAAACGTGAAAGTCCCCCAAAGTCTATTTCTAATGCATACAACCTTCTAAACCGTTTTTATATTACTGTAATAATATTGTATTTGAAATCATTAATAATGCGTTAATTCTTTATAAATAAGGTAACAATTATGTTACATGTACAAACAAAGTATTTTTAGGTAAACGCGACTTGGCCTGTTTGGGCTTGTACTAAATATTGACATGTTTTAACGTCAACAAGTTTTGACTAGTTACCTAACCCACCTGACCTTCCCATTTTGCCACTTCTAATTGTCCTGTTTACTGTAGAAGTTGGGCTCATTTTTTCTGTTTGCTAATAATTTGGGGGTCCCTTATTTTGTAGAAGCAATTGTCTATTGGAGCTATGCATCTTGAAGCCACACCGAGAAACTCTGATGAAACCTCTTATGCCGAATTGGTTCACGAAGCACAAAACGGTCCGTCTGTCAAATATCCCAGCTTAAATTCAGTGATCAAGTTTAAGTTTCAGATAAAATGGATTAGGAATTTGAACATGTTTTATCATTCATATCTTGATCATTAATCAATAGAATGGAATATTATACCTCTTCTTTAGTTTTCACTATGTATTTACCCTCTCATCGGTTACTAGCAAATATCATTAATTTAGACCCAATCATCCTAAACAAATGCGAACTTTGTTGCCAGACGAAATTTAGCACCAGGAAATCTGTACATTTGGTCCACTTTATTTTCGTAAAACTCCTCTGCAAATATTGTTCTTGTCTCTTCTAGAATCATAGCTACACAATTGTATTCATGTTAAGATGAATCGTCATTGAGACATTTCCCTGCAGGGTTTAAATATGGTGGACTGGTGGTAAGGTTGATACGTCTGCATCCGGCCGTTGTAATTTCGTTCGAGAGGTTTGTCATATATATTCACACTATGAAATTTCTTTCATGCATTGCTTTAATATTTATGTTACTAAATATCCATTTCCATTTCATTAAATAATTAAATGTAGCATGAGATGTCTGAGGAAGGCGCACGTGTTTTTGATATGGATTCATGCTATAAAGTTTTGCTTCTTGCTCAAAGAGTTCCAAGGATGGGTGGTAGGCATGTTCTAGAAAAGGCAAGTGTTAATCGAAGTGAATTTAATTCATATTATTTTTCCCGGGACTCTTTCATCATATTCAGATAAACATGATGAACCCGGGAGGAAGTGAAAAAATTCAGCTTCCTATGAGTACTAAAGCCGTCAAGGATTTACACATCTCTCCTTGTGGTAGACTCACGCTTTTAGCTTCTCTTGGCAAAAAATTATCAATCATAAGGTTTATCGGTTACCTCGCCTCTCTAAAATATTTTAGGATATTAACTTTCCAGGAATCATCTAACTTCGTTTGCTTATTCCTACAGCATGGGCGGCAACAGCATCGTGGTGACTTACAATTTACCTGTAATGTTGTTGCCCTTTTAGCTCTTTTAACTTAATAGGAGATGTATGAATGCACTTCTTTTCATCTGTATAATTGTTTTCAAAGAAAGTTTAACGAAAGTTAACGAAGAAACAGTGTCTTCTCGTTCAATATCTTTTCCTTAAAAATAGGGCGAAATAATATGAGATTCTCAACTTATGTAGAGTTTTTTCTTTTGTATTTCAGAGCCCTGCTTGGTCATGCTCGTGGGATATTAACAGTCCGAATTATATGTATGCTGGATTGCAGGTTCGATCTAATAGTTCCGTTTACAATTATATAAGTTTACTCTTTCATTGCAAAACGTGTCGTGTTTGGGTTCCAACTGTTTGTTATGGGATATGTTTTTTGCATGTTTTTTAAATTTTTGATAACATCGGAACTCTTTTTTTTGCAGAATGGTATGCTTCTGGTATTCGACATGCGTCGTCCAGTTCATCCAGCGACCAATACATACAATACATTCTTATGAACATAATAATACTCGGTTGCCTCAAAATGTGCCTCAGCTTCTTACTGCTTCTACTGCTGGCCCCTGTTTGTGGAACATCAATGGTGGCATGGAAAGGTTTGTTCACATTAATGGAACAGAGTGAAAGTTTTATTTCAAAAAGCATTAAGACAAGTTAATTGCGTTTTCATTTTAGGTCGTTTGAAGTCCCAGATTTGGAAACTCCGGAAGCCTTATGTATGTCACTTGCTTAGACCACTCTCATTCGTAACACCAATAACACCATTTTTCGTTGCAACGTCACCATAACACCAACTTAACATAACATAACATAACATAACCCCCCATTCATAACACCAAAAACTGGGACCCACCACCTTTTTTATTTTTCATTTTCTTTCTTTTTCTCATATTATTTTTAAAACATTACTAATATTAAAAATATATTAATAATAAAAATAAACTTAGATTAATATTAAAAAAAAAAAAAATACATAAAATATGAAAAACCAATACATAAATACTTAATCACAAATACATTAATAAAAATACCATTTTCAATAAAATTTATTAAAAAAAAAAAAAAAAAAAAGGAAAAGATTAGTTTTTTTTGTCTTTTTCTCTTTCTCTTTCTTCTTCCTCTTTCTTCAAAATCCACAAAACCTAAAAATCTTCAAAAACCAAAACCCAAAAATCTTCCTCTTTATTTTCTTTATTATATATATACATATTTATATATATATATATATATATGTATATGTATGTATGGATAAATTAGGAAGAAAAAGAAAAAAAAAAAAAAAAACACCACAACGTCGCGTTGCTTGAGCCACACCGCGCCAAGAAAGCCGGAAGAACGGCGTTGGCCCAGCCAAGAACGGCGTTCTTGGCTGCCAAAACACCCGCGTTCCTTTGCCGCTGGGAGTGGTCTTATAGTTCCTTGAGTGAAGACATTATTGCTACGTATCGACCAAAAGATGACGTGCCTTTATTTAAAAAAGACCACATTCTACGCTTGGTGGATTTGAGCCAAACTTGCTGCATCATGTAAAACGAGTAGCTAGTAGATTTTAAGTAAAATCGGAATCTGCTTCTGCAAGACTAGGTGATGAGTGGATCACCAAGTCCAGAATTATTAACGTTGAAAACTGTCTACCAATGTTTGCATATGCAAACGACGTTGCAAATGGACTGAGATTGCTTGAAATCCCAAGTTTAGCCGTCACACAGAATCTCGAACCACATCAGCATCCCATTCTTGATGTCAAGTATTCACAATGTCGAGGCTCTAGTCTACTTGGTTGCATAAGCCAAGACAAGCTCCAACTCTTTTCCGCTAAAGTTTTGTGACAAAAGGTATTTTACATCTTTTTAGTATGCAGCCCACATCATTCTTAATTTTATAGTCTCTGTATTGACTTATTTTCACCGGTTTGCAGGTTCCGGTGGAGTTTTTTTTTTTAAATTACTATCGTTAAGGTATACATTTCTAGTAAATAGACTTTTGAAAGGGTAATTTTTTAGAACAGGCTTCTTGATGGTAAATTAAATATGATGAAATTTCAAGTTTATGTACATCTAGATCTTGCTTGATGCAACGGGTTTGTTATGCTATTAGTAGATCGTTGGGAGTCGTTATGTATAAAATAGTTCGTTAACTGCTCCAAATGTATAAAGTATTATCTCATCTCTTTATTGATGTATAGTGAAGTATATAGAATATCCATAATCTACATAAATGGAATACAGGTTACTATTGAGTCATTAAGTTGTTACATATTAGGATCTGTTTTTGTAAATATGTGATAATTTACCCTTTGCAAAGTTTAAGTTACATTCGACTGATCTTTGGGTGGGAGATACTCGGACGGGGAATAGCAAGACAACATATCAGAGGGTCAAAAAATGATAACTTCCTTTGTTGCCCTCGAACCGACTATCCCACGACTTGGTACACTTATGTGTTGGCTGAATTTTTTGTAACGAGGTTTTATTTGTTCGAGGCGGGGATAAGTTTAAAAGCTACTAAATGTAAAAGTTAATGGAATTAAGGGTTAAAATGTAAGTAATCAAATTTAAGAGGTTAAAATGTAAAAATTAAAGTCGGGGTAAAAAAAGAAGGTATTTCAAATAATAACGTAGCGGAAATCATTTAAGTAATAACGGAACAGAAGATATTATTCATTGAAAAAATTTCTTTGATAATTGATAGGTTGATATTAATAATCAAATTTAAAGGGTTAAAATGTAAATAATTAAAGTCGAGGGTGAAAAATAAAAAGATTACAGATAATAACAGAACAAAAATCATTGAAGTAATAACGGAATGAAAGTTACTATTCATTAACGTAAGTAATCAAATTTGAGAGCTTAAAATGTAAATAATTAAAGTCGAGAGTCAAAAAAAAAGTATTACAAATAATAACGGAACAAAAATCATTTAAGTAATAACGGAAGGAAGAATATTGTTCATTAAAAAAAAATTGTTTGATAATTGATAGTTTGTTAATAATAATTACATTTGAAAGATTAAAATGTAAATAATTAAAGTCAAGGGTCAAAAACAAAAATATTACAAATAAAAACGGAATGGAAATCATTTGTATTAACGCAACGGAACATACTATTAATTAGAAAATTTTGTTTGATAATTGATGTTATAGGATAATAATCAAATTTTTGGGGTTAAAATATAAATAATTAAAGTCGAGGATCAAAAACATAAACAGAATTCCGTAAAGTAATAACGAACTTAAGATAATAATCATTAATAATTTTGTTTCATAAATAATGTTATAGGATAATTACATATTTATTGTATAGACGCAAGGCCATTTATTTGACCTATCTCTTTAGCTTTTCCCCCTAAAAGACTACGAAATGGGTGGTGATAAGACACCCCCCAAAATCACATTTTGGTTATCGACACCTCCCAAGAGTCAAATCGGTATTTTAAACTTTTTTTTTTTTTAATTTTATTTTATTATTATTATTTTTATTTCATTTGTTATATATTTATTTAAATAAATTATAAAACGAAAACTTTTATTTATTTAGTTTTGATAAAAAAAATCAAAAAATTAAGACAAAATGTTATGAAAATATAAATGTTATTACCAGTTATGCGTGTGATATAAATATGATAACTTTCTTCTAATTAAATGATATTCACTTAAATATTACTTTAGTCAACTCAAGATTAATATGATTAGTTGACTAAACCAGGGAATCTTAATCTCGAAATCTCGTTTTTATTTTATTTATTTAAAAGTTTAAATTATTTGACGTGACTAAAGTAAAAGCAAAAGTATAAATTATTTTGAGTTGACTAAAGTAAAAGAAAGAGGAAAGATTCCCTGCTTTTCTGTTTGACGCGACTAAAGTAAAAGAAAAAGGAAAGATTCCCTAATTTTCTGTTTGACGCGACTAAAGTAAAAGAAAAAGGAAAGATTCTCTGGTTTTTTTTTTATAAACGAGCATTTCATTCTCACATTTCATTTCCTTTCATTGCAATCTCAAAGTTTACTTCGTTTCATTACATTCTCAAATGGATAATAGTTCAGAATTTTCAACCGATACGGTATTACATTAACCTTATTTTCTAAAATAACATTAATCTCGTTCATTTAGTAATATACTTGTGTTATATTTACAAATTTTCAATTTGTTTCAGGTCTTCAGTACTCGTGAAGATTTATTTAATTGGGCGCAAAATGTGGCCCGGTCTCTTGGTTATGTTATTGTTACTAAAAAATCAAAATCAAAAAATGGTTACGTTTGTAAAGTTTTACTTATGTGTGATCGGGGTGGTATTCACAAAAGTAAAAACAACTGATAATGAAAATACGTCTAGTAGAGAACGTTTGACAAAAAAATTGGTTGTCCATTTGAATTGGTTGGAAAATATTATAAGACAATTGATGTCTGGAGATTAAGTGTGAAATGTGCTACACATAATCATGAGCCTGCAGAGTTTATGGAAGGTCATTCATATGTAATTTTGCTAACTGATAATGAAAACATTTTGGTTGCAGATTTGTCAAAGCAGAATGTAAAACCACGTGATATATTAACAACATTGAAGAAGCAAAACGAAAATAATGTTTCTTCGTTAAGAACCGTATACAATGCTAGTGCCAAATTTCGAGTAGCTGAACAATCTGGTCGATCTCAAATGCAGGTTGTCATGGACCATTTCAGGGCTGATGGATATGATTTTGAATATCTTACAAATGATATCACTAACGAGTTGGAGGAATTATTTTTTGTCCATCCGATATCATATATGATATGGAAAGCTTTTCCATACGTGTTGTTCTTAGATGCGACATACAAGACGAACAAGTATACCTTTTTTTTTCTTCATATAACTTCGATTTAATTTATTTTTCTTACTTACTTTTATTTTTAACTTTTCAATTTTTTATGAAACAAATATAATCTTCCATTTCTCCAGATTGTTGGTGTTACTTCAACTAATCAGACATTTTCAATAGCGTTTGTCTTTTTACATAAAGAAAAGAAAACCAATTTTGTTTGGGCATTAACAAATCTAAAGATGATGATGAATGACGATTTTTCCCCACGAGTTATTGTTACTGACAGAGATTTAGCTTTAATGAATGCATGCAAAACTATATTTCTAGAAGCCAATCAGTTACTTTGTACATGGCACATATCTCAAGCGATTATTTTGAAAATGGCAACTAGAGTAAAACCGCTTGAGTTACGCGAACGAGTTAGGATCCAGTGGAGCTTATTGGTTGAATCGGTTACCCAAGATACATACATGCAAAACTATGAAGATCTTGAAGCTTTGTTAATCGATTATCCAGGTTTTTCCTTAAAGCTTTTTATTTATTTACTTTAAACATGCTATTTTGAATTACTTAAAATAAACTTAATATTTTTTTTTTCCAGATATTCTAGACTATATGAATAAAGTATGGTTGAACAAGTATGGTCGAATGTTTCTAGCTATATGGACTAACATGTATCTTCACTTTGGAAATCCAACAAATAACATAGTTGAAAGCCAACATGCAAATTTGAAGTTATTGTTAGATTCGGCACAATCTAATATAGACAGATTTGTCTACTTTATCGATCAACTCGTGCAATTACAACACACTGCTATAAAAGAATCACTTGAAAGAAGCAGAATTTTCCGTAGAACTAAATCAACCTTACCACAATTCCAACCATTGTGGGGCCTTGTTTCCAAAAATGGTTTAGATTTAATTTTCGAAGAAATTAACGGGTCTAACGGTCTCGAGTTAGATTATGAAAATTGTGGTTGTAAGTTGCGGTCATGTTTTGGGTTACCATGTGCCCACGAACTTGCAGATTTATTTAATGCAGGTTTGCCAATTCCATTGGAGTCAATTGACATGTTTTGGAGAAAGCTTGACTTGTCATCATCTTTACCCGAAGATGATGATATTCCATGTGAAGAAGATGTTGAAAAGTTTCAAGAAGTCTACGCGAAGCAGACACCCTTTGGTAAGAACATTGTTTTTGAAAATGATACGAGGAATATACAACAAAAAAACAGATCATGTTCGTGAACCTGCTATCCAAAGGAATACTCGTGGTTGACCAAGTTCCAAGGGAAAACAACCAAAAGCAACACAATTTGATCCACAAAGTCAAGATCCACATCGACATAGTTATTCGAACACTTCAAAGGGATTTGATCCACCAAGTCAAGATCCACATAGACACAGTTCTTACACGAATCAAACACGCTATTCACATCCACTACCTGGTCATCGACTAAGCTATTCGAACACTTCAACGGGAATTAATCCACCAAATCAAGATCCACATAGACACAGTTCTTACACGAATCAAACACGCTATTCACATCCACTTCTTGGTCAAATTCCACCTACCTTTCACCCTTACGTCGCACATATAGAGAATGTAAAAGGTGACGAAAGTTGTGGATTTCGAGCAATTGCTAATTCCCTCGGCTATGATGAAGAAGAATATCTCCAAATCAGACGTGCTCTATTAGATGAATTTCATTCCCACTATGAAGGTTACTTGAAAATTATGGACGTTGAATGGTTAGAACAAATTCTTCACTCTTTGAGTTTCCTAGGGGTGAGCAAAAACCGGACCGAAAACCCAAAACCCGAAAAAATCGATAAAAACCGAACCATAAAACCGGACCGAATACAAAAACCGATGGTTTGGGTTTCGTTTTTTGAGAAACCGAAAAAAACGGTTTGGTTTGGGTCGAAGGGTAAAACCAAACCGAACCATTATATGTATGTCAATTTTAATATGTTCACTTTTAGTAGATCTTTTAAGTTTTATTTTTTTTTTATTTTTTTCCTTTGTCTAAAATTCTAATCATCCTAATTAATTACTCCCTAAACACACAAACTCTCGATGCTAATAGTGAAGACTCAAAGTTTTCTTTTCTAAATTGTCAATCTCATTCTTATCAATATGTAATCTTTTGGTGTCATGTATGCCATAATACTCAGCAACATATAGGTTTATTTCTTCAATTTTGATTTTTTTTTTTTGCCATGTAGGCTATACTTTACTAAGCCACATATAGTATTATTTTTCTTCTTAATTTTGAGTTTAAAGTTTTCCGTTTCATATCCTTATGTTCTAGTAATATGCACAACATCATTTTATAAGTTGTGAACTTATGAGAAATAGTTTTTGATGGCTTTTACTAAATTATAGTGAGGTTATCCCTTCCCTACGAAATTATAGTGAAACAAATTATGAGAAATAGTTTTTGATGGCTTTTACTAAAAAGGTTTATGTTTATAAACATTTTCAATATCCATTTCTAAAACACACATTTAATGTTAATTTATCACAGAGATAAATACCAAAATAAAAAGTGTTTATAGCCGCAAATGGTTGATGAACGACTCACCTCATATGACATTATTTCTTTCTAACAAATGTCATTTGATTGTTTTTTTCATTTCCTTTTAGAAAGAAAATTTGTTACATTCATACTATTCATATTTTGTTTTTAACAAGACTCAAACTCTAGACATTAATAAAAGAAAACATATATTAACATTTTCATCGATATTGAGAGGCCAATGGCTTTCGGTGACATGCCATTTTAGTGGATGTTAGAATTGTGACTATTAATAATTAGGTCTCAAATATTAATAATAAAGGAAAGAGTTCATTGCACAAATCATCCTTAATGTTTGCTCAAATTGTAATTTTCGCTCCTAAACTTTTAAAAGTGCATTTATCATCCCTGAAAGAGACCTTTGTTGCAGATATCGTCCATGAGATGGACTGTTTATGCAAAAAGTTTATACTTGTAATTGCAAAACCGTCCTTTCGGTTTATACAAAAATGCACTCGTAGTCCCTGATATTCATTATCTACACTTATCATCCCTATGTAGAAACTTATTGTTCAGTTTCGTCCTTATTTAATGTGAAATGTCTAAAACACCCTCATTTTAAATTTTAATTTGTATTAAAAGACGAGGATATTTTAAACATTTACATTGAGTAGGGACGGAATTGAAGTTTTCCAACAAGAATGATTAATGCAGATAATGAATGTTAGGGATTGCGAGTGCATTTTTACAAAGACCACAAGAATGATTTTTTACAGTCTATATATACGTTAGGGACGATTTATGCAATTAAGACTAAAAAAATACAAATAATAAAACTCTTGAAGGAAAGAATGTATAGAAAAACAAATAATCATCAAAGAATGATGAAATGATTAAAAAATATATGATATCACTTTATAACAAAGTGTAAAAAAATAAAAAATAAAAAACCTTTTGGAAGCCTTTGAAACAGAAACTGATTTCCCTTAGAACCAGGTTTGATTATGAGAAACAATCCAAAATCTTTCCACTAAAATCAAACCCTTTATTGGTTCTTATTTGGATTTCATTTTCTGTTTGTTTATTGGCCATCATCAACTTATGATCATTTTAAGGTAACTTGTTTTTGTCGATTTTTTTTCGTATAATGTTATGCATATTACCATGATCATGAAATGCCTCAATGGGTTTATATTCATGTAATGTACCATCATTCTTTGATCAAGAATTTATGTTTGAATTTTCGACACAATGCAGGAATTCGTTTATGTTAAATCATTGACAAAAGGATATTATCACTTGTTGAAACCGCGGATAGATAGAGAGATCATATTGTTGGATTATTATGCCCATGTTTTTATAATGTTCTCATGTTGTGGAGGTGGGAAAGAAGACTCCGTTCACGATACATCCTCAAATAAAGCTAAAACAGCACCACCTCGAGGAGGACCACCTTATGGAGGACAAGGAGGTAACATAGCACATTGTTTCTATTTTGGATATAAAGTATTTCAACGAGTTAAATGTTATAAAGGTGATCAAATGTATGTGATGCTTGTCGTTTTAGGTAATGCTACAGGAGACCCGAGATGCAGTGGAGCAGCTAGAAGCGGGCCTCCTCAGAAAACCTTACCCATTGAAGCACCAAAATTGACTTTGGCTGAGCTAAATAAAATGACTAATAATTTTGGTTCACGGTCGTTGATAGGAGATGGTTCTTACTGTCAAGTTTATAAAGGAAAGTTAAGTGATGGCCAAGTAGCGGTAATAAAGAAGTTGGATAACAGTTCTTCATCCGAGGATGAATCTGATTTCACAAACCAGGTAAGAATCTCGCTTTTCATTTATAAACACGACAAAAGAAGCTAAGATTAGCACATGAACTTTGTGCCTATGTAAAATGTCAGTAATATGTCAACGATATTATGGTTGATGAATAGAGATATGGTACATGGTATCTATGATGCATAAGTTTTTGTTATAAAAACAAAGACGACTTGAAGATTCAGGTCGTCTCTAAGATTTTGGAGGCCCTTGACAAAGTTGTCTAAATATAAAAGATAGGCCCTAGGTATGTCTAAACAGTTGAAACAATTGATAATGGCACTAAGTTGGTCATAAGTAGTAAAACTTTAAGGCCCCGGAAAATCAGAGGTCCTTGGCGGTCTCCCTCTTCGCCCACCCTCAAAGACGTTCAGATTAATATTTTTGTTAATATATGCAGTTATCTATAGTTTCAAGACTAAAGGACGAATATTTTGTTGAGTTGCTTGGTTATTGCTTGGAGGAAAACAACCGAATCTTGATATACGAGTATGCACCCATGGGTTCATTACATGATGTATTACATGGTACACACTTACCCTTAATTTACTTCATTTTCAGTTTTCATGATTTATAAGGTTCGTGTTATTATATTTTCTCGCGAGTATAGGTAGAAAAGGTGTAGAAGGAGCTACCCCGGGTCCACTTCTCACTTGGCCTCAAAGAGCTAAAATTGCTTATGGTGCAGCACGAGGTCTCGAGTATCTACATGAGAAAATTCAACCCCCTATTGTTCATCGTGATATTCGGTCAAGCAATGTCCTACTGTTTGATGATTTTCAATCCAAAGTAGGTGATTATAACTTAAGCAATCCTTCTGAAACCTCGGCTCACTTGCATTCAACACGAGTCTTAGGAACTTTCGGCTACCATGCTCCAGAGTGAGTCTTTCTATCACTTTTAGAAGTTGATGAGATTAGGGTATTTATTATTCACGGTTTTTGTTTAGGTATGCGATGACAGGGCAGATCAGTCAGAAAAGTGATGTTTACAGTTTAGGAGTTGTTCTTTTAGAACTTTTGACAGGAAGGAAACCGGTCGATCATACATTGCCCAAAGGAGAACAGAGTCTTGTTACTTGGGTATGTCCTTGTGAAAGTTGCAATATTTCTTTTTTATGTTAACATGAATGATCATATCTTTTATTATGTTATCGTTATAGGCAACTCCAAGATTAAGTGAGGATAAAGTAAAGCAATGTGTTGATCCAAAGTTAAACGACGATTACCCCCCAAAGGCAGTTGCTAAGGTCTGCTTCATATTACTCTCCCTTTTTACGTTAAATTTCTCAACTGATGTAGATGAACATGTTGAACGTTGTCCCATTATTTTTAATGAATAGAATCTCCGAGCTCGTTATTGAAAGATTTATATTAGATTGTTAGTGTAATAATACTGATTTGTTGAAAATTATTTTTAACAAATATTTTTTGTTCATTCTAAAATTCTTCATTTAAAAATATTTGTTGAAAAACAAGAACAAGAGCTAAATAGACATTTTTCGTTCAATTTTTGGTTTGAATATGTTTTCAATTTCCAAGGTTAACTCGTTTCGGTTCAGTCTATTTTTAACCAATGTATAGTCCTAGAATGAACAACAAAAAACATTATGTGTACGAGGTCTATGAGAAAGCATACATACACCGTTTAGCTAACTATTTACACGAACCAAATCTGTCCACTCATTTGTAATTGAGTTGAAATTTTCATATTTAATGAAGATACTAATCAACGGTTCGTTATTTCATATTCAGTTAGCAGCAGTTGCTGCACTTTGTATCCAATATGAGGCAGATTTCCGGCCAAATTTGACGATTGTTGTAAAGGCTCTGCGACCTCTTGTCATAGCCAAACCAGCACCCTCCACATCTCAAGCTTAGCATAGCAACATGCCAGAACCAGATTTATGAGAAACCAAGAAATGCGTTGTACTGCTAAGCATAAGGTCCCAAAAGTAACACTCGTAAGTACCCAAACAAAATTTACCCCGAAAAAACACATGTAGTCAAAATTTCATTCATAGCATCGCCTTCATGAATATGGAGTATTTGTTAATAATGTTAGTCGTCAAATCTTTTATTTGGTCATTATTTCCGACCATTTACATGCTACTATGATGAAGAACACCTTGAGTATCGTTTACATAGAGGTAGCACTTTGACCCATTTACTTATGAGTGAGTGTATTTGGATAGGATTTAATCTCAGTCGAGTCAAATAAAAAAAAATAGATAAAGGGGAACATTTCATATAGGTTGAACCGGTTGAAAGTCGCCCAAAGTTTTGTTTGAAATGCATACAACCTCGTAAATAATTTTATTCAAAGACTTAGATTACTTTTACTATAATTTTGTTATTGTTATCATAATAACATATTCATCATTCTATTAAAAAGAAAAACATACCAACAATGCTAACGGGTCAACCTGACCCATATTGGTTTGAGCAGCAATAGAAAATGATCCTTTTTGACGTGTTATTAACCTGCCAAACTCGTCATCTAAATGCATAATCAGGGGTTAATCTTGAATCTTTTGGTCTAAAGGCTTACTTTTTTTCGACATCAACAGCATTAGATGTCGGATGGATGCGAGTCAGCCAGAACCAGTGGCATATACGTAAAACTTTGTGGTGCTCGTCCTTCATGCAGTTATGGAAGTCAGCTGAAGAGCTAAAGATCGTAGCGTATATATGATGTATATGAAATGTTATTAAGATGTAGCATACGTTTAAGCAACTGAAACAAGTTAATGTAACACACATTTTTAACTTGAAACACTAACTATATGGCATGACTTCTTTATTTAGAATTAGGATAAGCGTCGTAAAATGTATACAACGCAACTCCAAAGACGTTTTCTTTTGACCCCTTAGAAAAATTTACCTGTTTTGATTATAAATGAAGTGATTAGTTTAATATGGTAACTCATGACCCATTACTGTATATCACGACGAATGAGTACCGACAAGTGAAAGATTTGTGTTTATGACAAACATAAATAACAAACAATGCACTGGTTAACCTTAACGGAATGGTGCATGAACAAGATATAACGTCAACAATAGGCAACCATAACAACAAAAGAGTTCATAAGTTCCACAGGTCACATAAAGTTGAGTTTCTAAACTTCTGAGAAACAACAATATTTTAAGATACATACACACTTTTCAAAATGATATTGGTTTGAACGATCGAGTACCATCACCAAAAAAAAACTCCACACGACACAAAATGGTGAATAAAAATACCAACCGCTTCAGTATGCTTACATAAACTTGACAAATATCAAAAAGACAAAAACCATGACTAGCAGCCTTTTTCATCCCTCAATATTCCACAATAACGTTAGCTTTTCATCCCTCGATATGAACCTGCAATTCATCAAAAAGGCACAATTCTTCATTAACCTATGTTGAAAATATAGAGTGAAACATACTGTCACACCCCGCTTAAAGCGAAAACACGAGGTGTTCCAATTATGATCTCAAGAGTCAAGGATTAGAACATTACAACCAATAAACAAAACATCGAAATAATATTAATCAAGGATTACAACATTACAAAATACAATACAAAGTCAAAAGCGATACAACGCCAAGTACAAATACAAATCAAATGTCATAAAACAGATCATAAAGGAATTTCCTCAAACATAACGAATTCCAAATACACAAAATAAACGATCCGAAATAGCATGTCATGATCAAGAAAATCCTCAAACTCCTGAAAAGCGTTAAAAACGACATCAACACATGTTGGTGAATTATTCGCAATTTTAAGTAAAAGTTGACCCAGATGAAAAGATGTAATAAACATGGTAAGTTTGAGATAATATATCTTGTTTTACAACCTAAGTGCGAGGTACAATGCCTAGACTAGTCATACACCGAACATGACCACACAATAACCCCTATCCTAAGGCGTGTCAAACCAAATGCAACAAATAAATCACAACGGTCATAACATCTACTCATAGGGACATCCTACCGAGTAATGAGGGTTAGGTCAAACCCATCTATATATATGAAAACCGTTGGCACAGAGCTTAACGAGTGTATAAGGGGGCCCAACGAGGCCTAATGAACACCTATTTCAAGGCAAACCTAATCCACTAGGTAAACAAGATAATCAGTAACGTCTAGCATACATGCAGACAATTTAAAATACGCTTTCCAGCCCAAAAATAGTAAAGACAAGGGCTACGAATAACTCACAATGAAAGCTCAGCAAAATATCGGGTACACAATCACGGAGCTAAAACTCCACCGCCTAAGTGCCCTAATACAATAAATAACATAGTCTAAGTATCTCTATAAGTCTAGTCCAGTTTAGCCTTGTCGGTTAAAGTTAAGTTTTAAAGTTTAATAACGTATTCCAGCGGTTAACGATTCGAGTCAGAATGACGGATAAAAGAGACGATGTTTCGCGCCAATAGGGACGATAGGGAAAATATCGATAATTCAGGTCATAAATGACAATTTGGAAAGAATGGTATTCCGGGCCGAAAAAGACTAGCAGGAATATCGGTTGAAAGGAATATTTCCCGCTTACAAACGTTATATACAATATTCTCTTTAATTTACAAAACACAACATGAGGATTATGTGTTAAATAAGTTACTTTAAACACAAGTTTTAGTTCATTCCAGCCACTTTTATACAAATTCTAAATAATAAGTTCAAGGTTACAAATTTTATAACGGATTGAATAAGTTTTCACAACCTAGTAACAGTTACGCAGCGTAACTGTTCCCAATAGTTACGCCAGCGTAACTATATGTCTGTGTACAGTTACGCAGCGTAACTAACCGGATTTTGCCAAAAATCGCTTTTGTGTTGTAAATTCATCTTTTGATGGTGGATTTAGACATGCAAGTGATAAAATCTTAAAATACTTTCTAATAACAGTTTCTTTTTTATTTTCAACCATAAAAACAAAGATCTATGTAATAACTTTATAAAACTTGTTTTCTTATGTTTTTAGCCATAAAAACTTATAAAAGCTCATTTTTAGGTAATAGATTAAACATGCAATTAGAAATTTGTGTAGGAAAAGTAAAGATGATTGATTTTACCCAAAGAAAAGTGGATGGATGATGATTTGGAATGACTTGATGGTGATTTTAGCTTCAAAACGGTAGAAAACGATGTATATGACTGGAATGGATGAAAGCTCTTGTTCCCCTTGATGAAAGTGGCGATTTATGGAGGTGATTTAGGTGTGTTTTCTGTTTGCAACTTGGTTGGAAATGTTAGAGAGTAGAGAGAGTTCTATGTGTGAGTGTTTACAAAAGGAAATGTAGAGAAAATGAGGTGTGTGTGTGTGTGTGTGTGTGTGTGTGTAGTGTGTGTGTGAGTGTGTGAAGAGAGATGGGAATGCATGAACTCTTAGAGGCTCAAGTTCTGGAGATAAAGGGGTCTAATCCTGTTTGGACAGGTGTTTCATTGTGAGGACATGCAATTGTGACTCACCAAGATTTAAAAAAAAAAACTGTCTGCACATTAGTTACGCTGCGTAACTGTTCCCAGTAGTTACTCCAGCGTAATTGTAGTTACGCAGCGTAACTAATTAGTTTTTGGTCTTTTCGTTTTTCGTTTGTGTTATCGTTAAGCATTTGCGTTGGTTTAAAGTTTACGATTGTTTTGCAATGAACTTAGACAAGTTCATTGTATGTTTTCTTGGTATTAGGATTCAATTATTGATTCCGATTTCGATTCCGAGACACGCACGTTTACGGTATAAGTATAAACAAGAGCAATAGCACATTATCTCGAAGATAAAGAATACATTAACCGACGATTTTGGCGTAAACACCCTAACTTAATATCACGAGAATACTAACTATTCGACACTTAGGTAAATATAAAGCTTACGTCTCAAGGTACGAATCAACAAAACACATAAAACCCGACTCATAACAATAAAACGTGAGTAAATATAGAGCGAAATCCAAAGGTCAAAATAATTGCGAATAAAAGTAAAATAATACGGTAACAAAAGTACCTAAAAATGTCGGGTTGTCACACATACAATTTTAATCAACTATATGCCTCCATACATGATGTTTCCTAAATCTGCTTATCTTTTTGGGTCGATGACCACACAAGTAGTAAGTCGTTGATGCCAAAGAGTCGAACTTGACGCAACAAACACTTCAGATATAGAGGACCAGTGCTATCACATCTGATGAGAGGGGTGCGGGTATGGAAATCCTTCACAGTAAAACCAAACGCATCAAATTCAGTAGAACATTTATTATCACTAGTGAATTTACGAACGAAAATAAGTTTTTTTTTATAACTTTGGGTGTGATGAGAACATTATATAAATGGAGTGGTCGATATGGATTTGGAAGTTTAGTGTGTCCGATGGTCGTTACAGGAATTAAAGAACCATTACCCACTAAAATTGAACGATTACCATGTTCATTTAAAACATTGTGTAATATATCTTCATCCGAATGAACATGATCGGTTGCTCTAGTGTCACCCATCCCCCGTTAATCGGATCATCAAGAGACATCGTGCTAAAAATTTGTGGTAAAGAAGTAGGTTGACCAATATTAAACCATTCATGTGGAAATGGGGTCTCGGCAAAAACAACGGAGGAGTGTTGCGCAGCTGGTGATGTCATGGAAGTGGGGCCAAGATAGATTTGGCTGGACTGCAGTGTGAAACGCAGAAGCTGGGCCAGCGTTGCTATTGGGCCGTGACACACGGTAGGATCCCATATAACTCCATGGGCAGGCCTATTCTGCTGCGATTAATTGGGCCGAGACATATTTGGGCTTGTGACAAGCCTGGTTTGCAACGCATGATAGGGAAAAGTAGCGTCTGGGTTGTTGTGGTTATTGGCAACTGAATTGTTGCTGTTGTTGGCAACAAGATTGTGAGCATTATGTCCGAATAGTAGGATTATCCGGGTTTTGTTGACGACGATCATTCTTGCGGTTGTTTCGACTAGATCCTGATTGTTCTGTGTACAAAAGTGTGGAGGAAGAAGAATTTTCGTTGTGAGACGACTCCTGTTTTGGAGAATTAATATGTTCTTCTTCACCTAGCAAAATTGCTCGAGTAGAGACGGATGTGTATAGCTACTCCTGCCCAACGACGTGGTAGACCGTTAACCGTGTATGCAACAAGATTTTCATCTGGAATAACTTTTATCCATATTATAGAGAAGATCGGCGATGGTTTTAATTTTTGTACAATAGTCATTAATAGACATATTGCTAAGAGTGATGGTATACAATTAGTTGTCGAGTTGCATGAACTTGGCGACTTTGTTGACATGGAATATATTATGAATATTAGCCCATGCCTTCCGAGCGGTGAGATTCTTTTCAAAAATATTATGAAGAAGATATGAAGTGATGGTGCCATAGATCCATTGCTTAACTATGGAATCCAATTTTCGTCATTCTAGATCCGTAGGAGGTGTATTATTTAGATTTGTTTTAGTAGGAACATATGTGGTGTCAATGTGATCACATCGTATCTGTCACAATGAGTAGAGAGGAGTTCAAACCACAAGTTGTGATTCATGTGATCCAAATTGAGAGCGATAGGAACGTGAGTCTTGATATTAGACACAATATAGGCTTTGTGGAGAGGATGCTTAGAACTTGATTGACCTTCTGGAGACATAACGAAGAAACTAGGGTTGAATTAGGGTTTAGATGGAATACAAGAATGACGACTCTAGGAAGAGAGAGAGAGAGAAAAATATCGATTTAGGGGAGGGGGGAGGGGGAGGGGTTTAACGAAAATTAGGTCAAGAGATTTTTAAAAACCCTCTGATAACTATGTAGATTGGTATAATTTACAATGAATATTATTATTAACAAGACATTAATATATAATACAATAATGAGACTACAAAGACCATAATACATAACAATCTAAACTTATACTAAACGAGAATTTTGTACCCGCGCATTGCCACAAATATTTAAATCATAGAGTAAGAAAGATCGTAAAAGAAAATATATAAATAGTTAAAATATAAATCGTTTAAAAAATAACAACAATAATCGTATAATAAAATCATATATAAGAAAAAACTTCCTTAATGAAACTTATTGAAAAATAGATATAAAAGTCATAATTAATAATTATTTAGCATATATGTAAAATATAGGGATAACTTAAATTGAAAAAAAGAATAAAAAAGCACCACCCAGGGATAAACTTGTAAACAAGTCCCAACACATATTGAAAAAGAAAGTGAGAGAAATTAAAAATGAGTGAAGAAAGAATGGCGAAAGTGATGGAAATCATAACAAGGAGAAATTGTGTTCCTCAAGGAGATGTAATATCTCTACTTGTCGTTTCATCTTCTCTCCATCGTATTCTCGTTTCCTCCCCTTCCTTATGGCTGGTAATTCAATAAACCCTAATTTTCAAAATTACCTTCTTTATATCTATCTAATTAATTTATTCATTAGGTACTTGATTTGCATGAAATCAATAATGCTGGAGATCGACTTATAGCTGCCCTTTCCTTGGTTTGTTTATGCTTTTCTACTTATTTTACCTGTTTTTCGATCAAATAAGCCGATTATCCGATTTCGCGTAACTTGGTCTATGCATCTGATCTCTAAATGATAGCAGTTTACGCCATCCCTAACTTGTGTCTGATTTTCCCTGAACTTCCCAAAAACTTTTACCGACCAACCTATAGGAGTGAACTCATTCTACCACAACAAATCTTTACACGACATAATGCGCCAGATAAGTAGATATAAGCACCACATTCCACTTAGCAAAAGATCTAACGCCCAAACCGCCTTCCGTTTTGGGAAGTGAAACAATATTTAATGGAACTTTTGCATGGCCTTTCTTTAACTCCCCTCGACTCAAAACAAAACCGCGCAATAATTTTTCAATCTCTTTCAAAATAGAAAAGGGGAGAATAAAAGCGGAGGACCAATAAACGTGCATGGATGATAAAACCCAAATAACAAGTTGCTTACACCCTGCAAAAGACAGATTTGTTCCTCCAGTCGCAAATTCGATTTTTAACATGTTCAACACTTTGCAATCTTTACGGAGCCATCTAGTAGACATAAGACCGACCCCCCAAGTACCTCATTGGTAAAGACCCTTTCTGATATGGCATCGTCTCCAAAGTTGAACGTTTAATATCCAGTGGAACATTAGAGAAAAAGGCTTTCACTTTTTGGGATATATCAGAAAAACCTCCTTGAGCATTTGGTTATTTTTTGCCACATTCTGTTTCTTAACAAAAAAAATAAGATTCATACTTTTTTTTTAAAGTTGAGATTCACTCAAACTGTGTTTTCGTTCCTTTTCATTATGTAACGTTGTATCTGTTGCAGACCAGATATAATAATGTGAAAAAGATAATCCTTGAATTTGCACAACATATTGAAGATAAACATCTGGAAATTCTGAGAAACAAGGTACAAATTTTTGCGTACTTTTTAAAGCTTTTTGTGACTTATACATTATTATTTGTAAATGAATATGCATTTCCTTCTTTCAGTTCTGCGGTTCCCTTCAAAACCTGGAGCATTTAAATCTTAATGGCTGCCAAAAAATCACTGATAAGGGAATTGAGGCTATAACCGAAGCCTCTCCCTCATTGAAGATATTTTCCGTTTACTGGAATGTAAGGTACTAAACTTTAACCTGATTGTTTTTGAAGTTTTTTTCCTTTTATTTTTTTTAGCTTATCTCGTAATTATAACCTCTGATACCATAAGTTGATTCAGGGTTACAGATGTTGGCATATCTCATCTGGTAAAGAACTGCAAGCATATTGTTGATTTGAACTTAAGTGGCTGTAAGGTATATTTAGAATAAATTATATATTTTATTAGCGTATTTTTCTTTATTACTCCTTTAATTATTTGGATGGATAAATTTTCTTAATAAAAAGACATTAATGTGGGATAACAGGGTATATCAGATAAAAGTTTGCAAATGGTTTCCATGAATTATGGACATCTGGAATCCCTGGATATCACACGGTACGTTATCTTGATGTACTAGCTCTAGAGGTGGCAAGTTTGACCCATTTACTTTTGAATGGGTTGATTTAGTTTATGATTCATCCGAATGGGTCAAATGGGTTAAGGTAAAGGAATTTCACAAAAAAGGAAACGGGTTACAACTCATCTGAAATTCTGAAGTGTATTCAAATGTAATTAACTTCCTTCATCGGTTTAGGGGAAAAGTTTTATCTTTGCAAAAACATATTGTAATAATATATAGCTCATCAATTTTATATTAAATTCAGTCGTCTCAACTTGGTCAAAGCAAATTGATATCTTGAACTAATGGGCATCTATGATGCATGGAAACGTTAAAATACAACCCGTACCCGTTTCTGAAACGGTTTGGAAACGGAAACTGCTCGGAAACGGCCTGAAACGTTTCTTCATACTTGGAAACGTTTCCATAGACGTTTCGGTGAAGTTTCCTCCGGGTTTCCATCAAGTTTCGGCTCTTCAACGGCTTCACCAATCACCACACCTATTCACCATTTAAAACGTCGGCCATGGAGGTTTTAGAAAGTTACAGATCTGAGAAAGAAGATGATTTGTCTTATTTTCGTTTAGCACCCTGTACTTTGTAATATTTACATTTAATGCTATAATTTTGTTTCCATTAAGTTAAAAAAAGGTTTATGCAGTTGACACTATTAACCCATATTTTAGGAAAACGTTACTAATAGATCAAATATATCTTTTAAAATTTTGTAAAAAGTTTTCTAGCTTGACAGCTGGTCAAATTGTTGTCATCGTTGTTTTCTACAATCTTTGGGTACCTATATATTTTTTTTCTTCATAATTTCAATAAGTTCCTTTAAATATATTTAATTTTTTAGAAGTTTTTTGTTTGATTCATTTAATATATATATATATATATATATATATATATATATATATATATATATATATATATATATATATATATATTTATATATATATATATATATTTATTTTATATTTTCCGTATCCGTAACTTGAAATTTTGAGTTTTCCCGTTCCCGTTTCCCGTTCCCGTATCCGTTTCCCGGTACCGTATCCGTTTCCGTGCAACATAGATGGGCATTCTCCAAAATTTTACTTGTGCATTCTTGACTATGTAGGTGCATCAAGATAACAGACCGGGGCTTGCAACATATAATGACCAAATGCTCTGGTCTCAAGAGTCTAAATCTGTATGCACTTTCAAGGTACCCTTGTGGATTTCTCTCGATTTAAAAGCAAATGCTGACTCAATTGTGTGAATTGTGTCTTGTTGGTAAAAATGATCTTAAAGGATTTTTTTTATTTTTATTAGCTTTACAGACGAAGCTTATAAGAAATTGTCTCTTTTGACTCATCTCAGATTCTTAGATCTCTGTGGTGCTCAGGTATACGATATTTTTGATTTATATGATCAGCTTAGTTTATGATTCCTTGGGAAGACATTTATGCTTTCACTTAATAATAACAGAATCTATCCGATGAAGGGCTTTTCTCTATAGCCAAATGCAAAAATATCCGCACTCTTAATTTGACATGGTAATATATATATATAGTTTTTTTACTTTTCCATAATCCCTTAATATGGGTCATAATTTGTTGTTTTAATTTTTGTTCTTTTGTATTAAATGTTTCTTAAAGGTGTGTACGTGTCACCGATGTGGGTGTCATAGCCATAGCCCAAGGTTGCACCTCTCTTGAATATCTTAGGTAAATCGATATATTCACATCCCATACCTGTTTCTCGAGGTGGAAATTTCAACCCTTTTGTTTATCACGGGGTCGATTATGGTTGTTTTTTCTGAAACGGATAACTGGTCTAATTAAAATTGTAATAAATATAGAATTAACTATTTATAAAAAATGGTCAAAAAGGTGTTTATGGGGCAACCTATACCTCCCTGTTTTGACCCGTACTAGACAATGACCCATTTTAATCCAAACCCACTTTCATTTGTTTCCCAACCATCTTACCACACTGCCTGTTGCATTAGATTTTTCATCTCAGCACTTGGATTTTTTTTTAACGATCTTTGAGTAATTATTATGCTCATGTCATAAAATTTATTAGCAAATGATTATGTTATTGATAGTTTAAAAGTATGCAGTTTATTTGGAATCGTTGGGGTAACTGATAAGTGCTTAGAAGCCCTCTCCGAATTCTGTTCAAACACAATGACAACACTTGACGTTAATGGATGTATTGGCATCAAGGTAATTCAAATTTGACTTAACACATAGTTTATGTAAATTGTAGGATATCAAAAATGTCCATTAGAAAGAAAGGAATCCTATCGATTCAAAGTTATTTATTCAAGCGAATACGGCGGAACTTAAGTTGGGAAATGTAATAGTTCTCATGTGACACCCAGTAAAACAAATTGTTGCTTTTTCATCTAAAAAATTGGGGCATAGTTCTATTTACAGACTTAAATGATTCTCATAAAGTTTAATCATGAAAAACGATTCGTTAATGTTTGTATGTTTATAGAAACGTAGCCGTGAAGAGCTTCTTCATCTA
The DNA here is from genome assembly GCA_910822075.1 of Senecio squalidus. Taxonomy (NCBI): domain Eukaryota; kingdom Viridiplantae; phylum Streptophyta; class Magnoliopsida; order Asterales; family Asteraceae; genus Senecio; species Senecio squalidus. Next base: position 16,065,493 of record CAJVGC010000001.1, read on the forward strand.
TTCCCGTATGTGCGGTGCTTCAAGGTTCACAGTTAATATGTGGTCCACCTCAATGCTTTATATCCTCAAGGTAAGATTCCGTGCTTAGTACTTCTTTAATTTTGTAGTAGACAGTGAATATTATACCAAATATTTTCTCCCGAGCAAGTCCAAATAATTTTTCTATCCAGGTTCCTTGGCCAATTACATTGAACCGCATCAAGACCATTGAGCGTCAGTTAATTGTTTTTTGAATACATCCAGAACGCGTGTAACTTGGTTGTGGTACTTCAACAGATATTTTTATCAACCATCAAACAATATTGTATATGAGATTCAGCTCGTTAACAGCGAATGATCCTCATAGAGTCACATTATCAAGTTAATGATGCCAGTTGCCAAGTATGTAACAAATACAAAGACGGGGAAATTGTATTAATCATATTTCTCATACGATACTGCATTGGTTTGGTAGTGGTTTCTTGCTAAGAAGGAATGATAGAGCTATAAAAGAAACATCTACCATTCTTATCTTTGTAGATTGCCATTAGTAAGAAAAATCAAGATTAGACTTGATTTCATTAAATTGATGATAGGCTGGGAGGTTTGTCACTTGTAGATTCGCACGTTGTGCTTTAGTGATGATAGGCTGGGAGGTTTGTTGTCACTTGTCACCGGTGAATGTCACTGTTTTGTAGTAACAAAAAATTGAACTTATAAAGGTTGCTTAATTCGAGTATCTAACACTGATTCGTTCTTATTTTTTTTTTAACTAAGTAAACCTTTATAAGAATGGGTTTCCATATAATTGATCCATACCAACGTCGGATATTAAATTTTACAGTTGTGTCATAACTCAGGCGATACTACTATAGGTTGAAGGATCTTGGGCATAGTGAAGGGATATCGTCATGTAACAGTAACTTCATAATAGTATGGGAAAATAATTTGTGCTTATAGCATGTAACTTGCGCGCTACTAAGTGCAAATGATGGATTAGTAGTATGCATGTAAGAAATGTGATGGATGGAAAATATAAATAACTTTTAAAACTATGCATTCGGATCATATGTTATGTGATACTAGAATCACGTATGTTGGAAGAATGGAAGCACATATATTAATAGTATACCAATGTATGCAACATACCCTTATACGTGTTCGGCTTGATGCAAAATTATGTGTAAAAGTAGTCCAACTTGTTACTTGAACTTGTAAAATGTGTTCAACATTCGTAATCCCGCCATTCTAGTTGGAATACATTTTATAAATACGTTGCATAAATCGACTGTTATTGCATGTTCAATTAAATATTCTTCCATAAAAAAAACCTTTAGATGGTTGAGTGGTGAACATTTGAATTTTTTAAAGGAGGTGCGAGGTTCGATTTCCACAATATCGAGTTAATAATGCTCCGCAAATCTTGATAAACATGTATGCAAATGTGTTTGTGTGTGCTTCGATAGTGAAGGAAGTCCTGATTTTGAGGATAGCCAAAGAAATTTCTTCTAAATTAACATCCCCTAAAAAACATGACACATTTTAATCAAACAATAATTTTTCATTATTCATTTCTAGGACAAGTAAAACATAACATTCCATCAAGGGGTTTTGTTTATTTTTGGTTTAGTTTTGTTGATTGAATTAATCTCATAGCTTGTCCTCCTCTCTCAATGGTGCTATTTGTCGTAAAAAGATCGATGTTCGAGAAGAAAGTATATGTAATTATATAGTCCTATAAAAATTTCAGATATAAGGTTAACAATGGATGCAAAGCATGATCAACATTTTGTGTATAAAATTCTGAAAATCTTGTGTAGAACTTGTGTTTTTTGTTGTAAGAAATACCCAATTCCTCTATGTATTTTGTTCTTGTTCTTCGTTTCATATCTGTTTTTCCCTCGGGTTTTTACATTTTTTATCTATGCATTCCCTCTCGTTGGATTTTCGTTTCTTGTCCATAGAGTTTTTTTGGGTATTGATCGTCAAAATATTAAACGGATTGAAGAAGATGATAGGAGGAAGAAGTTTGCAAAGTCTCGCAGGAGTTTCAAATCTCGTAGTCAACTGATACGAAGAAATGTTGCAAAGAAAAGTGATGATTACGACATGGGTGATATTTTCTCAAAGAGTCTTATGGATCTTTTGGCTGAGAAAAAGCCGAAAGAGACACAAGATTTAGATTTTAACTCTGTAGCGAGAAAAGGTGAAAGTTCATCTTTAAATGGTAATACTGATAAAGATATATCGGAAGGAGAGAATGGGGATGTATCCGAAGATGAAGATGATGAGCCACAAGATAAGGCAGTGCGATGGACAGAAGACGATCAAAAGAATGTAACTGATCTTGGTCTTTCGGAGACAGAAAGAAACAAGAGGTTGGAGAGTCTAATGGAGAGAAGAAGATCAAGAAAAAATCTAGGTTATGAGGAAGGAGTGTCAACAAAAAATGCTAATAATGTTCAAATTTCCGCCATTAAAACCACAAAAATAAATCCGTTTCTTGAACATAATTCATGTGGTAGGAAATCTCCTGGTTCAGTTCCATGTTCCTGGTTAACGAAGAGCAATCCTTTTGACCTTCCTTATGACCCTCACGAAGAAAAGCTGGATCTTACCGGGGATAACTTCCATGAAGAATTCAACATTGGTCACCAGAAGGAACCAATATTTTGTAGGCATGAAAGCTTCAGTTTAGGTGCTTTGTCCCATCCAGAAATCGCACATGATAAACACGACAATGATCCTTCCACCAAGCAGAAGCCCTTCATGGGAGTTGGAACTTCAACCGTTGGTAGGTACTATCTCACACTACTTGTTCTAGGATTCTATATAATGATGATCAATCTTGAAAAGAATTGTGTCATACTTTCATATAAAAACCGACAATAGTAGGTATGTTACTATTTTTGGGAAATTAAACATGCAAACACGGTCAGGGCGCAGAAACATCGTCGGACACACCAAAAATCATAGAAATGGTAAAAAAAACAAACAAATTGCGCCCTGACCACACATAGACCGTAATTGATTTTTTTTTTGACCATTTCGATAATTTTTTTTTATCTTTTTGACCAAACTCGTAATTTTCCCCTTAAACGATTTTGATATTGAGTACTCAATAAAGTTTGCAATTTGACTTTACTTATTTAAAGCATGGAGGTGAATCATCTAAACAAACTGCTTGTGATCTCCATAAAGAGGATGAATCCAAAAGAAACTGATATGCATATAACGATGCTTTTAATGCAGAGGAAAGTGAGATTCAAAGAAATATTGATTCATACGAAGAACGGAAAGCTGATATCGTTTTCTTCTATGGGGGTAATAAGCGAATAGGCCATGCTCCAAGCCATTCCATGGTATCTGACTTGCAGGTTGAGATTTCAGACGATGGATCTGGGCGTGCCCTAGATGATCTCGACATAGAAAAGGATAAAGGAAGTTGGTTAAACTTGTCTAACCTATCTGAAGGGGATTTAGAAGTTGTTAAAGAAGACAGAGAAAAAGATAATGTGATGGAGGGACATGATGTAGTTAGAGAATATAATCCTAGTGCTATATCAGATCAAGAAACCGTAGACAAACAGTCAGTTTCAGAAAGCAACCACATGCACGAATCATCTGAGTCGAGTCAGAGTTCTGTGGTTCATGATGCACCAGACGGATTGAGAGAAGTAGGTGTTGGACAAGCACCTGTTACCTCAAGTCCTAAATCTGTCTTGCAGCGCGAGTATTCTACTGATCCTGCTTCACCATATAACTATGCCAACGAGGTACAACAATCAGATAATTAATTCTATTTTAAAAAAATGTTAGTGAATTGTATTTATCTTTGGATTACTATCTATTGGTACAGGATCGGAATGATCGTCAGCTATAGAATCCAATTCAAGAGCTAAGTTAATCTCCTATGTTCAGTGATTCGAGCAGCAAGATGGATAACTACACTTCAAGACCTATTATCAAGGACACCGGAAAACATCACATATGTAAATGGTGGCTATCCCATTTCAATATGAGCCTGACTCGTTAAATGTGTAAACTGATTTTAGCGACTAGTTTAGCACATCTTAAATCAGGGTTTTGTCCTTTTATTTTGTTCAGATAGAAAAATTGTTTTGAAACAGCTTGTAGTGCATATATTATTAGGTGATAATTGGTTACTAAGTCCCGACGTCCTGCTATTTACGTGCAATCTTATAATATATCCAAAGCTAGCTAGCAGAAAGTTATATTATCGTCAAAAGGACGAATTTGTTACCAACGGTGTTGGAAATCAGAGAGTTTAAAGATAAACTAAATTGGGTTAAACTTTTCTTCATAGCTTTCTACTTACCGTCAACATTCATATAAATAAAAAATACAACCTACTATCCTACTTTTACTCACCCACTAATAGACTTAGTAAAATAAAACTAACAACTACTTAGACCACTTCTACTTTCATAACTACTACTACCACTAACACACCACTAACAAACGTGTGTATTAAATAACTAGCTAATGAAATAAAGTAACTTCATTCAACCTACGTATGATAACTTGGTTAAACAAATACCAAGTTATTATTATACCGAACCAATCCGTGAATAAACCCGATTAACCCAACAATCACCCCGTTAATCGGTTTACCCGTACCACTCGTTCATAACAACGTGGGTTCATCTTCGATTAAGTTTGCTTCTTCTTTTTCCCACTTCGGGCACTCACTGTTGTAGTGACCAAATTCACCACACTTGAAACATCTAACGTGACTTTTATCCCGGACACGGTCATTACCATCTCGACTTCTCCCGGACCCACGACCTCCTCCCCGACCATGTCCAAAGCCACCCCGATGTGAACCGCCATTGCCACAATGTTTACAACCATTTGACCTTTCATCACCTGCCAACAACAAACCACCTTGAATGTCCTCCGTTTTCTCGGTTCCTCTTAAGCGCTCCTCGTAAGCCTTCAACCTTCCGACCGCTTCATCGAACAACATATCATCCAACTCGAAACATTGTTCTATTGAGGCCACTATCTGAAGAAAAGACTTAGGCATCGAGTCAAGCAATCTTTTCACCAAGTCTACTTCTTCAAGCTCGTACCCGAGACTCCTTGCCTTTGAAGCTAAACCGCTTAACTTAGTCACAAACTCATCAACAGTTTCACCCTCCTTCATACGCAAACTTTCAAGCTCCCTCTTCAATGTTGCAAAGCGAGCCGTTCTCACCCGATCCACTCCCAAATATCGTGTCTTCAGTCCATCCCACACTTGTTTGGGATCGGTGTAACTCGCCATTTGCAACACCATGTCTTCGGGAATTGCTTGAAACAAAAACGCGAGTGCTTGTTTCTTTTTCCTTGGATCTTGTTCTTCCCCTAAAGCCTTCGGCTCGACCGTCTCCCATATTCCATTCGCATCCATAACTGACTTAACCTTGACCGCCCATACCGGATAATTCGTTGGAGTCAAAACCGGAGTTTGAAAAGACATGGTATCTCCTGCCCTAGCTTGTACTACCGCCATTTCTCCTTCCATGTTACAACCCTTTTCTCTTTAACCAAGCTTGTTTCGAGAGAACTCTTCTACCGATCAAAAAAAACAAGGTCACCACCACCTTTACCGTTTTCCGTCACCCGCAAAACGAACCGAATCAAAGCCACCTGCTTTTCCCGACTCTTCATGTCTGTTTATTCCGCAACCCGGTTAGTCTCTCGCTATCAACAAGCCTGATCAAAGGAACTCAGGCTCTGATACCAATTGTTGGAAATCAGAGAGTTTAAAGATAAACTAAATTGGATTAAACTTTTCTTCATAGCTTTCTACTTACTGTCAACATTCATATAAATAAAAAATACAACCTACTACCCTACTTTTACTCACCCACTACTAGACTTAGTAAAATAAAACTAACAACTACTTAGACCACTTCTACTTTCATAACTACTACTACCACTAACACACCACTAACAAACGTGTGTATTAAATAACTAGCTAATGAAATAAAGTAACTTCATGCAACCTACGTATGATAACTTGGTTAAACAAATACCAAGTTATTATTATACCGAACCAATCCGTGAATAAACCCGATTAATCCAACAAACGGGCCATTTGGCTTAGCGCTATCAAAAATGAATGACCGACTAATCAAAATTGAAGAGGTTTCCTGTTAAAGACCAAACATGGACAAATGTACGTGTGTGCGTTTTCTGTTGAAAAATACTAGTCTGCTGGAATACATACATATTTCTAAAGTCTACAAGTTAGATCAATTGCTTTGGGTATTTTGTTAGATCATGGGTAAGGTTCGATCTATTTGGTTTTTGAGACTACATGTCTACATCATAATAAGCATAATGCCATGGTATTACACATCGTACTAGATGAGATGATGCTTGTTTAGAGAAGTTTATTTGAATTTCTTACTCATGAATGGTTCCCGGAGAATTTAATGTCTGCAATATCAGTGGTCTACCTCTCTAGAATTATAATGGCATCTTAGATTCTTATAAAGGAGTTTCTTTGAAGTGTTAATTACATAGAAAAATTTGCCGGAATAGTGTATCTATAAAACGGGTTTGTACAAATAGGATTTTTTGTTGCGGGATTTGTAGAAGTAGTGTAACCGTACTTCCCAAGTGCGGTTACTGTCCATGTAGGCAGAAAGAGAGAGAAACCGCAGGTGGCAACTCCGGGTTGTACTAGAAACCGCACTTCACAAGTGCGGTTTGTGTGTATATGTTATTTTCGAGTTTTGGTGGCTTTTTTGGGTATTTTTATTAAGTTTTTTGTATAATTTAAATAGTTTAGCTTTAAATTTTTTTGGTTTAGTTTATATATTTACGGTTTAGGAGTATTGTAGTTATGTTTTTTTGCTTAAACGGTTTTCGAAACACATAGTTCTAAGGGCCTAAAGTTGGGTGTTTAGGTGTTTTTCGTAACTTTTTTTTTTTTTTTTTTTTATAATATAAAAGTAAAATAAATTGAGTGAGTTTTCAAGTAACAAGTTCATATATTCATCTCCTACATCCATCCTTTGGATTCCTACACTTTTTCGGTAAGTTTCTTCATAAGTTCCTCACTTTTCTTATCTTTTCTTTCACTTTTGATAGTGATTTCTAACTCAACTTTTGTCTACTTGTCATGCAAGGTCATATTCTCATTTTCATCTCCTACATCTTGGATTTTCGGTTACCACCTCGAAGTTAAATGTCTTGAGTTTTTGGTAAGTAAAAATCTTCCTTAAATTCTCTATTTTCTTTCCCTTTTTGTGAACTCAATCTAATGGTGGTTTCGTTTGTGTGTTGGAGCCGTTTTTCCTCATCACCACCACCCTTGGGAGTTCCCTAGACGGATTCGGTTCTTGCTTTCTTTGCGGTTGTGGATCTTTGCGGGTGACAACGGTACTTTCTAAGTTTTCTCCCTAATTCATCTCTTTTCATTTTTGGTTTTAGCCTAAAAGTTGGTAAATAACATATAAAATGGATAATTTGGAGAAAACGTAACTTTGGACTAAATCTACAACTTAAAATGTGTAAATTGTCAGTAACATATTAATATTACTTATATGTAAAAACTACATTTCTAGTATATGTAAGACCTTGTAAAGGTAATATGGACACATGGAACATTTGGGACACAAACTATCATCTTTGGACTTTTCTTAAAACGAAAACGACACAAAACGTAAAAATATGAAATGTGTCCCTGAAGCCAGTGCGCCGCAGACACTAAGTAGTGCGCCGCAACGAGCAGCGGAACCAGCCACGGTGCGTCGCAGTGTTTACTCACTGCGCCGCATCGTGACTTCAGTACGTGATTCAAGTGTTGGTTTTACTCGTGATGCGTAGCAGTGCCTAGTGGGTGCGTCGCAGTAAGCTTCAGGACATGTTTTATGTATTTTTGTCAACTAAAAACGTATATATACATGTACTATTATACGTAAAAGTAGTAATTATCGTTAAATAAACGTCTTTGGATCAAAGACGTAATCTCTATCTTAAACGTTGTATTAATTATTAAATGACCGTTAAACTTATATTTTCAATAAATACACTTTTGTTGTAATCTAAAATCGTAACAAATAATATTTTCGTTAAACTTTTATAAAAAAAATCGTTTTCAAAATTATTTTACTTTAGTTTTATAAACTCTAATGTTTTAAAACACTTCAAATGTCAAAGTTTGACTTTTATGTTGACTTTGACTTTCCTCCGAAAACGTTGACTTTGACCAAGTCAACCATCTTTGACGTTGACCTTGGTCGATCTCGATTAAACTTTGGTAACAATATTCCTTTCAACCGATATTCCTATTAGTCATTTTCGGCTCGGAATATCATTTCTTTCAAATTGTCATTTATGACACAAATTATCGATATTTTCCAATAGTCCTTGTTGACTCGGAACATCATTCATATTATCCGTCACTTTGACTCGAATTGTTATCCGTTGGAATATTTCTAATAAATCTTATAATATAACGTTAACCAACAACGCTAAACTGTACTAGACTTATAGAGATGCTTAGACTTTGTTTTCGTTATTATAGGGCACTTAGGCGGTGGAGTGATCGCTCCGCATTGTCGACCCGACTTTTGCTTGTGCTTGACTTGACTTGTGAGTTGTTCGTAGCCCTCTTTACCTTATATTTTTGGGCTGGAAAGCGTACTTAAAATGTTTGCAAATTGTTAAACGTTATTATTAAATCTTGTTTACCTAGTGGATTAGGATTGCCTTGGATTATGTGTTCTTTAGGCCTCGTTCCCCCTCCCCTATACACTTGTTAGCTTTTATGCCCACGGTTTGTATATATATATATATGGGTTTGACCAAACCCTCATTACTCGATAGGATGTCCCTATGAGTGGATGTTATGGCCGATTTGGATTATTTGTTGCCTTTGGTTTGACACGCCTTAGGATTGGGGTTATATTGTGTGGTCAGGTTCAGACTATTCTAGGCAACGTACGTCACACTTAGGTTGTAAAACAAGATTTGTTATTGGAAATTTATTATGATTATTACTCTTTGTATTGGGTCAACTTTTATTTAAAATTACGAATAATTCACCAACATTTGTTGATGTCGTTTTTAACGCTTTTCAGGAGTTTGAGGATTTTCTATGATTTCATGTCATTCTTTTGTGTGCGGATCGTTGATTGCTATTTCTTGGAACTTGTTTTGTATTACTTAGTTCCTAGGTGATCCGTACTTTGTATTTGATGTATTTGAGACGAGATTTCTGTATCGTTTTGTATTGTAAACCTTTGGCATGATTCATTTATATATTTTGATGTATTTTGTTATAGTTTGTTTGTTGTAATCCTTGACTCTTGATATCATAACTGAAACACCTCGTGTTTCCGTTTTAAGCGGGGTGTGACAGATTTGATAATAAGTTTTTGATTTATGTGTTCCAAACTGCAGGAGATGCGTGGATCTCTTAGTAGTTCTTGTGTAATCGTTCTTGCAGAAACTGACCGTGAAGAAATATTAGATCAGAAACATCATCAACTGAGCAAATATTTGAATTGTGCTAGCGAGTTGAGAGGACAATTGGTGAAACCTTTAGGAGGAATTGCTGCTGAACAAGTGTTATACCCAGGCCAAGTATCAATAGGTTCATGGGATGACATTGAACGAGCTACAGAGCTAGCATACGACATTGTTGCCAAACATGGTTTCAACCTCTCTGTAGGGCCTATCTTAATCACAGAACTTCCTAGAGTCAGCGACCGCAGCATGGAACAGGTTTTTTTATTATTCATTTTACTAGGGTAATTAATAAGCAGAGGAAATGACATTTTGCATCGGATTTGTAGGGGCACCTAGGGAATCTTGTTCAAAGAGAGATAAATCGATGCTTCAATCTGCACAGGATGTGGCAGTTTGTGTAATGTGTGCTAAGCTTACCGTTTGAACGGACTTGGTGCTTGTCTTGAAGGTACGGTCCTCTTCTCTATTATCCAAAGTTCATCATCTATTCCAAGTTGTATGTATATAGCAATACAGTAACCAAGTATGATCGTTCTTTGAGAAAAGATACCATTAATACTCTGCTTAGGTTGGCCAGTGTCAAGATTTAAATTTTCGTATTTTCTTGTTACACCATCGTCTATATCAGTTGGATTAATATGTACCTCACTTGTGTAGAGAAAGAAAAACTTGAAGGGGATGAGTTGCAAGAGTGGTTGAATTCGGTCATCGCAGCAAATGAGCTTGCTGATTTTGTTAAAGGCACGCAGGAAAACGACATTCTTCATCAAGCATCCATATCAACACAAGAATAGACTTGATTTTCAAAATTGAGATAACAAATCGCATGAATACATGTTATTGGTATCGTCATATAATTTCTCAATTTCATAATAAAAACATGATTGCTTGTACGTACAATAAAAATTCATATCATTAAATAGCAGAAAATAGGCGTGATGTCAAAAAATAAGGATCCTACAAAAAAGATGAAAAACCGAACGAAGCTCATTGGAATCAAAGACAGATGAACAAGAAAAATAGCCTGACATACAAACAAGCCTCTACATTAGTAGGTAGGAATCTTACAGAATGCAGTTCTACCCATGAATATGGAGCATCATCATTTGAATCGGAGTTGGCTTCCCGAGCATGACTTAATGTGGATTTTGCGTAATAAATTTATTCTTAAACCTCGTACTTGCATAGGTTCTCGAATCCCATGTATTCATGTTTTTGAATTTTATCGATCATGTTTGAAATTCCTACTCCACCTGTTAAACAAATACAAGTGATTGGCGCGTAAATGTTTATGTCAAATAAGGACTAGCTTGCAATAACAAAGAAGGGTTTATTAGTGTAAACAGAAGTCCAGAACCAAGATACTGACCTAATGAGATTGCACTAACGAATATGGTAAAGGCGAGGATGAATATGATTAGAGATGCCCGTCCGAGAATAATAATGATCCTTCTCACCACATGTTGCCCGACAAAAGCAGCAATTGTTGCCACCACAAGGAAGTAGATAGCTGAAAAATTCAATATTGTTTTCTAAATTATGGATTTCGTTCCTAAGTTTAAAAAGTTGCATAAATCGTCCAAGTTTAGAAATTAATTACGCTTTTCGTCCCTAATTTCTAATTTGCACCCGTAATTGGGGCAAACCTTAGGGACCAAATCCGTAATTGAGGACAAACTTTAGGGACAAAATCCGTATTTGGAGCAAATCTTAGGGACAAAAAAGGTAATTAGTTTCTAAAAGTGGATGATTTATGTAACTTTTTAAACTTAGGGACGAAATCCTTAATTTGAGATAAACCTTAGGGACGATTTTTGTAAGTAACTCTGTTTGAAAATTGTAATACGCGGAAATTATTTTCTAAAATTTGATGGTTCACTTACCATAAGGAATCGGGAAACGTTTTAGAAGGTAATATTCTACAACAGACATTGATGATGAAAACATCATTGCAAAAGTAGCCGTGGCACTTGAAACCTGCACAACCATTTCGTTAAATACATCATTTACCAGTGTCTTGTTGGTTTACTTCTATGTGCACTCGCTCATCGCTCTTTATTGATTACCTGGGGAGGAATTCCGAGCTCCAAGAAGAGTGGACCCATGATAAATCCGCCACCTAGACCAAGTAGGCCGCCAACCATACCGGCTAAAATGCCACAAAAGCAATAAAGTATCAGCTGTCCGACTCCAAGGTTGGATTCTGAATCTCCCTTTGATGATATTTTTCTCGTTCCCCTGTATAGGCTAACAGCCTCGTACCCCGATACCCCAACAGAAACTGGAACCTAGATATGTGTATGGCAAACATAAGTTGACATGAAGTTAAGCTTGCAGGATATTTTTATATGAAACAAGAAATTGAGCTTCCCCAGCACTAACGATACCTGACACAAGTTGAGCACCCAATACGATATCGAACAACTAGATGTATATGTCTGTATAACCAGTCACGGATATTGTAAGTCCATAAGTTTGATAAAACCAAGATAACTAACTTAAAGGTGATGTGTGATATGATCATTAAAGAACCTTAGCAATCTGCAGTCCGAGGAACGCGATCCAAACAAAGGTAAGCATCCCAAATTCCTTCCAGCAAACGTTCTCCATAACAGTGACTTCTTCTTTTAATGATTCTTCGGCTTTGGTTTCATTGATGTTGCTTGGACCGCCTGGTAGAAGTTTGTAATCTGTGGTGGCACCATCCCCTGATAAAAGTAATAATAAGTAGTTGTTACGTTAAAGAAGATATCAAAGAAATCGTTGTTTTGGGATTGCGGTAACATGAAAAGAGCATTGAATCAACCCACCATTTCCCGTTAAGCGCTTAGCAACCTCCTGAAATGGTAAAAATTCATATAAATGAACTGACCTGGCCCTATCATAAATCATCATAAACATAGCTTAATTTTTTTATTACCTTTTTCATAATGGTTTCCTTATTCCATGTCTCAACGCCTCTGCAAAAGGCCTTTGTCGATGTACCTGTACGTGTGTATTATTTTTACATGTTATTATCAAAAAACATGAATATAAAGAGGGGGGAGTAAATCTTATACGTGAAGGACTGAAGGATACCTATAAACAGAACGATTAGTAGGACTGTGACCATCCAATCAGCAAAAACAACATTGAAGGCGACTCCAAGACTAATTCCGAGCATTAACATTGGTTGGATAAGCACTGCTAAGTCATAGTCAATTATGGGCATATCAAGCCTTGGATGCCTTAGTTTAAGATTGTAGTAAACAGTCGAGGCTGCTGCACCCATGATCATGCCTAGATGTCATAGAAACATTGTCGACTTTATTATAAGACGAACTAAAAATCAACATGTTGAAGCTACTTGAATAAATAAATATTACATTTTGACATAGCTGTTGCAGATTTAGGATCAAACCCGATAATCAGAGTAAGCATGGGCACGAATATACCACCACCTCCAACTCCACCAACACTCCCAAATGCTGCTCCGCAGAAGCCAATGAAGCTCCCCAACAGAATTTTCCACCCAAATTCCATTTCCTGGCAAATTTCCATATAAAATCATAAATAAACAGATATAGTCCTCGAAATTAAATTATTATCGAACAGTAAATTTTTTGTTCACGAATGATGCAGTTTCAGGCTCTGCTTTAGGCCCGTTGAGGGAAAATTCTGAAATCAGTTGGTGTTATTAGTACAAAGACCAATCCAACTCATATGTTTGTAGATTAGTCGGTATATTGCAGAAAAGAATATTCATTTGAAAAGTAAACAAAAACTATAGATCATAATACAAGTTATCAGTTTATCATTCTTGATTCACTTCGTCTAAAATAACTTGGATCACTATTCGCATATCATTCAAGTCGAAAAGTTGATTCTTTTAGCCACAACATAGAAAGTAGTTACTCTTTAACAATGCATTCGTCAATAAAAATATTAATCTTATCAGTCTGGAACTAAAATCTAACTTAGTTAACGTTTGTTTGCAGGGGCGCCTCAAGGTATCAAGTGGCCTAAAGCAAACGTTTTATTATGTACTTATAAAAGTTAACTCAATAAAAATTAATTTGCCTTTCTTGTTTATAAATTTTCATTGATGCAAACTCTACTACTTCAGACATACTATTTACTCATGGTCGTTGCATTTTGATGTAATTTGCTGCCTAAACGCTAAAAAATTTGGATCTAAAACGTTTAGATTATTGGCCTTGTTGAAAAACCGACCTTGTTTGTTTGGTGTATAGCATGGTTAGAAAATCAAATGAAAAGAAACAAGTTTTGTGTATATAAATTCAGTGCAAGCTAAATCTATGTTAAATTGGTATACCACATTAAATGCAAGCATCAAATGATGCAATATGTAGTGCCACAACTTATTGAAATTGAAATTGAAACTTCGTTAACGTTTTAAAAAGTGTCCCGAAGGCACAAGTTAGAGACATTCTTATTTGTATCTGACCAAACTTGCAAACTCGTGCATGGTGGACATTTATATAAATACCACATATATTCGGATACATAAAATAACGATATCTAAAATTAATAACAGATGAAACACACTCTAAAGTGGTTATTTTTGTTATTCCAAACATTTGGATAGTAGTAGTATTTGATTAAAAATAAAACCAAAACAAGGTTTAATAAAACTTACAGGCCAAACATGCTGATAACCAGATCCATTTGTTTGAAACAAATAATTTGCCAATGTCACAAAATAAGAACCATCAACTTTTGTCTCGTTCAAATCATGTTTCATTACGTTGCGGCTTCTATCCGCCGTAGCAAACATCGTAACAAGGCTCATCATAGTCACTGTTATGATCCTCCATTTTCTCAATCCAATTTTCGCCATCTAATACAATATAAATCATGCAACAAAATATATATATTTCTGTTTTCGTTCTCGCTCGAAATAAGGTTTAGATTACTGATCAAATCGTAGGATATTTGTAATGAAATATTGCTCCAAAGCTAAGCAATGATTGCTTGTTGTGTGAAGAGACAGAGATATGGTGAGAATTTATAAAGTAATATTGAAATGAATGATGATGTAGTTGGTTAGAAGTTTAAGGGGGTATAAATGTAAATATGTGAAAGTAGAAGGGAAGAAATTGAAATGTTTGTAAATGTGTGACTCACGAGACTGTGAGAGGCATGTACCTTGTCATTAATTACGCACATGGCACTATGCTTCATGCCATTTGTTATAAAGGATTATTGTATTTTAGGAAACATGTTTTTTTATTCATAATTAGTTTTTGACTTTTTTCTTAATCACGAAAAAAATTGAAAGAAAAAATAATCAAATGTGTACAAATAAAAAGGTTAAGACTCGGAAAATAGAGTCTTAGCCTCTCATGGGTGGGAAAGAAACCGCACCCAATTGAAAGTTGGATACCTAAAATTTAATGTATAAAAGGATCGGATATCCAATAAGATTGATTAAAACACATTATTGAACATTTGAGCCTCATCCTATATAGTGATTTACGTTAAATATGTTAAATATCTTCTCATTAAGATTTCTTTGAGTGCTACTTGATTAGAGAATACCACTTTATTACGCCATGTCTAAACTCTAGAGTGTCTAAATGAAAAACTCATGTTAAATTTACCCAAAATCTTGTTTTTTAAATATTACTCTCTTCGTTTCAAAATATATGTCTATCTTGAAATGCAAATAATTTTAGATATTGGGGCCGTTACAATGTTTATCAATATAAAAAATTAGTTATACCTATCAAAACTTATTTTGATTGATTTGAATTCAAAGTGAATATTTGTTTTAGAACATCTCAAATAATATTAATGTTTGACATTTAAATTAAGACGGATAAAGTTAGCTAAATATATAACAAAGTGGGCTGAAGGTCATCAAATTTAGACTAATGTATGTGTAACTATCTTAAGTATATGAGTATATCATAATGATATTTAAAAGTATTAAATATATAAGTTTAAAAAACGACAAATTTATCCTAAATTTTGCAATTGCAATATGTTGTTAAATAAAACAAGAGTTAATTGCATAGATTGTCTCTAATATTTGTTCAGTTTTCATGTTTCGTCTTTAAGATTTTAAAAATGTATGTATCATCACTATAAGAAATCTTTCGTGCGAGTGCAATTAACAAGTCTTAATATTTTGTATAAACAGTGTCTGTCAGAGACGATATCCACGTAACAACTTTCCCACAAAGACAATAAATAACTTTCAAAATCCTATAGATAAAACCTATAATCCGAACAAATATTATGGACAATTTATGCAATTAACTCGTAAAACAAGTAAAACAATTTCATAACTAAGACTTTTTTTGATAGTACAATCTTTATCAACAAGAAAAAGAGAAAGCAAAAACCTTAAAGATGACTAAAAACTTTTAGAATCCATATTTCTCGTATTGGCCTTTTCAGTAGGTCACGCTTTTTTGGACTTGATGTTTGTTTGGTATCTATTTACATCTTTAATACTTAACCTTTTCGTTGTTTGTTTTTGTTTTTGTTTTTTCTTATATATTGTCTTACTTCATTTTAATTAGAATCGTGAGTTAGACATATCGATTATTTCTGTTTCAAATAACAAAGAAAACAATATACCCTTACTAGAATAACAATATACCATTATTAGACTACGTAGTATAGCCCATGGCTTAAGCCCATTATGTATTATATATATGTATGTGTTCATTCTAATGAGAAGATCATCAAGTCATTTACCAAATACTGATTACCATAATATGGTATCAGAGCCTTAACGAGGCTTTTCCTAAAATCTCTCCAATCAAAACAACTTGCCTTATCAAAAAAAAAAAAAAGCAATTTCAAACTTTCTGCCGCAAACCCTTCTTCAAACCCTACTTCGCAGGCCGCCGTTTGTTTTTTATTTTCTCAGCAGCTTCTTCATCTCTTGCCTACTCTTTATTTTCTTGCTTATACCTCCCTCAACAATCAATATGTCAAGCTCCGATTCTGCTTCCGGTTCCGAGTCTGACAAAGCTTTTAACATCACGAACATCAAGGCCTATATTCCGGTCACCCTCGACATGGAAGAGTTAAACTATACACAATGGAAGCGGATGTTCGAGATGCATTGTATCACTTGGGAAGTCGACGGTTTTCTCGACGGTTCCACTCAACCCAAAGGATCGGGCGATAGGCAATGGCTTAAACGTGATAATCTGGTAAAAATGTGGATGTATAACACCATTAGCAAACCGTTACTTCAAATGGTGATGAAAAAATCCGAGACCGCTCGCCAGTTATGGACCGCCTTGAATGATGTCTTTCAATGTAACAAGGATGCTCGAGCCATGTGTTGGTTCAGGCCTAGGTACAACACACACTTTATATATAGAAAAGATATAAAAGACTTTTACTGAGAAAAAATGCTGCTAGGATTCATACTTTTCATCAAAATGGGAGTGGCTATATATAGCCTTACAAAGCAACTGATAAGAGAAAAATAAGGCACTACTCCTACTAGCTAAAGAAAAAGTAAACATAGTGACCTTTTACCCAACGTGCAAATGCACATGCATAACTTTCGGCCTACTGATTCAACCCATATCTTTTACTGTTTCTTATTCAAAGTCAAATAACAACTAACAAAATAAATAATAACCTAAGTCAAGATGAATTTCCAACATTCACCCCCTTCATCTTGACCCATATCTTCTTCAAAGGAGTGCTGGTTCTTCCTGTTCGATTAAGTTAGCTTCATCATCATTATTCTTCCACTTTGTGCACTCATAACCAAAGTGTCCAAATTCTCCACAATCAAAACACCGGAACCTGCTTTTATCACCACCTCGACCCGTACCCCTTCCTCGGCCTCTTTCACCTCTACCATAGCTTCTTCCACGACCCCTTCCTTGTCCGCTACTTTCACCATACTTATGTTCGGCCATCAAGACTTGGTCTTGCTCTTCCTCCTTTTCACCAAGGCCTTTTAGTCTTTCTTCAAACGCCTTGAGTCTTCCAACAGCTTCATCAAAAAACATCGACTCCAAATCGAAACATTGTTCAATTGAAGCAACAATTTGAAAAAACGGTTTCGGCATCGAGTTAAGCAATCTTTTTACTAAATCAGCTTCTTCAAGCTCAAAACCAAGAGATCTTACCTTTGATGCAATACCATTCAGTTTTGTCACGAAATCATCTACTGCTTCACCCTCCTTCATGCGCATAGTTTCAAGCTCCTTCTTTAGAGTTGCAAGTCGAGCAGCTCTTACACGATCTACACCCAAGTATCGTAATTTTAAGCCATCCCACACTTTCTTCGGGTCCGTTTGACTCGACATTTGCAACACTATCTCTTCCGGTATCGCTTGAAATAAGAGGGCAAGCGCTTGTTTCGACTTCTTTTCATCAGGCTCTGCACCTAAGTTCCTTGGTTCGACGGTCTCCCATAATCCATGAGCATCCATGATCGCCTTCATTTTGACCGCCCATACCGGATAGTTTGTCGCTGTCAAAACTGGATATTGATACGTCACCGAACCGGCTTCTTTAGCTTGGACCAAAGCCATTCTTCACCTTTTTTTTTTGTGGTTACACCTGCGTGTCTTCTTTCTTTTCTTTCTCACGGCACCTACTTTCTTTCTCTTTCTCACGGTACCTGACTTTCTTTCTTTCTTCTTTCTTCACTTTCTTTCTTTCTTTCTTTCTTTCTTTCTTTGATGACCTAAATCAGCCTTTTTTTTTTTTTTTTTTTATTCTTGCAAGGATCTTATACTTGCTCTGATACCAAATGTTGGTTCAGGCCTAGGTACAACACACACTTTATATATAGAAAAGATATAAAAGACTTTTACTGAGAAAAAATGCTGCTAGGATTCATACTTTTCATCAAAATGGGAGTGGCTATATATAGCCTTACAAAGCAACTGATAAGAGAAAAATAAGGCACTACTCCTACTAGCTAAAGAAAAAGTAAACATAGTGACCTTTTACCCAACGTGCAAATGCACATGCATAACTTTCGGCCTACTGATTCAACCCATATCTTTTACTGTTTCTTATTCAAAGTCAAATAACAACTAACAAAATAAATAATAACCTAAGTCAAGATGAATTTCCAACACCATGCAGTTAAATGACGATATTCGTAACATCCATATTGGCAATCTTTCGGTTACTGATTATTGTCACAAGCTTAAGGTCATCTTCGACCTCCTCGAAAACATTGATCAACCTATTGACGAACGTACTCTCGTCATGCACACTATTAACGGTCTTCGGGGTAAGTTTGACGGAGTCGCGACCTTTATCCGACACACAAAGCCGCTACCTTCCTTCCTTGACACACGAGCAATGCTTGAGATGGAAGAAACTCGCCTGAATCGGACTCCTAATCTGCCATCTGCCAAAGACTCTTCTTCCTCGAACTCGGCGTTTTACGTTCGCGGTAATACCCCTAATCGCAATTCTAATAATACTTCTACTAACAATACATCGCAAATATGTCGGAATTTTCAGCGCGGGTTTTGTCAGTATGGTACCAAGTGCAGGTTTCTTCATATTATGTTAAATGGTGCTTCAAATACACGTCGTAATCCTACAGCACCATTTTTACACATTAACCATGCAGGTGTTTTTCCTTTAGCCCAAAATACACAGGCCCAATACCCATATACCCAGGCCCATTACCAAACCATGCAAGGCATTCTTCCCGCTCCGTCTACTGCCGGTTCAATCCATGGATATGCTCCACCCACCCATGGCTATGCTCCACCCACCCACGGATATAATCCACCCAACGATAACCCGCCCACAGCCCCACCCGGATTTCTTCCTCTCGGGTCTCCCTCATACAGCGCCCACCCAGGCCCAACAAACTACCCCCCCTCTGGCCCAATAGCTTCCATGCCACCTGCTGCTTATTCAGTCCCGATTCCTCCTACTGCCAATCCCGGTTCAGCGTTCTCCGTTAATGCATCTGCTCCGGAACAGCCTGTCAATCTCCCTCAGGCCTTCACCAATCTCTCGTTCAATGACAAAGGGACTTCTGAGTGGTATATGGATACGGGTGCCACCTCGCATTTAACGTCGGACGCAGGTAATCTTAGTACTATTTTTAATACGCGCAATATACCATCTATATTTGTTGGTGACGGTACTTCCATACCCGTCACCAACACTGGCCATTGTATTTTACCTACACCTCATCGCCCTTTACATCTTAAAAATGTCCTTGTTACCCCAAAAATAATTAAAAATCTCATTTCTGTTAAACAACTTGCCCGCGACAATAAATGTAGTATTGAATTTGATGAATTTGGTTTTCTTGTGAAGGACCGTCGGACCCAAAACCCAATACTTCGATGTGACAGTAATGGCGATTTGTACCCCACCAATTTCACCGCACCATCTATCCCGTATGCACTTTTATCAACCAGTCAAGACACGTGGCATCAACATCTTGGGCACCCCAGGGAGGATGCTTTACGAGTCCTTAGTTCTAATGGTTCTATTTTTTTTAATAAAAGCAAAACTCTTCATTTATGTAATGCGTGTCAACTTGGGAAACATGTTAAGCTCCCATTTTTTAGTTCATCTTCTATTGTTGCTTCATCGTTTGATATTATCCACTCGGACATATGGACTTCCCCTATTCCGAGTGTGAGTGGAATAAAATATTACGTTATTTTTTTGGACCATTTTTCACATTTTGTATGGGTATATCCGTTACGTCATAAAAGTGATTGTTTTACCAAGTTTTTACATTTTCGTGCTTACGTTAAAACCCAATTTAATTGTGAAATCAAGGCTTTTCAATGCGACCATGGTGGTGAATTTGACAATAATTCCATGCATTCTTTGTTTAAAAATAATGGCATTCTCTTTCGTTTCTCTTGTCCCAAAACATCCCAGCAAAACGGGAAATCCGAACGTATGCTTCGCACAATCAATAATCTTATTCGGACTCTCTTGTTTCAGGCCAAACTCCCTCCTATCTATTGGGTCGAAGCCCTTCTCATGGCCACTCATCTACTAAATATCTTACCCTCCACCGCAATTCAAAATGACATTCCCTTTACCAAACTTTTTAACAAACCTCCCTCTTACTCTCTCCTGCGTGTTTTTGGTTGTCTTTGCTACCCCCATCTTCACACCACCCACAAGCTCCAACCTCGCTCCACTCCATGTGTCTTCCTAGGGTACCCACCCGACCATCGCGGTTATCGTTGTCTTGACTTGGTTACCCGCAAAATCATTATTTCTCGTAACGTTACCTTTGATGAATCCACTTTTCCATTTACTAAAGTCACCAAACCACCACCCACCACCTCCTATGATTTCCTCGATACACCTTATGACGACTCCCTTTCTAAACTACTCCAACCTGATCTCCCACCTCCCCCACCCGCTCCCCAAAATACATCCGACGCCTCACCTACCCACCCTTCACCTGCACCCGTGTCTGCACCCCTACCTCCTACACCCCCTCCCGCTCCACACCCGTCGCCAGCTGTCACCCCGCCCCTACCTCCGCCACCTAATCCGCCACCTCTAACCCCTCCCCCTCCTACACACCACATGATGACACGCTCCAAACACGGAATCCATAAAACAAAACATCGCCTCAACCTACACACAACATCTCACCCCCCTGTTCCCCGATCTCACCTCGACGCCCTTAAAGACCCTCAATGGCATGATTCTATGATAGATGAGTATAGGGCTCTTATTAAAAATAATACTTGGATTCTTGTACCCCGACCTATGAATGCTAACATTATTACTTGCATGTGGCTCTTTAAGCTTAAATTCAATGCAGATGGCAGTATCAGTCGTTATAAATCTCGTCTTGTGGCAAACGGTCGTAGTCAGCAGCAGGGGATTGATTGTGATGAAACTTTCAGTCCAGTGGTTAAACCAGGTACCATCCGCACTGTCCTCAGCCTTGCTCTTTCACGGTCTTGGCCGATCCATCAGCTCGATGTGAAGAATGCTTTTCTTCACGGGAATCTCGATGAGACAGTATTTATGCATCAACCTCCAGGGTTCACTGATCCGCGTTATCCCGGGTATGTTTGTCGGTTACAGAAATATTTATATGGTCTTAAGCAGGCACCCAGAGCTTGGTTTCAACGGTTTGCCACATATGCGGCTCGTATCGGTTTTCATCATAGTAAAACCGATCCCTCTCTGTTTATTTTTCGACGCGGTACCGAGACAGCCTACTTACTCTTATATGTCGATGATATCATTCTCACCGCTTTTCTACAGCGCATTATTCGTGACCTCAGTACTGAATTTGCTATGACCGATCTCGGACCTTTGAGTTATTTTTTGGGGATTTCAGTTACCCGGACTGCTACTGGCATGTTTCTTTCTCAGCAGAAATATGCCCATGATATTTTGGAACGGGCTAACATGTTGGCCTGTAACCCCTGTCGGACTCCTGTGGACACTGATACAAAGCTTCGCTCCAGTGGCCCTCCTGTCTCCGATCCCACCTTATACCGTAGTCTTGCGGGGGCATTACAGTATCTTACTTTTACTCGTCCTGATATTTCTTATGCAGTTCAACAGGTTTGTTTATTTATGCATGATCCGCGAGAGCCACACCTTCAGGCACTAAAGCGTATTCTCCGATATATTTGTGGTACTATGTCACTAGGCTTACAGTTATATTCGTCTCCCACTACCCAGCTTACCGCTTACTCTGATGCCGATTGGGGAGGTTGTCCAGTCTCCCGCCGTTCTACTTCTGGTTATTGCGTGTTTTTGGGATCTAATCTATTGTCGTGGTCTTCTAAGCGCCAGCATACTGTCTCTAGATCCAGTGCCGAGGCAGAATATCGAGGGGTTGCAAATGCTGTTGCTGAGACAGCCTGGTTGCGGAACCTTCTTCTTGAGCTTCATAATCCGCTCACTTCTGCTACTGTCGTCTTCTGCGACAACATCAGTGCCGTATTTATGTCCGTCAATCCCGTGCAGCATCAACGGACGAAACACATAGAGATTGATATTCATTTTGTTCGTGATAAAGTTGCCGCTGGTCATGTTCGAGTTCTTCATGTTCCGTCTCGCTACCAATATGCCGATATCTTCACCAAAGGCTTGCCATTTCCGTTATTTTCGGATTTTCGCTCCAGCTTGAGCGTTCGTGCTTCTCCCGCTCAATCTGAGGGGGCATATTAGACTACGTAGTATAGCCCATGGCTTAAGCCCATTATGTATTGTATATATGTATGTGTTCATTCTAATGAGAAGATCATCAAGTCATTTACCAAATACTGATTACCATAATAACCATGACCTACACTTATTTATAGAAATATTTCGGTTCTTGAAGACCCTATATTTGTCCAAATCGGAATTGGATTTCAAAAATTACACACAATGACACAAAGTCCTATTTACGATTCAGAAATGACTTGTTGTGTAATATCAAAAGTTTTTTTTTTTTATCTTCGGTATATTATATTTCACGAGCGTTAAATATATGCCTAGACCTTGTTTTGCACAACGTCACAATGCACGTGAAATATATGTCTAGACATTGTTTTCCACAACGTCACAATCCTATTCTTAATGAATTTATGAATAATAACAAATTCATCATCATGATTTCTATTTGAAGAAATGTAGACAAGAAAATGATAGCATTTAATTATGAATGGTTTCGTATAATACGTGATGGCGACTATGATATGGAGACCATCAAGTTGCCATTCATATCATTATAAACAGGCGGATCCATATACGATACTTGTTCACCTCCATTCAGATTTTAAAAGCATCAAATGGTTGGAACCAGAAAGATTTGGCAAAGTTATCGAATATTCATAACAGAATCGAGTAATCCATTAGAACAGAATAAGCCTCTAATATAAGCACATTAACAAAAAAGCTTTGTAACGGTGCATTGCCACATTAATGTTGTCCTAATCATACTCCTCCTTGTGTTTTTTGAACTTCTCATAAGAGTTCTCGACCACATATCATCGTTCAAAAAATGAAAATGATCAAAATAAAGTTGGTGACTTACATTTCTAATTTACAAAGCAATCATATTTGAAGAAAAGGGGAAACCTGCAGGCTTTCATATTTTAAATTGTCTCCAACAGCGAGTGTTGGTCGAGTACTGTTGGAGCATAATCGTCATTGTTTGTAGTTTGTACTTAGTTTAGAAACGTGTCGTGAAGCCTAGCATGTATATAGATCGAGTTGTAAAGTGTTTCGCGCATTTACCGGCTGTTACGCTTGGAGTTGTGCATGCAACACCAAAGTTGTGCAACACCTCTGTTACGTTGCGCAACAACACCCACTCCGGGTGTTTCAGTTGCGTAACAAGGTTGGGGTTACGTGAGGACTATAAATACTTCATCCACCAGCCATAAATGCAACCGTTCTAGAGAGAGAAAGTCATTGTTGCGCCACCGTGAGTCCATAGTTGCGTAATAGTCATTCTGAGCCGTCTAAAGTCTTGTAATCGTTTGTCTTTGATATTATTCGTATTGTAAACCTTTACGTGAGCTTAATAATATCAAACATTCGGTTATTTGTGTGTTACACCATAAAATAGCACTTGAAAGGTATTCCGCATCTTTCTAGTGATTGGGTCCAAATCGAGGTCCGAGGAAGGCGACCAACAATCAAAAAAACACAAAAAAATCGTAAAAACATAAATAAAAAAAAGGGGAAGAAAGTTCGTAAAAAGCTTAGGAAATGATAGTACATCGCCAGATTTAAGATTTCTCCAAAAATCAGGGTCATAAGTTTTTGTTCGATGTATTAGTAGGTACGGCTAATATCATCTAAACAATTTTTCGAAACTGTTTATAGCGGGTCACATGGCTTATTCTGTTCATTTGTGATAAGTCGAGAATTTTCGGTGTGTGTGGAATTTGTCACCAATAGGAATGTATAATAATAAATATATATCTATGAGGGAAAAAATAAGAGAGTAATAATAAAAAGTGAGAATAAAAATTGTAACTCTTAATAAAGTCGAATAAAGACTCGTAATTCTTAATGTTTACGTGATAAAAGGCAAAGAAAGAGGGAGAGTCGGTAAAAGTCTAAGAATTCCATAACCATTAATGCTTACTTGATAAACGCCAAAGACAGGGGGAGGAATTCGTATCATAAACACCTCATAAATAAATTAATGAATAAATGAATGAATAAATACTATACGTATTGTATATTAGTTTTCGAAGAAATGTCGTGATATTGGGGGCACAATGTGTAACGGTGTAAGCAAAGCTTATATATACCTAAAACGGTTATACACTCACTCACAAAAGAGTGTGCATAGCATCGATACTTGACACGATCCAATTTTCTAGTTTAGTTAATAAAATTAGGAATAAGGTGACATTTTCCTATAAATACTGAGATTTCGATGACACTTTGAGGGAGTTCGGAATTAGCAGAGTGTAAATATAAGTGGGACTCCGTATAAACAGATGTAAATAAATAATCGGAAGATTGCTTCTATGATGTCGATGTTGTACTTAACAGGACAAACATACTAATAATAGGCTGATTCGTATGACTTCACTTCTAGCAATATGATCCTAAAAGCAAACGAATCCTTAGCAAAAATGATTTGCTCGTTTCTAGGTTGCTAAAGTAGTGTATATACTTTATAGATGCAAATCACAAAAAGATTTTGCGCTTCTTGGTTAAGAATATCAACAAAAATCCAAAAAAAAATTCTATGTTTATTTTCTTCGTCGTCACGTATCGCACAAGGTTATAAGGTTTTGTCTCGTGTTTTCTGAAAAACGAAAAGATTTTATCAGTTTAAAGAATAAAAACGTGTTTGGAAAGTGTGTTTCTCTGTAATTCAGGTTTACAGAGTTTAAAGGATTGGATCTCGAAGAGTTTAGCACTTCCAGGAAGTCAAAGACTCGAAGTCAATCTTCATGGAGCCGTGTTGTTTAAGGATAAAGACTCGGAGTTCAAGATACATCGATTGCAGACTTGAAGACTGTGAAGTCAAAGAAACAATTCTCGATCTCACGACATCAAACTTTCGTTGAAAAGATTTGTCGAAAGTACAAGCGACGACAAAGGGGGAGTTTGTTGAAGCATAATCATCATTGTTTGTAGTTTGTACTTAGTTTAGAAACGTGTCGTGAAGCCTAACATGTATATACATCGAGTTGTAAAGTGTTTCGCGCATTTACTAGACTGTTACGCTTGGTGTTGTGCAGGCAACACCAAAGCTGCGCAACATGGTGTTGCGGTTGCGTAACAAGGTAGGAGTTAGGTGAGGACTATAAATACCCCAACCACCACCCATATATGCAACCGTTCTAGAAAGGGAAAGTCACTGTTGCCCCACCGTGGGTCCATAGTTGCGTAACAGTCATTCCGAGCGGTCTAAAGTCTTGTAATCGTTTGTCTATATTATTTGTACTGTAAACCTTTACGTGAGCTTAATAATATCAAACATCCGGTTATTTGTTTGTTACACAATAAGATAGTCACTTGAAAGGTATTCCACATCTTTCTAGTGATTGGGTCCAAATCGAGGTCCGAGGAAAGCGACCAACAAGTACATTTAAGATTTTCAATATTCTCCGTCTTGTTTGCCTAATAATCTCTTATCGTCGTTGTGCTTGAAAGCAAAGCAAACTGTTATTCCATGCTTCATGTTTGACTTTTCATGGTCAAAGAGCATTTTAGGATCCTACCTTTGACTTTTCAAAAGTCGAAGACCTTTTTTTTAACCATATTTAACTTGGAAAGATCGTTATGATGTTAGCTTAATAGAAAGTTCATATCTTAATCAGATTAGACCCGTTTTAGTTTAGCTTATTTAGGCCTGTTATGTTTTGAGGTGTCCCTTGCTTTTGAGGGGAAGATTGTTGTGTAAAAACTATGTTCGTCATTTGTAGAATAAAAGAACTAAATACCAACATTTAAACTTATGAGTTACTCCTCTATTGCCAGTTGGTTTCAAAGTGGAACGCCATAAACACGTATATGTTGGACATATTTCATGTTTGGCTTACGTATGCTAAACGAGAATTTATAACCCATTAGACCTATTTTAAGGAGAGATTATTACACTAATTACTCAGTAACAAAAAAGACTTGAATCTCATCAACTAGCATGCAAGTTGCTTCTCTTCTGCTTTTTGACTTAAAATGATACCACAACGTCGAAACAGGACCATTGTTCTCTTCAATACCTCCTAATCGGCATCTATTTATTTTCACATGAGACAACAATCCTGCCGATTAACCCATAATATTTAATTTGTACGATACAAGTTAAGAAGGTTCATCAACCGGAAAGCAATTTTAAGATTAGCTCATAAACTGCTTTAACAACAGGTTTAGAATCTCCGCTTATGGAATCTGGATTGTGTAGTAAATTACTTATCTAACTGAACATGCATAATTTTGTGATAACTGCAGGAACTGGAGCTATTTAGAAATTTTGTAAAAAATGTGTTAACAAATATTTAAATAAATTGTCCCACATCGGAAATGGAGAAAACGAAAAAGGTGTTTATAAAGAGAACATTAATGAAAAAGAACTGTGTTCGTAAGAAGGAGAGATGGTTGGCATCTCCCCTGACAGGGTCGGGAACAGCTTTCGAGCTTACCTGTTACCACACATCCGGTTAAGGCTTTCCACTCCGTTGGATCTTATAACCCAATTTTTTCGACATTAATTCCATTTTTACTTGTTCACTGCTCATGTTCATCACTGGTAAATGCTATGTCATTAGTCTTTCAATTGATCCATAGACGACGTTATCTTTGGTTAATTAATCTCACCGTATTGTATTTATCATGCAACTCCTTTAGTTTTCTCTTCGTCGTCTCAAAACTAGCAATATAACTGCTGTCAAATTCATAGTTATAGATGTTTAACACAAGTTTTTCGGAAAATTGTGGAATAATATGGTTTGAGACTTGAGAGTAACGAATGAGTTGGAAAAGTTGATAGTGGTAATGACAGTGCACCTTATCTCATGAAACCTTGCCGGCATAAAGGTAAACTTCTTTGTTAATGTACAAAAAATGATTAGCAAAACTATTTTTAGCTTAACGATTCATTAATTTCTTTGCTACCGAAAAATATTCATAGTAGTAATAGTAATTTCTTACAAGATGTAATGCAAAATGAACCAATAAACAAACCCACTCATTACAGTTTATAATACTCGACAAAAGAATCTAGAACCCGAAATAGCCAAAGTGTCAATTGACCAACTGCCTAACACTCAGGGTTATACCGATAATGATAATACTACACCAGAAAGCTTTTTACACAAAAGCACATCTTCAAGGGAACTGCAAACTCGTTAAGAGATCCTGTCTCCTGCTACCGTCTGGTGGGTGAATGTACAAGAAAATCAACGATACCACAATGCAGATCAACATTGACCACAGATACACAATTGTCGATATCTTCCCTCTTCTTCCCATCAATCCTTTTGCAAACGGATACAAATGTGACAAAACCCAGAAGCTAAAGAACACTCCTCCCAAAAGCTTGCTCCATTCTGGGAACGGGCTGTAAATGGTCCTGAAAACGCCCACTGCTATCGCACACAGGTTCAATA
The DNA here is from genome assembly GCA_910822075.1 of Senecio squalidus. Taxonomy (NCBI): domain Eukaryota; kingdom Viridiplantae; phylum Streptophyta; class Magnoliopsida; order Asterales; family Asteraceae; genus Senecio; species Senecio squalidus. Next base: position 16,093,500 of record CAJVGC010000001.1, read on the forward strand.
AGATTATGGTCACTGGAGGAATCATTAGCATTGTAAACCTGAACTCGTATAGCTCAGCAAACTCATCTTCACCGTCATCTGCTGCTGCTGGTTTTGATGTTAATGTGAACGAGATGTCGATTCCAGCAATTACTTTTAACAGACCTTGAATCACTGCTACTGGATGTGCACTAGTTCCGCCTATTAACCAAAACTGCTCGTTTCTCCACCAATCGTGCAGAGTGATTTTTGACCAACGGATTTCAAGGAGAGCCAGCATGCTTAGTGTAATCGTGATGGCTAGAAGTAGGATCAGAAACGTTACGTTTAGTGACTGAACGATGAATTTGCCTGAGAATAAGGATAGTGCTGGTAGAACACAGTAGGCCAAGAGGAAAATGGAGGTAAACGGGTACATTCCTACATTGAAATATGCAATCCGTTGTAGAAACTTCATTCTCGGGCTAGCAAAAAGAGCGTTGTTTCTTGAGAAAAATATCTCAACAGACCCTGTAGCCCAACGAAGAACTTGAATCAACCTATCAGTTAAGTTAATTGGAGCTGTACCTCGGAAAGCGTCTCTTTTTGTGACACAGTAAACTGATCTCCACCACGGTTATGCATTCGGTAACCTGTGACAACATCTTCAGTTATGGACCCGTAGATCCAGCCGACCCGTTTACCCCATTCTGTTTTATCTTCATAGAAACAAGTTACAACCTTTATCGCTTCTTCGATAGCTGCTCTGTCTATTGGCTCCCGTTGAACAGCAAGAGAACCCGATGGTCTTCCGTGGCTACCTTTTCCACGCAACTCGTGAATCAACCTTCCTCCAAATTCAGCAACTGCAATCGAGTCGATCAAATAGGTAGAATCACCAAACCGTTCAGGAATCAAAGCCTGTTTGAGTTCATCTTCTTCCTCATTGTTGTTCTGATCATCTACTATAGGCAAGATCATCGGATTTGTTTTTTCTCAATCTTCTCAAAGAAAACTTCATCTTTTTTCCTCCTAACCATCCACGGTGCTCTGTAGCTCGAGGGGGGCTAAACCCGTAAAGAGCAATTCTCCTGAAGATACAGCCAGTCCCAACATACATCGGGCCTTGCAACCCGTCTAAAGCTCTCATGCTCACATCAAAAAACACCGTGTTATGATTTGCATACCTATCACTTGGGTCAATCCCCTCGAACCGTTGAGGGAATTGAACGTAACAGATCTTGTCACCACCTCTATCGAGCATAAAACACATTCCTTCTCTGAGGGCCATCGAGTTATAAATGTAATGATCACAATCAAGGTTGAGAACAAACGACCCGTTTGACATAATCGCACTGGCCCGAACCAATGCATTCATGGCTCCTGCTTTCTTGTTATGATCGAACCCGGGTCGTTTCTCTCGAGACACGTAAACCAGCATCGGTAGTCTAGTATCAACATTCCTTGTATCGATCAGATCTCTGTTTTGTAGATACATTCCGGACCTGGTGGAACTAACATAAGCTGAATGATACCCGCATGATTCCCTCTCGAGTGATCATCTTCACCCGAAAACCAAGTTCCATGCCATGTATTTCCATCTGACATCCAGGTAGCCTTTGGAACTTTAACCGACTCAGAAGATTTTCCACCAAGCTCCATCTGTTTCTTTTTCGTCACAAGTTCTTCTCGAGCATTACAAGCATCTGATCTTCTTCTAATCGTCTCAGGCAAAGCATTAATCCTGACTTTAAATTCATCATACTCCCTTTTCACCTTTCGCCTTTCTCTTACAAAATCAACCCTTCTTTTATTCTTCAACGGATCACCTTTCTGTGAAAAATACGCCTCAGGGTTTCTCGGCTCGATTTCATGTTTCCTACAAAAAGGAACCCATGTGCTAGCAAAGCTAGCAGCTTCAGCCAAAGCTTCAAAAGTAACCAATGATCCACCATCATCAGATAGGTAGCACGCGAGCTTACAGGATAATCAACGGCTAAGATCGACAGAATAGTGTTGGCAGTCACTAGTGGTGGTTCTTTCTCTGCATCAGCTGTTGAAACAAAGATATCGATCCCAGGAAGATCAGATAGTCCTTTCGGGTTGTTCTGTGTAGGTTCAAACCTTTCTTTGAGTACAGTAAGATCAGTCAATCGGTTAACTGGACAGAGCTTTGGAAGCTGGTCTAGAAGCCAAGAAAACGCAAACCAGACCTCACAGATAACAGACATTAGCCACAACCAAACAGCATCTTGGTTGGGATGTGAAATCCGCCATGTTAGAAACAAACTAAGCGCCACAAGACGAATAACTATCAACAACCTGCATTTTCCCAAAAGTATGCACAATTAACATCAAATAGTTACAAAAATGTACATTTTGCGAAATCTCAACTTTTCAAGTCATCAATCGATTTGAGTCTTATATTTTGACTGATACATTAAAATTTCCTGTTATTTCATATAACATGTGATATAGCGGACAATCGTAATTATGTGTCGATTTTGTGTGGATGTAAATAATGTGTTACAAAAAAACATATGATAAAACATAAATAATTCAAATTTTGATGTAACTGAAGAATGAAAAAAAGTTACCTGTAAGGACTAAGAATTGCAGCTGAAATCCCAACTTTTCGAGTCAAGGGTCGATTCCTCCTGTGATCAAACACCGGTGGAGTCTCATACTCACCACCACCGCCACCACGGTGTAACCCTTCTCTCGGCCAGACCGCATTCCCAAACCCATAAGTCCCATTAGTCTCAAACAACCATCTTGTATGATCAAATTCTTGATTTGGCGCCTTAAACGACCTCACCAACGAGAAATTATTCTCCAGTTTCACCCCTCCATACCTGTTTCTCCGTAAAGGATTCACCGTATCCTTCTCCTCCGACATCATCGGCTGAATCTCATCGTCATCATCGTCATATTCATTAGCTTCTCGAAACTTTTCCTTACACCCCGGACAAACCCCAGGACCCGTCTCACAACAATCAGTATAACATTCATCACATATTCGAAACCCGCATTCACATTCAGTTTTCGACAACAACTTCAGCTTCTCATCACATCCATCAACCTGACACAGCAGCTTCGACTTCACAATCCCAATCTCTTCAATAGACTTCATCCGTTTGGCGTGTGCTCGTGTCTCCGAATTAAACCCACCCGTAAAAACCGTATCCTTAATCCTATTCTCATTAGGGTTTCCATGGTTCTTCGCAGGACTAGTTTGAGAATCCCCCATAAACTGATGGTCAGGAGTCGGAGGAATGTGGACAGTATACGCTACGAATTCTTCGTTTCCATCTTTCGATATGGAAAGATACCTCCCAGCAGGACCTCCACCACTTCCGGAAAGACGTCTCCCTCCGCTTAACGGAGAGTTAGATATCGAAGACCTTCGAATCGGACTAGTTAAACTAGCGTTACGAAAACCGCCTGATGAGGAAACAGTAATCGTAACGGGAGACGAAGACGGCGAATCATGATTCCTAACCACCATTTTTTTTTTGTCTAATCAAAATTTGATCAAATTTGGTATTTCATTTAGGGTTTATAATTTGACATGAGTAATGAGCCAGTTCAGGTGACTTTTTGTAGACAAAAAAAAATGTTTTTTTTTTTTTGAATTTAACGGACAAGAAATCTAGACCGTTGATTTCAACCAATCTAACGGTGGAGATTTGGTGATCTTGATTTAGGGGGGACAAAAAGGTGGGACCCATGTCGGTTTTTAAAATATAAGGTGGACTTTGTTGGTTTGAAGTTTGAATGATGAAAATAAACGGTCGGATTATTAAAAGGGTGTATTGTATGTAGCCGTTATGCCATGTCAGCATGATTGGGTATTTAGTGGTAATGAATGAGAAATAATATGTTTTAATATTTAATAATTATAATTATTTGATGATTTTTTTTTTATAAAAAAGGATCTAATAGCAGGCTAAAGTGTATAATTTTACTTTTTTGAAAAGAGGTGTTATAATATTATTATGGGCAGCTTTAATTTATTTAAAAAACATAAGATGGATTCATACGATGTAAATGTGAAAAAAGAAAGATTTTTTCATATATTAATCATAGAAATCATAACATATATAAATATAAAAAAGAATATGTATTTGCAACTAATTAAGTAATTATATATCTAAACACATACACTTAATGAATAAATATGTTCTTTTTAGTGTGAGTTGACCTTCATAATGGAAGAAATACTCGAACTATGTTAGGTGTGTATGTGAAACCGGTTTGGTCATCGTAAATTTAGTCAAAACTTTTGAATTAAAAGAGTTTTTAACTTGAGACTTTTAACATTCAAATAAAAGTTTTCACGATTTTAACTAACCTGGGTACTCCATTAGTTGTTAAACTAAATGAAACCCGTTTGCGGTAGCTTTGTACAACCTGGTGGTCAAGTTTCTTGATTTTTCTATCATGTAACTAAGCGATATAATTCAGTCACTCTCCTCTATAATTTGGAATTTGAGTACTAGGTAACCATTGATCACGAATTAGCATTCAACTTGGTAATTTAATTGTTTTAAACTAGACATCTTAAATAAAAAAAGGTTTAAATCTCAGTAAACAAAAGTTCGTTAATATTGCAAAAATTGTGATTAATATCTTATAAAAAACAATGTTCTTTAGGCGTTAGTTGAGGAGGCTGTTCATGATACGTATTTGTAGCGGAAAATTAAACCAATTGTCAATTATTTTTCAAATTGATACGAAAATAAGAAAATGGATAGTATATTAATTGAATTAGACCTATAATTCAATCAACGAATGATAACACAATCAAGACCTATTGATTTGATATCGAATCAAACTAGATAACGCTATCTAATATTGAAACAAAGACGAATTAAAGTATCAATTCAAAGAAAAAGGTTAAAACCTTGATAAAATTCGTTCATAAGTTGTACTAGAATGAAAATAAACGTTTACTTATATAAGAAAACAAACTAAACCCTAAAACGCAAAAAGGAAAGTCTAAAAGTCGATTTTGGCCCGAAAACCCAGCTACTGCGACGTGCCGCAGTAGGTACCAATGCGTCGCAGCGTGAACATTCAAAAAACGAAAACGCAACACCATGAGGCACTGCGTCGCATTCACTATGAATGTGTCGCATTGAAGCTCGTAGTAGACTTCCAGCTATTTGTTGATCTCCCGAATGCGCAACAGTGATATCCCAACGTGTAGCGGTGAGTTCCAAAGTGCAATTTTGAGTCCCACAAGTCTCCAAAGTCACCAAACAAACCTCCATAGCCATGGTTTCTTCAAAAGCTTCATTCCCAATCAATAATACCAAGTCTTGACTAACTAAAACCGTATTAGTCCATTTTATGGTGAGGTCGAGTACTAGAATATGTTAAATGTTGGCTACTAGTCATGTTTGATTGCTTATAGCGAGCTTACTTCTATACCGCGTTTGCTCATATCCCCTCATGCCATCCAAGTATATTGACCACTCAGAGTTGTTACGTCAATACGACTTGCTATAGCCCATAAATTATTGAAACTCCATGTATTGTGACCGTTTAAAGAACCTATTTTCATGATGCAAAACAGAACTAAAATCTCTAACGAAAGATCGTAAACCACATCATCTCTCACTGTAAAAAAAAAAACAAAAAGTCATTGCCATCGTCTAGTTAAATAAAATGTTCTTTTTGATTTGCACCTTGTAAGTCCAAATTTTATGAGCTTACTAATACTTTTCTCAGTGATTTTAAATTGATCAAGAAGTTAAGAGTTATTGGGTCAGCTTATTACTTTGGCTTTTGCAAATGTTATCATAGCCATAATCCTCTGGGATGTTTGACTCGTGCACTTTCACCAGGACGTACCGAGGCAATCTACGGTCTAGAAATGCATTAAGTGATCACTAACTAGAAGCACATAGCAACCAATAGTAAAAAGGCTAAATCTTTTGTAAGTTAGAAACCTGTTTCCTACAAAACACGTTTCTATATGTGCAAACACTTGAATAATAAAGGCCATATACTACCACGGGTAACGTTGTCCATATAATTTAAGAACTTTTAAGCTAAGACCCCTAGTTTAAAAAAGGTCTAGAACTACGTCAAGCTAATCCATATGCGTTAAGAACCTACTGCGCTTTATCTTCCATCCTCTAAACAAAAGTTTCTTAAAAAAAATTAAAATGTTTAGAAGAGTTTAACATTACTCGTATCAAAATCCCATGTTTTACACCTTACTCCAGCAGCATGTGTACAGCTTCCAGCCGTCTAAAAGGTTAATAGAGGTTGTAATTTACATATTATGCGGATGCTGTAATGGTATCCTTAAGAGGCAATTAAGCAATAAAAATGAAACACAGCCCTAAGTAAAGCTATAAGCACAATAAAGTTTACGTTTTTCTTTATCAAAATAAGTATTGAAGGTCAAGTACATCAAGTTTATATGTGAAATGTATGAATTATAAAATAACTTTTTTATCGTTACTACTAGTTTATACTTTATATATATTCACATACATTATGTATAACCAGAGAACTAGAATTATGTCGTAATAGCAAGAATTTATGAGTGTGTGTTAGTAAACTAAGAGCTAAACATGTACGATGCGTTCAGTGAACAAGAAAGAACATGTATAGTATAGGTATACTTCTATTGCTTAAAATTTAGTTTTGCACGAGTAAGAAACAAGACGATTTAGACACACAAAAAACAACAAACAGATTGTACTCAACAAATCCACATTACGAGACCCAAAACTTTACATTTCTCCATTGTAACGTCTTCAGCATCAAGCACCAAGATAATGCAAGCGAAACTGCCAAAACCCGTCCTCCTGTCAGTCCAACCAAAACAATCAAACACAAAACCAAATAACCCCAGTTCTGATTCGATTCTTAATTTATTATTATCATTGCAATAAATATCACTCGAATAAGTTAATGATGAAGACCGTCTTTTAATTTCTACAATCTCTGTCATATTCCTGCTTCAAGACACTCAAGTTCTCACCTTTAGCATCTGAGCATCGACTAGAGCAAACTAACGGCTTAACATCCTGAACACGTTTCACTGTGTCATCTTCTTTGAACTCACACGATATTCCACCTTTCGAATCCATGGAAGACCTACGTAGTTTCTTAGGTACAAGTTTTTTCATCCTCGATTTCATTACAGCTCTACGAGAACTCTTACGTCTAACTTCCATAAACTCGTCACTTATCACTTAATCTAATTCTTTCTCTGATCTAATTCTTTAAGATTGAGATAAAATAATGTTGGATCGTTATATTTTATTAAGTTTAACTGAATAATTCCGGCGACCAGAAAACGCAATATAAAGAGTTTGAATTTGATAACTAGTTAAGCGCGCTTTGCTTAATATAAATGGTTGGATGACTGGTTTTGCTTTCTTTTTCACACCCGTTGGTGCTTCATTTTTCTTTCTCGATTCTCTTAAAAAAGCATGGATATCTTGTACAATTTTTCTTTTTATTTAATCTTTGTTTTCCACCACCATGGATAATACTATCGCTATAAATAGAGCATCCCAGCTCGAAAAGATCTTATGGCTGAAAGCAGTATGCTTCGCAGCCGTGATTAGCCCCACCTCAATAGCCGGCCATTTCTTAGGAAACATTCCTTTTGTTACCAATGAACCTATGATGTAAGGCAAGGCGACGTACGTCATTCTACTAGGTGGTGTTTCAACAGCTCTGAGTGAGCTCATAGTGTGCTTTGTGCATGCAGAAATGATGGGAAAGGTGAACTACATTTTCGTGCTTTTGAAGACTATGACAGCATCATTTGTGCTGCTATCGTAACACAGGCAGTCTTCACAGAGAGAATCGCCGCTGTCCTTGTGGTGGTTGCTGGAATGTTTTTCATGTTCTCACGAGGACTCGGACAATCCAGATGGGACAACCCCTGCAGCAACAAAATCTCCCAACGATGTTATCATTGTTTTCAAAAGCATGTGAAAGTAGTTCACCCACCCCATCATTTCAGCATGCACAAATCACGGTATGAGCTCACAGATGTAATTCCTCCTAGCTAGTAGAAAGACGTACGGCGCCTTGCCTTACATTATAGGTTCATCAGTAACAAAAGGAATATTTCCTAAGAAGAGGCCGCCTATTGAGGGGGGGCTAATCACGGCTGCAAAGCACACGGCTTTCAGCCATAAAATCTTATCAAACTTGGATGCTCTGTGTTTTGAGATAGCATTATCCATGGTGATGGAAAACAGAGGATGATTATCCGTGGTTTTTATAGCAGTCATTTGTAAAATTGTGTAAACAAAAAAGAACCAATTGAATAGATTTAAACAAGAACAGATTTAGGGTTCCAAAGATTACAAACACAACTGAAAGAATTGAAACAATCAAGGCGATTGATTCTTGTCAACAACACAATAACATCAACCTCTCTAACTAATCACTCAACAAACTGTAGAGAGAGAAACAAAATCAAAGCTCAAGCTTTTTTAGAGAGAGAAACAGATCGTTCAAAAGTGACTGCTGACTTCTACCAGCTCCGTATTTATACTCCATGACCCTTTGACTCGTTGACTGACTTAACTTCTAGAAATGTCCATCCAGCCCTTCAACTCCAACTTTACTCAAATTCATATTTAGTCCCTCATGTAAACAACAAACAAACACACCAAGTTAGTAAACATCCAACACATTACCAAAGATGTGTTTAACCAAAACATGATTAACTTTAATTAACCTCATTTATTTCAATATCCCCCCTTAAACACATCTTTGGAATAAATCTTTTAACTTCAACTTTTCACATAAAAACTCATGTTGACCACTAACCAATCCTTTTGTAAATATGTCTGCAGTGTTTTCACAAGACTCTACTTTTATTGCATTTATAGTTCCATCCAAAAATTTTTCCCTAACAAAGTGTAAGTCAATTTCGAAATGTTTGGTCCTTTCATGAAAAACTGGATTGGCTGAAATATCTAAAGCAGATTTATTGTCACAGAATGTTTGAACAGGTATTAACTTTAATACATTTAAATCATGATACAACTTAATGATCCACACTATTTCACATACTACTGATGCAAGAGCTCTATACTCTGCCTCAGTAGATGATCTAGAAACTGTGGCTTGTTTCTTACTTTTCCATGATATAAGACTATTCCCAAAGAATACACAATACCCTGTTACAGACCTTCTTGTAGACACACACTTCCCATGATCAGAATCAACCCATGTAGTTAATAGCTGAGTAGATTCATTGTTAAACCAAACCCCTTTACCAGGAGCATTTTTAAGATATTTGAGTAATCTGAAAGCCAGCTTCAAGTGAGAGTTTAAAGGCTTATGCATATAAGTACTTAAGCATTGCACAGCATAGGATATATCAGGTCTAGTTAAAGTCAAATAGATAAGTTTACCTACTAATTTCTGATACTAAGTAAAATCAGTTAGCACAAAATCATTATCTAACTTATTTGCCTCATCAGTAATTACTAAGTTTACTTCTATAGGAGTTTTTAAAGGCTTGCTACCCAAAACTCCATATTCAGACAGTAAGTCAAGACAATATTTTCTTTGACTCAAACACAACCCACCTTTATCTCTGAGCACTTCAATCCCAAGAAAATATTTCAGTATCCCCAAATCCTTAATTTTAAACTTGCTTTTCAAGTATTCTTTACATTTATTCACCTCATATTCACTATTACCAGTTAGTACTATGTCATCCACATAAACCAGTAAGGCCACAAAAACACTTTCTTTCAATTTAGTAAATAATGAATAATCATTCTTACTTTGCACAAATCCATTTTCAATCAAACTAGCTGTTAACTTTGCATTCCACTGCCTAGGGGCTTGTTTCAGCCCATATAATGATTTATTTAGTTTGCAAACTTTGTTACTATTCTCATTATAAAAACCCAAAGGTAGTGTCATATAAACATCTTCTACTAAATCACCATATAGAAATGCATTGTTAACATCAAGCTGATATAAATTCCAATTTAACTTTACAGCTAAACTAATCAAGCATCTTACTGTCACAATTTTTACTACAGGTGAAAAAGTTTCTTCATAGTCAACCCCTTCCCTTTGACTATACCCTTTAGCAACAAGTCTAGCTTTGAACCTTTCAATCTCACCTGTTGACTTATACTTAATTTTATAAAGCCACATACATCCAATAGGTGTTCTGTTACTAGGTAAGTCAACTACATCCCATGTACCATTTCTAAGTAAAGCTTCAATTTCACAATTCATTGCTTCAACCCAATGTTTAAATTTAATAGCTTCATAGAAATTTTTTGGTTCAACATGTTGATTAATGCAAGTAACAAAACATAGATTACCATCACTAAGCACAGAATAATCAACAACTTTATTAATATTATATTTGACTTTATCACTAAGCACATAATCACCAAGTTTAGTGGGTAAAACAGTAGGCCTAGTAGACTTCCTAACAGACACTGGTTCACTTACACCCTCAGAAGACTGACCCTTATCAGAAACACCTTCCTTGTTCTGTTGACACACACCAGTTTGTGCATCAAAGCCTATTTCATTAGTGTCACTCTCTAAGGTGGTTTCTTCTACTGGACCATGACTCTGTCCAGGGATACTCCCTAGACCACTATCATTTTGTCCAGGAAGACTGCCTAACCTTGATGGACTACTTCTAGGACAGGGTCCAGTCTTAGACTCATCATAGGGAGGTTCCTCATTAGAGAAGTAAGGGCTATCAAAGAAATTTAAGTGAGTGAAATTGTTGTTAACTGTAGGATCATTGAGGTCAGTGTTTAAAACAAAGGGAAATATTGTTTCATAAAACTTTACATCCCTTGAGTAAACAAATAGTTTACTCTCCAATGAATACAATTTATAGGCCTTTTGAGTACTAGAGTACCCAACCATAACACATTTCTCAGCCCTTTCAGAAAACTTATCACTCACATTCAATTTTTTTGAAAAACATAGACATCCAAAACTTCTCAGATGAGAAACATTAGGATCATAACCAAACAGCACAGAAAAAAACACAGAAGAAGGTAACCTATTAATAAGATAACAAGCTGTTAGAACACACTCAGACCATAGATTTAGAGGTATTCCCCCCTGAAACATAAGAGACCTAGCAACATTGAGAAGGTGTCTATGTTTCCTTTCAACTACCCCATTCTGTTGTGGTGTATAAGCTACTGAAGTTTGATGTATAATTCCATTGTTATGACAAAAGGTTTGCATAAGGCTATTGACAAATTCAGTTCCATTATCAGACCTGAATATTTTTACCTTTTTTTGAAACTGTGTGCTAATAAGATTGGTAAAAGACACTATATTTTCAAAAGCTTCACTTTTATTTTTAAGTAAGTACACCCAAACACATCTGGAGTAGTCATCAACAACAGTAAGGAAATACTTAAACCCTTCTTTAGAGGTTACTTTATAAGGACCCCAAACATCTAGGTGGATTAGTTCTCCTACAACAGTAGACTTATGATCACTGAGAGGAAATGGCTCCCTGGACTGTTTTGCCTTATGGCATATTTCACAGGGTAAGAGCTTCTCATTACCCAAGTCTAACTGTTTGTTAAGAACTAACAGGGCCTGGTCAGATGGGTGTCCCAATCTATTATGCCACACATATTTAGATACAAAGCATTTAAACACAGTATTGCACACATTACCTCTATCTACACTACATTCATCAAAGAAGTAAATTCCCCCATGTTGATTACCAGTCACCCAGGTCTTTCCCATCATGTTGTTTTGAGGTAAATCCTGTACATAACATTTGTCCTCATCAAATCCTATAAACATTTTGCTATCTCTAGCTACCTTATGAACAGACAGAAGATTAACAGTGTACTCAGGGACAACAAGAACATCAAATAACATCACATTATTGTTTAGCTTGTAATTACCAATTTTAGTAATTTTAGCAGCAGTGTTATTAGGGTGTTCAACAGTAAGACTCAAACCAGATATATCAATTACATTTTCCAGACAAGACTCATGAGTAATATAGTGTTGGTTTGCACCTGAATCAATAACCCAACCAGGTTTAGATGTGTACACAAACCTACCTGCCATATTACACTTGGGTATATCTGAAGATCTGGGTTGATTAATGAGTGACCTGAGAACAGCTAATTGATCATCAGAAAACACAGTAGATGGAGAGGGATTGGGACTGGATTGTGTGTCAACATGAGAGTGATTACTTGTGAACCTTTGTGTACCCCCTCTGTTATTACCATTGTTATTATTTTTCCTTGGAAAATTAGGTGGAAACCCAATGATTTTGAAACACCTTTCAACTGTGTGACCAATCAACCCACATTCAGTACATTTTAAGTTTGGGTTCTTTACCAAAAAATTATTAGAGTTGACAGGATTATTATTTCTTTTAGCATTGGTGTTTGACCCAGTATTACTCATAAATGCGGAGTGTTGACCCTTTTTTGTTAAGTCACTACCTCTATGAGATTCCTCTCTAGAGATAGTGGCAAAAGCTGATTTAATGGAAGGTAGGGGGTCTCTAGTTAACAAGTTACTCCTCACACATCATCTAGACCCATAAGGAATTGCATTAACTTCATTAACTGACTAAACTCTTGCATAACACTAGCACCTTGACAAGTACATACAGGTAGTTTAACAATAGCATCAAACTGTTTCCATAGAGAGTTCAATTTATGGTAGTATTCAGACACAGTTGACCCATTTTGTTTTAAAGAATTAAGTTTGTGATGTAAGTTAAAGATTACAGAACCATCAATTTTATCATATGTTTCCTTTAACTCAGACCAAACAACAGCAGGATTTTTTGAAAAAACTTGACCAAGATACAGCTCTTCAGAGATAGACCCAAGTAACCAAGACAGTACAACAGCATTCCATCTGTCCCACTGTCTTCCCAAAACATCATCATCAACAGGTCTAATGGAACTACCATCTATGAACTCAATTTTATTCTTAGTTTCCAAGGCAAGAGTAACAGCACAACTCCAAATAGTGTAATTTTCAGTACCAGTAAGTTTTATATTAGTAAGAGGGGCATAGCATGTAGATACAAGGGATCACCAAAGTCAAGTTTGCTGACTTTGGTGACAGACACATCAGACTCAGTATCACTATGAACAACTTTATCACCATTCTTTGGTGCTTCAGTCATTGTAGCAAGAAACACAACAAGCACACAAGAAACAAAAATAAAGCACAGATAGACCACAGAGAGCACACAAGAACAATCAAACAAGACAAACAGGAACAAGATTAAACCAATCAAACAAGAATCAATCAAGAAACAACAATAACACATATAAAGAATGCAGAATGCTCCTAAGGGCAATCCTGGCCAGGGACAATGTTTACCACAGTCAAGCTGGGCAATTAGAGTCTAACCAGGGACCCTATCTAGGTCCAATATGACAAAGCCCCCAACACACCAACTCCGGGATCAGAGAGATGTGTGGTGCACAAACCAACCTTACAGTGCACAAAAAAAGAAAAAAAATAGAGGAATAGAAACAGAAGTGCACAGACTAAAAGATGCACCAATAAAGAAAGGGATAGAGGAGTAGAACAAGTAACAATTAACCAATCAAAGATCCAAGCCAATGGTCCAAGTATTACTCTAAGGGGCAGTTGATTCCTGTCCGACACAGAAACGCCTCAAAGAAGGAACTAGCCACTGAAAGAAGGAGGAAAAAGATATTACCAGAGGGTCTTGAGAAGAAAACAAACACCCAAAAATTATCAGACGTTGACTGCAGTTTGACCACCAAGATCTCTTCAATCAACTCAAGCAACGCAGCGGAATAACAGAACACAATCGATCCTTCAATCAGTAATCCCAGATCTCACCCAATCACAGTAATCAAGATAGATCAAGAAACCCCCAAAATTAAGAAACCCTAATTTTTGAAACCCTAATTTTTGGAAGATCAGATCTAAATTGATCAAAAAATTTTAGATCGAAGAAAGAAGTAATTAGGTAATCAAGAGCCGTAGCTCTGATACCATGTAAAATTGTGTAAACAAAAAAGAACCAATTGAATAGATTTAAACAAGAACAGATTTAGGGTTCCAAATATTACAAACACAACTGAAAGAATTGAAACAATCAAGAAACAATCAAGGCGATTGATTCTTGTCAACAACACAATAACATCAACCTCTCTAACTAATCACTCAACAAACTGTAGAGAGAGAAACAAAATCAAAGCTCAAGCTTTTTTAGAGAGAGAAACAGATCGTTCAAAAGTGACTGCTGACTTCTACCAGCTCCATATTTATACTCCATGACCCTTTGACTCGTTGACTGACTTAACTTCTAGAAATGTCCATCCAGCCCTTCAACTCCTACTTTACTCAAATTCATATTTAGTCCCCCATGTAAACAACAAACAAACACACCAAGTTAGTAAACATCCAACACATTACCAAAGATGTGTTTAACCAAAACATGATTAACTTTAATTAACCTCATTTATTTCAATATCATTTCACAACCAATTTAGTAGTGGGTTTGAGGTGCAAAGAAATAATGGTATCTTGTCGACAACAAAGGGCACTCACCTTAACGTGTGAATTGCAGCATTTTCTTTTTGTGTTTAATGGTATCTTGTCTGCCTTTTCCAAAAACTTTATTCTCGTGTTTGGGTGGGCCGCGGTGTGATATGCAAATGGGTGTGTCGAGTGTTTTGGGTCGGTTGACTGGTGGTCGAGAAAGGATAGGTAGATAAAAGCATTCAAATGGCTATGTCCATTCTTATTCTATATCGTTTCGGCCCATAAGTTCTACGTTTTCTCTATTTCATTTATTTTAATTAAGTTTGATTTTGAAATTATTGAAAATTTGGACGAGTTAATCAATATAATTAAACTGTTGTGTGCGCTCTAACTAGTAAAACGTCCTTGGGCAGGGTGCAGTGGGCAGTTATCCCTCTATTGAACTCGGATCCTCAAGGAAACATTTGATATCTTTGGATTGAGTGTGCTATTTCATCCTTTTAACATAACTTTTTAATTTCGGCCTCAAGGACCTCCAGATAACCATTTCATTAGGAATATAAACGTTATTCCATTCATTGTCATGTCTGATTGCTTATAGAGTGCGCTTACTTCTATACTGTGTTTGCCATATCCCCTCATCCCATCCAATATTGACCACTCCGACTTGTTACGTCAAAACGACTTGCTATAGCTCATAAGTTTTGAAATTCCATGTAGTGAGATTGTTTATGCTACACCAGAACCTATTTTCATGATACAAAACAGAACTAAAATCTCGTATAAAAGATGGAGAGTCATACCATTGAGTGGTAATACTCCGTATTAGTTAAGCAAAAATATAATTTAGAGAGTCATTGAGCCAGGAGGTTGTCCGGAGTCATCCTTGTGGGGTGGACAATGATCGATGCCAAAAGCACCGGGGATCAGGATATTCCTCCAATTTACACCTTTTTTTTCTAGAATTCCTGAAATGCTTGATTTGATATATACAACGAAATTTGCGTCTTGGTTCATAATTCCGAATACATGATATGTAATTCTTATATGACAAATTATCATAAACCTCACCATCTCCCACCTTTAAAAAAGTCATTGCCATCGTCTAGTTAAATAAAATGTTCTGTCTAAAACTTTTTTTGTTACAAACAAAAAAACAAAAAAAAAACAAAAATGGCAACTACTCCCTCGTCACAAAAAAGATGGCCATCTTTTTATTTATGTTTGTCCTAAAACTATTGTCTTATTTCCAATTATGGATGGTTAAAATGTAGTAATTTTCTATTTTACCCTTAAATATTTTTAATTTTATTAAACTGTAAAACTAACCGACGTCTTTAATACTGGGACATAATAAATAATCTAATAAAAAAACACTTGATTAACTACACCTATTTTATTTCGACCGTTTTTTATTTTCAGACATTTTTTTGGAGACAAAGGGAGTACTATAAATCAGTCATTGCACATATAAGTGTTTAATCTTGAACTTAATGACAATAATTGTCGAAATCATAGTGTTTTAAATGGCTAAACTTTATATTGTTATAGTTTAAAATGTGAACTTTGAGAAACTTATCAAAAATGAATTCAATGACAAAATAATCAAATATGAGACGCCACGCCACATTCACCACCTTTGAGAAACTTATCAAAAATGAATTCAATGACAAAATTATCAAAAATGAATTCAATGACAAAATTATCAAAGATCCGTCTTAGAGAGATCGGACTACTTTCACCAGGATGTATTAAGTGATCAACTATAAGCACTACAAGCACAATAACAGAGGCCATATAATTCAAGAACTTTTAAGTTAAGACTCCTAGTTTAACAAAGGTCTAGAGCTTCGTCAAGCTAATCATATGCGTTAAGAACCTTATATGCTTGTCTTCCATCCTCTAAACAAACGTATATTATTAAAAAAAAAAAAAGTAAGATTTTTTAGGAGAGTTTAATATTACTCGTATAAAAATCCCATGTTTCACTCGACTTCAGTAGCATGTGTAATGGTGTTCATTTTTCAGTTTCATTCGGTCACCGTCTAAAAGATTGATAGAGGTTCTCACTTACAAATTCTACGGATACTTTATGGGTGCAAGTCTTTAGGAATTAAGATGTGACACCTGCACAACCTGTAACCATATCCTTAAGAGGCAATTAAGCAATAAAAATGAAACACAGCCCAATGAAGTTTATGTTTTTTTTATATCAAAATAAGTTTAAGGTCAAGTACATGTTCGGTTTACAAACAAAATGTATCAATTATAAAATTAACTTCGTTATCATCTTGTTTTATTTACTAGTTTATACATGTTCACAACATACATATAAAGCATGTCCTAAATCATAAGTTTCTCTACACTTTCCCAGCCATATCGATGAAGCTAGCAGTTGTATTAAAACTTAGGTCCTTGAAAATAAAAGTAATGGGAGTGTATCGACTCAAGTGATTGTACAGAAAGCAATAGGATTTACACCCGATTGCAGGAGCCCATTTTAGTGGGAACAAAAGATTTACTCCTTTTTCTCAGAAAGCAATGACATCTAATTGTGTTTTTGTGTGATTGAAACTACATGTTTCATGATTGATGCATGTATATGCAGAAAAGCAAGGGAAAACGAAGGTGTGCACCTTGAATAACAAACACGTAATATCAAGAATTTACGAGTGTGTGTTAGTGAACTAAGAGGTAAACATGTAAGATGCATTCAGCGAACAAGAACGATCATGTATAGTATAGGTATACTTCTATTGCTTAAATTAAGTTTTGCACAAGTAAGAAACAACACGATTTAGACTCGCACAAAAAAAAAACAGATTGTAAGAAACAACTCTACATTACGAGACGAAAAACTTTACATTTCTCCATTGTAACATCTTCAGCATCAAGCACCAAGATAATGCAAGTGAAAGTGCCAAAACCCGTCCTCCTATCAGTCCAACCAAAACAATCAAACATAAAACCAAATAACCACAATTCTGCCGTGATTCGATTCTTAATTTATTATCATTGCAATAAATATCACTCGAATAAGTTAACGATGAAGACCGTTTTTTTATTTTTACAATCTCGTCATTATCCTGCTTCAAGACACTCAAGTTCTCACCTTTCGAATCTGAGCATTGACTGGAGAAAACCAACAGTTTACCATCCTTTAAACATTTCAGTGTTTCATCTTCCTTTATCTCGCGCGACATTTCACCTTTCGAATCCATGGAAGACTTACGAAGTTTCTTAGGTACAAGTTTTTTCATCCTCGATTTCATTACAGCTCGACGGGAACTCTTACGTCTAACTTCACTTCTCACTTCATCTAACTCTTTCTCTGATCTAACTTCCATCTTCGATTCTACATCTTCAATCTCCACACTCGCCTTTTTTTCACGAAAAGTAGATTCAATCGGCGTTTTTGAATCTACACAACTCGGTCTCCTTAAAAACGGCTTCCTAACCGATTCCAATAAGAAAAGAAGAAAAGCTGAAACCGTAATCCCAAAAGTAAACCTCTTAGTTCCTATAACCAAAACTAACATAATCAAAACCTTCAACAAAACAACAAACACAGGATTCAATTTCGCTAATTCAACACTCCTTTCCACTTCATTTTCACTCGAATTCTCGATAACTTCATTACTTTCCTTATAATCATAACAACTTGACCTCGAATTCGATTTAGCTAACTTAACACTCCTTTCTACATTAATTTCACTCATATTCAAATCGTCCTCTTCGATAATTTCGTAATTTGATTTAGCTAACTTAACACTCCTTTCTACAATAAGTTCACTCGAATTCAAATCGTCGATTTCCTCTTCGATAATTTCATTATTTTCCTTATAATCATAACAACCTGAAGACGAATTATTCGAATCTAACAACGAAACTAACGAAGACGATGAAGACGTTAAATTAACTGAATCAATCAAAAAACCTGACGACGGTGACGGTGACGGTGCCAGTGACGGTGACGGTGACGGTGCCCGAGACGGTGAAGGTGACGGTGATTTCATGACAGCGGATTTACGAAACCTGCCCCGATTTCTAACGTAGAGATCAATAAGCGAGGTCGGAAAACCGGTTTCAACAACGAGATGATGATCAGCAACTAATCGCGAGAATCGATTCTTCTTTTTCCAATTAAACGGCATATTGAATTCACGAAATCGAAGCTATAATTACAGAAATTGAAAATTGAATTGATGAAACTAGATGTGGTAATTTATGAATTAAGCATGTAATTTAGATGAAAATGATGTGAGATTAGTTGGATCTGTGAGAATTTGGAAAAAGTATAAACCCTAATTTAGGAAAAAGTGGAAAAAAGAGGGAGAGAGAGAATGCGTGTGGGGAAGGTGAAGTGGTTGAACAGAGAGCGCGTGATCCGACAACCCACTCATTCATCTCCGACTTCTTACTACTTCCATTGTTGAATGTTGACAATTATAAAATAAAGCTTCGCATGCCAAATTCCAAACATATGTGTCAATTAGCTAGTGCTTTAAAAATAAAAAAAAAATAAAAAAAAAAGTCTGTATGTTTTAGCTTATTGACGATTTGTTTAAAAGAAAATTAAATCTAAATAATTTTAATAATATTTATTAAAACCAAAATTTACTAATCTTTATCTATCTATAACAATAAACAATGACACTGGATCATCTCTTTCTTTATTAATAAATAACAAATCAAACATTTAATAACATTTAAACTACAAAACGACATATTTTTTGATGAGTTTCGCATGTAATCTTATATGTGTAACAGTCTCACATTCACTTTCCCGTTGGTATAAATAGTTGTAGCTTAAGTGAAGTGAAATATATAAAATAGAGAAAATAGTTTGTGTATGTAATCAATTTAATACTAAATCTTTTTGTGTATCACATATTCTTAAAACAGTTATTGAATATTATAAGTTGACTAAATTTTTTTATTTAAGTATCACATATTCTTAAAACTTTTATTAATTAAATTTTAAAAAGATTATAAAGTTGTGATTATTTCGATCGAGTCTGACTATTGGTTGAATATACCAAAATATCATAAAACTAGTTACTTTTATATGTGGAGAAAGTCTAAATAACATATTTGTGTGCAGTTATATTTACACCCAACGCTTACACGTGACACCGACACGCACCTTTAAAGATATGACAATCTGACAATTTCTGTTATTTTGATAGGGAAAATGCGTAGTTACCTATTCGCATAACCTAAACCAAAGACCAAAGTAAAGACTTGAGAGCGACAAATCGGAAGCATTTAACACATTGTATATGTATGGGGCAAACTTTATAATCTTTCTTTAAGAATTTTGAGAACTAATTGTTTGTAACAAGTAGTCTTGAGAGTTTTTGGAGTAATACTTTGATTGTGGTGATTATCACTATCACATTAGCAAAAACACTTTATAATTTGGTTATGAAAAATTTTGATGAAGTAAAAAATAGGTTTTGAATGGTTGTCAATCTCTTTTTTCTTTCTCTTTTTTAATATATAAAAAAAAAACATTAACATATTAAATAAACTAATACATATGATTAGAATAAAAGTTAATATATATGATTAAAATTAAAAACAATACATATGATTAAAAAACTAAAACAATACATGTTATTAAATCGTTCCATATTTCTCCCAAATCGCTTTTTTTTGTCCACGTACCACTCTGCTTTTTTTTTCACATCTCCACTGTGCTCGTTTGAAGAAATGTCATATAGTCTTTCTTTGCATTTGGAAACGCTTACTCTCGGAGGAGAGCCGTTTGTGTTTTGGCTATAAGCGTTTCTTTTTTGGTTTTGACGACTTGTTTTTGGTTTTGGTTAGTTGTTGAATTGTTCAAGAATTGATCTACACAACGTCGATGATTGTTCTTGTGCATTTTCGGACGCGAATGATGATTCTTTTATTTTACTTCCTCTTACTTTTCCGGGTGGTCGTGGTGTCATATCATCGGCAAAAATATTGTCGGCTACATTAAAGTCTTCAAGATTGACCGTGGTAGTAATTGCGTTTCAATTTTCGCAAATTACTTCATTTTGACTTATCCTTCCAAATCATCCATGCTTTCGCATATTTAAAGTCCCCATTTTCACATTTTTCATACATTTTTTCCGTCGCATCCATCAACGGCGCATCATCGCTCACGCTTCCCGAATACGTTCTGCCTCCGCGTAGTGCCCAATAAATGTTTTTATTTGGGTATTCATCGTCGTCAAGTTGCTATTGAGTTGATCTTTATTCATTTCCGGAAAACCAAACAATTTTGCTTGTTTGTTGTATTCTTCCACAATTCTTACCCAAAATCATGGTCTTTTTTTACTATTCCCGACGTCGCTATCTTCGGAAACGTGTTCCATTGTATTTTCTTGCATACTTTTTTCATTTTTGATTTAGATGTTCTGACTTCTTGAACGACTTCTTGTGTTTCTTGAACAATTTCATCTTCTTATTGTTGATGTTGTTGTTGAGTTTGTTATTGGTTTTATTGAAAAAGATTTGTTGTTGCATAATATATTAACTAATCAGATTGTTACTATACAAAGGGGTTATTTGTTGTTGTTGCTGCGAATAAAAGGTTTGAAGTATTTGTTGTTGTTTTGAAAATTGTGGTATTTGGTTTTGAAAAAGTGGGTTTAGTTGGTTAGGGAAATTTGTGACTCGGGGAGGTTGGATGTTTTGTGATTGTGGTGTCGAATGTGTGTTTGCATTTGTTGAGGGTGAGCTCGAAAAGGAATGAGACATTTTTACGATTTTGGAGATTATTGATTTTGTATAAAAAGATTGAGATAGAGAAATGGTGTGTATTTTTGAGAAAATATATGTTGTATTTATAAATAAAAAGTTAAAAGGAAAAGTAAAAATAAATAATAATAAATATCTAACGGTAGCAAAGAAAAAATAAAAAAAAAATTTGACCATTATAATGAAAATTTAAGTTTCTTTCTTACTTTTTACCGTAGCAAAAAAAAAAAAAAAAAAAAAAAAACCAACAATTACCGCCACAACGTCTCGTTAACCAAAGCACGGGGAGCACAACGAGATCCAGAACGTGGGGGGAGGGGGGAGATAACGAGGCACCACCTCATTGTGGCCTTGACAATGATCGAGCACATGTGCTACTCCTCGTGCTCTAAGTAGTACTCGAATACTTAAAGAAGTTTGATTAGTGGATATAAACGTTTAAATAGTTGGTGACTGACGGTGGTGGGACATAAATAACTTATGTGGAGGCAAAGTATTGAGTTTGGTTCTTAAATCGAATATTCTTTTTATCCCAAGTGAAAATGAAACCCAATCGGACAAATTTCATATATTTGATTATAGTTAAAATACCCATCTTTTTATAAAACGAGTTTTGTTATTTATTTTAATGATAAAATTTTGATATTCAAATCACACATATGAGAGAGATTTTTCAACTTCATTTCGTAAGAATGAATATGTACATATTATAATTATTATATACTCAATTAAGAACTAACAAAATGGACCATAGACTATAGAAGTTGTCTACTTTAGTCCTTCACATTTTGTTGTAGTGAGTTAAGCTTTGATATAGGAACACTTAGAGTCTTGTGTGATAATGATTTGACTATTGCAATAGTGTTACTATGTTGTATTCTAGAAACCCTCCTAGACTCCTAGTGTTATCACAAGATCGATTATCCTATGGGTCAAGAGACTTCTCTCGAGACTCTTATTAGCGAGACTTGTGTTCGTCGTAACTTTTGATGCGTCTCTTGTGGTAGCTGTACAAAACAGTGCTCATACATTATCTCAGATACGTTGCCTCCATTGAGATATACTTTGGAGATTTCGTAATTAGCGATCAAGCCTTGAGTATGACCGGATCGCATGACAACCTCTGGTTTGTTACTGATGGGAACCCGATTGGCATATTGTGCCATTTTTGTAGACACCCGACTTGTCGCTTGCATCCCGCGCTCCAAAGTTGCATTCTTAAGAGATGTGTTTTATGTATCATCGAACATTTGATGGTGCTATACTATTTGAAAGCCCGTCATGGGCGTTTCAAACTTTTGAGAAATGATTGTTTACTATTTATATGCACAACTTTTTAGGTTTTTTCATGACCTGACTTTTATGGTTGATCATTTGGGGAGTTTTACTCTTTTTTGCGCCCATGAAATGAGGATGTGTTGTCTCATAGGAATTATCTATTGTTTCTTTGTGTTGGCCGAACGCTCTATTGGGATGAGCCTGGTGGCGTGCTTACGTTATCATTTTTTTACAAAATAAAAATTAGATAAAAACATATAATCGCGAGGAAAAATAAGACATATTTAAACTTAAAAATGTATTTCAAAAAGCCGTTATATAATAGAATTGTCAATTTCTATTCAACTCTTATTTCCTAACATGTAAATATTATTAACTATCTTTTTTGTTGTTTTTTTTAATTAGACAACACCAACTAATTATAAGTTTGCATTAGGAACACTGAGTATAGAGGTCGTTCTCTACTCGTTATGGATATCTACAACTGTTCCCCTATATCAGTCTCCAAGTTCTTGCTCTTATTATCGGTCTTTCCATCTATGCTTCGTTGTGAGATTTTTCTTCTCTTTTTCTAAAGCATCAAAGTTAATTAAGTAATCAATAAAATTGATTTTAAAAACTAGTTTTAATGTTATGAATTTGAATCTTGAAATATGTATATACACGTAAGGTAATTGAAGAAATGATAAACTTTTTCTTTTACATATTTTATTCCAAAATATTAATTTAGAATATTAATTTTTACATAAAAATTCTTTCTACTTTTATGTTCCAAAGAAAAAATTTGTGTTAAACTTTAACAAAAATTTGTTTTAGAAATAAATGTAATATTTTTTTATTCTAAATAAATGTATTGCACTAATTTTAACTTAAAAATGAAAATCGAAAAATATAGATAACTTTAGTTGTCATTTTAGGTGTTAAGTTGTGGTAACGAAATGCTAATGTGACACGCACAAATTAACTTCAACTACACGAGTATAAATAATATTAAATAACACATTTTAATACATATTTTGATAAAATTAGTTTAAATGTGTATAAACGAAACAATATGAATATGATAATACATCTTATGTTGTCTTACACGGTTAATAAATTTATGTATATACAATGTTCTCTTAGTTTTCAATATGTTATAATCGTATAGTTATCGATCGAGTTTTCCTTACAAATAAGCGACAAATATTTGTCATAAAAATTATATTGTCTTACTTTGTTAATGATATATATTTTTTTCTCAATTTCTGTAACACCCGGAACCATAGACACACAATTTTTTTTTTTAAACTTACAAAACATTTAACTAACGTTCTAAGGTGTTACTACTTCATCTCGTTAGTTAACGATAAATGTCCGTTAACATCTCATTTTACAAATTTGAGCGGACGATCTTACAAAAACATTTTTAAACATTTAACTTTACATTACGGTCCTTGTGACACCCCGCTAAAGCGGAAACACAGGATGTGAAGAGCAATAGCATTCGATACACAAGTTTATAATTCCACACCAAGTTACATTAAAGAAAACATAGCATCCAAGGTTTACAATTGTTTAAAACAAAGTTACATATCCGAAATACAAAATAGGTGTTCATAGTCAAACCACCCGAACCCTTTCCCATTCTTGAAGTCATTCGCCCAAAAGCATAAAGTCATTAGCTAGCTTACTCGATACCTGAAAATACGAGTCAAATGTTAACTACGGGAGATGTAGTTAGTGAGCTACAAGTTTAAGTAAAAGCATACAAGTTTCAACGCACGTAAAGATGGCGTAAAGTATAGTTTTCAAATACTTACCACAAAACATGTGTAAAGTATAGCATTTGCGTTTGCAGGCATTGAACACATAGCGCGACTATGTGACAATCCTAAGTATTGTCCAATGATCGTTGCTAAGCCTATAGCCTACCCTATTAGTATTATGCACCATCGTTATAAGTCGTTGTGGTGAGGGTCAATTTACCCTAATAGCGCTATCCATATCTACTAACGGTCCTTTCCAAAGGGATTAATAGCAACTAATGTCCTTGGTAGTATCGAGAATTTTAGTGGTATCTCACGTCCATGTTGTACAACGTCCGCAACATGACGATCGATGTTTTAGTCATTGGCAAATATAGTTTTCGTGTCCTCAGCATTGTTGGCAAAACCATCAACAATGCCGGCAAAATAGTCTTTCATAAAAGTATTCAAGATATCAAAGTGTTTCACAATAGCATTCAAAGTATACAAGTGTTTTCGTAATAGCATTGAGTATCAAATCGTTTTCGTTTAGCATTCAAGTAATAAAGCGTTTTTCAGCTTAAATATATATTTAAGCCTAAGACTCGCATTTCACCCCAAAAAGTATTAAAAGCGTTTAAAAGAGTAGGGGTTTGTAACTCACTGGTTGCGAAGATAATCGTAAGCGGGAACGGTCGGAAAGTGTGCCGGGAATCACCGAAAGCCTAATAATACCAAGTTTTGTTCAAGTGTTATTATGTTATTGTATAATATAATAAATAGTCTTTAGTTAAACTTTAAGTGTCAAGGGTAAATTTGTCCAAAAATCGTCCGAATCGGTTATCGTTATGTTTTAGTCCAAAGGTCCAAAGTTAACGTTTTTGTTATTATGATATATATGTTTTGTTTGCTAAAGTGTCTTATATTTTCTAACAAAATTTGGGCAGCGCTTCCGCGCCCAAATTTTATGTCCAAAATATAAGCCACTTTCCCGCTCACAAAACACATATACATACATAACGTATTTAAACATGTTCATTTTAGCATAACTAGTCCAATACAAGTCACTAATATAGTTATTTTTACCAAACTCAATCATATATATCAAGTCTCGAAAAAGTCAGCGGTGTACACAAGCTTAAAACGGCCAAAACGACGATTTTCGGGAAAAACAGCAAGGTGTGCGTCGTCCTGGACCTCAGGATCGACGCACAGGGCACAAAACGTCCCGCTGCGTCGTCCTGGTCTCCAGGGACGGCGCACAGGTCGCTATTTTGTGTTTTTCTTGCAAAAATCGATTTGTTACCCAAAGATTCCGACATGCAATCGGTTTAAACTTCATAATATGTTATTTTAGCAGTTTATACACAACTTTTATCCATAAAATCGTAGATCTAAGTATTATTTTGATAAAAACCCGTTTTTGTATAAAATGTGTTATAAAACTTTGTAAAAACTTATTTTTGATGGTTAGATCATCCATGCAAGTACTTATTTATGTAAAGACAGTAAAATACAAGAAATCTACCGGTTGAAAGTGCTTGGATGATGGTCTTGCCGGATTTAGAGCTCCAAAAGTGTGGAAAACGTTTTGAAACCGAAATAGTCTTGATTGCCTTGCTTCCTCTTGTTGTTAGAGCGATTTTTGGTGGTGTGAATTGTGATTTTAATGGCTGAAATAGACTGAATATGGGGGAGAAAATGGGGGTTTTTGAGAGAGAGTTTGTTTATGTGTTTTTGTGTGTTATGTTTATAAAATGTAAAATGAAAAGAAAATACTAAGGAGGTGATATGATGGACTTGGGACAAGCATTTTACAGTAAATGAGTGTTAAACGTCGAGTTTGATTGGGGGTTGGTGGTATAAAAACGAGACAAGTAACAAAAGTCCAAAAATTTTCGGTTTTGGCATCCAGGACGCCGCACAAGGCATCTGTGCGTCGTCCTGGCTTGTTTTGCCATTTTTCTGATTTTTGTTGTTTTTGCGTTTTGTTTCGTTGGACCTTTTCGTTAACTGAAAGTTATAAATTTTGATACGTTATGAACTTAGGAAAGTTCCTTATGTGTTTTCTTGGTATTAGGACTTACATAAATTGACTCCGATCCCGATCCGCGCTTAAAGGTTTAAATACGTAAACTTATGTTTAAGAGTTTTGTGTGAGTTACAACGAGCTTAGCTTAAGAGTTATGTCTACGTAACTACGTAACAGATAAAGTCAGTCGTAACGGGTAACAATTATAACACATAGAAGTCATAAGTTAGCGTTCTCGACCTGGGTTTAGACGGTTGTCACATTCTCCCCACGTTGAAAGAATTTCGTCCCGAAATTTCAACTTGTGGTATTCGTTGTGGCAGAAGTGAAGAGATGAGGATACTTAAGCATCATCTGATCCTCCCGTTCCCAGGTATATTCGGGGCCTCGTTTAGCGTTCCAACGTACCCTCACTATAGGGATTCGACTGTGTCTTAGTTTCTTAGTTTCGCGATCTATGATTTCAATCGGTTCCTCGACAAATTGGAGCTTCTCGTCTAGTTGTACTTCTTCTAATGGTGTGATAAGTGTTTCGTCCGATAGGCACCTTTTCAATCTCGAAAAATGAAAAGTGTTATGCATGTTATCGAGCTCTTGCGGTAGTTCTAAGTGATACGCAACTGGACCTACCCTTTCGAGTATCTCAAATGGTCCTACATATCTAGGACTAAGCTTCCCCTGTTTCCCGCGGCGTATTGCACCTTTCCAAGGTGACACCTTTAGAAGTACTTTGTCGCTGACTTGAAATTCTAGATCCTTTCTGGGCATATCAGCATAGCTCTTTTGACGACTTCTTGCAGTCTTAAGTCTTTCCTTAATCGTTGTGATCTTATCAATCGTTTCTTGCACTACATCCATGCTAATTAGTTGTCGATCTCCCGGTTCCAACCAACACAGTGGAGATCGGCATTTCCTTCCGTAGAGAGCTTCAAAAGGCGCACATTTGATGCTAGCATGGTAGCTGTTATTGTAAGAGAACTCTATTAGTGGTAAGTGGTTATCCCAACTTCCTCCGAAGTCGATGACGCATGCTCTCAGCATGTCCTCTAGTGTTTGTATAGTGCGCTCGCTTTGACCATCGGTCTGCGGATGGTAAGCCGTGCTTAAGTCCAATCGTGTGCCAAACGACTCTTGGAATGCCTTCCAGAATCTGGAAGTGAAGCGAGTATCTCTATCCGAGATGATTGACGTGGGTATTCCGTGACTTGTCACTACCTCGTTGATGTATATTTGGACAAGTTTTTCTACGTTAAAACTTTCCTTGATGGGAATAAAGTGTGCTGACTTCGTTAGCCGATCCACTATAACCCAAATCATGTCGTTACCCTTTGATGTTCGAGGTAACTTTGTGACGAAGTCCATTGTGATTTGTTCCCATTTCCACTCGGGAATTTCGGGTTGCTGTAGTAATCCGGATGGTTTTTGATATTCGGCCTTCACTTTCGCACAAGTGAGGCATTTCTCTACGTATAAAGCAACGTCTCTTTTCATCCCAGGCCACCAATAGTGTTCCTTGAGGTCCTTATACATTTTGCTTGACCCTGGATGAATGGAATATCGTGTTCGGTGTGCTTCATCCATAATGGCCTTTCTCAATTCATTGGTCGTAGGAATCCAGGCTCGTTCCTTAAAATAATACACATCGTCGCTCTTTCTTACAAGATCCTTGTCATGATTATGCAAGGTTTCGACCTTTATATTATTTGCCTTCAAAGCCTCATGTTGGGCACTTGCTATGCGCGTTCTCAACTCGGGTTTAATGTAAATTCCTAATGCACGTACTCGAGTCGTCTGTTGCCTCTCTTTCCTACTCAAGGCATCTGCTACGACATTCGCTTTGCCAGGGTGATACTTAATATCGCAGTCGTAGTCGCTAAGGAGTTCCAACCATCTCCTTTGCCTCATGTTGAGTAGCTTCTGATCTAGTATGTGTTGCAGACTCCTATGGTCCGTGAATACCGTGTATTTGGTTCCGTAGAGATAATGTCTCCAGATTTTTAGGGCAAAAACTATCGCTCCTAGTTCTAAGTCGTGAGTGGCGTAATTGACCTCGTGTTTCTTAAGTTGTCGCGATGCGTAAGCTATGACCTTATTTCGTTGCATCAGTACACAACCTAATCCTAGGTTAGATGCGTCACAATATACTACGAAGTCCTCGTTTCCCTCATGGAGAGTTAGAATCGGAGCATTGCACAGTTTCGTTTTTAGGATATTGAAGGCTTGTTCTTGTGCATCTCCCCAGTTGAAATTCTCGTTCTTTTGCGTTAACTTTGTTAGGGGTTTAGCTATTTTAGAGAAATCTTGAATGAATCGCCGATAATATCCAGCCAGTCCTAAAAATTGGCGGATTTCTGTCGGGCTTTTGAGAGTTTCCCAATTCTTTATTGCCTCGATCTTTGATGGATCAACGTGAATTCCAGATCCATTAACTACGTGACCGATAAATTTAACTTCACGTAGCCAGAATTCGCACTTAGAAAACTTTGCGTAGAGCTGTTGTTCCTTGAGT
>CAJVGC010000001.1:16122361-16223636 GCA_910822075.1 Senecio squalidus
TTCGCCTTTCTCTACAAAATCAACCCTTCTTTATTCTTCAACGGATCACCTTTCTGTGAAAAAACGCCTCAGGGTTTCTCGGCTCGATTTCATGTTTCCTACAAAAAGGAAACCATGTGCTAGCAAGCTAGCAGCTTCAGCCAAAGCTTCAAAAGTACCAATGACACCATCATCAGATAGGTAGCAGCGAGCTTATCAACAGGATAATCAACGGCTAAGATCGACAGAATAGTGTTGGCAGTCACTAGTGGTGGTCTTTCTGCATCAGCTGTTGAAACAAAGTATCGATCCCAGGAGATCAGATAGTCCTTTCGGGTTGTTCTGTGTAGGTTCAACCTTTCTTTGAGTACAGTAAGATCAGTCAATCGGTTAACTGGACAGAGCTTTGGAAGCTGGTCTAGAAGCCAAGAAAACGCAAACCAGACCTCACAGATAACAGACATTAGCCACAACCAAACAGCATCTTGGTTGGGATGTGAAATCCGCCATGTTAGAAACAAACTAAGCGCCACAAGAGAATAACTATCAACAACCTGCATTTTCCCAAAAGTATGCACAATTAACATCAAATAGTTACAAAAATGTACATTTTGCAAAATCTCAACTTTTCAAGTCATCAATCGATTTGAGTCTTATATTTTGACTGATACATTAAAATTTCCTGTTATTCATATAACATGTGATATAGCGGACAATCGTAATTATGTGTCGATTTTGTGTGGATGTAAATAATGTGTTACAAAAAAACATATGATAAAACATAAATAATTCAAATTTTGATGTAACTGAGAATGAAAAAAAGTTACCTGTAAGGACTAAGAATTGCAGCTGAAATCCCAACTTTTCGAGTCAAGGGTCGATTCCTCCTGTGATCAAACACCGGTGGAGTCTCTACTCACCACCAACGCCACCACGGTGTACCCTTCTCTCGGCCAGACCGCATTCCCAAACCCATACGTCCCATTAGTCTCAAACAACCATCTTGTATGATCAAATTCTGATTTGGCGCCTTAAACGACCTCACCAACGAGAAATTATCTCCAGTTTCACCCCTCCATACGTGTTTCTCCGTAAAGGATTCACCGTATCCTTCTCCTCCGACATCATCGGCTGAATCTCATCGTCATCATCGTCATATTCATTAGCTTCTCGAAACTTTTCCATTACACCGGACAAACCGGACCCGTCTCACAACAATCAGTATAAATTCATCACATATTCGAAACCCCCGCATTCACATTCAGTTTCGACACAAACTTCAGCTTCTCATCACATCCATCAACCTGACACAGCAGCTTCGACTTCACAATCCCAATCTCTTCAATAGACTTCATCCGTTTGGCGTGTGCTCGTGTCTCCGAATTAAACCCACCCGTAAAAAACCGGATCCTTAATCCTATTCTCATTAGGGTTTCCATGGTTCTTCACAGGACTAGTTTGAGAATCCCCCATAACTGATGGTCCAGGAGTCGGAGGAATGTGGATCAGTATACGCTACGAATTCCTCGTTTCCATCTTTCGATATCGAAAGATACCTCCCAGCAGGACCTCCACCACTTCCTGAAGGACGTCTCCCTCCGCTTAACGGAGAGTTAGATATCGAAGACCTTCGAATCGGACTAGTTAAACTAGCGTTACGAAAACCGCCTGATGAGGAACAGTAATCGTAACCGGAGACGTGATTCCTTACCACCATTTTTTTTTGTCTAATCAAAATTGATCAAATTTGTATTTCATGTTAGGGTTTATAATTTGAAATGAGTGATGAGCCAATTCAGGTGACTTTTTGTAGACAAAAAAAAGTTTTTTTTTTTTTTGAATTTAACGGACAAGAAATCTAGACCGTTGATTTAAACCAATCTAACGGTGGAGATTTGGTGATCTGGATTTAGTGGGGACAAAAAGGTGGGACCCATGTCGGTTTTTAAAATGGAATATAAGGTGGACTTTGTTGTTTGAAGTTTGAATAATGAAATAAACGGTCGGATTATTAAAAGGGTGTAGTGTATGTAGCCGTTATGCCATGTCAGCATGATTGGGTATTAGTGTAATGACTGAGAAATAATATGTTTTAATTATTTTTTTATTTAATAATTATTTGATGATTTTTTTTTTATTTTTTGTTATAAAAAAGGATCTAATAGCAGGCTAAAGTGTATAATTTTACTTTTTTGAAAAGAAAGAGGTGTTATAATATTATTATGGGCAGCTTTAATTTTATTAAAAAACATAAGATGGATTCATACGATGTAATGTGAAAAAGAAAGATTTTATCTATATTAAGCATAGAATCATAACATATATATATAAAAAAGAATATGTATTTGCAACTAATTAAGTAATTATATATCTAAACACATACACTTAATAAATAAAATTTCTTTTCGGTGTGAGTTGACCTTCATAATGAAAGAAATACTCGAACTATGTTAGGTGTGTAACGTGAAACCGGTTTGGCATCGTGAATTTTAATCAAAACTTTGAATTAAAAGAGTTTTAAACTTGAGACTTTTAACATTCAAATAAAAGTTTTCACGATTTTAACTGACCTAGATACTTCCTTAGTTGTTAAACTAAATAAACCGGTTTGCGGTAGCTTTGTACAACCTGGTGGTCAAGTTTCTGATTTTTCTATTATGTAACTAAGCGATATAATTAGCACCTCCTCATAATTTGGAACTACTAGGTAACCATTGATCACGAATTAGCATTCAACTAGGTAATTTAATTATTTTAAACTAGACATCGTAAATACAAAAGGTTTAAATCTCAGTAAACAAAGTTCTTTAATATTGCAAAAAGTTGTGATTAATATCTTATAGAAAACAATGTTCAGGCGTTAGTTGAGGAGGCTATTCATGGCTACGTATTTGTAGCGGAAAAATCGAACCAAGTGACAATTATTATTCAATTGATACGAAAATAAAAAAAAAGGAATAGTATGTTAATTGAATTAGACCTATAATTCATCTGATGAGGTTAGTAAGGATTACTGTTACTACAACCAAGCTTACTGCACCAAGCCCGGACAGGCTGTCAGGCTGTCACCAAAAATAGTCAAGCTATGTCAGCGCCTGTCAAAGTCAAGCTAGGCCTGTCAAAAGTCAAGCTATGTCAGCGCCTGTCAAAGTCAAGCTAGGCCTGTCAAAGTCAAGCTATGACAGCGCCTGTCAAAGTCAGCCTGTCAAGTCAAGCTATGTCAGCACGCCTGTCAAGCTGTCACCGCCTGTCCAAGGTGTCAGCGTCTGTGAGTGCTTTATATCGTATAATAGTAAGGACGTTACATACACTGGTGATTAATGATTAAGACCGTTCAAGTATTCATGATCATCATTAATGGACAACGTTCCATATACTTGACACTGACCATATAAATACAGGGTCCCAAATCATTATCGATATCACTTTTTACCATCTGATCTCAACACACACAGACTAAACCTTAAACGCAGAGTTCTATACTCTCACTCTCATCTCAACCTTGATCACCCTAGGTTTCGTCAAGAACTGGTGGGTTTGCCTGTGATCATCACAGGAGATCCAGGTTGACATCACCTAATCTTTGTGTTTGACAATCTCTGTTCTAACATGGCGCCATCCGTGGGACCCGTTTTTTAACGGCGTTTCACTTTTCCCAATTTTTGTTTTCTCTCCGAACCAACCGTTTCCATGGA
The DNA here is from genome assembly GCA_910822075.1 of Senecio squalidus. Classification (NCBI taxonomy): domain Eukaryota; kingdom Viridiplantae; phylum Streptophyta; class Magnoliopsida; order Asterales; family Asteraceae; genus Senecio; species Senecio squalidus. The sequence continues at coordinate 16,126,036 of CAJVGC010000001.1, forward strand.
GGCAAACACATCCATTCTCAGGCCAGAAATAACCACACTGATGCCATGCAGAAACGGAGATGATATGACCTATCAAGGTGCGATAGTCTTTACTGTCATTTTTTCCTTTATGTTTTCAATAAATGTTTCCAAGCACATGGAATGTCATGGTCATGTATGAAACTGGCAATAATAGCATTTGGTCTGATCTTGTATCCCAATATTATCGCCAATATCATTTTTCTATGGTATTTGCATAAACAAATAAATATTGAAGTAAGGATTCAATACAAAAGCATAAGGCCACAATAGACATCTCAGTCTAAAGCCAACCATGCACTTTCATTACGTACAATGTTACAACTTGAACACGCATGCGCACGTACACAACTAAGAACATAGTTCAATACAACATGTATGAAGCCAAGAAAGACAACCTTGTCTGGCCAAATAACATACAATCATATTCGTCTTTTAATCTACTTGATAAAAGATAAGCACTTCCCAGTGAAGCGACAATCCTCGCGACGCGAGTAAACAAAGTAATGTTAACCAACAAAAGTGCCATTGGCACAGTGTCACAGGCGCAATGTGAAGCATACTCAAATCTACCTATGTCATTGACATACAACGGACCATGGGCCCTCAGAAAGTGTCATACGCACAACCAAATATACATACTGTCATGCACACCAAGACGGTCATGGACAACATCCATAATAAAAGATAAAAAACAAAAATGTGTTATTGGCTTGATCATCCAATAAAACATTATTTTCAAAGCAAAGCCAATGGGACAAGCAACTATACCGTCTGTAAGGTAGCGAGCAATCGGAGAGCCTGCAGCAAAACATACAGTCACAATTAGAAAAAAGTTAATATTAAACGTACAAAATAGTTTGCCGGACAAGGGCCACTAGTCAGGGCGCCGGTCCATTGAAACGCTGGCCAAGGAAACGGTACCGCCGGTCAAAGCGATTACCTAGGCGGACAAACGGGGCGAGGCCAAAAAATGATACCCACGGTCCAAAGAGGTACCGCCGGTACCACGGCTAGGCGCTGCGGTCAGAAAATGGCCAAAACCGCCGGTCAAACACAACCGGTCCAATACCGCCGGTCAAGGTACTCGGCCAAGGCTAGGCGATCGAACCCTAGCTAACGTCATGGTGGGCTGTCCATGGTGGCAACCGCTGTACATGGTTCAATCGTAGCCACTGGTCACAGTACATAGACTTGCAAGTGGACTTGGACTAATACAGCCGGCCAAACATACTGCTAACCAACCGCCGGGCACCACCACCGCCGGTCACCACCGACACCCTCACGCCGGTCACCACCGCCGACACCCCACCCACCGCCGGTCAACACCCTCACCGTCGGTTAAGCGTGCCGGCTTGGTTTGTCGCCACCGGTCCATTTCAGCCGGTATTAGTGACTGTCGGTATGGTGTAGGTGTGGACACCGGTAGGCACCACCGCCGGTGTGGACTAGTGTCCCGCCGGTATAGGTCTAAACTGCCGGTATTGTTTTTTTTGTACGTGACTAAATCTCGTGCCTAAAAAAAAAAAAAAAAAAAAAAAAGCTTACGAATAATGAATTTACGACTTGCAAACTATTGTTTTGGCAAATCCTAACTCGGGGGCATGATGAGGTTAGTAAGGATTACTGTTACTACAACCAAGCCTGCCTGGTCAAAGTCAAGCTATGACAGCGCCTGTCAAAGTCAAGCTAGGCCTGTCAAAGTCAGCTATGTCAGCGCCTGTCAAAGTCAAGCTAGGCCTGTCAAAGTCAGCTATGACAGCGCCTGTCAAAGTCAAGCTAGGCCTGTCAAAGTCAGCTATGTCAGCGCCTGTCAAAGTCAAGCTATGTCAGCACCGCCTGTCAAGCTGTCACCCGCCTGTCCAATGTGTCAGCGTCTGTGAGTGCTTTATTATCGTCACAATAGTAAGGCGTACATACACTGGTGATTAATGATTAAGACCGTTCAAGTATTCATGACTCATTAAGGACAACGTTCCATATACTTTGCACTGGCATATAAATACAGGGTCCAATCATTATCGATATCACTTTTTACCATCTGATCTCAACACACACAGACTAAACCTTAAACGCAGAGTTCATATACTCTCACTCTCATCCTCAACCTTGATCACCCTGGGTTCGTCAAGAACTTGTTGGGTTTGCACTGTGATCATCATAGGAGATCCAAGGGTGACATCACCTAATCTTTGTGTTTGACAATCTCTGTTCTAACACAATCAACGAATGATAACACAATCAAAACCTATTGATTGTTATCGAATCAAACTAGATACGCGATCTAATATTGAAACAAAGACGAATTGAAACATCAATTCGAAGAAAAAGGTTAAAACTTGATAAAATTCGTTCATAAGTTGTATTACAATGAAATAACATTTACTTATATAGGAAAAACAACTAAACCCTAAAACGCAAAAAGGAAAGTCTAAAAGTCGATTTTGGCTCGAAAACCCCGACTACTGCGTCGCAGTAGGTACCAAATGCGTCGCAGCAGGAACATTCGAGAAACGAAAACGCACACCATCGGGCACTGCGTCACTTACACTATGAATGTGTACGCAATTGGAGCTCCGTAGACTTCCAGCTATTTGTTGATCTCCGAATGTCGATTTTAGCAGTGATATCCCAATACGTAGCGGTGAGTTCCAAAGTGCAATTTGAGTCCCACAAGTCTCCGCAGTCACCAAACAAACCTCCATAGCAATGGTTTCTTCAAAGCTCATTCCCAATCAATAATAACAAGTCTTGACAACCGAAACCGTATAGTTCATTTTATGTGAGGTCGGTACTAGAAAAAGTTAAATATTGGTTACTGGTCATGTTTGATGCTTATAGCGAGCTTACTTCTATACAGCGTTTGCTCATATCCCCTCATGCCATCCAAGTATATTGAGTTGTTACGTCAATACGACTTGCTATAGGCCATAAATTATTGCAAATGTTATCATAGCCATAATCCTCTGGGATGTTTGACTCGTGCCCAGAACGTACCAAGGCAATCTACGGTCTAGAAATGCATTAAGTGATCACTAACTAGAAGCACATAGCAACTAATAATAAAAAGGCTAAATCTTTTGTAAGTTAGAAACCTGTTTCCTACAAAACACGTTTCATATGTGCAAACACTTGAATAATAAAGGCCATACTACCTACCACGGGTAACGTTGTCCGAGTATAATTAAGAACTTTTAAGCTAAGACCCTAGTTTAACAAAGGTCTAGAACTACGTCAAGCAATCCATATGCGTTAAGAACCAACCGTGCTTTATCTTCCATCCTCTAAACAAAGTTTTCTAAAAAAAAATTAAAATGTTTAGATACTCGTATCAAAATCCCATGTTTTACACCTTACTCCAGCAGCATGTGTACAGCTTCCAGCCGTCTAAAAGGTAATAGAGGTTGTAATTTACATATTAAAGCACTCCGCATAATATGTAAATTACAACCTCTATTAACCTTTTAGACGGCTGGAAGCTGTACACATGCTGCTGGAGTAAGGTGTAAAACATGGGATTTTGATACGAGTAATCTAAACATTTTAATTTTTTTTAAGAAACTTTTGTTTAGAGGATGGAAGATAAAGCACGGTTGGTTCTTAACGCATATGGATTAGCTTGACGTAGTTCTAGACCTTTGTTAAACTAGGGGTCTTAGCTTAAAAGTTCTTAAATTATATGGACAACGTTACCCGTGGTAGTATATGGCCTTTATTATTCAAGTGTTTGCACATATAGAAACGTGTTTTGTAGGAAACAGGTTTCTAACTTACAAAAGATTTAGCCTTTTTATTATTAGTTGCTATGTGCTTCTAGTTAGTGATCACTTAATGCATTTCTAGACCGTAGATTGCCTTGGTACGTTCTGGTGAAAGTGCACGAGTCAAACATCCCAGAGGATTATGGCTATGATAACATTTGCAATAATTTATGGCCTATAGCAAGTCGTATTGACGTAACAACTCAATATACTTGGATGGCATGAGGGGATATGAGCAAACGCTGTATAGAAGTAAGCTCGCTATAAGCAATCAAACATGACCAGTAACCAATATTTAACTTTTTCTAGTACTCGACCTCACCATAAAATGAACTAATACGGTTTCGGTTGGTCAAGACTTGTTATTATTGATTGGGAATGAAGCTTTTGAAGAAACCATTGCTATGGAGGTTTGTTTGGTGACTTCGGAGACTTGTGGGACTCAAAATTGCACTTTGGAACTCACCGCTACGTATTGGGATATCACTGCTACGCATTCGGGAGATCAACAAATAGCTGGAAGTCTACGAGAGCTCCAATGCGACACATTCATAGTGAAAGTGACGCAGTGCCCGATGGTGTTGCGTTTTCGTTTCTCGAATGTTCCTGCTGCGACGCATTGGTACCTACTGCGACGCAGTAGCTGGGTTTTCGAGCCAAAATCGACTTTTAGACTTTCCTTTTTGCGTTTTAGGGTTTAGTTTGTTTTCCTATATAAGTAAATGTTTATTTCATTGTAATACAACTTATGAACGAATTTTATCAAAGTTTTAACCTTTTTCTTCGAATTGATGTTTCAATTCGTCTTTGTTTCAATATTAGATCGCGTTATCTAGTTTGATTCGATAACAAATCAATAGGTTTTGATTGTGTTATCATTCGTTGATTGTGTTAGAACAGAGATTGTCAAACACAAAGATTAGGTGATGTCAACCTTGGATCTCCTATGATGATCACAGTGCAAACCCAACAAGTTCTTGACGAACCCAGGGTGATCAAGGTTGAGGATGAGAGTGAGAGTATATGAACTCTGCGTTTAAGGTTTAGTCTGTGTGTGTTGAGATCAGATGGTAAAAAGTGATATCGATAATGATTTGGACCCTGTATTTATATGGCCAGTGTCAAGTATATGGAACGTTGTCCATTAATGATGATCATGAATACTTGAACGGTCTTAATCATTAATCACCAGTGTATGTAACGCCTTACTATTGTGACGATAATAAAGCACTCACAGACGCTGACACATTGGACAGGCGGTGACAGCTTGACAGGCGGTGCTGACATAGCTTGACTTTGACAGGCGCTGACATAGCTTGACTTTGACAGGCCTAGCTTGACTTTGACAGGCGCTGTCATAGCTTGACTTTGACAGGCCTAGCTTGACTTTGACAGGCGCTGACATAGCTTGACTTTGACAGGCCTAGCTTGACTTTGACAGGCGCTGTCATAGCTTGACTTTGACAGGCAGGCTTGGTTGTAGTAACAGTAATCCTTACTAACCTCATCATGCCCCCGAGTTAGGATTTGCCAAAACAATAGTTTGCAAGTCGTAAATTTCATTATTCGTAAGCTCTTTTTTTTTTTTTTTTTTTTTTTTTAGGCACGAGATTTAGTCACGTAACAAAAAAAACAAATACCGGCAGTTTAGACCTATACCGGCGGGACACATAGTCCACACCGGCGGTGGTGCCTACCGGTGTCCACACCTACACCATACCGACAGTCACTAATACCGGCTGAAATGGACCGGTGGCGACAAACCAAGCCGGCACGCTTAAACCGACGGTGAGGGTGTGGTGACCGGCGGTGGGGTGGGGTGTCGGCGGTGGTGACCGGCGGTGAGGGTGTCGGTGGTGACCGGCGGTGGTGGTGCCCGGCGGTTGGTTAGCAGTATGTTTGGCCGGATGTATTAGTCCAAGTCCACTTGCAAGTCTATGTACTGTGACCAGTGGCTACGATTGAACCATGTACAGGCGGTTGCCACCATGGACAGGCTGCCACCATGACGTTAGCTAGGGTTCGATCGCCTAGCCTTGGCCGAGTACCTTGACCGGCGGTATTGGACCGGTTGTGTTTGACCGGCGGTTTTGGCCATTTTCTGACCGCGGCGCCTAGCCGTGGTACCGGCGGTACCTCTTTGGACCGTGGGTATCATTTTTTGGCCTCGCCCCGTTTGTCCGCCTAGGTAATCGCTTTGACCGGCGGTACCGTTTCCTTGGCCAGCGGTTTCAATGGACCGGCGCCCTTGACTAGTGGCCCTTGTCCGGCAAACTATTTTGTACGTTTTAATAATTAACTTTTTTCTAATTGTGACTGTATGTTTTGCTGCAGGCTCTACCGATTGCTCGCTACCTTACAGGTACGTAGTTGCTTGTCCATTGCTTTGCTTTGAAAAATAATGTTTTATTGGATGATCAAGCCAATAACACATTTTTGTTTTTTATCTTTTTATTATGGATGTTGTCCATGACACCGTCTTGGGTGTGCATGACAGTATGTATATTTGGTTGTGCGTATGACACTTTCTTGAGGGCCCATGGTTCCTTTGTATGTCAATGACATAGGTAGATTTGAGTATGCTTCACATTGCGCCTGTGACACTGTGCCAATGGCACTTTTGTTGGTTAACATTTACTTTGTTTACTCGCGAGGATTGTCGCTTCCCAGTGAGAAGTGCTTATCTTTTATCAAGTAGATTAAAAGACGAATATGATTGTATGTTATTTGGCCAGACAAGGTTGTCTTTCTTGGCTTCATACATGTTGTATTGAACTATGTTCTTAGTTGTGTACGTGCGCATGTGTGTTCAAGTTGTAACATTGTACATAATGAAAGTGCATGGTTGGCTTTAGACTGAGATGTCTATTGTGGCCTTATGCTTTTTGTATTGAATCCTTACTTCAATATTTATTTGTTTATGCAAATACCATAGAAAAATGATATTGGGCGATAATATTGGGATACAAGATCAGACCAAATGCTATTATTGCCAGTTTCATACATGACCATGACATTCCATGTGCTTGGAAACATTTATTGAAAACATAAAGGGGAAAAAAAAATGACAGTAAAGACTATCGCACCTTGATAGGTCAGATCATCACCGTTTCCGGTGCAGTGGCAGTCAAAGTAGTGGTTATTTCTGGCGCTGAAGAAATGACCTGGATGTGTTGCCTCCATGGAAACGGTTGGTTACGGAGAGAAAAAAAAATTGGGAAAAGTGAAACGCCGTTAAAAAACGGGTCCCACGGATGGCGCCAATGTTAGAACAGAGATTGTCAAACACAAAGATTAGGTGATGTCAACCTTGGATCTCCTGTGATGATCACAGTGCAAACCCAACAAGTTCTTGACGAACCTAGGGTGATCAAGGTTGAGGATGAGAGTGAGAGTATATGAACTCTGCGTTTAAGGTTTAGTCTGTGTGTGTTGAGATCAGATGGTAAAAAGTGATATCGATAATGATTTGGACCCTGTATTTATATGGTCAGTGTCAAGTATATGGAACGTTGTCCATTAATGATGATCATGAATACTTGAACGGTCTTAATCATTAATCACCAGTGTATGTAACGCCTTACTATTATGACGATAATAAAGCACTCACAGACGCTGACACCTTGGACAGGCGGTGACAGCTTGACAGGCGGTGCTGACATAGCTTGACTTTGACAGGCCTAGCTTGACTTTGACAGGCGCTGTCATAGCTTGACTTTGACAGGCCTAGCTTGACTTTGACAGGCGCTGACATAGCTTGACTTTGACAGGCCTAGCTTGACTTTGACAGGCGCTGACATAGCTTGACTATTTTTGGTGACAGCCTGACAGCCTGTCCGGGCTTGGTTGCAGTAAGCTTGGTTGTAGTAACAGTAATCCTTACTAACCTCATCAGATTGAATTATAGGTCTAATTCAATTAACATACTATTCCTTTTTTTTTATTTTCGTATCAAATTGAATAATAATTGTCACTTGGTTCGATTTTCCGCTACAAATACGTACCATGAATAGCCTCCTCAACTAACGCCTGAACATTGTTTTCTATAAGATATTAATCACAACTTTTGCAATATTAAAGAACTTTTGTTTACTGAGATTTAAACCTTTTGTATTTAAGATGTCTAGTTTAAAATAATTAAATTACCTAGTTGAATGCTAATTCGTGATCAATGGTTACCTAGTAGTCGAATTCCAAATTATATGGGAGAGTGCTAAATTATATCGCTTAGTTACATAATAGAAAAATCAAGAAACTTGACCACCAGGTTGTACAAAGCTACCGCAAACCGGTTTTATTTAGTTTAACAACTAATGAAGTATCTAGGTCAGTTAAAATCGTGAAAACTTTTATTTGAATGTTAAAAGTCTCAAGTTTAAAACTCTTTTAATTCAAAAGTTTTGATTAAAATTCACGATGACCAAACCGGTTTCACGTTACACACCTAACATAGTTCGAGTATTTCTTTCATTATGAAGGTCAACTCACACCGAAAAGAAAATTTTTATTTATTAAGTGTATGTGTTTAGATATATAATTACTTAATTAGTTGCAAATACATATTCTTTTTTATATTAATATATGTTATGATTTCTATGCATTAATATATAATAAAATCTTTCTTTTTCACATTTACATCGTATGAATCCATCTTATGTTTTTTAATAAAATTAAAGCTGCCCATAATAATATTATAACACCTCTTTTCAAAAAAGTAAAATTATACACTTTAGCCTGCTATTAGATCCTTTTTTATAAACAAAAAAATAAAAAAAAAATCATCAAATAATTATTAAATAAAAAAATAATTAAAACATATTATTTCTCATTCATTACCACTAAATACCCAATCATGCTGACATGGCATAACGGCTACATACACTACACCCTTTTAATAATCCGACCGTTTATTTTCATTATTCAAACTTCAAACCAACAAAGTCCACCTTATATTCCATTTTAAAAACCGACATGGGTCCCACCTTTTTGTCCCCACTAAATCCAGATCACCAAATCTCCACCGTTAGATTGGTTTAAATCAACGGTCTAGATTTCTTGTCCGTTAAATTCAAAAAAAAAAAAAAACATTTTTTTTTGTCTACAAAAAGTCACCTGAATTGGCTCATCACTCATTTCAAATTATAAACCCTAAATGAAATACCAAATTTGATCAAATTTTGATTAGACAAAAAAAAATGGTGGTAAGGAATCATGATTCGCCGTCTTCGTCTCCGGTTACGATTACTGTTTCCTCATCAGGCGGTTTTCGTAACGCTAGTTTAACTAGTCCGATTCGAAGGTCTTCGATATCTAACTCTCCGTTAAGCGGAGGGAGACGTCTTTCAGGAAGTGGTGGAGGTCCTGCTGGGAGGTATCTTTCGATATCGAAAGATGGAAACGAGGAATTCGTAGCGTATACTGTCCACATTCCTCCGACTCCTGACCATCAGTTTATGGGGGATTCTCAAACTAGTCCTGTGAAGAACCATGGAAACCCTAATGAGAATAGGATTAAGGATACGGTTTTTACGGGTGGGTTTAATTCGGAGACACGAGCACACGCCAAACGGATGAAGTCTATTGAAGAGATTGGGATTGTGAAGTCGAAGCTGCTGTGTCAGGTTGATGGATGTGATGAGAAGCTGAAGTTGTTGTCGAAAACTGAATGTGAATGCGGGTTTCGAATATGTGATGAATGTTATACTGATTGTTGTGAGACGGGTCCTGGGGTTTGTCCGGGGTGTAAGGAAAAGTTTCGAGAAGCTAATGAATATGACGATGATGACGATGAGATTCAGCCGATGATGTCGGAGGAGAAGGATACGGTGAATCCTTTACGGAGAAACAGGTATGGAGGGGTGAAACTGGAGAATAATTTCTCGTTGGTGAGGTCGTTTAAGGCGCCAAATCAAGAATTTGATCATACAAGATGGTTGTTTGAGACTAATGGGACTTATGGGTTTGGGAATGCGGTCTGGCCGAGAGAAGGGTTACACCGTGGTGGCGGTGGTGGTGAGTATGAGACTCCACCGGTGTTTGATCACAGGAGGAATCGACCCTTGACTCGAAAAGTTGGGATTTCAGCTGCAATTCTTAGTCCTTACAGGTAACTTTTTTTCATTCTTCAGTTACATCAAAATTTGAATTATTTATGTTTTATCATATGTTTTTTTGTAACACATTATTTACATCCACACAAAATCGACACATAATTACGATTGTCCGCTATATCACATGTTATATGAAATAACAGGAAATTTTAATGTATCAGTCAAAATATAAGACTCAAATCGATTGATGACTTGAAAAGTTGAGATTTTGCAAAATGTACATTTTTGTAACTATTTGATGTTAATTGTGCATACTTTTGGGAAAATGCAGGTTGTTGATAGTTATTCGTCTTGTGGCGCTTAGTTTGTTTCTAACATGGCGGATTTCACATCCCAACCAAGATGCTGTTTGGTTGTGGCTAATGTCTGTTATCTGTGAGGTCTGGTTTGCGTTTTCTTGGCTTCTAGACCAGCTTCCAAAGCTCTGTCCAGTTAACCGATTGACTGATCTTACTGTACTCAAAGAAAGGTTTGAACCTACACAGAACAACCCGAAAGGACTATCTGATCTTCCTGGGATCGATATCTTTGTTTCAACAGCTGATGCAGAGAAAGAACCACCACTAGTGACTGCCAACACTATTCTGTCGATCTTAGCCGTTGATTATCCTGTTGATAAGCTCGCGTGCTACCTATCTGATGATGGTGGATCATTGGTTACTTTTGAAGCTTTGGCTGAAGCTGCTAGCTTTGCTAGCACATGGGTTCCTTTTTGTAGGAAACATGAAATCGAGCCGAGAAACCCTGAGGCGTATTTTTCACAGAAAGGTGATCCGTTGAAGAATAAAAGAAGGGTTGATTTTGTAAGAGAAAGGCGAAAGGTGAAAAGGGAGTATGATGAATTTAAAGTCAGGATTAATGCTTTGCCTGAGACGATTAGAAGAAGATCAGATGCTTGTAATGCTCGAGAAGAACTTGTGACGAAAAAGAAACAGATGGAGCTAGGTGGAAAATCTTCTGAGTCGGTTAAAGTTCCAAAGGCTACCTGGATGTCAGATGGAAATACATGGCATGGAACTTGGTTTTCGGGTGAAGATGATCACTCGAGAGGGAATCATGCGGGTATCATTCAGCTTATGTTAGTTCCACCAGGTCCTGAATGTATCTACAAAACAGAAGAAGATCCTGAAGATCTGATCGATACAAGGAATGTTGATACTAGACTACCGATGCTGGTTTACGTGTCTCGAGAGAAACGACCCGGTTTCGATCATAACAAGAAAGCAGGAGCCATGAATGCATTGGTTCGGGCCAGTGCGATTATGTCAAACGGGTCGTTTGTTCTCAACCTTGATTGTGATCATTACATTTATAACTCGATGGCCCTCAGAGAAGGAATGTGTTTTATGCTCGATAGAGGTGGTGACAAGATCTGTTACGTTCAATTCCCTCAACGGTTCGAGGGGATTGACCCAAGTGATAGGTATGCAAATCATAACACGGTGTTTTTTGATGTGAGCATGAGAGCTTTAGACGGGTTGCAAGGCCCGATGTATGTTGGGACTGGCTGTATCTTCAGGAGAATTGCTCTTTACGGGTTTAGCCCCCCTCGAGCTACAGAGCACCGTGGATGGTTAGGAGGAAAAAAGATGAAGTTTTCTTTGAGAAGATTGAGAAAAAACAAATCCGAAGAAGATACTGAAATGATCTTGCCTATAGTAGATGATCAGAACAACAATGAGGAAGAAGATGAACTCAAACAGGCTTTGATTCCTGAACGGTTTGGTGATTCTACCTATTTGATCGACTCGATTGCAGTTGCTGAATTTGGAGGAAGGTTGATTCACGAGTTGCGTGGAAAAGGTAGCCACGGAAGACCATCGGGTTCTCTTGCTGTTCAACGGGAGCCAATAGACAGAGCAGCTATCGAAGAAGCGATAAAGGTTGTAACTTGTTTCTATGAAGATAAAACAGAATGGGGTAAACGGGTCGGCTGGATCTACGGGTCCATAACTGAAGATGTTGTCACAGGTTACCGAATGCATAACCGTGGGTGGAGATCAGTTTACTGTGTCACAAAAAGAGACGCTTTCCGAGGTACAGCTCCAATTAACTTAACTGATAGGTTGATTCAAGTTCTTCGTTGGGCTACAGGGTCTGTTGAGATATTTTTCTCAAGAAACAACGCTCTTTTTGCTAGCCCGAGAATGAAGTTTCTACAACGGATTGCGTATTTCAATGTAGGAATGTACCCGTTTACCTCCATTTTCCTCTTGGCCTACTGTGTTCTACCAGCTCTATCCTTATTCTCAGGCAAATTCATCGTTCAGTCACTAAACGTAACGTTTCTGATCCTACTTCTAGCCATCACGATTACACTAAGCATGCTGGCTCTCCTTGAAATCCGTTGGTCAAAAATCACTCTGCCCGATTGGTGGAGAAACGAGCAGTTTTGGTTAATAGGCGGAACTAGTGCACATCCAGTAGCAGTGATTCAAGGTCTGTTAAAAGTAATTGCTGGAATCGACATCTCGTTCACATTAACATCAAAACCAGCAGCAGCAGATGACGGTGAAGATGAGTTTGCTGAGCTATACGAGTTCAGGTTTACAATGCTAATGATTCCTCCAGTGACCATAATCTTATTGAACCTGTGTGCGATAGCAGTGGGCGTTTTCAGGACCATTTACAGCCCGTTCCCAGAATGGAGCAAGCTTTTGGGAGGAGTGTTCTTTAGCTTCTGGGTTTTGTCACATTTGTATCCGTTTGCAAAAGGATTGATGGGAAGAAGAGGGAAGATATCGACAATTGTGTATCTGTGGTCAATGTTGATCTGCATTGTGGTATCGTTGATTTTCTTGTACATTCACCCACCAGACGGTAGCAGGAGACAGGATCTCTTAACGAGTTTGCAGTTCCCTTGAAGATGTGCTTTTGTGTAAAAAGCTTTCTGGTGTAGTATTATCATTATCGGTATAACCCTGAGTGTTAGGCAGTTGGTCAATTGACACTTTGGCTATTTCGGGTTCTAGATTCTTTTGTCGAGTATTATAAACTGTAATGAGTGGGTTTGTTTATTGGTTCATTTTGTATTACATCTTGTAAGAAATTACTATTACTACTATGAATATTTTTCGGTAGCAAAGAAATTAATGAATCGTTAAGCTAAAAATAGTTTTGCTAATCATTTTTTGTACATTAACAAAGAAGTTTACCTTTATACCGGCAAGGTTTCATGAGATAAGGTGCACTGTCATTACCACTATCAACTTTTCCAACTTATTCGTTACTCTCAAGTCTCAAACCATATTTATTCCACAATTTTCCGAAAAAATTGTGTTAAACATCTATAACTATGAATTTGACAGCAGTTATATTGCTAGTTTTGAGACGACGAAGAGAAAACTAAAGGAGTTGCATGATAAATACAATACGGTGAGATTAATTAACCAAAGATAACGTCGTCTATGGATCAATTGAAAGACTAATGACATAGCATTTGCCAGTGATGAACATGAGCAGTGAACAAGTAAAAATGGAATTAATGTCGAAAAAATTGGGTTATAAGATCCAACAGAGTGGAAAGCCTTAACCGGATGTGTGGTAACAGGTAAGCTCGAAAGCTGTTCCCGACCCTGTCAGGGGAGATGCCAACCATCTCTCCTCCTTACGAACACAATTTTTTCATATTAACGTTTCCTTTATAAACACCTTTTTATTTATCTCCATTTACGATGTGGGACAGTTTATTTAAATATTTGTTAACACCTTTTTTACAAAATTTCTACATAGCTCCAGTTCCTGCAGTTATCACAAAATTATGCATGTTCAGTTACATAAGTAATTCACTACACGATCCAGATTCCATAAGCGGAGATTCTAAACCTATTGTTAAAGCAGTTTGTGAGCTAATCTTAAAATTGCTTTCCGGTTGATGAAACCTTCTTAACTTGTATCGTACAAATTGAAAATTATGGGTTAATCGGCAAGATTGTTGTCTCATGTGAAAATAAATAGATGCCGATTAGGAGGTATTGAAGAGAACAATGGTCATGTTTCGATGTTGTGGTATCATTTTAAGTCAAAAAGCAGAAGAGAAGCAACTTGCATGCTAGTTGATGAGATTCAAGTCTTTTTTGTTACTGAGTAATTAGTGTAATAATCTCTCCTTAAAATAGGTCTAATGGGTTATAAATTCTCGTTTAGCATACGTAAGCCAAACATGAAATATGTCCAACATATACGTGTTTATGGCGTTCCACTTTGAAACCAACTGGCAATAGAGGAGTAACTCATAAGTTTAAATGTTGGTATTTAGTTCTTTTATTCTACAAATGACGAACATAGTTTTTACACAACAATCTTCCCCTCAAAAGCAAGGGACACCTCAAAACATAACGAGCCTAAATAAGCTGAACTAAAACGGGTCTAATCTGACTAAGATATGAGCTTTCTATTAAGCTAACATTATCCCTCAACCTCATAATTATATAAAGATCTTTCCAAGTTAAGGGGGTGTTTGTGTAATCTTGTTTTTTTTGGGCTTAGGCTTATTATTTATAAGTAGCTTATAGCTTATAAAATATAAGCTTTTAAATTTTTATGAAGTGTTTGGAGTAGCTTATGAGCTTGTTAGCTTATGACAAGACAAAAATGTTTGATAAGCCCATAAGCCACACAAGAGAAGCTTATGAAAACCCCCTTACATAAGCTCATAAACCTAAGCTAATAAGCTCAAATAAACACCTAAAACACGCTTATCTCTCTTACATAAACTAATAAGGTCATAAGCCCTTTCTATAAGCTAAAACAAACACCCCTTCGACTTTTGAAAAGTCAAAGGTATGATCCTAAAATGCTCTTTGACCATGAAAAGTCAAACATGAAGCACTGAATAACAGTTTGCTTTGCTTTCAAGCACAACAACAATAAGAGATTATTAGGCAAACAAGATGGAGACTTTGAGAGAAACGGGTCACGAGTTCGGGGTAATCTGATCTCACTCGTTGGTCCAAGACGCTGAGACAGGGGCGGTCTTCGGACCATATTGCGGTAGCGAGGCCAGTTGGTACCAAAGATACTTGGGGTTAGCGAGTCCTCGCCGAAATTCTCCTTTTGAGAGAACAAGACGGAGAATATTGAAAATCTTAAATGTACTAGAGTAGCACTCGCTGTTGGAGACAATTTAAAATATGAAAGTCTGCAGGTTCCCCTTTTCTCCAAATATGATTGCTTTGTAAATTAGAAATGTAAGTCACCAACTCTATTTTGATCATTTTCATTTTTTGAACGATGATATGTGGTCGAGAACTCTTATGACAAGTTCAAAAAACACAAGCAGGAGTATGATTAGGACAACATTAATGTGGCAATGTACCGTTACAAAGCTTATTTGTTATTGTGCTTATATTAGAGGCTTATTCTGTTCTAATGGATTACTCGATTCTGTTATGAATATTCGATAACTTTGCCAAATCTTTCTAGTTCCAACCATTTGATGCTTTTAAAATCTGAATGGAGGTGAACAAGTATCGTATATGGATCCGCCTGTTTATAATGATATGAATGGCAAGTTCATGGTCTCCATATCATAGTCGCCATCAAGTATTATACGATACCATTCATAATTAAATGCTATCATTTTCTTGTCTACATTTCTTCAAATTGAAATCATGATGATGAATTTGTTATTATTCATAAATTCATTAAGAATAGGTTTGTGACGTTGTGGAAAACAATGTCTAGGCATATATTTCACGTGCATTGTGAAGCTGGTAGAGATACGAATAGCAATAAAGACACAAAAATATTCAACCAATGAACGTGTTGATTATTATTAGAGAAACTCGGTTACAAAAAACTCTAACAATTGTCGTGTCCCTTAATCTATACATCGGTATCACTATATATAGACTAGAATACTAGAATACGTATTGGATTACAATACGTATTGGATTACAATTCTTATTCTAGAGGGAATCAGAAACTCTCCATATGAATGGGTCGACCCGCAGCTTAAAGCCCATGGACGATCCAACCATTCTCCAACAATCACCGCCTGAATGGTTGAAGCGGCAAATCTCCCACACCGAGTAACGTTCTCATCTCACCAAACC
This sequence comes from Senecio squalidus, assembly GCA_910822075.1. Lineage (NCBI taxonomy): Eukaryota > Viridiplantae > Streptophyta > Magnoliopsida > Asterales > Asteraceae > Senecio > Senecio squalidus. The sequence goes on from CAJVGC010000001.1 coordinate 16,141,981, forward strand.
TGACTCGTGCTAAGGCCTTCGTTAGAGGATCCACTACTTGACTAGTTCCCGCTACGTGTTCGACTTCAACTTGCTCGTTTTCCACACGCTCACGAATGAAGTGAAAACGAGTGTGCATGTGTTTGCTCCTTCCATGAAACACCGGATTTTTAGACAATGCAATTGCTGACTTGTTGTCTATACGAAGCACCACCTTTTCCTTCTCTAATCCGGTTACCTCCACGAGTAACTCTCTTAGCCAAACTGCTTGACATGCCGCTGAAGTAGCTGCCATGAACTCGGCTTCACATGACGATAAGGCCACGGTATCTTGCTTTTATGAACACCACGTGATAGGGGATTTACCAAGAAAGAAAATTATGCATGTTCAGTTAGATAAGTAATTCACTACACGATCCAGATTCCATAAGCGGAGATTCTAAACCTATTGTTAAAGCAGTTTGTGAGCTAATCTTAAAATTGCTTTCCGGTTTATGAAACCTTCTTAACTTGTATCGTACAAATTGAAAATTATGGGTTAATCGGCAAGATTGTTGTCTCATGTGAAAATAAATAGATGCCGATTAGGAGGTATTGAAGAGAACAATGGTCATGTTTCGATGTTGTGGTATCATTTTAAGTCAAAAAGCAGAAGAGAAGCAACTTGCAGGCTAGTTGATGAGATCCAAGTCTTTTTTGTTACTGAGTAATTAGTGTAATAATCTCTCCTTAAAATAGGTCTAATGGGTTATAAATTCTTATTTAGCATACGTTACCCAAACATGAAATATGTCCCACATATACGTGTTTATGGCGTTCCACTTTAAAACCAACTGGCAATAGAGGAGTAACTCATAAGTTTAAATGTTGGTATTTAGTTCTTTTATTCTATAAATGTCGAACAAAGTTTTTACACAACAATCTTCCCCTCAAAAGCAACGGACACCTCAAAACATAACAGGCCTAAATAAGCTAAACTAAAATGGGTCTAATCTGATTAAGATATGAACTTTCTATTAAGCTAACATCATCCCTCAACCTCATAATTATATAACGATCTTTCCAAGTTAAATATGGTTAAAAAAAAGGTCTTCGACTTTTGAAAAGTCAAAGGTAGGATCCTAAAATGCTCTTTGACCATGAAAAGTCAAACATGAAGCATGGAATAACAGTTTGCTTTGCTTTCAAGCACAACGACGATAAGAGATTATTAGGCAAACAAGACGGAGAATATTGAAAATCTTAAATGTACTTGTTGGTCGTCTTCCTGGGACCTCGATTTAGACCCAATCACTAGAAAGATGTGGAATACCTTCCAAGTGACTATTTTATTGTGTAACACACAAATAACCGAATGTTTGATATTATTAAGCTCACGTAAAGGTTTACAATACAAATAATATCAAAGACAAACGATTACAAGACTTTAGACGGCTCGGAATTACTGTTACGCAACTATGGACCATGGTGGCGCAACAGTGACTTTATCTCTCTAGAACGGTTGCATATATGGCTGGTGGTTGGGGTATTCATAGTCCTCACCTAACCCATACCTTGTTATGCAACCGCAGCACCCTGTTGCGCAGCTTTGGTGTTGCCTGCGCAACACCAAGCGTAACAGCCGGTAAATGCGCGAAACACTTTACAACTCGATCTATATAAATGCTAGGCTTCACGACACGTTTCTAAACTAAGTACAAACTACAAACAATGACGATTATGCTCCAACAAACTCCCCCTTGGATGTAGCTTGTACTTTCGACAAATCTTCAACGAAAGTTTGATGTCGTGAGATCGAGAGTTGTTTCTTTGACTTCAACGAAGTATCTCTCACAGTCTTCAAGTCTGCAATCGATGTATCTTGAACTCCGAATCTTCATCCTTAAGCAACACAGCTCCATGAAGATCGGCTTCGAGTCTTTGACTTCTCGGAAGTGCTAAACTCTTCGAGATCCAATCCTTTAAACTCTGTAAACCTGACTTACAGAGAAACACACTTTCCAAACACGTGTTTTATTCTTTAAACTGATAAAATCTTTTCGTTTTCCAGAAAACACGAGACAAAACCTTATAACCTTGTGCGATACGTGACAACGAAGAAAATAAACATAGAAATAAAAAAAATTGGATTTTTGTTGATATTCTTAACCTAGAAGCGGAAAATCTTTTTGTGATTTTCATTTATAAAGTATATACACTACTTTAGCAACCTAGAAACGAGCAAATCTTTTTTGCTAAGGATTCGTTTGCTTGTAGGATCATATCGCTAGAAGTGGAGTCATACGAATCAGCCGATTATTAGTATGTTAGTCCTCTTAAGTACAACATCGACATCATATAAGCAATATTCCGATTATTTATTTACATCTGTTTATACGGAGTCCCACTTATATTTACACTCTGCTAATTCCGAACTCCCCTCAAAGTGTCATCGAACTCTCAGTATTTATAGGAAAATGTCCCCTTATTCCTAATTCTATTAACTAAACTATAAAATTGGATCGTGCCAAGTATTTATGTTATGCACACTCTTTTGTGAGTGCGTGTACAACCGTTTTAGGTATATATAAGATTTGCTTGCACCCGGTTACACATTGTGCCCCTAATATCAATACATTTCTCCGAAAACTAATATACAATACGTATAGTATTTATTCATTCATTTATTTATTAATTTATTTATGAGGTGTTTATGATACGAATTCCTCCCCCTGTCTTTGCCGTTTATCAAGTAAGCTTTAAGGGTTATAGAATTCTTAGACTTTACCGATTCTCCCTCTGTCTTTGTCGTTTATCAAGTTAGCATTAAGGGTTACGAGTCTTTATTCGACTTTATTAAGAGTTATAATTTTTATTCTCACTTTTTCTTATTACTCTCTTATTTTTTTCCCTCATAGATATATATTTATTTTTATACATTCCTATTGGTGTCAAATTCCACACACACCGAAAATTCTCGACTTATCACAGAAATGAACAGAAAAAGCCATGTGACCCACTATAAACAGTTTCGGAAAATTGTTTAGATGATATTAGTCGTACCTACTAATCCATCGAACAAAAACTAATGACCATGATTTTTGGAGAAATTTTAAATCTGGTGATGTACTATCATTTCCTAAGCTTTTTACAAACTTTCTTCCCCTCTTTTTATGTTTTTACGATTTTTTTGTGTTTTTCTGATTGTTGGTCGCCTTCCTCGGACCTCGATTTGGATCCAATCACTAGAAAGATGTGGAATACCTTTCAAGTGACTATTTTATGGTGTAACACATAAATAACCGAATGTTTAATATTATTAAGATCACGTAAAGGTTTACAATACGAATAATATCAAAGACAAACGATTACAAGACTTTAGACGACTCAGAATGACTGTTACGCAACTATGGACTCACAGTGGCGCAACATTGACTTTCTCTCTCTAGAACGGTTGCTTTTATGGCCGGTGGTTGGCTTATTTATAGTCCTCACCTAACCCCAACCTTGTTACGCAACCGAAACACCCGAAGTGAGTGTTGCACAACGCAACCCCCTGTTGCGCAACGCAACAGTGGTGTTGCGCAGCTTTGGTGCTGCCTGCGCAACTCCAAGCGTAACAGCCGGTAAATGCGCGAAACACTTTACAACTCGATCTATATACATGCTAGGCTTCACGATACGTTTCTAAGCTAAGTACAAACTACAAACAATGACGATTATGCTCTAATAGTACTCTAATAGCACTCTTGGAGACAATTTAAAATATAAAAGCCTGCAGGTTTCCTCTTTTCTTCAAATATGATTGCTTTGTAAATTAGAAATGTAAGTCACCAACTTTATTTTTATCATTTTCATTTTTTGAACGATGATATGTGGTCGAGAACTCTTATAGTATGACAAGTTCAAAAAACACAAGTAGGAGTATGATTAGGACAACATTGTTAATGAAGTTTCTATTAAGCTAAAATGTGGCAATGTATCGTTACAAAGCTTATTTGTTATTGTGCTTGTATTAGAGGCTTATTCTGTTCTAATGGATTACTCAATTCTGTTATGAATATTCGATAACTTTGCCAAATCTTTCAAGTTCCAACCATTTGATGCTTTTAAAATCTGAATGGAGGTGAACAAGTATCGTATATGGATCCGCCTGTTTATAATCATATGAATGGCAAGTTCATGGTCTTCATATCATAGTCACCATCACGAATTATACGATACCATTTATAATTAAATGTATCATTTTCTTGTCTACATTTCTTCAAATAGAAATCATGATGATGAATTTGTTGTTATTCATCAATTCATTAAGAATAGGATTGTGACGTTGTTGAAAACAATGTCTAGGCATATATTTCACGCACATTGTGACGTTGTGCAAAACAAGGTCTAGGCATTTTTTTTATGCGCGTGAAATATAATATACGTAAGAAAAAAGAAAAAGCTTTTGATATTACCCAACAAGTCATTTCTGAATCGTAAATAGGACTTTGTGTCATTGTGTGTAATTTTGAAATCCAATTCCGATTTGGACAAACATAGGGTCTTTAAGAACAGAAATCCAATTTCTATAAATAAGTGTAAGTCGTGGTATATTGTTATTCTAGTAAAGGGTATATTGTTTTCTTTGTTATTTGAAACAGAAATAATCGATATGTCTAACTCACGAATCTAATTAAAATGAGGTAAGACAATATGTAAGAAAAAACAGAAAAAAAACAAAAAACAACAACAACGAAAAGGTTAAGTATTAACGATGTAAATAGATACCAAACAAATATCAAGTCCAAAAAGCGTGACCTACTGAAAAGGCCAATACGAGAAATATGGATTCTAAAAGTTTTTAGTCATCTTTAAGGTTTTTGCTTTCTCTTTTTCTTGTTGTGTACTATCAAAAAAAGTCTTAGTTATGAAATTGTTTTACTTGTTTTACGAGTTAATTGCATAAATTATCTATAATGTTTGTTCGGATTGTAGGTTTTATCCATACGATTTTGAAAGTTATTTATTTTCTTTGTGGGAAAGTTGTTATGTGAATATCGTTTATGACAAAGACTGTTTATACAAAATATTAAGACTCGTTAATTGCACTCGCACGAAAGATTTTCTATAGTGATGATACATGCATTTTTAAATTCTTAAGACAAAACATGAAAACTAACAAATATTAGAGACGATTTACACAATTAACTCTTGTTTTATTTAACAACATATTGCAATACATATCGCAATTGCAAAATTTGAGATAAATTTGTCGTTTTTTAAACTTATAATTTAATACTTTTAAATATCATTATGATATACTCATATACTTAAGATGGTTACACATACATTAGTCTAAATTTGATGACCTTCAACCCACTTTGTTATATATTTAGCTAACTTCATCCGTCTTAATTTAAATGTCAAACATTAATATTATTTGAGATGTTCTAAAACAGATATTCACTTTGAATTCAAATCAATCAAAATAAGTTTTAATAGGAATAAATAATTTTTCATATTGATAAACATTGTAACGGCCGCAATTATGTAAGATTATTTGCATTTCAAAATAGACATATATTTTGAAACGAAAAGGATAATATTTAAAAAACAAGGTTTTGGATAAATTTAACATGAGTTTTTTATTCGGACACTCTAGAGTTTAGACATAGCGTAATAAAATGATATTCTCTAGTCAAGTAGCAATCAAAGAATTCTTAATGAGAAGATATTTAACATATTTAATGTAAATCGCTATATAGGATGAGGCTCAAATGTTCAACAATATGTTTTAATCAATCTTATTGGATTTCCGATCCTTTTGTTCATCAAATTTTAGGTATCCAACTTTCAATTGGGTGCGGTTTCTTTCCCACCCATGAGAGGCTAAGACTCTATTTTCCGAGTCTTAACCTTTTTATTTGTACACATTTGATTATTTTTTCTTTCAATTTTTTTCGTGATTAAGAAAAAAGTCAAAAACTAATTATGAATAAAAAAACATGTTTCCTAAAATACAATAATCCTTTATAACAAATGGCATGAAGCATAGTGCCATGTGCGTAATTAATGACAAGGTACATGCCTCTCACAGTCTCGTGAGTCACACATTTACAAACATTTCAATTTCTTCCCCTTCTACTTTCACATATTTACATTTATACCCTCTTAAACTTCTAACCAACTACATCATCATTCATTTCAATATTACTTTATAAATTCTCACCATATCTCTGTCTCTTCACACAACAAGCAATCATTGCTTAGCTTTGGAGCAATATTTCATTACAAATATCCTACGATTTGATCAGTAATCTAAACCTTATTTCGAGCGAGAACGAAAACAGAAATATATATATATATATATTTTGTTGCATGATTTATATTGTATTAGATGGCGAAAATTGGATTGAGAAAATGGAGGATTATAACAGTGACTATGATGAGCCTTGTTACGATGTTTGCTACGGCGGATAGAAGCCGCAACGTAATGAAACATGATTTGAACGAAACGAAAGTTGATGGTTCTTATTTTGTGACATTGGCAAATTATTTGTTTCAAACAAATGGATCTGGTTATCAGCATGTTTGGCCTGTAAGTTTCTTAAATCCTGTTTTGGTTTTATTTTTAATCAAATACTACTACCATCCAAATGTTTGGAATCACAAAAATAACCACTTTAGAGTGTGTTTCATCTGTTATTAATTTTAGATATCGTTATTTTATGTATCCGAATATATGTGGTATTTATATAAATGTCCACCATGCACGAGTTTGCAATAATCTGTTGGTTAACAATTTTATAGGCACTTTTATATGCAATTTAGGAAGCTTTTGTTTCCTTGATATTAATTTAAATTTCTGTTAACAAACATTTGTTTTATAACTTTATGTTTTTGAAAAGAATGAGATCATGTATGTGACCGAAACTTGTCACCTAAGTATGTATAATGTATCTGATTTCATTTATACAAATTCCGACAAAAATAATGGTCAATAACAACAATGACCTTTAAGCGACCTTCTCGAAATATTTAAGGGCGTTTTCATAATATTGGTATAAATGAAACGAGATACATAGTCGCAGACGAAAAAAAAACGAAGAAGGACCTATACTAGCTGTATATACTTCATATATTTAATTTGTCCTTTTTACATTTAATGGATAGACAGAAATTAATTTTCTTTCATTTAATGCAACGACCATGAGTAAATAGTATGTTTGAAGTAGTAGAGTTTGCATCAGTGAAGATTTATAAACAAGAAAGACAAATTAATTTTTATTGAGTTAACTTTTATAAGTACATAATAAAACGTTTGCTTTAGGCCACTTGATACCTTGAGGCGCCCCTGCAAACAAACGTTAACTACGTTAGATTTTAGTTCCAGACTGATAAGGATTAATATTTTTATTGACGGATGCATTGTTAAAGAGTAACTACTTTCTATGTTGTGGCTAGAAGAATCAACTTTTCGACTTGAATGATATGCGAATAGTGATCCAAGTTATTTTAGACGAAGTGAATCAAGAATGATAAATTGATAACTTGTGTTATGATCTATAGTTTTTGTTTACTTTCCAAATGAATATTCTTTTCTGCATTATACCGACTAATCTACAAACACATGTGTTGGATTGGTCTTTGTACTAATAGCACCAACTGATTTCAGAATTTTCCCTCAACGGGCCTAAAGCAGAGCCTGAAACTGCATCATTCGTGAACAAAAAATTTACTGATCGATAATAATTTAATTTCGTTGACAATATCTGTTTATTTATGATTTTATATGGAAATTTGCCAGGAAATGGAATTTGGGTGGAAAATTCTGTTGGGAAGCTTCATTGGCTTCTGCGGAGCAGCATTTGGGAGTGTTGGTGGAGTTGGAGGTGGTGGTATATTCGTGCCCATGCTTACTCTGATTATCGGGTTTGATCCTAAATCTGCAACAGCTATGTCAAAATGTAATATTTATTTATTCAAGTAGCTTCCCATGTTGATTTTTAGTTCGTCTTATAATAAAGTCGACAATGTTTCTATGACATCTAGGCATGATCATGGGTGCAGCAGCCTCGACTGTTTACTACAATCTTAAACTAAGGCATCCAACGCTTGATATGCCCATAATTGACTATGACTTGGCAGTGCTTATCCAACCAATGTTAATGCTCGGAATTAGTCTTGGAGTCTCCTTCAATGTTATTTTTGCTGATTGGATGGTCACAGTCCTACTAATCGTTCTGTTTATAGGTATCCTTCAGTCTTTCACGTATAAGATTTACTCCCCCCCTCTTTATATTCATGTTTTTTGATAATAACATGTAAAAATAATACACACGTACAGGTACATCGACAAAGGCCTTTTGCAGAGGCGTTGAGACATGGAATAAGGAAACCATTATGAAAAAGGTAATAAAAAAATTAAGCTATGTTTATGATGATTTATGATAGGGCGAGTTCAGTGCATTTATATGAATTTCTACCATTTCAGGAGGTTGCTAAGCGCTTAACGGGAAATGGTGGGTTGATTCAATGCTCTTTTCATGTTACCACAATCCCAAAACAACGATTTCTTTGATATCTTCTTTAACGTAACAACTACTTATTATTACTTTTATCAGGGGATGGTGCCACCACAGATTACAAACTTCTACCAGGCGGTCCAAGCAACATCAATGAAACCAAAGCCGAAGAATCATTAAAAGAAGAAGTCACTGTTATGGAGAACGTTTGCTGGAAGGAATTTGGGATGCTTACCTTTGTTTGGATCACGTTCCTCGGACTACAGATTGCTAAGGTTCTTTAATGATTATATCACACATCACCTTTAAGTTAGTTATCTTGGTTATATCAAACTTATGGACTTACAATATCCGTGACTGGTTATACAGACATATACATCTAGTTGTTCGATATCGTATTGGGTGCTCAACTTGTGTCAGGTATTGTTAGTGCTCGGGAAGCTCAATTTTTTGTTTCATATAAAAATATCCTGCAAGCTTAACTTCATGTCAACTTATGTTTGCCATACACATATCTAGGTTCCAGTTTCTGTTGGGGTATCGGGGTACGAGGCTGTTAGCCTATACAGGGGAACGAGAAAAATATCATCGAAGGGAGATTCAGAATCCAACCTTGGAGTCGGACAGCTGATACTGTATTGCTTTTGTGGCATTTTAGCCGGTATGGTTGGCGGCCTACTTGGTCTAGGTGGCGGGTTTATCATGGGTCCACTCTTCTTGGAGCTCGGAATTCCTCCCCAGGTAATCAATAAAGAGCGATGAGCGAGTGCAAACCAACAAGACACTGGTAAATGATGTATTTAACGAAATGTTTGTGCAGGTTTCAAGTGCCACAGCTACTTTTGCAATGATGTTTTCATCATCAATGTCTGTTGTAGAATATTACCTTCTAAAACGTTTCCCGATTCCTTATGGTAAGTGAACCATCAAATTTTAGAAAATAATTTCCGCGTATTACAATTTTCATACAAAGTTAATTACATTAATCGTCCTAAGGTTTATCTCAAATTTCGTACCTAAGTTTAAAAAGTTGCATAAATCATCCACTTTTAGAAACTAATTACCTTTTTCGTCCCTAAGATTTGCTTCAAATACGGATTTTGTCCCTAATTTTGTCCTCAATTAAGGATTTGATCCCTAAGGTTTGCCCCAATTACGGATATAAACTAGAAATTAGGGACGAAAAGCGTAATTAATTTCTAAACTTGGACGATTTATGCAACTTTTTAAACTTATGAACGAAATCCATAATTTTGTTTATATAATTAACTCTTAGAAAACAATATTGAATTTTTCAGCTATCTACTTCCTTGTGGTGGCAACAATTGCTGCTTTTGTCGGGCAACATGTGGTGAGAAGGATCATTATTATTCTCGGACGGGCATCTCTAATCATATTCATCCTCGCCTTTACCATATTCGTTAGTGCAATCTCATTAGGTCAGTATCTTGGTTCTGGACTTCTGTTTACACTAATAAACCCTTCTCTGTTATTGCAAGCTAGTCCTTATTTGATATAAAGATTTACGCGCCAATCACTTGTATTTGTTTAACAGGTGGAGTTGGAATTTCAAACATGATCGATAAAATTCAAAAACATGAATACATGGGATTCGAGAACCTATGCAAGTACGAGGTTTAAGAATAAATTCATTACGCAAAATCCACATTAAGTCATGCTCGGGAAGCCAACTCCGATTCAAATGATGATGCTCCATATTCATGGGTAGAACTGCATTCTGTAAGATTCCTACCTACTAATGTAGAGGCTTGTTTCTATGTCAGGCTATTTCTTGTTCAACTGTCTTTGATTCCAATGAGCTTGGTTCGGTTTTTCATCTTTTTTGTAGGATCCTTATTTTTTGACATCACGCCTATTTTCTGCTATTTAATGATATGAATTTTTATTGTACGTACAAGCAATCATGTTTTTATTATGAAATTGAGAAATTATATGACGATACCAAAAACATGTATTCATGCGATTTGTTATCTGAATTTTGAAAATCAAGTCTATTCTTGTGTTGATATGGATGCTTGATGAAGAAGGTCGTTTTCCTGCGTGCCTTTAACAAAATCAGCAAGCTCATTTGGTGCGATGACCGAATTCAACCACTCTTGCAACTCATCCCCTTCAATTTTCTCTTTCTCTACACAAGTGAGGTACATATTAATCCAACTGATATAGACGATGGTGTAACAAGAAAATACGAAAATTTAAATCTTAGACACTGGCCAACCTAAGCAGAGTATTAATGGTATCTTTTCTCAAAGCACGATCATACTTGGTTACTGCATTGCTATATACATACAACTTGGAATAGATGATGAACTTTGGATAATAGAGAAGATTACCGTACCTTCAAGACAAGCACCAAGTCCGTTCAAACGGTAAGATTAGCACGCATTACACAAACTGCCACATCCTGTGCAGATTGAAGCATCGATTTATCTCTCTTTGAACAAGATTCCCTAGGTGCCCCTACAAATCCGATGCAAAATGTCATTTCCTCTGCTTATTAATTACCTTAGTAAAATGAATAATAAAAAAAACCTGTTCCATGCTGCGGGCGCTGACTCTAGAAAGTTCTGTGATTGAGATAGGCCCGACAGAGAGGTTGAAACCATGTTCGGCGGCAATGTCGTATGCTAGCTCTATAGCTCGTTCAATGTCATCCCATGAACCTGTCACACCCCGCTCAAAGCGGAAACACGAGGTGTTCCAGTTAATGATATCATAACATACAACCATAACAAAAACATCGAATAACATTAATCATGCCAAAGTGTGTACAAATACAATACAAAGTCACATACAATACAAATCCAATCGCAATTCACGAATCATAAGGAATTACATCGAAACAAGATAAATTCCAAAAGACAAAATAAACGATCCGTAAAGCATGGCATGATCAAGTAAAAGAATCCTCAAACTCCTGAAAAGCGTTAAAAACGACATCAACACATGTTGGTGAATTATTCGCAATTTTAAATAAAAGTTGACCCATAAAAAGTGTTATAATCATAATAAGTTTCAAATAACAAATCTTGCTTTACAACCTAAGTGCGACGTACATTGCCTAAACTAGTCATACACTGAATCTGACCTCACAAACAATACCCCAATCCTAAGGCGTGTTAAACCAAAGGCAACAAATAATCAAATCGGCCATAACATCCACTCCTAGCGACATCCTATCGAGCAATGAGGGTTAGGTCCAACCCATATAAATCTATATATATGAAAACCGTGGGCATTAAAGCTTAACAAATGTATAAGGGGGGCCTACCGAGGCCTAATGACACCTAATCTAAGGCAATCATGATCCACTAGGTAAACAAGATATACAGTAACGTTTAGCAATCATGCAAACAATTTAAAATAAGCTTTCCAACCCAAAAATAGTAAAGGTATAGGGCTACGAATAACTCACAAGATAAGCTCAGCAAATATCGGGTAATCAACACGGAGCTAACACTCCACCGTCTAAGTGCCCTATAACAACAATAAATATAGTCTAAGTATCTCTATAAGTCTAGTACGGTTTAGCCTTGTCGGTTAAAGTTATAATATAAAGTTTATCAAAATATTCCAATGGTTATCAAGTTGACTCAAAGTGACGGATAAGATGGACGATGTTCCGAGTCAATAAGGACTATAGGAAAGATATCGATAAATCGCGTCATAAATAACAATTAGAAAGTAATGATATTCCGAGCCGAAAATGACTAACAAGAAATATCGGTTGAAATGAATATTGTTACCAAAGTTTAATTGAGATCGACCAAGGTCAACGTTAAAGATGTTGACTTGGTCAAAGTCAAAGATGTTGACTTGGTCAAAGTCAACGATTTTGAAGGAAAGTCAAAGTCAACATAAAAGTCATACTTTGACATTTTAAGAGTTTAAAACCTTTTTATTTCAAAATATTAGAGTAGAAATAGTTTTAAAAAGATTTTATAAAAGTTTGACGTAAAAACATTATTTTACGATTTTAGATTACGATCGCGTTTTGTAAAAAAAAGTGTATTTATCGAAAAGTAAGTAAAACGTTCGTTTTTAAACAAGTATTATAACATTTTATGATGGCGTTGACGTCTTTGAGTCCAAAGACGCTAATTGATTTCTTTTTATTTCTTTTTTTATATGAAACAAAAAATCAACACCTACCTTCTTTTTACTTTTTCGCGCACCAAATACATAAATCACTACTTGGTTTTTGATTTCAACTTTGAAAGTTTGTATTTTGTTTTCGATTTCATCCGGTTTTGATGTGGGTTATGTGTATGAAATCTAGTTATGGGTTAGATAAAAATAACGAGATTTTATTTTGATATGATGGAACCGAGATGAGAGGAAGAACAAATCTAGATTTTAATTTTGGATGATGGAATCGAAATGAAAGAGGGATCTCGGTTTTGATTTAAGAAGAGAGAGAAAGAAGTTAATTTATATTTGGGATAGTTTGTATGCGGTCCAGATTCGTTCTTAGCATTTGTATACTTCAAACCGTTCTTACCCAATCCCATTACTATATATATATATATATATATATATATATATATATATATATATATATATGTCAAGAACTTTAGACTCAGACTCACTATTAACCATCTACTACACAAAAAACACACAAGAAGAAACAAACACCAAAAAACCAACAACAAAACCAATGCAAATGCAAAATGAAGTCCTAAAGACAGCTATTGTGTATTGCACCCAATACCTTTGGCTCAAGGCCTTACTCAGCTAAGACTCAACACAAGTGTCTCTCTTCAACCAAAAAAGTTAGTACAATATGCGATATTGAACAAGAAACAAGAACATAAAACCACAAACACACTAAACAAATAAATAATCAAACAACAAAGATCAACAACAAATCAAACCAATAAACGAATCACCGGACATAAATCTTCTAGCCTAAAAAAACAACAAGAACAAAGAGAAGACTTACAGCGGGAGCGGCAACCGTCGGGCCCAACAATTCAGATTATTCGTGCGAAAAAAAAATATAAGCCCCAAAATACATATTCACAACATATGTATGCGAAATTGAGCATATATATATATATATATATATATATATATATATATATATATATATATATAGGGTGGGGATCGAGTAAGAACAACTCTTAACGTACAAACGCTGAGAACCAATTCTGGCCGTCCGATTAAAAATTTTATATCAAACCTCGCGGTGCTGATCAATAGTAAGTGGTTTCTGCTGATTAGTAGTAAGTGGTTTCTGCTGATCAGTAGCAACAAGTTTCTGCTTCTTTTGTTGCCAAGAAAATGCACCTACCATTTTAGAAAAATGCACCTACCATTTTAGATAATGCACCTACCATTTTAGAAAATGCATCTAACCAAACCTCAAAATTGGTTTCTGCTGATCAGTAGCAACAAGTCGACGATTTCAATTTTAAGATAAAAAATACCATTTTACAAAATGCACCTACCATTTTAGAAAATGCATCTAACCAAACCTCAAATTGGTTTCTGCTGATCAGTAGCAACAAGTGGACGATTTCAATTTTAAGATAAAAAACAGTAAGATGGTTTTGAATTGGGTTATATCTAATTTTAAGATAAAGATGAAGTGGGGTTTGAATTTTAGGATTATGAAAAGAGAGAAGGAAAGTTTAATTGATAATTTAGGAAGGATTTGAAAAAGAAGATATGCACGGAAATCGTTCTTAGCGTTCGTATACGTCGGACCGTTCTTACCCGATCCTATTACTATACATATATATATATATATATATATATATATATATATATAGAGAGAGAGAGAGAGAGAGAGAGAGAGAGAGATTGTTATAAACCAAACCTTAATATAAAAGAAGTAAAAATAAAATTAATAAATTATTTATAAGGTTTGAATTATTGTATTATGGTTCATTTTAACCATATTTCAAACTTTAAAATGAAGTTTTGTTGTACATCAAAAAATTGGTAGTTTTATTATTATGCATCAAATTTGAATATTTACTACACAAAAATCATAAAATTTGATTCACAACCCCTAAATGACATATATTTTGATACATATCAAAACTTGTTTTTTTAAAGTTTGTTATAATTGAATAAATAAATATAATACAAAATTACACATATCATAAATTATTTTTTCATTTTTTTTTACTTATTTTACTTTAAGTTTTGTTTTATAAGAACCTCTTCCTATATATATATATATATTTGTGCACTCCAACCATGCCCCGTAAACCCTCAATTGAGCTGAAACGAGATAGCTCAATTGAGTATGCACCCCACATTCCCTTACTCGTAAACAAGCTTAACTTGTTTTTCATTTGGTCTCAAGTAAGTCACAATCACACTCATATGGCTAGGGATGGCAATGGTCCCCCGATCCATTGGATATCCACCCGATCTGATCCACTATTTGTGGATATGGACGAACTAAATGAATGATTATTGGATATGAATATGAATAATTAGTGGATCAGATATGGATGACAATTTGTCATCCATGGATCATCTATGTAGCACCTGAAATATAACTTAATATATATATATATATATATATATATATATATATATATATATATATATATATATATATGAGTAGAATATTATAAAACAGGTTTATAAATAGGAAGGATTTTGAGAGTGACATGTGACATTTATTTTTTTTTACTAAAAAAAAATAATTTTTTAATAAAAAAAAATATTTTTTTAATAAAAATAAAAATTTCGGGGGAAAAAAAAATTTGAATTTTTTTCCGATAACGTAATCATTTTCGTGCACAAGTTTTGAACTTATGTATATGAAAATTGATGCACCAACTAAAAAAGTGATTTTTTGTGCATCATTTTATAATAATATGAAAATTTTAGTGGATCATTTTACAAATAAAGTGATTTTGGTGTATAAGTTCGTTTAAAAAATATTTTTCGTACATCAGTTTTTGAAAAAATCAATTCGTGTGCATTAGTTTTGCCAATTTTTTCGTGCATAACTTTTTTCGAGCCAATTTTTTTTTTATTAATTTTTTTTTTCTTTTATTAAAAATATTATTTTTTGTAAAAAAAAAATTCAAAATTGCCACATTGCACTCCTACAATCCTTCCTATCATTTTTATTTAAAAAACATTTTTCATTAACCCTCCACTATATATATATATATATATATATATATATATATATATATATATATATATATATATATATATATATATATATATATATATATATATATATATATATATGATTTTCCTAACATATGTCCCATTTTATATGTAAATGAGCATATCAATACTAATATAACTATAACTCAAACAAATATATATAATCAACCACTTCAACTTTACTTTGTAAATGAAAGTGTTCGGACATATATTTTCTAAATATAATTAGTTTAGCAAAAAGGAATTGAGACAAATAAATTGATCAAAAAGTTTATTAAAGACATAAATATCTACATAAGTGTGTGGTTTATTCGAAAATCTACAATGCAGCCGCATAAAACCGAAAGAATATAGTGAAATGAACATACTGTTTCTTTCAAAGCGGGTATTATTGACATACATCTAATATATGGTATATTATGAAGATTTTAGTTTAAAATCAAAGTATCCAGCGGATATCCATTTACATGTTTCATCCATTAGATATGGATATGGAGGATGATTCGAAGTTCAATGGATATATATATATATATATATATATATATATATATATATATATATATATATATATATATATATATATATATATATATATATATATATATGATTTTCCTAACATATGTCCCATTTTATATGTAAATGAGCATATCAATACTAATATAACTATAACTCAAACAAATATATATAATCAACCACTTCAACTTTAATTTGTAAATGAAAGTGTTCGGACATATATTTTCTAAATATAATTAGTTTAGCAAAAAGGAATTGAGACAAATAAATTGATCAAAAAGTTTATTAAAGACATAAATATCTACATAAGTGTGTGGTTTATTCGAAAATCTACAATGCAGCCGCATAAAACCGAAAGAATATAGTGAAATGAAGATACTGTTTCTTTCAAAGCGGGTATTATTGACATACATCTAATATATGGTATATTATGAAGATTTTAGTTTAAAATCAAAGTATCCAGCGGATATCCATTTACATGTTTCATCCATTAGATATGGATATGGAGGATGATTCGAAGTTCAATGGATATGAATATGTATATGGATGACCCAAAAATAAATGGATATGTATGGTACAAAAATAAATGAATATGGATATGGATATGAAATCATCCGATTCATATCCGATCCATTGACATCCCTAAATATGCCCGATAACACAAAAATCACCATGAATCAAAAAGAAAAGGAATTATATGTTGATGTGACAGGTTTTTGTTTTTTTAGAGTTTAATCGATTGTAAAGGTTTGACTAAGAAAGTAGGATGACGACTTGATGATATATACCGTATAACAAATGTTATACGTTTATATTCCTGGGTCCCACCGAAAGAATATATTCCTGGGTCCCGCTAACAGAATATATTCTTTTCAAATCAATTACTCTGAATGAAATATAGGCATGTGGTGAATGAATGTATACGATAAAAAGATTCTTTTTCTATCTATAAAAGAAAGCATTCACAGCATTCCAAAGGGCATCAAAGGAAACGCTTCTTTCACATACTAAAAGAACGTTTATCCCTCTATAAGATCTTTATATTAGCACCTCGGCTCTAACTTTAGATATGTGGCGTAAAACCGTACGAAGGTTACGAGTTACCGACTGGGAATCGCCACCCGAGAAGATATAATTCAACATTCATCCACGATTAGTCGCATTTTAGTTAGATATCATTAGTGCATACCAATCATCTGAATTTAGTGATACTGGATTATAGGTATAGATCGAAGACGAATATCCGACTCTTACGTGCGTGTCACATCGCTGACTCGACTATTTGATCACGTCATCTACATCTGTATATTTACGTATCATCAACTGGCGCCATCCGTGGGACCGATAACTTTCTCTGTTATTATTTTTATATTCCTCCTATTTTTCTCACCGCATTACATCGGCAATGGTAACCGAAAGCGAGCCCATCCCTGCACCTGCCGAAGATGGAGCTAACATCTCTGAACTTCCAAATGTCACGCCTGTCATCACACCAAACACCCCAGAGGAACCTAGAAACACGATATCTGAACCAAATCCCAATGATCCAATCTTCCAGTTTATAGTCCAAAACTTTGATCGAGTGAACGCTATGTACACCGCATTCGCCAATACGCGCAAGGAGACATCGCACCGTTCACTACCTAACAACGGAAACCCATCTGGAGAACCATGGAACTCTGATTCGGAAGAAGAACATCCGAGCAAGACTTTGGGGAAAGCCATCATAGAAAACGATGAAGTAGAACCAATGATCACAACTCCATTGACCATGAACAACACAAAAAAGAGAGTTACCCAAAACGCAGAGTTCTATAACCAACCTTTTGTGTTCAAAGAACCTAACAGGGATATAAGGGACCTCGTGGCATCTCCTTTCACTAGTCGCATTCGGAATTATGACATGCCAGACGGATTAAAAGTTCCTGCTAACCTAAAAACATACGACGGCATGACTGATCCAGATGACCACCTCACAGTCTTTATGGGTACAATGGATGTGCACAAGCTCCCCGAGCCAGTGTGGTGTCGTTTCTTTCCTATCACACTATGCGGAGCATCCAGGTTTTGGTATGAAAACCTTGCGTCGGGAAGCATCGATGGCTTTCACCAATTACGTGATAAATTCAGAGCAAATTTCCTGCAACAAAGACGATTTTAAAAAACACAAGCAGAAATACTTGGCATACGACAACGCCCGGATGAATCCTTAAAAGACTATGTTTCTAGATTCAGCAAAGAAACATTGCATATGGCAGATCGATCAGATGCTATGGTATCTGGAGCCTTCATTAGTGGTTTAAGACCAGGACGACTTTTCAAAGACTTAATTGCGAAACCGCCAACATCTTTGGAAGATTTGTTCATCCAAACCCATAACTTTATTAGAGCCGGAGATGCGAACAACGAAAATCGTCTTCGAGAACCTAGACAAGAGAACCGTGAAACAAAACACCGTGCCATTTATAAGGATCTTCCAAGAGCACATAAAGAAAGGTTTGTTTCCCGCTCAGCAACACGACACAACGAACAACACAAAACGCAACAGAACCGATTCACAGCTCTAATAAAATCTCCGGCGGAAACTTTCGCTACAGCCGAAGGTAAGTCTTTACTACGACCACTGCCAAAAATGTTCACTCCAGCAAACAAAAGGGACAAATCCAAATATTGTGAGTTTCATGAAGATCACGGCCACGAAACCATTGATTGTATCGATCTTAGGAAAGAAATAGAAATGTGTGTTCGTAATGGACGACTGAGTCACCTTGCCAAAGGCGCCAAGACACAAAATGATGGCCAAACAAACATTCCCTCGGGATCTAAAAATGGAAAATGACCTCAAATTGAGTGGAATAAGAGAGAAGAGGCCAACACAAAACCAAAAAATGAAATTCACATGACTCTTCAAAGTCAGCAAACACCAATGGAAACCAGAAACTCATACCCGAGCATCACATTTTCAGAAGAAGACCCAATACCTGACCATTGCATGGGTGATAATCCTCTTGTTATCACAGCTGATATAGATAACACATGTATACATAGGATTTGTGTGGATGGCGGAAGCTCGACAGAAATAATGTACAAGCATTGCTTCGAACAATTAGCGGCAGAACAAAAAATGAAAATGAAGCCACCAACCACTTCACTCATTGGGTTTACTGCCCAAACATCATGGCCTTTAGGAGTAATAACACTACCATTGACTTTGAGTGATTATCGTGGTCACACTAGAAGAACGATAACGGTCGAATTCATGGTTATTAGAGCTCCTTCGCCTTACAATATCATTTTGGGACCCTCCAACAATGAGACAACTAGGCGCCATCGCGTCTACCCTACATTCTATCATGAAATTTCCGACACAAGATGGGATTGCTGTTGTAAGAGGCGAAACAACTAAACCTATGTGCAATCAGGTTTCTCGAAAAAGAGACCGCACATTTGAAGAGGAAAAATACAGTAACGAGGGGGATAACGAAGAAAAGATAGTCATAAACGAAGCATATCCGGAGCAGAAAATCAAAATAGGACAAAACCTCCCGAAGAGACTCAAACAACGGTTGTGCGAACCTTTGTGTTCCAACATTGATATCTTTGCATGGACACCCGCAGATATGACTGGCATACCACAAGAACTTGCAGAACACAAGTTAAACATCCACCCACGAAACCTTCCCTGTTTGGCAAAAGAAACGAGTCTTGGCGAAGGAACGCAGTGAGGCTGTAGCGGAAGAAGTGGCAAAGCTGGTAGAGGCGCGAATCTTGCGAGCAGTGTTCTTCCCTAAATGGGTAGCCAACCCGGTCCTAGTTCGAAAGCCCGACAACACATGGCGCATGTGCATCGATTTCACAAGTCTAAATAAGGCTTGTCCAAAAGACAGCTACCCATTTCCAGAAATAGATCAAAAGATAGAATCCTTAGAAGGGTATAAATGGAAATGTTTTCTCAATGCGTATAAAGGGTATCATCAAATTCGCATGGCCAAAGAAGATGAAGAAAAAACATCACTTCATACCGATCATGGGACCTTTTGTTACGAGAAAATGCCATTTGGATTAAAGAATGCCGGAGCGACATATCAACGCCTAATGGACCAAACCTTTTCAAAACAGCTTGGTCGAAACATCGAGATATATGTAGATGATATGGTAATTAAAAGTAGGAACGAAGGTTGCTTCATCTCAGATATTCAGGAAACATTTGAGACCTTGAGGAAAACTAATATGAAACTTAACCCGAAGAAATGCACATTTGGAACAGAAAGCGGACAATTTTTAGGGTATATGATCACCAACGAAGGAATCAAAGCAAATCCAGAGAAGGTACAAGCCATAATAGACTTAGCTTCCCCAAAATCAATACGGGATGTTCAGGCATTGAATGGAAAATTGGCTGCCTTGGGACGTTTTTTGTCTAGATCAGCAGAACGTTCACTCAATTTCTTCAAAACATTAAAGGGTTGTATAAATAAAAGAGATTTTAAATGGAGCACCGAAGCAGAAGCATCTTTTCAAGAGCTAAAGAACCACCTAAAATCTCTACCTGCCCTAACAACACCAAAGCCGGGAGAAACCTTAACATTATACCTTGCCGCGGCAAATGAAGCCATTAGCGCAGTTCTTTTGAGTGAAAGAGACATAGTTGAGAAGCCAATATATTTCATCAGTCGTGCACTTCAAGGACCAGAAATCAACTACCCTAGCCTAGAGAAATTAGCACTTGCTCTGGTACACGCGGCACGAAGACTTCGACGCTATTTCCAGGCACACACGATATGTGTTCTCACAGATCAAGCAATTAGACAAATACTTTTGAAACCAGAAAACTCTGGACGACTAGCAAAATGGGCTATTGAACTGGGAGAGCATGAAATCATTTACAAACCAAGGTCGGCAATTAAAGGACAAATTCTTGCTGATTTCCTGGCAGAATCACCGAGAAATGAAGAACGAATAGAAACCAAACCCGAGGGCAAAAACCCCACCCAACCGGCATCAGCCATGTGGACCTTATTTACAGACGGTGCATCAACCGTTGAAGGGTCAGGAGCCGGACTGATATTAACCGATCCAAAAGGACAAGAAGTTACTTACGCTTTAAGGTTCAATTTCAAAACATCAAACAACGAAGCTGAATATGAAGCACTGATAGCAGGATTGGAGTTAGATGCTCACATGGAAGCCCAAAATCTACAAGTGTTCAGTGATTCTCTACTCATCACGAATCAAATAAAAGGAATATATGAGGCTAAAGAGGAGGTTATGAAAAAATACCTATCGAAAGTTCAAGAGCTGCAAAACCTTTTTCAAAGTTTTTCAATCACGCAAATTCCCAGATCAAGAAACAAACGTGCAGATGCCTTGAGCAAATTAGCATCATCCTCATTCGCACACCTCATGAAGAAAGTTTTGGTCGAAGTCGTTGAATGTAGAAGCATTGACGTTAAGATTGCTAATTCAGTAGGTGGAAATGAAAAGACTTGGATGGATCCCATTATCCAATACCTCACAACAGGAAGTCTACCAACTGACCAAACGGAAGCACGAAAAATAAGGATCAAAGCACCACAATACACAATCAAAGAAAACATTCTCTACCGAAAAGGGTATTTGACACCATGGTTGCGATGTGTTAGTCCTGAAGAAGCAGAATATGTACTAAAGGAAGTACATTTAGGATCTTGTGGAGCCCATGCAGGAGCACGAACCATCGCACAAAAAGCAGCAAGGCTTGGTTACTATTGGCCTAATATGTACACCGATGCGTCAAAGCTCGTGGCAAAATGTCAAACATGCCAACAACACGCACCAACCATTCGACAACCCCAATGCGAATTGACAAGCATTTCCAGCCCATGGCCTTTCTACCAATGGGGAATAGACATCGTCGGACCTTTTCCCGAGGCTCCAGGAAAAGTCAAATTCCTTGTTGTCGCGATCGACTATTTAACCAAATGGGTCGAAGCCGAACCATTAGCAACTATAACCGGGCAGAGGATACTTCGTTTTGTTTGGCGTAACATTGTTTGTCGTTTTGGCATACCAGGAATCATAATCAGTGACAACGGGAAACAATTCGCCAACAATCCATTCAAAGAATGGTGCGAAGAACTTAAGATTAAACAAAATTTTACACCGGTAGCACACCCACAGTCTAATGGACAAACTGAAGTAACAAATCGAACATTACTTCAAGGTTTGAAAACAAGACTGGGAAAAGCTAAAGGTAACTGGGTCGAGGAGTTACCAAACGTGTTATGGTCATACCGTACAACAACTCGTACCGGGAACGGTTGCACACCTTTCAGCTTAGTCTATGGATCTGAAGCAGTCTTACCAACAGAAATTGGATTACCCACATATCGTATCAACACATTTGATCCATCAACTAATGACGCTAACATTTGCCTGAACCTCGATCTCTTAGAAGAAATACGAGAAATGGCAGCACTTCGCGCTGCAAAGTATAAGGCGTTAACTGAAAGGTACTACAACCGTAAAGTCAAAAACAAAATCCTCAAAATAGTTGATTTCGTCCTTCGACGAAACGAGGCAAGCCGCCAAGAAGGACAACGAAAGTTAGACCCCAAATGGGAAGGACCTTACCAAATCACTAATGTCAAACACAAAGGAACATATACATTGGCTGACATGAAAGGAGTCCCAATTCCTCGAACATGGCACATCAGTAACCTCAGAAAGTATCAAATCTGAAAGCGGCGGGAATTATCACCTTCAAAAGTACTAGTCGAATGTGTCCCGTAAAAAAGACTACTCAAGTCTTTTATCAATGTAATATAAATAAATGCATTGCATTGAAATTATAATAAAACGCTTTGTTTGTTAAACGATGGTGTACATTGAACATTCCGACATTAGAGGAATGATATCCAAAAACGTTCGAACGATACACAATTGCTAACAAAAAAAAAAAATACTAGCAGTTACAACTTTGATTTCATGTTCATCCAAAAATCCAAATGAATTTCAGATTATGGGTGTTTGGATATGCCTATAATCATAGGGTAACTATGAGTTTATCAATTTACGAATCGTTAATACGATGTGATGAACTAAACCAAACACCCCCTGATGAAAAAACATATAAATACAGCTCGCTGAAATTAGTTAGCAACCTTTGTAAGACGATAAAAGATTGACAGTAGATCAGGACCGGACTTTATGAAAGCCCTATTATACCTACTTAACTGTTATATAGAAAGTTTTGTTGGTCTAAAAAGGAGATATAGTGCAGCAAATCTGATCCTGAAACATGCGGCAAACAGATTTTCAAAAATTCATATAAAATAAATCGTAGCTCCGATTGATGCGTGCCATACCTTTTCGGAAAGCCAAGAGAATATACTCTCATAATATTAAGGTCTCGCAGTCTGATCCAGTAGTTAACTCAGACAAAAAGACGTTAAAACAGCCTGCTGCAGAGTATGGCAGCATGTTATTATTTAGTGTTTCATAAGTACAACATGGTATGATGTTGTTGCAAGTTCTGGGTATATATATATACCATCGTAGCTCTAGTCACTAGCTTATATTGTTTGTGTAAGTATGAAACCGAGCATACACATCTTTAAACTCCATTAATCATTTTTTATTATGACGCGTTTGGCCCATGTTTTGATGTCACAGGTAATTCTCCATAAAATACACAAACATCACTTAAAACATTCATTGAATAAACATGAAAACATATATATATTATACATATGACAAACAAACAGCTGACCAACATAAGCAGAACATAAGCAGAAACAGTGGCGAACCACTTTACATTTTCGCACATTTATTTAGCGCCCATAAACCTCAGTAAGCATAATGAAAAGGAAAATTTGCTTAACAAAGGTGAGCATACAACTATGTGCGAGACCAAACCATCTAGTGACGGCGGCGAGATGATGGACCGCGGCGTAGGTGAGCCACTTCTTCCTCTAACCCATTGATTTCGGACATCATTTCTCGTTGCTCAGAGCGAAGTTGCTCAATCTCGTGCATATACATTAAAATTTCATTATTACAAGTTGTTATCACACCTTGTAATTCATTAGCACGAAAATCAGCCGCAAGTTCTCGCTGCCTAGTCTCATTTAGTTGAACACGAAGCTCCTCATTAGCGCCCCTAAGGGCTTGATTCTCAGACAAAAGACTAAACTCCAAAGTTGGAGTTGTCTCTTCCGGTGGAGCATGACCATAATTCTGATATGCATCATTATTCATAGCAACATGAGGATGAGGACCAAGGCTCAAGTCTGGAAGGGGACCATTTGGAATCATAGCCCCAGGTGTCATACGCATCATATTCGGATCCATAGTGAATAAAGGCTCCACATTCAACGGAGGTTCCTACAAAAGAAACGAAATATTCACTAAAAAAATTTAAAAAAAAATTAAAAAAAAAAAAAAAAAGATTAAAGCATCTTACATAGAGCACAAGTGCATTAGAATCTTCCATTCCTTTTGAAATGCTCACTGTGTTCATTTTTAGAAAGAACATATATATATATATATATATATATATATATATATATATATATATATATATATATATATATATATATATATATATATATATATATATATATATATATATATATATATATAAACCTGGTCAGGGGAGGCTAATAGATAGGGGGTGGTGAATCTACACCCCTAAATCTATGTGAGAAAGATAAGTGTCCTATAATTGATATTAGTGACAAGGCTAGGGTCATAGACCCTAAGTCTATATAAAAAAACATATTCTTTAAAAACAGTATTTTTTAGTTGGTGATAAAAAGATTTAATATACAAAGACACCAATATGGATCCATAGTGTCTACTAGATTGGTCAAAACTAAATTACGTAGTCACATTGTAAAGACATCAACTAAACCAGTATTTTCAATATCTAATTCATATATATCATATAAAAATATATACAAATATATGAATTGGGGGCTTGATGATATATACCGTATAACAAATGTTATACGTTTATATTCCTGGGTCCCACCGAAAGAATATATTCCTGGGTCCCGCTAACAGAATATATTCTTTTCAAATCAATTACTCTGAATGAAATATAGGCATGTGGTGAATGAATGTATACGATAAAAAGATTCTTTTTCTATCTATAAAAGGAAGCATTCACATCATTCCAAAGGGCATCAAAGGAAACGCTTCTTTCACATACTAAAAGAACGTTTATCTCTCTATAAGATCTTTATATTAGCACCTCGGCTCTAACTTTAGATATGTGGCGTAAAACCGTACGAAGGTTACGAGTTACCGACTGGGAATCGCCACCCGAGAAGATATAATTCAACATTCATCCACGATTAGTCGCATTTTAGTTAGATATCATTAGTGCATACCAATCATCTGAATTTAGTGATACTGGATTATAGGTATAGATCGAAGATGAATATCCGACTCTTACGTGCGTGTCACATCGTTGACTCGACTATTTGATCACGTCATCTACATCTGTATATTTACGTATCATCAGATATATTATAAGATTGCACGTAAACAGCAGGACGTCAGGACTTAGTTACCAATTATCACCTAATAATATATGCACTACAAGCTGTTTCAAAACAATTTTTCTATCTGAACAAAATAAAAGGACGAAACCCTGATTTAAGATGTGCTAAACTAGTCGCTAAAATCACTTTACACATTTAACGAGTCAGGCTCATATTGAAATGGGATAGCCAGCATTTACATATGTAATGTTTTCCGGTGTCCTTGGTAATAGGTCTTGAAGTGTAGTTATCCATCTTGCTGCTCGAATCACTGAACATAGGAGATTAACTTAGCTCTTGAATTGGATTCTATAGCTGACGATCATTCTGATCCTGTACCAATAGATAGTAATCCAAAGATAAATACAATTCACTAACATTTTTTTAAAATAGAATTAATTATCTGATTGTTGTACCTCGTTGGCATAGTTATATGGAGAAGCAGGATCAGTAGAATACTCGCGCTGCAAGACAGATTTAGGAGAACTTGAGGTAACAGGTGCTTGTCCAACAGCTACTTCTCTCAATCCGTCTGGTGCATCATGAACCACAGAACTCTGACTCGACTCAGATGATTCGTGCATGTGGTTGCTTTCTGAAACTGACTGTTTGTCTACGGTTTCTTGATCTGATATAGCACTAGGATTATATTCTCTAACTACATCATGTCCCTCCATCACATTATCTTTTTCTCTGTCTTCTTTAACAACTTCTAAATCCCCTTCAGATAGGTTAGACAAGTTTAACCAACTTCCTTTATCCTTTTCTATGTCGAGATCATCTAGGGCACGCCCAGATCCATCGTCTGAAATCTCAACCTGCAAGTCAGATACCATGGAATGGCTTGGAGCATGGCCTATTCGCTTATTACCCCCATAGAAGAAAACGATATCAGCTTTCCGTTCTTCGTATGAATCAATATTTCTTTGAATCTCACTTTCCTCTGCATTAAAAGCATCGATATATGCATATCAGTTTCTTTTGGATTCATCCTCTTTATGGAGATCACAAGCAGTTTCTTTAGATGATTCACCTCCATGCTTTAAATAAGTAAAGTCAAATTGCAAACTTTATTGAGTACTCAATATCAAAATCGTTTAAGGGGAAAATTAAGAGTTTGGTCAAAAAGACAAAAAAAATTATCGAAATGGTCAAAAAAAAAAAAATGAATTACGGTCTATATGTGGTCAGGGCGCAATTTGTTATTTTTTTACCATTTCTATGATTTTTGGTGTGTCCGACGATGTTTTTGCGCCCTGCCCGTGTTTGCATGTTTAATTTCCCAAAAATAGTAACATACCTACTATTGTCGGTTTTTATATGAAAGTATGTCACAATTCTTTTCAAGATTGATCATCATTAAACAGAATCCTAGAACAAGTAGTGTGAGATAGTACCTACCAACGGTTGAAGTTCCAACTCCCATGAAGGGCTTCTGCTTGGTGGAAGGATCATTGTAAAACGATATCTCGTGTTTATCATGTGCGATTTCTGGGTGGGACAAAGCACCTAAACTGAAGCTTTCATGCCTACAAAATATTGGTTCCTTCTGGTGACCAATGTTGAATTCTTCATGGAAGTTATCCCCGGTAAGATCAAGCTTTTCTTCGTGAGGGTCATAAGGAAGGTCAAAAGGATTGCTCTTCGTTAACCAGGAACATGGAACTGAACCAGGAGATTTCCTACCACATGAATTATGTTCAAGAAACGGATTTATTTTTGTGGTTTTAATGGCGGAAATTTGAACATTATTAGCATTTTTTGTTGACACTCCTTCCTCATAACCTAGATTTTTTCTTGATCTTCTTCTCTCCATTAGACTCTCCAACCTCTTGTTTCTTTCTGTCTCCGAAAGACCAAGATCAGTTACATTCTTTTGATCGTCTTCTGTCCATCGCACTGCCTTATCTTGTGGCTCATCATCTTCATCTTCGGATACATCCCCATTCTCTCCTTCCGATATATCTTTATCAGTATTACCATTTAAAGATGAACTTTCACCTTTTCTCGCTACAGAGTTAAAATCTACATCTTGTGTCTCTTTCGGCTTTTTCTCAGCCAAAAGATCCATAAGACTCTTTGAGAAAATATCACCCATGTCGTAATCATCACTTTTCTTTGCAACATTTCTTCGTATCAGTTGACTACGAGATTTGAAACTCCTGCGAGACTTTGCAAACTTCTTCCTCCTATCATCTTCTTCAATCCGTTTAATATTTTGACGATCAATACCCAAAAAAACTCTATGGACAAGAAACGAAAATCCAACGAGAGGGAATGCATAGATAAAAAATGTAAAAACCCGAGGGAAAAACAGATATGAAACGAAGAACAAGAACAAAATACATAGAGGAATTGGGTATTTCTTACAACAAAAAACACAAGTTCTACACAAGATTTTCAGAATTTTATACACAAAATGTTGATCATGCTTTGCATCCATTGTTAACCTTATATCCGAAATTTTTATAGGACTATATAATTACATATACTTTCTTCTCGAACATCGATCTTTTTACGACAAATAGCACCATTGAGAGAGGAGGACAAGCTATGAGATTAATTCAATCAACAAAACTAAACCAAAAATAAACAAAACCCCTTGATGGAATGTGTTTGTTTTACTTGTCCTAGAAATGAATAATGAAAAATTATTGTTTGATTAAAATGTGTCATGTTTTTTAGGGGATGTTAATTTAGGAGAAATTTCTTTGGCTATCCTCAAAATCAGGACTTCCTTCACTATCTAAGCACACACAAACACATTTGCATACATGTTTATCAAGATTTGCGGAGCATTATTAACTCGATATTGTGGAAATCGAACCTCGCACCTCCTTTAAAAAATTCAAATGTTCATCACTCAACCATCTAAAAGGGTTTCTTTATGGAAGAATATTTAATTGAACATGCAATAACAGTCGATTTATTCAACGTATTTATAAAATGTATTCCAACTAGAATGGCGGGATTACGAATGTTGAACACATTTTACAAGTTCAAGTAACAAGTTGGACTACTTTTACACATAATTTTGCATCAAGCCGAACACGTATAAGGGTATGTTGCATACATTGGTATACTATTAATATATGTGCTTCCAACATACGTGATTCTAGTATCACATAACATATGATCCGAATGCATAGTTTTAAAAGTTATTTATATTTTCCATCCATCACATTTCTTACATGCATACTACTAATCCATCATTTGCACTTAGTAGCGCGCAAGTTACATGCTATAAGCACAAATTATTTTCCCATACTATTATGAAGTTACTGTTACATGACGATATCCCTTCACTATGCCCAAGATCCTTCAACCTATAGTAGTATCGCCTGAGTTATGACACAACTGTAAAATTTAATATCCGACGTTGGTATGGATCAATTATATGGAAACCCATTCTTATAAAGGTTTACTTAGTTAAAAAAAAAAAAAGAACGAATCAGTGTTAGATACTCGAATTAAGCAACCTTTATAAGTTCAATTTTTTGTTACTACAAAACAGTGACATTCACCGGTGACAAGTGACAACAAACCTCCCAGCCTATCATCACTAAAGCACAACGTGCGAATCTACAAGTGACAAACCTCCCAGCCTATCATCAATTTAATGAAATCAAGTCTAATCTTGATTTTTCTTACTAATGGCAATCTACAAAGATAAGAATGGTGGATGTTTCTTTTATAGCTCTATCATTCCTTCTTAGCAAGAAACCACTACCAAACCAATGCAGTATCGTATGAGAAATATGATTAATACAATTTCCCCGTCTTTGTATTTGTTACATACTTGGCAACTGGCATCATTAACTTGATAATGTGACTCTATGAGGATCATTCGCTGTTAACGAGCTGAATCTCATATACAATATTGTTTGATGGTTGATAAAAATATCTGTTGAAGTACCACAACCAAGTTACACGCGTTCTGGATGTATTCAAAAAACAATTAACTGACGCTCAATGGTCTTGATGCGGTTCAATGTAATTGGCCAAGGAACCTGGATAGAAAAATTATTTGGACTTACTCGGGAGAAAATATTTGGTATAATATTCACTGTCTACTACAAAATTAAAGAAGTACTAAGCACGGAATCTTACCTTGAGGATATAAAGCATTGAGGTGGACCACATATTAACTGTGAACCTTGAAGCACCGCACATACGGGAATAGATGAAGAAGCTCTTCACGGCTACGTTTCTATAAACATACAAACATTAACGAATCGTTTTTCATGATTAAACTTTATGAGAATCATTTAAGTCTGTAAATAGAACTATGCCCCAATTTTTTAGATGAAAAAGCAACAATTTGTTTTACTGGGTGTCACATGAGAACTATTACATTTCCCAACTTAAGTTCCGCCGTATTCGCTTGAATAAATAACTTTGAATCGATAGGATTCCTTTCTTTCTAATGGACATTTTTGATATCCTACAATTTACATAAACTATGTGTTAAGTCAAATTTGAATTACCTTGATGCCAATACATCCATTAACGTCAAGTGTTGTCATTGTGTTTGAACAGAATTCGGAGAGGGCTTCTAAGCACTTATCAGTTACCCCAACGATTCCAAATAAACTGCATACTTTTAAACTATCAATAACATAATCATTTGCTAATAAATTTTATGACATGAGCATAATAATTACTCAAAGATCGTTAAAAAAAAATCCAAGTGCTGAGATGAAAAATCTAATGCAACAGGCAGTGTGGTAAGATGGTTGGGAAACAAATGAAAGTGGGTTTGGATTAAAATGGGTCATTGTCTAGTACGGGTCAAAACAGGGAGGTATAGGTTGCCCCATAAACACCTTTTTGACCATTTTTTATAAATAGTTAATTCTATATTTATTACAATTTTAATTAGACCAGTTATCCGTTTCAGAAAAAACAACCATAATCAACCCCGTGATAAACAAAAGGGTTGAAATTTCCACCTCGAGAAACAGGTATGGGATGTGAATATATCGATTTACCTAAGATATTCAAGAGAGGTGCAACCTTGGGCTATGGCTATGACACCCACATCGGTGACACGTACACACCTTTAAGAAACATTTAATACAAAAGAACAAAAATTAAAACAACAAATTATGACCCATATTAAGGGATTATGGAAAAGTAAAAAAACTATATATATATATTACCATGTCAAATTAAGAGTGCGGATATTTTTGCATTTGGCTATAGAGAAAAGCCCTTCATCGGATAGATTCTGTTATTATTAAGTGAAAGCATAAATGTCTTCCCAAGGAATCATAAACTAAGCTGATCATATAAATCAAAAATATCGTATACCTGAGCACCACAGAGATCTAAGAATCTGAGATGAGTCAAAAGAGACAATTTCTTATAAGCTTCGTCTGTAAAGCTAATAAAAATAAAAAAAATCCTTTAAGATCATTTTTACCAACAAGACACAATTCACACAATTGAGTCAGCATTTGCTTTTAAATCGAGAGAAATCCACAAGGGTACCTTGAAAGTGCATACAGATTTAGACTCTTGAGACCAGAGCATTTGGTCATTATATGTTGCAAGCCCCGGTCTGTTATCTTGATGCACCTACATAGTCAAGAATGCACAAGTAAAATTTTGGAGAATGCCCATCTATGTTGCACGGAAACGGATACGGTACCGGGAAACGGATACGGGAACGGGAAAACTCAAAATTTCAAGTTACGGATACGGAAAATATAAAATAAATATATATATATATATATATATTAAATGAATCAAACAAAAAACTTCTAAAAAATTAAATATATTTAAAGGAACTTATTGAAATTATGAAGAAAAAAAATATATAGGTACCCAAAGATTGTAGAAAACAACGATGACAACAATTTGACCAGCTGTCAAGCTAGAAAACTTTTTACAAAATTTTAAAAGATATATTTGATCTATTAGTAACGTTTTCCTAAAATATGGGTTAATAGTGTCAACTGCATAAACCTTTTTTTAACTTAATGGAAACAAAATTATAGCATTAAATGTAAATATTACAAAGTACAGGGTGCTAAACGAAAATAAGACAAATCATCTTCTTTCTCAGATCTGTAACTTTCTAAAACCTCCATGGCCGACGTTTTAAATGGTGAATAGGTGTGGTGATTGGTGAAGCCGTTGAAGAGCCGAAACTTGATGGAAACCCGGAGGAAACTTCACCGAAACGTCTATGGAAACGTTTCCAAGTATGAAGAAACGTTTCAGGCCGTTTCCGAGCAGTTTCCGTTTCCAAACCGTTTCAGAAACGGGTACGGGTTGTATTTTAACGTTTCCATGCATCATAGATGCCCATTAGTTCAAGATATCAATTTGCTTTGACCAAGTTGAGACGACTGAATTTAATATAAAATTGATGAGCTATATATTATTACAATATGTTTTTGCAAAGATAAAACTTTTCCCCTAAACCGATGAAGGAAGTTAATTACATTTGAATACACTTCAGAATTTCAGATGAGTTGTAACCCGTTTCCTTTTTTGTGAAATTCCTTTACCTTAACCCATTTGACCCATTCGGATGAATCATAAACTAAATCAACCCATTCAAAAGTAAATGGGTCAAACTTGCCACCTCTAGAGCTAGTACATCAAGATAACGTACCGTGTGATATCCAGGGATTCCAGATGTCCATAATTCATGGAAACCATTTGCAAACTTTTATCTGATATACCCTGTTATCCCACATTAATGTCTTTTTATTAAGAAAATTTATCCATCCAAATAATTAAAGGAGTAATAAAGAAAAATACGCTAATAAAATATATAATTTATTCTAAATATACCTTACAGCCACTTAAGTTCAAATCAACAATATGCTTGCAGTTCTTTACCAGATGAGATATGCCAACATCTGTAACCCTGAATCAACTTATGGTATCAGAGGTTATAATTACGAGATAAGCTAAAAAAAATAAAAGGAAAAAAACTTCAAAAACAATCAGGTTAAAGTTTAGTACCTTACATTCCAGTAAACGGAAAATATCTTCAATGAGGGAGAGGCTTCGGTTATAGCCTCAATTCCCTTATCAGTGATTTTTTGGCAGCCATTAAGATTTAAATGCTCCAGGTTTTGAAGGGAACCGCAGAACTGAAAGAAGGAAATGCATATTCATTTACAAATAATAATGTATAAGTCACAAAAAGCTTTAAAAAGTACGCAAAAATTTGTACCTTGTTTCTCAGAATTTCCAGATGTTTATCTTCAATATGTTGTGCAAATTCAAGGATTATCTTTTTCACATTATTATATCTGGTCTGCAACAGATACAACGTTACATAATGAAAAGGAACGAAAACACAGTTTGAGTGAATCTCAACTTTAAAAAAAAAGTATGAATCTTATTTTTTTTGTTAAGAAACAGAATGTGGCAAAAAATAACCAAATGCTCAAGGAGGTTTTTCTAATATATCCCAAAAAGTGAAAGCCTTTTTCTCTAATGTTCCACTGGATATTAAACGTTCAACTTTGGAGACGATGCCATATCAGAAAGGGTCTTTACCAATGAGGTACTTGGGGGGTCGGTCTTATGTCTACTAGATGGCTCCGTAAAGATTGCAAAGTGTTGAACATGTTAAAAATCAAATTTGCGACTGGAGGAAAAAATCTGTCTTTTGCAGGGTGTAAGCAACTTGTTATTTGGGTTTTATCATCCATGCACGTTTATTGGTCCTCCGCTTTTATTCTCCCCTTTTCTATTTTGAAAGAGATTGAAAAATTATTGCGCGGTTTTGTTTTGAGTCGAGGGGAGTTAAAGAAAGGCCATGCAAAAGTTGCATGAAATATTGTTTCACTTCCCAAAACGGAAGGCGGTTTGGGCGTTAGATCTTTTGCTAAGTGGAATGTGGTGCTTATATCTACTTATCTGGAGCATTATGTCGTGTAAAGATTTGTTGTGGTAGAATGAGTTCACTCCTATAGGTTGGTCGGTAAAAGTTTTTGGGAAGTTCAGGGAAAATCAGACACAAGTTAGGGATGGCGTAAACTGCTATCATTTAGAGATCAGATGCATAGACCAAGTTACGCGAAATCGGATAATCGCCTTATTTGATCCAAAAACAGTAAAACAGGTAAGATAAGTAGAAAAGCATAAACAAACCAAGGAAAGGGCAGCTATAAGTCGATCTCCAGCATTATTCATTTCATGCAAATCAAGTACCTAATAAAAGAACATTATTAATTAGATAGATATAAAGCAGGTAATTTTGAAAATTAGGGTTTATTGAATTACCAGCCATAAGGAAGGGGAGGAAACGAGAATACGATGGAGAGAAGATGAAACGAGAAGCAGAGATATTACATCTCTTTGAGGAACACAATTTCTCGTTGTTATGATTTTCATCACTTTCGCCATTCTTTCTTCACTCATTTTTAATTTCTCACACTTTGTTTTTCAATATGTGTCGGACTTGTTTACAAGTTTATTCAAGTTGGACTTTTTTTTTGTTAACTAGTCATTACCTATATCTAATTTTGAAAAATAACACTCTTCATCGTTCGTTTTCTATAAATACCATATTTAACGGAATAAATCAACAATAGCGGCTCATAGTCAAGGACTTTCTATAAAGATCATATTTAACGGAATAAATCAGTAATAGCGGCTCATAGTTAAGGACGTGGTTGGAGAACCCGGGTTCGAATCCCTGGGTGGTGCTTTTTTATTCTTTTTTTCAATTTAAATTATCCCTATATTTTACATATATGCTAAATAATTATTAATTATGACTTTTATATCTATTTTTCAATAAGTTTCATTAAGTAAGTTTTTTCTTATGTATGATTTTATTATACGATTATTGTTGTTATTTTTAAAACGATTTATATTTTAACTATTTATGTATTTTCTTTTACGATCTTTCTTACTCTATGATTTTAATACATGTGGCAATGCGCGGGTACAAAATTCTCGTTTAGTATAAGTTTAGATTGTTATGTATAATAGTCTTTGTAGTCTCATTATTGTATTATATATTAATGTCTTGTTAATAATAATATTCATTGTAAATTATACCAATCTACATAGTTATCAAAGGGTTTTGAAAAAACTCTTGACCTAATTACCGTTAACCCCCCCCCCCCCCCCCCCCCCCCCCCCCTAAATCGATATTTTTTTTCTCTCTCTTCCTACAGTCAATATTCTTGTATTCCATCTAAAAACTAATTCAACCCTAGTTTCTTCATTATGTCAACAGAAGGTCAATCAAGTTCTAATCATCCTCTCCACAAAGCCTATAGTGTGTCTAATATCAAGACTCGCGTTCCTATCACTCTCAACTTGGATCACATGAATCTCAATTTGTGGTTTGAACTCTTCTCTGCTCATTGTGACGGGTACGATGTTTGTGATCACATTGACACCACATATATTCCTACTAAAACAAATCCAAATAATAAACCTCCTACGGATCCAGAATGGCGAAAATTGGATTCCATAGTCAAGCAGTGGATCTACGGCACCATCACTTCATCTCTTCTTCAGAATATTTTTGAAAAGAATCTCACCGCTCGGAAGGCATGGGTTAATATTCATAATATTTTCCATGTCAACAAAGCCGCCAAGTTCATGCAACTCGACAACCAATTGTGTACCATCACTCTTAGCAATATGTCTATTAATGACTATTGTACAAAAATTAAAACCATCGCCGATCTTCTCTCTAATATGGATAAAAGCTATTCCAGATGAAAATCTTGTTGCATACACGGTTAATGGCGTACCACGTTGTTGGGCAAGAGTAGCTATACACATCCGTCTCTATAAACCCTCGCCAACCTAGATTGAAACTCGAGAAATTTTGCTAGGTGAAGAAGAACATATTAATTCTCCAAAACAGGAGTCGTCTCACAACGACAATTCTTCTTCCTCCACACTTTTGTACACAGAACAATCGGGATCTATTCGAAACAACCGCAAGAATGATCATCGTCAACAAAACATAATCCTACTATTCCGACATAATGCTCACAATCTTGCTGCCAATAACCACAACAACCCCGTCGCTACTTTTCCGTATCATGCGTTGCAAACCAGGCTTGTCACAAGCCCCAATATGTCTCGGCCCAATTACTCTCAGCAGAACAGGTCTGGCCATGGAGTTATATGGGATCCTACCCTGTGTCGCGGCCCAATAGCAACGCTGGCCCAACTTCTGCGTTTCACACTGCAGTCCAGCCAAATCTTGGCCCCACTTCCATGACATCACCAGATGCGCAACACTCCTCCGATGTTTTTGCCGAGACCCCATTTCCACATGAATGGTTTAATATTGGTCAACCTACTTCTTTACCACAAATGTTTAGCACGATGTCTCTTGATGATCCGATTAACGGGGGATGGGTGACACTAGAGCAACCGATCATGTTCATTCGGATGAAGATATATTACACAATGTTTTAAATGAACATGGTAATCGTTCAATTTTAGTGGGTAATGGTTCTTTAATTCCTGTAACGACCATCGGACACACTAAACTTCCAAATCCATATCGACCACCCCATTTAAATAATGTTCTCATCACACCCAAAGTTATAAAAAAACCTTATTTTCGTTCGTAAATTCACTAGTGATAATAAATGTTCTATTGAATTTGATGCGTTTAGTTTTACTGTGAAGGATTTCCATACCCGCACCCCTCTCATCAGATGTGATAGCACTGGTCCTCTATATCTGAAGTGTTTGTTGCGTCAAGTTCGACTCTTTGGCATCAACGACTTACTACTTGTGTGGTCATCGACCCAAAAAGATAAGCAGATTTAGGAAACATCATGTATGGAGGCATATAGTTGATTAAAATTGTATGTGTGACAACCCGACATTTTTAGGTACTTTTGTTACCGTATTACTTTACTTTTATTCGCAATTGTTTTGACATTTGGATTTCGCTCTATATTTACTCACGTTTTATTGTTATGAGTCGGGTTTTATGTGTTTTGTTGATTCGTACCTTGAGACGTAAGCTTTATATTTACCTAAGTGCCAAATAGTTAGTATTCTCGTGATATTAAGTTAGGGTGTTTACGCCAAAATCGTCGGTTAATGTATTCTTTATCTTCGAGATAATGTGCTATTGCTCTTGTTTATACTTATACCGTAAACGTGCGTGTCTCGGAATCGAAATCGGAATCAATAATTGAATCCTAATACCAAGAAAACATACAATGAACTTGCCTAAGTTCATTACAAAACAATCGTAAACTTTAAACGAACGCAAATGCTTAATGATAACACAAACGAAAAACGAAAAGACCAAAAACTAATTAGTTACGCTGGAGTAACTACTGGGAACAGTTACGCATCGTAACTAACGTGCAAACAGTTTTTTTTTAAATCTTGGTGAGTCACAATTGCATGTCCTCACAATGCAACACATGTCCAAACGGGATTAGACCCCTTTATCTCCAGAACTTGAGCCTCTAAGAGTTCATGCATTCCCATCTCTCTTCACTTTCACTTTCACACACACACACACACATACCTCATTTTCTCTACATTTCCTTTTGTAAACACTCACACATAGAACTCTCTCTACTCTCTAACATTTCCAGCCAAGTTGCAAACAAAAAACACACCTAAATCACCTCCATAAATCGCCACTTTCATCAAGGGGAACAAGAGTTTTCATCCATTCCAGTCATATACATCGTTTTCTACCGTTTTGAAGCTAAAATCACCATCAAGTCATTCCAAATCATCATCCATCCACTTTTCTTTGGGTAAAATCAATCATCTTTACTTTTCCTACACAAATTTCTAATTGCATGTTTAATCTATTACCTAAAAATGAGCTTTTATAAGTTTTTATGGCTAAAAACATAAGAAAACAAGTTTTATAAAGTTATTACATAGATCTTTGTTTTTATGGTTGAAAATAAAAAAGAAACTGTTATTAGAAAGTATTTTAAGATTTTATCACTTGCATGTCTAAATCCACCATCAAAAGATGAATTTACAACACAAAAGCGATTTTTGGCAAAATCCGGTTAGTTACGCTGCGTAACTGTACACAGACATACAGTTACGAGCTGACGTAACTATTGGGAACAGTTACACTTCGTAACTGTTACTAGGTTGTGAAAACTTATTCAATCCGTTATAAAATTTGTAACCTTGAACTTATTATTTAGAATTTGTATAAAAGTGGCTGGAATGAACTAAAACTAATGTTTAAAGTAACTTATTTAACACATAATCCTCATGTTGTGTTTTGTAAATTAAAGAGAATATTGTATATAACGTTTGTAAGCGGGAAATATTTCTTTCAACCGATATTTCTGCTAGTCATTTTCGGCCCGAAATACCATTCTTTCCAAATTGTCATTTATGACGTGAATGATCGATATTTTCCCTATCGTCCCTATTGGCGCGAAACATCGTCTCTTTTATACGTCATTCTGACTCGAATCGTTAACCGCTGGAATACGTTATTAAACTTTAAAACTTAACTTTAACCGACAAGGCTAAACTGGACTAGACTTATAGAGATACTTAGACTATGTTATTTATTGTATTAGGTCACTTAGGCGGTGGAGTTTTAGCTCCGTGATTGTGTACCCGATATTTTGCTGAGCTTTCATTGTGAGTTATTCGTAGCCCTTGTCTTTACTATTTTTGGGCTGGAAAGCGTATTTTATATTGTCTGCATGTATGCTAGACGTTACTGATTATCTTGTTTACCTAGTGGATTAGGTTTGCCTTGAAATAGGTGTTCATTAGGCCTCGTTGGGCCCCCTTATACACTCGTTAAGCTCTGTGCCAACGGTTTTCATATATATATATATATATATATATATATATATATATATATATATATATATATATATATATATAGATGGGTTTGACCTAACCCTCATTACTCGGTAGGATGTCCCTATGAATGGATGTTATGACCGTTGTGATTTATTTGTTGCATTTGGTTTGACACCCCTTAGGATAGGGGTTATTGTGTGGTCAGGTTCGTAGTATGACTAGTCTAGGCATTGTACCTCGCACTTAGGTTGTAAAACAAGATATCACTACAACAAAATTACTTTTTGGCGACGACTAAAAGTCGTCGGGAAAGGCAAAAATGTCGTCGGTGATATGTCGTGGGGAAAAGTTCGTCGCGGAAAGGTTTTAGCGACAACATTTGGCGACGACTTGTGTGGGGCCCACATTGACTTTCAACGGAATTTGAAATTTTTTTTAGATTTTCATTTTTTTTATTTAATTTATTATTATTAATTAAAATTTATTATTAAAATTTATTATTAAAATAATTATTTATTATTTTTAAACAAAAAAAAAAGGTGGGACCCAGGCCTTTGGTGACGACATTTGGCGACGACATGTCGTCGCCATAGGTCCTGCAGATTTTTTTTTACAGCTTATTTGAAACTGCTTATTTTCCAGCTTCTCACTCATGCCGACCTGTACAACTTATTCAAACGGCTTATTTCCAGAAAAATTCAAACCCGACAATCGAATATATTAAAGTCATAATCATTAAAACCATAAAACAATTATCCGACATACACAAATAATCCAAAAATTTGATAATGAAACATAATAAAGAAAAACGATAAAATGTCTTAGAAAATCTGAAATTGTTCAAACATACATGAATCAATCAACATTGTCTTCACCCGTATCGTCTTCCGCCTCTTCGCTTTGATGATCATCAACTACGGGATAATTTGGCACAACAAAACCCGGGTTTGATGCTTGAAACGCTTGCAAAAATCGTCTCATCTCTTGTTTTACCCTTTGTTCGATCACATTGTCATTTATGTCCATAGTTGATGAACTTGGTTGATTTGATGAAGTCGGTAAAGAACTAGTCGCCGACATAGGTAGCTTTCTCCCCCGTCCACGATTGTGGCCACGACGCACTCCCAAAACCGCATCCATTATGTCCTCCTCACTTGTCAACGGGGATCGAGTCTTCAAATCAACCATTTGCCGCTAAAAAGTTACAAGATATTAATTATTAGTCGCGGTTGATGATATATAACTGATTTGACCCGTTTTTAGTTGTTTGATACCTAAAATTTATGTTTTACCCATATTGACCCGTTTCACCCATGTTAAGCTTTTTACCCATTACAAAATGTTAATTAATAGTTTCGGTTGATAATGTATAACCCATTTGACCCGTTTTTAGTTGTTTGATTCATATATCTTATGTTTTACCCGTTTTGACCCGTTTCACCCATTTTAAGCTTTTTACCCGTTTTACTCATTTTACTTACATGCAAAGTTTCCGCTTCCTTGGAAACCCATTCCTTGTTCCGGTTATCGACATGCATTTCCTCATAATTGTCGATATGACTCGGATTATCACGCTTCGGGTCCTCGGCTCGCTATTAACACATTAAATTAAATAATATCAATGAATCAAATTTATCACAACTAATTAAATACATAAAATATTAATACTAATGAATGAAATGCTACTTACCCGATACACCCTCCTACTAACATAAGATCGACTACCATGCTTACTTGCGTATTTTTGTTTACTCCTATTTTCGGAGTTCTTCTCTGCACGGCTTATTTGACTAGGGCTCGTGACATCTACCATCTCATTTGTTGTGTTATGTACTACCGGCGGATCCCACGATTCACCATGATACGTCCACGTGTCATAACATTCGTCAAACCCGTTTCGTTCTATATGACCGTCAACTATCTGGAGAGTACCCCATCTCCTATTACCACACTTTCTACATGGGCATCGACATTCGTTCTCATGATTCAAATGATTCTTACACCTCTCAATAAAAGCGTCAAGACCAGTTCTAAAGGTAGGGGAAAGACGATCTCTGATATAAATCCAACTCTTATCAAGGGGTCATAACTGTGTATTTAAAATTTGTTCAATTGGTAGCAAGATTCATGTAAAATCAATATCATACGAGGTCGGGTAGTCCAACTATGGAAGGCAACCTAACCCACTCTCTAAATATTTTGTCTCATATATGAATGCGTATAACTAATTTACTACTTAAGAAAAATTCGGCAGCATTTCCCCTTAACTCCTCAAATATGTGTATTATACACATATTCGTAGGAGTAAGGGAGAAATGTTTACCAAATTTTTCTTAAATAGTAAATTAGTTTTACACATTCATATCCTAAATGAGACAAAATATTCAAAGAGCAGTCCCAAAATGGGGACTTTCCAAAATTAATTTCTAATAAATTAATTTTGGATGGGTATTCTACGGGATTGATTAATTTCGAACCTAAGGTATCATTAATTCGAAATTAATCACTAAAACTAAACATACAATTTATAAACATACAATTTATAATCATACAATTCATAAACATACACTTTTTATATACAATTCATAATCATACAATTCATAAACATACAATTTCTAAACATACAATTCATATTCATACACTTTTCCAATTCATATTCATATTCATATTCATATTCATACACTTTTCCAATTCATATTCATATTCATATGTATATCTCTAAACATACAATTCATATTCATATTCATACACCTAGATAACACATTTCCAATTCATAAACATACACTTTTTATATACAATTCATAATCATACAATTCATAAACATACAATTTCTAAACATACAATTCATATTCATACACTTTTCCAATTCATATTCATATTCATATTCATATTCATATTCATATTCATATTCTTATTCATATTCATATTCATACACTTTTCCAATTCATATTCATATTCATATGTATATCTCTAAACATACAATTCATATTCATATTCATACACCTAGATAACACATTTCCAATTCTAAACATACAATTTCTAAACATACAATTCTAAACATACAATTTATAAATACATTTCCAATTTATAAAAAAGTCTAACCTTTAAAAGAGGAGGTAGGAGATAACACCGGAAAAATCACACCCTACAATAACATAAATACCCAAATCAATAACATAACAAATTACAACCCTAAAAAATCCATAAATAGCTTAATTTTAATAAAATAAAAATATAATACCTAGATATGGTGGTGGTAGCGGGTATATGGTGGTGACGGGTATATGGTGGCGGGTATATGGTGGTGGTGGCGGTTATATGGTGGTGGCGGGTATATGGTGGTGGTGGCGGTTATATGGTGGTGGTTTGTGAGATTTATGGTGTTTGGGTGGTTTGATGATGGTAGATGATGAATAATTGCAAAATCCCCGGTTGGGTGGTTTGATGATGGTGGACCGATTTGTGTTTGTGTTTTTGTGTTTGATGATGATAAAAGATAGTTAGAAAAGGGGATAAAATCTGCTCAGACCTTTCCCGACGATATTTCCAAACGACAAGTCGTCCCTAAAACCTAGTCGCGGGAAACGAAAAGTTTGGGGGGAAAAGTGTTGACTTTTTTTTTTGACCGAATTTGCCGACGACATGTCGTCGCCCAAACCCTATGGCGACGACATATTTTGAATTTTTTTTTTTTTTTCCTCTTTTCCATTTTCATTAAGATAAGAAATTGTAAAATAATAATGTATATTAATTAAAATAAGCCATAATTAAAATAAGCCCTAAGTTTTCGTCGATGCTAACTCATTTGTCAAATTCGGTGGTCTTGAAACTCATACACGACTTAAATCGACACTTATTACAGCCGCATCAGATGTTCTCCGGAAATCATATCTTGAAACTCATAACTATCTAGTAGCACATCATATCTTAGTTGCATCACGTTTTCGTTTCTCATCCATTAGATGTAACACATTATATAGTGTGATTGTTGATTAAAACCGGTTACACATTTGATTGAATTGTAATCGAACAGTTAATGATGTACGTAAAGGGATAGTAATTATCATTAGTATCATATCATTGTTGTCGAAGTTTAATGATCGACCGATTTAAGCCTATATTTGTGTCAATAG
Organism: Senecio squalidus; assembly: GCA_910822075.1. Lineage (NCBI taxonomy): Eukaryota > Viridiplantae > Streptophyta > Magnoliopsida > Asterales > Asteraceae > Senecio > Senecio squalidus. The sequence goes on from CAJVGC010000001.1 coordinate 16,184,557, forward strand.
AACCACTTACTCGATTGAATGATATCATTGCCAATTGTGTAACACACTCGAGATGCAATGATTCGTAATGTTGTTGATTACATGTAAAAAGGACTTTTAATAAAACCGGTTACACATTTGATTGAATTGTAATGATCGATATGATTTATGGTATAATCGAACAGTTAATGATGTACGTAAAGGGATAGTAATTATCATTACTATCATATCATTGTTGTCGAAGTTTAATGATCGACCGATTTAAGCCTATATTTGTGTCAATAGAACCACTTACTCGATTGAATGATATCATTGCCAATTGTGTAACACACTCGAGATGCAATGATTCGTAATGTTGTTGATTACATGTAAAAAGGACTTTTAATAAAGCCGGTTACACATTTGTTACTTAAACTCTTTACGCCTCTTTAAATCTTACTATATACTATATATAAGTATGAGTATCTTTATAAACGTCTATCTATCTTCAAAGTACACATATATTTTCAATATCCAGTCGTAATCTTAAAACCTAATGACAAAAGGACTTATCTTTTATCAAAACACGTTTGTAACTTAATTCCGAATGACTTATTATTTAAAGTATTTCAAACGTCTATAATACCTATTTATCATTATTATTTGAAATATTATACAAATCAAACATAAGAAAAGTATGTAATTATTAATATAACAATTTATTATAAATATATAGATATAATACTATAATTATTACAATACAAATTATATATTACTTTTTTAAATAATATTTCAATTTCATATTACTTTTTCAAATAATATTTAAATTTTTAATGGATATAAGTATATTTAAAAAAATATATATATTTTCTAAATAAATTATATTTAAATTAAATATAATTTAAAATAATATTTGATTATTATTATTTATTTCAGATTTTTTTATTAAAAAAAATTTTTTATTAATTTTTTTTTATTAAAAAGATAATTATTTTAATTATATTTTTAAATGATATTTAATGATTAACTAGAAGGATCCCGTGCGTTGTACGGGGTCGTCAATTTCGGCGTTAGTGTTAGACAGTGTTCGTTCTTCGCTTTGTATTCGCTCTTCACCTTGTGTTCATCATTGGGTTTCTTCCGTCGCATGCAAAATGAGGCCATGGTTCGTGGCCGGGTATGGGTTGAGGGTGTTTTTTTGGGTTTTATTGGGCTTCGTTTGGGCTTATTATTGTTGGGCTTCCTACTCCGGATAAAACGACTCGAGTTTTTGTTTTTTTACTTTTTTATCGAAATATAAATGTAGCTATTTGCTAAAACGATGCCGTTATTTATTATTAATCTGAGTAGATGTTCGTATTAGTTGAATCCAAATAAAATTCCGAGGGGTAGAAAGCGTAAAAGTATTATTTAAAGCTGAGGGGGGGAAAAACGCAAAAACATATAAAGTGCAGACAGGAAAAACTAAAAGTCGTTTAAAGTTTAGGGTGAAAAAGCGTTATATTTTTTAAAGTTGAAGGTGAAAAAGCGTTAAAGTTTTTAAAGTTGATGGGGGAAACCGCTAGGTCTTTAAAGTTTAGGGAGGGAAACCGCTAATTCCTTAAAGTCCAGGGACTAAAATGCAAAATTCCAAAACATTAAAATATATTATAAAGCACACATCCATATGTTTCTTACAAAATTAATAAGGAAGAGTAATTTTTTTTTATTATAAAGGCTTTTGGCGACGACATGTCGTCGCCAAAATTAATATAATTTTCATTTTTAATTTTATTATTAAATAATATTTAATTATTAAATTTTTGTTTTATTAAAAGAGTTTTTCCCACGACATGTCGTCGCCAAAAGTGGCGCGGGAAATTATTTTCATATTCGCGCCAATATTTTTACATGACAAAAAAAATATATATATATATATAATAAACCTTTCTCGACGACATGTCGTCGGGAAAAGTCTCGGTCGTTTTTTGACAAAAAAACCAAATTTTTGTCGTTTAGTTGGACTTTTAGGCACGACATGGTGTCGTCAGGAAAAGTGTCGTCGGGAAATGTTATAATTCTTGTAGTGTATGTTATCTCAAACTTACCATGTTTATTACATCTTTTCATCTGGGTCAACTTTTACTTAAAATTGCGAATAATTCACCAACATGTGTTGATGTCGTTTTTAACGCTTTTCAGGAGTTTGAGAATTTTCTTGATCATGACATGCTATTTCGGATCGTTTATTTTGTGTATTTGGAATTCGTTATGTTTGAGGAAATTCCTTTATGATCTGTTTTATGACATTTAATTTGTATTTGTACTTGGCGTTGTATCGCTTTTGACTTTGCATTGTATTTTGTAAACCTTTGGCGTGATTAATATTATTTCGATGTTTTGTTTATTGGTTGTAATGTTGTAATCCTTGACTCTTGAGATCATAACTAGAACACCTCGTGTTTTCGCTTTGAGCGGGGTGTAGGTGTGACAGTATGTTTCACTCTATATTTTCAACATAGGTTAATGAAGAATTGTGCCTTTTTGATGAATTGATGGTTCATATCGAGGGATGAAAAGCTAACGTTATTGTGGAATATTGAGGGATGAAAAAGGCTGCTAGTCATGGTTTTTGTCTTTTTGATATTTACCATATTAAACTAATCACTTCATTTATAATCAAAACAGGTAAATCTTTCTAAGGGGTCAAAAGAAAACGTCTTTGGACTGTGTTGTATACATTTTGCGACGCTTATCCTAATTCTAAATAAAGAAGTCATGACATATAGTTAGTGTTTTCAAGTTAAAAATGTGTGTTACATTAACTTGTTTCAGTTGCTTAAACGTATGCTACATCTTAATAACATTTCATATACATCATATATACGCTACGATCTTTAGCTCTTCAGCTGACTTCCATGACTGCATGAAGGACGAGCACCACAAAGTTTTACGTATATGCCACTGGTTCTGGCTGACTCGCATCCATCCGACATCTAATGCTGTTGATGTCGAAAAAAAGTAAGCCTTTAGACCAAAAGATTCAAGATTAACCCCTGATTATGCATTTAGATGACGTGTTTGGCAGGTTAATAACACGTCAAAAAGGATCATTTTCTATTGCTGCTCAAACCAATATGGGTCAGGGTGACCCGTTAGCATTGTTGGTATGTTTTTCTTTTTAATAGAATGATGAATATGTTATTATGATAACAAAAACAAAGTTATAGTAAAAGTAATCTAAGTCTTTGAATAAAATTATTTTCGAGGTTGTATTCATTTCAAACAAAACTTTGGGCGACTTTCAACCCGTTCAACCCATATGAAATGTTCCCCTTTATCTATTTTTTTTATTTGACTCGACTGAGATTAAATCCTATCCAAATACACTCACTCATAAGTAAATGGGTCAAAGTGCTACCTCTATGTAAACGATACTCAAGGTGTTCTTCATCATAGTAGCATGAAAATGGTCGGAAATGATGACCAAATAAAAGATTTGACGACTAACATTATTAACAAATACTCCATATTCATGAAGGCGATGCTATGAATGAAATTTTGACTACATGTGTTTTTTCGGGGTAAATTTTGTTTGGGTACTTACGAGTGTTACTTTTGGGACCTTATGCTTAGCAGTACAACGCATTTCTTGGTTTTCTCATAAATCTGGTTCTGGCATGTTGCTATGCTAAGCTTGAGATGTGGAGGGTGCTGGTTTGGCTATGACAAGAGGCCGCAGAGCCTTTACAACAATCGTCAAATTTGGCCGGAAATCTGCCTCATATTGGATACAAAGTGCAGCAACTGCTGCTAACTGAATATGAAATAACGAACCGTTGATTAGTATCTTCATTAAATATGAAAATTTCAACTCAATTACAAATGAGTGGACAGATTTGGTTCGTGTAAATAGTTAGCTAAACGGTGTATGTATGCTTTCTCAAAGAACTCGTACACATAATGTTTTTTGTTGTTCATTCTAGGACTATACATTGGTTAAAAATAGACTGAAGCGAAACGAGTTAACCTTGGAAATTGAAAACATTTTCAAACCAAAAATTGAACAAAAAATGTCTATTTAGCTCTTGTTCTTGTTTTTCAACAAATATTTTTAAATGAAGAATTATAGAATGAACGAAAAATATTTGATAAAAATAATTTTCAACAAATCAGTATTATTACACTAACAATCTAATATAAATCTTTCAATAACGAGCTCGGAGATTCTATTTATTAAAAATAATGGGACAATGTTCAACATGTTCATCTACATCAGTTGAGAAATTTAACGTAAAATGGAGAGTTATATGAAGCAGACCTTAGCAACTGCCTTTGGGGGGTAATCGTCGTTTAACTTTGGATCAACACATTGCTTTACTTTATCCTCACTTAATCTTGGAGTTGCCTATAACGATAACATAATAAAAGATATGATCATTCATGTTAACATAAAAAAGAAATATTGCAACTTTCACGAGGACATACCCAAGTAACAAGACTCTGTTCTCCTTTGGGCAATGTATGATCGACCGGTTTCCTTCCTGTCAAAAGTTCTAAAAGAACAACTCCTAAACTGTAAACATCACTTTTCTGACTGATCTGCCCTGTCATCGCATACCTAAACAAAAACCGTGAATAATAAATACCCCAATCTCATCAACTTCTAAAAGTGATAGAAAGACTCACTCTGGAGCATGGTAGCCGAAAGTTCCTAAGACTCGTGTTGAATGCAAGTGAGCCGAGGTTTCAGAAGGATTGCTTAAGTTATAATCACCTACTTTGGATTGGAAATCATCAAACAGTAGGACATTGCTTGACCGAATATCACGATGAACAATAGGGGGTTGAATTTTCTCATGTAGATACTCGAGACCTCGTGCTGCACCATAAGCAATTTTAGCTCTTTGAGGCCAAGTGAGAAGTGGACCTGGGGTAGCTCCTTCTACACCTTTTCTACCTATACTCGCGAGAAAATATAATAACACGAACCTTATAAATCATGAAAACTGAAAATGAAGTAAATTAAGGGTAAGTGTGTACCATGTAATACATCATGTAATGAACCCATGGGTGCATACTCGTATATCAAGATTCGGTTGTTTTCCTCCAAGCAATAACCAAGCAACTCAACAAAATATTCGTCCTTTAGTCTTGAAACTATAGATAACTGCATATATTAACAAATTTATTAATCTGAACGTCTTTGAGGGTGGGCGAAGAGGGAGACCGCCAAGGACCTCTGATTTTCCGGGGCCTTAAAGTTTTACTACTTATGACCAACTTAGTGCCATTATCAGTTGTTTCAACTGTTTAGACATACCTAGGGCCTATCTTTTATATTTAGACAACTTTGTCAAGGGCCTCCAAAATCTTAGAGACGACCTGAATCTTCAAGTCGTCTTTGTTTTTATAACAAAAACTTATGCATCATAGATACCATGTACCATATCTCTATTCATCAACCATAATATCGTTGACATATTACTGACATTTTACATAGGCACAAAGTTCATGTGCTAATCGTAGCTTCTTTTGTCGTGTTTATAAATAAAGCGAGATTCTTACCTGGTTTGTGAAATCAGATTCATCCTCGGATGAAGAACTGTTATCCAACTTCTTTATTACCGCTACTTGGCCATCACTTAACTTTCCTTTATAAACTTGACAGTAAGAACCATCTCCTATCAACGACCGCGAACCAAAATTATTAGTCATCTTATTTAGCTCAGCCAAAGTCAATTTTGGTGCTTCAATGGGTAAGGTTTTCTGAGGAGGCCCGCTTCTAGCTGCTCCACTGCATCTCGGGTCTCCTGTAGCATTACCTAAAACGACAAGCATCACATACATTTGATCACCTTTATAACATTTAACTCGTTGAAATACTTTATATCCAAAATATAAACAATGTGCTATGTTACCTCCTTGTCCTCCATAAGGTGGTCCTCCTCGAGGTGGTGCTGTTTTAGCTTTATTTGAGGATGTATCGTGAACGGAGTCTTCTTTCCCACCTCCACAACATGAGAACATTATAAAAACATGGGCATAATAATCCAACAATATGATCTCTCTATCTATCCGCGGTTTCAACAAGTAATAATATCCTTTTGTCAATGATTTAACATAAACGAATTCCTGCATTGTGTCGAAAATTCAAACATAAATTCTTGATCAAAGAATGATGGTACATTACATGAATATAAACCCATTGAGGCATTTCATGATCATGGTAATATGCATAACATTATACGAAAAAAAATCGACAAAAACAAGTTACCTTAAAATGATCATAAGTTGATGATGGCCAATAAACAAACAGAAAATGAAATCCAAATAAGAACCAATAAAGGGTTTGATTTTAGTGGAAAGATTTTGGATTGTTTCTCATAATCAAACCTGGTTCTAAGGGAAATCAGTTTCTGTTTCAAAGGCTTCCAAAAGGTTTTTTATTTTTTATTTTTTTACACTTTGTTATAAAGTGATATCATATATTTTTTAATCATTTCATCATTCTTTGATGATTATTTGTTTTTCTATACATTCTTTCCTTCAAGAGTTTTATTATTTGTATCTTTTTAGTCTTAATTGCATAAATCGTCCCTAACGTATATATAGATTGTAAAAATCATTCTTGTGGTCTATGTAAAAATGCACTCGCAATCCCTAACATTCATTATCTGCATTAATCATCCTTGTTGGAAAACTTCAATTTCGTCCCTACTCAATGTAAAATGTCTAAAATATCCTCCTTTTAATACAAATTAAAAATTAAAACGAGGGTGTTTTAGATGTTTCACATTAAATAAGGACAAAACTGAACAATAAGTTTCTACATAGGGATGATAAGTGTAGATAATGAATATCAGGGACTACGAGTGCATTTTTGTATAAACCGAGAGGATGATTTTTGCAATTACAAGTATAAACTTTTTGCATAAATGGTCCATCTCATGGACGATAACTGCAACAAATGTCTCTTCCAGGGATGATAAATGCACTTTTAAAACTTTAGGAGCGAAAATTACAATTTGAGCAAACATTAAGGATGATTTGTGCAATGAACTCTTTCCTTTATTATTAATTTTTGAGACCTAATTATTAATAGAGTCACAATTCTAATCATCCATTAAAATGGCATGTCACCGAAAGCCATTGGCCTCTCTATCGATGAAAATGTTAATATATGTCTTCTTTTATTAATGTCTAGAGTTTGAGTCTCGTCAAAAACAAAATATAAATAGTATGAATGTAACAAATTTTCTTTCAAAAAGGAAATGAAAAAAACAATCAAATGACATTTCTTAGAGAGAAATAATGTCATATGATGTGAGTCGTTCATCAACCATTTGCGGCTATAAACTTTTTCATTTTGGTATTTATCTCTGTAATAAATTAACATTAAATGTATTTTTTAGAAATTGATATTGAACATGTTTATAAACATAAACCTTTTTAGTAAAAGCCATTAAAAACTATTTCTCATAATTTATTTAACTACAATTTCGTAGTCTTTGAGGGAAAAAAGCTAAAGAGATAAGTCAAATAAATGGCCTTGCGTCTGTACAATAAATATGTAATTATCCTATAACATTATTTATGAAACAAAATTACTAGTGATTAGTATCTTAAGTTCGTTATTACTTTAGGGATTTCTGTTTATGTTTTTGATTCTCGATTTTAATTATTTATATTTTTACCCCAAAAATTTGATTATTATCCTATAACATCAATTATCAAACAAAATTTTCTAATTAATAGTATCTTCCGTTGCGTTAATACAAATGATTTCCATTCCGTTTTTATTTGTAATATTTTTGTTTTTGACCCTTGACTTTAATTATTTACATTCTAATCTTTCAAATGTAATTATTATTAACAAACTATCAATTATCAAACAAAATTTTTTTAATGAATAGTATTCTTCCTTCCGTTATTACTTAAATGATTTTTGTTCCGTTATTATTTGAAAATACTTTTGTTTTTGACTCTCGACTTTAATTATTTACATTTTACGCTCTCAAATTTGATTACTACGTTAATGAATAGTAACTTCCATTCCGTTATTACTTCAATGATTTTTGTTCCGTTATTATCTGTAATCTTTTTATTTTTTCACCCTCGGCTTTAATTATTTACATTTTAACCCTTTAAATTTGATTATTAATATCAAACTATCAATTATCAAAGAAATTTTTTCAATGAATAGTATCTTCTGTTTCGTTATTACTTAAATGATTTCCGCTACGTTATTATTTGTAATACCTTCTTTTTTTACCCTGACTTTAATTTTTACATTTTAGCCTCTTAAATTTGATTACTTACCTTTTAACCCTTAATTCCATTAACTTTTACATTTAGTAGCTTTTAAACTTATCCCCGCCTCGGACAAATAAAACCTCGTTACAAAAATTCAGCCAACACATAAGTGTACCAAGTCGTGGGATAGTCGGTTCGAGGGCAACAAAGGAAGTTATCATTTTTTGACCCTCTGATATGTTGTCTTGCTATTCCCCGTCTGAGTATCTCCCACCCAAAGATCAGTCGAATGTAACTTAAACTTTGCAAAGGGTAAATTATCACATATTTACAAAAACAGATCCTAATATGCAACAACTTAATGACTCAATAGTAACCTGTATTCCATTTATGTAGACTAGTATAGTACCCGCACGGTGCAGCGGGGATAATAAACTATATTTGATATAATTATATTATGAATATTTAACTACGGAAATTAAATACGGGAAACGATAAAAACATAAAATGTATTTAAACTCCAATCATAATGTAAAACGTGAAGATACCTATAGATACGAACTTTTAAAAGATAGAAAATATAGTTTGTTGCAATTCTTGTTGTCCTTTTACTTGTTAAAACATTTGCCCATCAATAGTCGTTTTTTCTATTTCTTGATTGGTTCAAACTCACTTTACACTTTTTTTCTTGAATTGAGTTCTCTAATAGTTTTATATCTCGTTATCGGTTCTTCTTGGTAAGCTTCTTGCAATTGTTGACCATCTAAAACATAACATTGTAATGACAAATAAACCTACCTATAAGTAAGAGCTTTTAAAAGATAAATATAGTATAAAATGGTCTCATATTTTTAAAGAAAATGAGTAAATACCTATTTGAGCATGTATATCCATAATGATGGTTTCTTCTTGAGAGGATACTCAACATTTCTTAAGGTCTGATCTCAGATAGTTCAGTTATTCTTTTCAGCCCTACACTTAAACATAAACAAAATAAACATTTTTAGCATATGAAACCTCATCAAGTACAATTAGGACTAACATGTGTGACATAAGTGTGTATGTGTTGACCCGATTTCCCATTCTCCATCAAACAAATTACAAAACAAACTTAGGAATCATTTTTAAGATGAACCTCTTTCGACTTCCTATTCTCCATCAATTTTTGCATGGTTTGTAATCGAACTTCTTTATGAATTTGACCCATTTGTTAACAAATAAATACCGTTAATTACGGTATGGACTTAGATGTCAGTTTTGGTTTCCAATCATAAATTCTTTAATCAATATAAACGAAATTGGTTATTGTTATTATGCTAAATAAACACTTCTAAGTCTACATGTTTAAAGTTTCTTTCTGTTCATTTACTCTACAGGGCTAAAACTTTATAAACCAACATTATTTAATTATAAGTTATTTTGAATAATGATATGTGGTGAGAGATATAAAAACGGTAGTTAAATAATTTCAATTACTAAGGTTTTAGAGACTATGTGGGAAATGTTTTATAATATAGTAGAAATAGATTATATTATAGTGTAGATTTAGTATACGTATTTTAGTAGAAAAAAATGCATAGTATTTTAATTATTTTAAGTTTATGGGGTTATAAAATAAAATTTATAATTTTGAAAGTTTTTAAATTAAATAGAAAGTATTTTAATTTTTTTTTAATTACATAGGAATTATAAGTTACTTTGTTAGATGCTAAATTTTTTTAAATTAATTAGGAAAGAGAGTGTTGTTTGACTTAAATAATAATAAATATAGATTAAGGGAATTAAGGTAATTTCAATTACTTAAAATTTAAGATATTAAGATTTAAAAGGAGATTTAGATTATGGATATTCAATATACTTCACTATACATCAATACAGAGATGAGATAATACTTTATACATTTGGAGCAGTTAACGAACTATTTTATACATAACGACTCCCAACGATCTACTAATAGCATAACAAACCCGTTGCATCAAGCAAGATCTAGATTTACATAAACTTGAAATTTCATCATATTTAATTTACCATCAAGAAGCCTGTTCTAAAAAATTACCCTTTCAAAAGTCTATTTACTAGAAATGTATACCTTAACGATAGTAATTTAAAAAAAAGAAGCTCCACCGGAACCTGCAAACCGGTGAAAATAAGTCAATACACAGACTATAAAATTAAGAATGATGTGGGCTGATACTAAAAAGAAGTAAAAACCTTTTGTCACAAAAATTTAGCGGAAAAGAGTTGGAGCTTGTCTTGGCTTATGCAACCATGTAGACTAGAGCCTCGAGATTGTGAATACTTGACATCAAGAATGGGATGCTGATGTGGTTCGAGATTCTGTGTGACGGCTAAACTTGGGATTTCAAGCAATCTCAGTCCATTTGCAACGTCGTTTGTGTTGGATCGAATTTACGATTCTTATAACCAAGCTAAACTTGAGATTTCAAGCAATCTCAGTCCATTTGCAACGTCGTTTGTGTTGGATCGAATTTACGATTCTTATAACCAAATTATCAAAATATAAGATTTCATATATATGTTTCTGACAAATTGTTCTTACAAATCCTATTCTAATTTATACATAGCAAAAAGGTATGTCTAAGTGATGTGTCGGTTCAAGGAAATGTTGTGTCGGTTCAAGGAACCATTGTGTCTGTTTGTTAAATAATTGTATTTGTTAAATAATTGATTTACAATTATTTAATCGCCATTTTGTAACTGCTGTCTTTTGTCAGCGGGTGTGATTACCCATTGATGTGGGTTTGACCCGGTTTGACCCAATAGTTTGTTGGGCCTTAATGTTATAAAAGGCAAAATAGTTAGTATGTTTATTAGTATGTAAATAAAACCCAACCCAATAAGTTAGTAAATGAGCTGGAAATAGAATAACGGTAAATTAAACCGTTTAGTAGGATTGCAACGTTTAGATTAGGGGTATGATTGTATCGGTATGCCTTTTCATCAAGAATCACGATGTATCATGGCACCAATTCACTATGTATAAATAGAGTAGGAATTTGTAAAACATTCAATTCAATTCAATACAAAACAAATTGATTCATACCTGTGATTCTTTAATTTTGCCTCAGCAAGTTTAATTTGATTTCCAATATTTGGTATCAAGAGCAAGGTTAATCCAGGGAATGATAAGTTCTGTATCCATCGATTGAAGGATTGCTTCGATTCAGAAAGGAAGAATTGAATTCAGGAGAAGAATTGAATTCAATTCAGGAGAAGTATCGATCGATTGAATTCAGGAGGAAAATGGGCATCGATTGAATTCAGGAAGAAAAAAAGGCTCTGTTGTTTGCTTTCTTTGATCGACAACAAGTAGAAACAAAGGGGGTTGTTTTTTTCGATTGTATCCAGAAACCAGATACCTGTAAGTTTTCTTTTAACAAATCTTTTATAAGTAATTTATTTTTCTATAATTAAATTTAATTACTTAGAATTCATACCTTAAATTTTTAATTTGTTTGAGAATTAACTAGTACGAAGTAAGTAAGTAAGTAAGTAAAACTTTTTAAACGTTTCAAAGTAAGTACGTAAGAGGAACCGTAGTGTATCGCCTAGTAAAAGAAACCGTAGTGTTTCGCCAAGTAAGAGAAACCGTAGTGTTTCAAAAACAAGTATGAAAGTAAGAAAGTAAGGAAGGAAACAACGTAAGAAAGTAAGAGATCAAGCATGGCAGACGGAGGCAAGAGTGATGACGCATCCAGCAGTTCAAACAACAAGAACTATGGAGAATGGGGAAGTAAAAACTTCAACAAAGAAATCAAGGTAAGCACGAAATGGCAAGATAATCCAAATGGACGCCGAGCAAGTACGAGTCAAGGAAAACAAGATAAAGACAAGAAGAAAGAGAAAGAGTAAGAAACTAAGAATCGCTTCTCATCTATGAAGACGGAGAACCCGCATTGCTATGAAGTTAAGTGAAGATGATTGCCATTTATAACATTAGAGGGAAGAATGTTGGGCCTTAATGTTATAAAAGGCAAAATAGTTAGTATGTTTATTAGTATGTAAATAAAACCCAACCCAATAAGTTAGTAAATGGGCTGGAAATAGAATAACGGTAAATTAAACCGTTTAGTAGGATTGCAACGTTTAGATTAGGGGTATGATTGTATCGGTATGCCTTTTCATCAAGAATCACGATGTATCATGGCACCGATTCACTATGTATAAATAGAGTAGGAATTTGTAAAACATTCAATTCAATTCAATACAAAACAAATTGATTCATACCTGTGATTCTTTAATTTTGCCTCAGCAAGTTTAATTTGATATCCAATATAGTTTGCATATGCAAACATTGGTAGACAGTTTTCAACGTTAATAATTGTGGACTTGGTGATCCACTCATCACCTAGTCTTGCAGAAGCAGATTCCGATTTTACTTAAAATCTACTAGCTACTCGTTTTACATAATGCAGCAAGTTTGGCTCAAATCCACCAAGCGTAGAATGTGGTCGTTTTTTAAATAAAGGCACGTCATCTTTTGGTCGTTTTTTAAATAAAGGCACGTCATCTTTTGGTCGATACGTAGCAAAATGTCTTCACTCAGGGAACTATAAGCAAGTGACATACATAAGGGTTCCGGAGTTTCCAAATCTGGGACTTCAAACGACCTAAAATGAAAACACAATTAACTTGTCTTAATGCTTTTTGAAATAAAACTTTCACTCCTTTCCATTAATGTGAACAAACCTTTCCATGCCACCATTGATGTTTCACAAACAGGGGCCAGAGTAGAAGCAGTAAGAAGCTAAGGCACATTTTGAGGCAACCGAGTATTATTATGTTCATAAGAATGTATTGTATGTATTGGTCGCTGGATGAACTGGACGACGCATGTCGAATACATACCATTCTGCAAAAAAAGGAGTTCCGATGTTATCAAAAATTTAAAAAACATGCAAAAAACATATCCCATAACAAACAGTTGGAACCCAAACACGACACGTTTTGCAATGAAAGAGTAAACTTATATAATTGTAAACGGAACTATTAGATCGAGCCTGCAATCCAGCATACATATAATTCGGACTGTTAATATCCCACGAGCATGACCAAGCAGGGCTCTGAAATACAAAAGAAAAAACTCTACATAAGTTGAGAATCTCATATTATTTAATTATTTCGCCCTATTTTTAAGGAAAAGATATTGAACGAGAAGACACTGTTTCTTCGTTAACTTTCGTTAAACTTTCTTTGAAGACAATTATACAGATGAAAAGAAGTGCATTCATACATCTCCTATTAAGTTAAAAGAGCTAAAAGGGCAACAACATTACAGGTAAATTGTAAGTCACCACGATGCTGTTGCCGCCCATGCTGTAGGAATCCTTGACGGCCTTAGTACTCATAGGAAGCTGAATTTTTTCACTTCCTCCCGGGTTCATCATGTTTATCTGAATATGATGAAAGAGTCCCGAGAAAAATAATATGAATTAAATTCACTTCGATTAACACTTGCCTTTTCTAGAACATGCCTACCACCCATCCTTGGAACTCTTTGAGCAATAAGAAAAACTTTATTGTAGAAATTAAGGATTGGGTTTTGTGGAAGAATATGTTTATTTCGTCACTTTAAAACGTTTACATTGTAGGTCTATTTATAGGAAAAAAATAAACCTAACGGGCCCAAGCCCACATACGGGCTTGGGCTTACATCCAATACTAAACGTCTATTCTAACATTCCCCCTCAAGCTGAGTAGTGGGATTTCCAATGCTCAACTTGTCAAGACAGTGATTGAAGATCTTTCCAGTAACCGCCTTTGTGAGAATATCTGTCAGTTGATCTTTGGATGACACAAACGGAAGTTCGATAATCTCATCCTCAAGTTTTTCTTTGATGAAGTGCCTATCAACTTCAACGTGTTTTGTTCGATCATGTTGAACTGGGTTTCCTGAAATCTGGATTGCAGCTTTGTTGTCACACATAATCTTACTAGCCTTTTCTGAGGGATATCCAATTTCTGACAGTAGTTTTCGCAGCCATAGGACTTCAGCTAATCCTCGTGCAATTCCTCGGAATTCAGCTTCAGCACTTGAGAGGGCGACTACCTTTTGCTTTTTACTCCTCCATGTAACAAGATTTCCTCCCACTAGAGTAAAATACCCTGATGTAGACCTCCTATTACCTTTGTCGCCTGCCCAGTCAGCATCGGTATAAGCATCAATCTTCAGGTGCCCATTTGCTCTGAATAGAACACCGTGTCCAGGAGTTCCCTTGAGATACCTGATAATCCGTAAAGCTGCTTCCATGTGTTGGACTTGAGGTTGATGCATGAATTGACTTATAACTCCCACTGCATATGCAATATCTGGCCGAGTATGGGCTAAGTAGATAAGCTTTCCCACTGTTCTCTGATATCTTTCTTTATCTGCCAGTTCAGCTTCATCTTCCATGAACAATTTTTGGTTGGCGATCATGGGGGTATCTGCAGGTTTGCAATCTAGCATTCCTGTCTCGGCTAGTAAATCGAGGACATACTTCTGTTGACAGATGAAAATCCCTAACTTTGATCTTAGAACTTCGATTCCAAGAAAATACTTTAGTCTTCCCAGATCTTTCATTTCGAATTCTTTGAAGAGATTGGCTTTCAAGTTTGTCATTTCTTCCGAATCATCTCCTGTAATAATCATGTCATCAACATAGATTATTAAACAGGTTATGAGTTTACCTCTTCGTTTCAAGAATAGAGTGTGATCAGAATTGCTTTGATTGTAGCCATATTTCTTCATTACTGTGGTAAAACGGCCAAACCAAGCTCGGGGAGATTGCTTTAAACCATACAGAGATTTCTTTAGTCGGCAAAATTTACTGGACTCGGAGCTATCATGAATTCCAGGTGGAGCTTCCATGTAGATTTCCTCCTTCAGTTCTCCATGTAGGAAGGCATTCTTGACATCAAACTGGTGCAGTGGCCAATCCTTGTTTGCTGCAACTGAGAATAGGACTCTAATAGTATCAATCTTGGCTACTGGTGAGAAGGTCTCACAGTAGTCAATCCCATAAGTCTGAGTATACCCCCTTTGCGACTAATCGAGCTTTATACCTTTCGATTGATCCATCGGGTTTATACTTGATAGTGAATACCCACCGACATTTAACGGGTTTCTTTCCTGGAGGCAGTTCACATTCTTCCCATGTTTCACTTCTTTTCAGGGCTTCAAGTTCAGTGCCAATTGCTTCTTTCCATTCTTTATATTTAAGTGCTTCTTCGACACTTGCTGGTATTTTTTCAGAACAGATGGCGTTTGCGAAGGATCTGGCTTCTGGAACTAAATTCCTCCTTGCGATATTTGCAACTGGATATCTTGACCCTTTTGAACTTCTTTCAGGTGAGTATCTGTTAGGTGGAATTCCCCTAGTTGATCTAGGAGGGAGATCATATCGAGTTGGTTCAGTCACACTCGGACTTTCCACCTCAACCTGTTGTTCATCATTACAATAATCAGAGTTATTGGGAATATCTGGAGATTCAGGGCCACTTACCTCGGATATCAGTTGAGGAGGATCATTATTGGTGGCAGTGGTACTGTCTTCAGGTTCTTCAGGACTTTCTGTTGGAGTAGGAGTATCAGTATCAGAATCTTCAGGATTATCAGTTGAATTAGGAGTACTAGTAGGAGAGTCATGCACAGGTGGTGCCCAACTTATCCATCTTAATGCGTCATTGTCATTTTCCCCCTGACCATGAAGACGGGTGTGATAAAAGAACTCAGTTTCAAGGAAGTCACAGTTCATTGTTGTGAACATATGACGCCTACTCGGGCTGTAGCACCGATATCCGTGTTGATTAACACCATATCCCAAAAACACACATTTCTCTGCACATGGATCAAGTTTTGAACGTTCTATTTTCGGTATATGGACAAAGACAGAACATCCAAAAACTCGAGGTTCGAGGGTTAAAGTGGATGGCAATTTATGGAAATGTGACAGTGTTTGGAGAGGGGTTTTTAAGGCTAAAGCTCGGGTTGGAAGACGATTAACCAGATATGTTGCAGTTACAAGGGCTTCTGGCCAAAACGTCTTTGGAACTTGGGATTCAATCATGAGAGCACGTGTAATTTCCAATAAAAAACATTTTTTTCTTTCTGAGACTCCATTTTGTTCAGGCGTGTGAGCACATGAAGTTTGATGGATGATTCCCCGTGTTTGATAGAAGGTTTTCATGGAATTATTACAAAATTCCCCCCCATTATCTGACCTGAGAATTTGAATTTCACTTTTGAATTGAGTTTTGACCATGTTACAAAAAAATGTGAACTTCGTAAAAACTTCAGACTTATTTTTTAAAAGATAAGTCCAAGTCATTCGAGTACAATCATCTATAAACGTCAAAAAATAGCGGAAATTTTGTCCCCCTTCAATTTTAGCGGGACCCCAAACATCGGAATGAATTAACAAAAACGGCGAATCAACTCTAGTATCGTTAGGTTTAAACGTATGTCTATGACTTTTTGCCAAAACACAAGTGTCACAATGAAAAGGCTTATTCTTAGGAAATAAATGCTGAAATAACTGACTTAAATAACCAGTGGACGGATGTCCCAATCTTCGGTGCCATAACCATTCTTTCCTATCGTTTGAACCATGAGTCAGCATAACAGAGCCTTGTTGAGTAACTTCATCTACGTAATATAGTCCTTGTCTCTCAGTACCACGCCCAATGATCTTCCCTGTCCTGATATCCTGCAAAATGCAAAAGGTGGGGTGCATTAATACCACACAATTTAATTCCTTCGTAACGTGACTCACGGATAATAACTTGTGAGATAAGGATGGCACATAAAGACATTTAGAAAGTCGTAGTTCTTTTGATATTTCGATAGTTCCCCCTCCTTTAACTGGGAGAATTTCCCCATTAGCTGTGTGAATTCGTGTTTTATCAACTCTCGAGTTTGACGTTAGATCATTTATATCAAACGTCATTGTATCAGTGGCACCACAATCAAAAATCCATGAATTACACTTGGCGTTTTTGGTGGCAACATTAACTTCTCCAGATCGGATTGAAACGTTCTCCTCTTCGAAATCATGCACGTTTAACATTAACTTCTTTCCTCCGCCGTTAATATCTCTGCTGCCTATGACGACGGTATCTTTTCCAGTCTTGGAGGTTTTGTGGTTATCACTCCACCATTCTGGATATCCAATGATCCTAAAGCATTGTTCTTTGGTGTGTTTCGACATACCATACTCTTCACACTTGAGCTTCCTCTTATCCACCTTTGATTGAGTTCGAAAAAACGGCTTGTCTGACCGATGATTCTTGAAATGAAGTTTTGGGTTTTGAAATTGGTTCTGAGCTCCGTTACGAAGCAACTTTATTTGTTGCATTCAAGATTATAATAATAAGTTTTTTTTTTTTTTTTTTTTTTTTTTTTTTTTTGAGCTTCAAGTACTCTGTATTGGGTTTTTTTTTTTTAATTGGGCTTCAAGTATTCTGTCTTGGGCCTATAACAAGTTTGTGGGCTTATAATTGGGCTTTAAATTATACCACAATGAACCTTGTTTATTTGGGCCTGTTTATTTGGGCCTAAAGTGAAAAGAAGTAACACACGAATAGGGGATTGCTTGGTCAAGGATATTGTGAAAAAACAAAACAAGGAATACGGTATGGCGGCGTGAAAAAAACACACGAACACACAGCGTGAAAAACACACAAATCGTCGGAAGCTATTCGAATGGGGTGTTAGTTCGAGTAAGGTGTTAAACCGAATCGGTAGTGCTGGTCGAATAAATGGTAGAAACCCCTTATTCAATTAAAGTAGACCGCCAAGTCTGTTCGAAGATTGGGTTCGCCGTAATTCGAAGATTGTGTTCGTGTATGTTCGAAGATTGTGTTCGTGTTGAGTTCGGAGGTAATCTAGCCGTTTGTCTTAGTTTTTTTTTTTTTTTTTTTTTTTCTAGTCGAACGTTCAGCTGTTCGAATGGGAAGTTCGTGTGAGCTTGGAAGCTGGTCGAACTAAAGAGTTAGTGTAGGCTTGGAATCTGGTCGAATGACCAAGTCGAGGGTTTAGGTACTTCAGTCGAACAATGAGTTCGTATAGGTTGATTTTCTAGTCTAATGACTAAAAATAAACCTAACGGGCCAAGCCCACATACGGGCTTGGGCTTACATCCAATACTAAACGTGTATTCTAACATTTATAGCATGAATCCATATCAAAAACACGTGCGCCTTCCTCAGACATCTCATGCTACAAAAATTTTAATTATTTAATGAAATGGAAATGGATATTTAGCAACATAAATATTAAAGCAATGCATGAAAGAAATTTTATAGTGTGAATATATATGACAAACCTCTAGAACGAAATTGCAACGGCGGGATGCAGACGTATCAACCTTACCACCATATTTAAACCCTGCATGGAAATCTCTCAATGACGATTCATCATAACATGAATACAATTGTGTAGCTATGATTCTAGAAGATACAAGAAATTCAATATTTGCAGAGGAGTTTTACGAAAATAAAGTGGACCAAATGTACAGATTTCCTGGTGCTAAATTTCGTCTAGCAACAAAGTTCGCATTTGATATTTGCTAGTAACGGATGAGAGGGTAAATACATAGTGAAAACTAAAGAAGAGGTATAATATTCCATTCTATTGATTAATGATCAAGATATGAATGATAAAACATGTTCAAATTCCTAATCCATTTTATCTGAAACTTAAACTTGATCACTGAATTTAAGCTGGGATATTTGACAGACGGACCGTTTTGTGCTTCGTGAACCAATTCGGCATAAGAGGTTTCATCAGAGTTTCTCGGTGTGGCTTCAAGATGCATAGCTCCAATAGACAATTGCTTCTACAAAATAAGGGACCTCCAAATTATTAGCAAACAGAAAAAATGAGCCCAACTTCTACAGTAAACAGGACAATTAGAAGTGGCAAAATGGGAGGGTCAGGTGGGTTAGGTAACTAGTCAAAACTTGTTGAGGTTAAAACAGGTCAATATTTAGTACAAGCCCAAACAGGCCAAGTCGCTTTTACCTAAAAATACTTTGTTTGTACATGTAACATAATTCTTACTTTATTTATAAAGAATTAACGCATTAATAATGATTTCAAATACAATCTTATTACAGTAATATAAAAAAGGTTTAGGAGGTTGTATGTATTAAAAATAGACTTCGAGGGACTTTCACGTTTCAACCCATTCACCCTACCTTTTTTAGAGAAAAAATTTTGTTTGACCCAACCCGCATTAAGATATAAAATAAACAGCACAAATTGACCCGTTCACATGTAAATGGGTCCAACTTGCTATCTTTAAAGACAAACAATCAGCCTGCGGTTACTCTATAAAAGAATATAACTAGCTACTTACAGACATAAACTAGACCATCTAGTAATAACTTGCCACATCCTTCATCATAATAAGAAAATATATCTTCGGAATTTAAATGAACCAAACCTTCAGAAGACGCAACTCTTTCAGTAAACTATCTTGTATGTCGAGTAGGTTAGATCTCTGCATTTAACGAAAGAATAAATGTGGTATTACTCCAATGGTTAGAACCATAACATACTAGGATATCTTTTCCACCTTACAACCTAAAAAATAGCATATATAACTAGATTGAAAGATAAGTAGCAAAAACATGAAAATTAGACCACTTTATAAAAACGGACTTTATTAGAACAGAGTAGAAAGCGGTAAAAAACAAAGCGGCTGAGTATCAGAATCAACAAAATTTGGCCACTATATATTTTCGGCAAATTTATGTAGTGCATATATAATTTGAGTTAGCTGTTTCCTTTTTTAGATACGAGAGAAAAATGAATGTTTTATATCATACATGAACTGTACATGCAACTAATACGTTAATAGTTGGATATCCCTTACGACCACGATATTTTGGGGCATCTTTATTAGTTACTTTAACACGAACATGTGTTCCATCAATTGCTTCTATACATTCTTAAAAAAATGGATAAAATCTATTTTTTTTCTTGAATCTCCTTTTGAACAATCTCACCGTTGGGTTGTTGAATATATTGATCTTCTAATAATATTTTTGCATTCAATACTTTATGAAAATGCCAACTTGTTGTCGATTTTGATCGTTGATATAACCAAGAGATCATACGTGTTCTAAATCATTTCTTACAATATGCAAAAAATTAGCAACTTGTTCTTCAACTGACATACATTGAGTTGATTAAAGACCACCATCACACTCTAACTTTTGACATAATATCCTAAAAGTGTTCTCATTCATGCGAATAATTTCTCGACATTTTCCACTAGTAGAGAGGTTGTGCAACATCTCTTCTCGTACTTTTTGTTTATGCAACAACAAATCTTGGCTAGGTAAACTAACAAGGTTTCTGTTACGTAATCTACGATGCACTACAAGAGTCACCACTAGACAAACCAACCGAATTGCAGCTAAATGTTGAGTTCTTGCCATTAGATATAGGTCGTCATCCATTGCAAGTCTAGTCACATATCAATACATATTTACTATTATTTACAAATAAAAAATAATGAACTTTATGTATAAATTTATCTTATTTTAGAATAACGAAAAAGGTTCCGGTTAGAATTCTAGGTGTGTTGTGATTTTTATTGCATTAAAAGCAAAGCAAAATTAAGGGAATCATATTTGATTCAAAAGTAAATACAAGGCAAAGTAAAATAGAACAAATATAGTGTGGCTTTGTAATACGTAATGTTACTGGGTCTTTTTGTCAATCCATTTGACATAACAGCTATTGGTCCATGCTTGTTCAAACAAGCCAAAATATATGACTGTTAAATAAGTAGATATATTTTCATTAAACATGTTTCATGCATATAATGTTGTAGTTAAATGTTTATCGTCCATAAATACTACTTAAGACACGGCCCTGACTCAACACTTTTAACCCAGACATGACAAAATTCGTTTTCTAGGTAGATGTGTATCAAGTTGTTTTTCAAACCATCTGACCCAAACTTTGCAAAAGTTTCATAACGGGTTTTTTTTAAAAAGGTACAATATAATTACTTAGGGCCTGTTTGCAAGCATCAAACTCGGACTCGGACTCGGACTCGGACTACGGACTACGGACTCGGACTCGGACTCGGTCCGTGGTCCGAGCGTTTGATAAGTTCATGAAAAGCTCGGACCACGGACCGAGTCCGTGATTTTGCCTTGTTCTCAGTCTGCGGTTTTTCAAAACAGACCGAGTCCGAGGCAAAATCACGGACTCGGTCCATGGTCCGAGCTTTTCATGAACTTATCAAACGCTCGGACCACGGACCGAGTCCGAGTCCCGAGTCTTTGATGCTTGCAAACAGCCCCTTACTTTACTAGTACATTCGAGTTAAACGGGTCATTTTGCTAACTGGGTTAAACAAATCATTTTAGTTAAACGGGAATTCCCTAATACCATATAGAAGCAATCAGACAAGTTTTGAAAGCTTGAGCAAGTCTTTCACATAAAACATTCATTTTTAACCTCAAATTTGTCAAAAACGTTTCTTCAAGTACCATAGGCGCCAACTGATTTTAGGGTTTGAGAAGGTCAAAAGAGCATGAGGAATCAACCTATATCGACCGATCAACTGTCCGACTAATCTTGTTTGTGTATACGCTAAACGTTTACTCTAAAAGGTTGTAATTACACTCAAATATCAGTTCGCGGAGCCTGACAATTCGACTAGACGCACGCCAATCTTGTTCAATAGATCCTTAGAACTTGTTCGCAATGGGATCCTTAATTCGAGCGAGTAAACTTATTATGACATTAAATTTTTAAAACAATACGGTCGAGACTCAAAGTTTACAGACATTATTCACTTGCCAAGAAATTTGACAGGAAGCATCGCTCCACAGATAACCATGGTGACAGAATGCTAAATAGCATTGGTTTCCGTTGATCTCGTTTACCAAACCTGTCGGTTTGTTGGTCACACCCGCAATCCTTTAGCTTTGAAGTGATCGATAAACTCTTCATACACAACATTTTCGTTGCAGTTTTACAAGACAACTGTTTCCATTACTCAGAGTTGCGACTTTTGTATATAAAAAGAAATAAATTACTAACAGCACAATAACAAATACTTTTAAGACCACATATCTTACTTTCACATCGCGAATGTGACATAATAACAATATCTTTTCAGTTTCACATAAGAATTCCCAAAAATCTAGAGACCCCCGAGCCCCATCATAGATTTGAACCCATATATGCCATAAAAAACGAGCATAATCACATAAATATCAAAGTCGATATATCTTTTGACTTACTGATCTTTCCATATACGGCCTATAACTCGTAATTTGAGTTCTTTCCTGTTTCCACCGGAGAAGAAGAGGGCTAGCTTTCTGGGAATAACTAATCCATCTTGACTGTCACGGATTTTCTGATGACTGTCACGGATACTCCTTGGAACTCCTTGCCATGTTAATTTACGTCCATACCCTCCAACCTCTAGTGAATAGCTGAAATTTTTAGCTTCACTGTCCTCACCCATGAACCGTAAGAATGATATGTAGACCGGAACCGATCCCAGCTGGAACGCTTCAAAGTGCAAACAAAACTGTCTTCCATAGCAATTGAATACCTACACAATGATGAGAGCCATAAGGTTGACTTTTGAAGGTCAGGAAAAAAAAAATGTTCAATTACATAAAAATGGATAGGGTTTTGAATAGAAATAAATGGAGACACCAGAAAATAAATGACTATGAATCTCAATTACAAACTTACCATTTTGAAAAATAAATCATGTTGGAATTTTAATACCTTTATAGTCAGTATTTCTCGCCATTTTACAAATGAAAATGCTTAATTATTTTAGCATTTGGAGCAGAGGTGGCAAAATGGGTGGGTCGGGCAGGTTGGGTAGCGGGTTAGGTAATTTTGGTTCAGTCTGAACGTTGTGGGATCAGGTTGATTATAACTTATTACAATAATAATCTAATTACTTAAATTAATTAATTTAGGAGGGTTTAAGCATAGAAAGTAATTCGGCCCTTTTGCCTAGTTTCCTTTTTAGCAAATTTCATTTTTCCAGTTTGACTCGTTAAATATATAACATAACTCTAATATCGAGCATATAAGAGAGAGAAAAAAGAAAAAAGAAAAGATATCAGCAGTCGACATGTAAAATTTTCATTTTTTTCTTAAATAGCACACGATAAAGTTGTGTTACTCAAATTATTAGGATGGCTGTTAACTGAACTTTGTGTAGTGACTTGACTGTTCATAGTTGGAAACTTGCAATTTTCAATATCTCGCAAAAAAATTGGCTTAAATAATATATGTACATAAGCCCTATGAAAGTAGGCACACAACTTCAACAAATTGTATAATTCGTTACTCAAGCTTTTAATCTCCCATTTCTTGAGTAATTGGCAAATATTATAAAAAACAATAAAATTTGACAAGCTAAACACAGAAACTTAGCAAGAAACAATATAAGAAGTTTGAGTAAGCGCTTCAAAAAGTAAAGTTTTTAACAAAGAGCTAGTAAGATTTAGATGTTACAAAATCTTTAAGTTAATATTATAAAATAAAAAACATGTACTTCGGTTGATTTAGTGTTCAGAAAAGCAACGAGGTTATCACATATGATGCATTAAAGATCACAACTGAAGTTTCAACACCAAGACATCAGGCAATAGCATAACATGCAGATTCACAATTCTCGAGTAAAGTGCAACTTATAATTAAATATGCAAATTCACCAACTAAATATATAAACATAGTGCAAGACAGCATAGAGATGTTAATTACACATCTCAAATGGCATTTTACTTAAGAAAGACCTGGTAAGAATTAATGTTATAATATCCTACTTTGATATAATCTCCTTCCATTCATTTAGTCTTAAAAAATGCAACACTAGAAAATCAAATGCAATCCATATTGAGCACAGCCAAAAAGCAAAGTTTCTACACGAAACATCATATGAACATTTATGATCATAAATTAAACAATTAAACATGTAACTAATATAATTTAATGTCGTGCATTAATACGATAAATATTCTTAGAGGGATATAGCAACTTACTGTTAGCATCCATATAGCGTTTTCAACTTCATGTGGGTTGGATTTGACATATCGATGATTAAATGTGCATCCATTATGCATATCAACACTGTGATCATTTTTCAGATGAGCAACGAGATTTGGAATATCTCCTGTTACCAAGCATTCAGATCCGGCATAAGGACAATTGTAAGGGCGAAATCGACATGTTTGCTCATGCTTCAGTTTGCTATAGTACGGGAAAATATCATGACAACCAAGTGTTTGATGTCTACAGGGAAGCTCTAATGATTCTGCTACTTTCTCCAAAGCCAAACACCTTATGTTACCGAGCTCGGAATGGCACGTTGGACAACAATTGTGAACTCTTGATTTGCAGCTCGTGCACAGAGTATGTCCATTTGGGCACTACATGATAAACACGTTAGATTCTCTTGTAATTAAGAACTTTTAAAGATCGAGTACAAAAGATTTAACATGTGATATTCGGTTACAC
Source organism: Senecio squalidus (assembly GCA_910822075.1). NCBI lineage: Eukaryota > Viridiplantae > Streptophyta > Magnoliopsida > Asterales > Asteraceae > Senecio > Senecio squalidus. The sequence goes on from CAJVGC010000001.1 coordinate 16,209,266, forward strand.
GAAACCTTCTATTCTGGAATAATAATAAAAAAACTGCTAGCAACTTCAACCCATTTACATATATACGGGTTGATCAGGATTTTGTTTTACATCTACTTAGTCAAATGGGTTTGAGACATTGATTATAAATAAAATAAAATAAACAATGGATAGAAGAACTGAAAAAGTGTTTGCGGGTCGGTCCAACCCGACCCATATTGACCACCATCAAAAGTACCCCATTTTGACTTACTACCCGGATTAAATTAAAATCATTGACCTTAAGCCTAAGAAATTATGCTTATTTAACAAACTATTCCAAAATATAGTCCTGGCTAAAAGATATAGAACGTTTTGGTTCAAAAATTTCCTTTTCGATTTAAATTTTTTCTTTTCATATCATATAATACATATCTCCTGAAAACAGCACATAGTTTCCATTTCAAATGTCCCATCATAAATGCAACGTGTCAAATAGTGAAAGGCGTTTATACATTAGAAAAATAGTCCGACACTTGCCTAGAACCGTATCCAGAGGTGAGTAATGCAATTTTCATGAATTGAAAGAGCATATCTTAATTAACCGCATATTATAAAAAAAAGAGTGTAATTCCATCTACATCTAATCAAAGTTGATGTATCATAACGAACAAACCTGATGAATCGGCGGGTACATCAACTTGGTACACATGGGACATTCAAGAAGCTCAGACACACCATTGGAAGAAGGCATAACTTGATTTTCGCTTGACCTAGTTGTTGACTTTGCGATAATGTTGTCATACCTAAAAATATTTGGAAGCGACTCAATAACATCGTTGCAAACACCACCTCGAGCCATTAAATATCTTTAAATTCTAATCTACACGATCGTTATACTTAAATCATGATGAAAAACCGAGTGTCGTTACTCTTTCGAACCACTAGCATTAGCAATTCCTGCAAAACACAATAAGTAAAGTAAACTTATAGAACATCTTATTACGATATTTATGACCAACTTCAAGAGTACAACAAAGCCTACGATAAACTATAACGTGTTACAACTTATAAACATAATAATTGAGATTGAAATGATGTAACACATAAAAACAAAAACGAGAAGCAGAAAATTGATAGGCTAACAAGAATGATACCGAAATACGAAACAAATCAACATCAAACCACCAAATAGTCTACATTTGGCAAGACATCAAGAAAGTAGGCAAAACCAAATAATTAAACACATTTCTTTCCTTAAACCAGCTCATCAACAATCAAGTTATCAACAGACACCGTTAAATTCACCAACTATATAAACCAACTTCCATATACAGAAAGAAAAAAAAAACATGAATGTAAAAAACAAACACTTTTCTTTGACAATTTTACCCTTAGACCTTCAACAATTTTTTTTCAGTCTTTATGTAGTGTAAGGGTAAAATTGTCAAAAAAAAAAAAAAAAATCTTTTTGTGTGTACCCTTTACAGAAACCCTAAAAAATCTGATTTTGATAGACTTTACATGAACCCTAAAAATAACCAAAAATACAAAATTGAGTTGTAATAAATTTTTAAGTTTATAATTAAATACCCATTAAAAATTTAAGATTTTTATTCAACTGCGTTCAATATAAAGACGATTAATTTTACAAATACAAAATGCATTTAAAAAATTCAAAATTAAAAAATAAAATAAAAATGAGAGAAAAGAGAGATACCCAGATGCGATTATTGAGTACATTGTCCGAAAGTGTAATCTAAAGAAGCAGTGAGAAATGAAGAAGAAAATTAATTGAAAATAAAATTAAAATTGAGAGAAAAAAATGGAAGAAAAAACAAAAGTCTAGAGCGGAAATAACGCATATATATATACTATCAGTAAAAATAAAAAGTCACCAATTTTTATTTATGTAGATTTAGACTTTTTTTTTTTTTCTTTTTTTTTTTTTTTTTTTTTTCTATAAATATCCAACCAAAACACAAATTATCTACACCAAATTATATTTTTTCTTTCAAAAACCACAAACCATTATCCTTTTTCTTTTCTCTCAAAAACCACAATCTATTATTCTATAAATACCCAATCAAAACACAAATTATGTATCTTTTAATTTCGGTTTTTAAAATTTTAATGTAATCTTTTTAACTTTATTAATATATTTTTGTTTTAATGCAATTTGTTTTTTTTATTATTGAATGTATTAAAAATAATATGAGAAAAGGAAAGAAAATGAAAAATAATAAAGCTGGTGGGTCCCAGTTTTTTGTGTTATAGTTGAGGGGGTTTAGTGGTGTTATGTTATGTTGGTGTTATGCTGACGTGGCACTCCATAACACCAAAATCGGTGTTATGAATGAGAGTGGTCTTACATCTATGCTCTTACAAAACTTCAATATTATTTCAATGTGTTTAGAAAAATCAAAATTACGATAATATCCTTCCAAAACATGAAAAATCCTCATATATATATCCAAAATAATAAATTAATAATATTTAAATGATTTAATATTTAAATTATTCATCTAAATATTAATTAAATGATTTTAAATATTTTAAATTATTGAATAAATCAATAAAACTAATTCAAATGTTTTTTAAAAAAAATAAGTCAATGAAGAATCAAATACCGAATGAACTAAATAGAATAAATTCAATGAATAAATTGTTTTAAACATATATTACAAAACATTAATCAATCAAGATGAAGAAGTTTTGCAACCTTTTTATTCCGGTTAATGCTCAAAATTATAGTAATCAATCTCTCTTAAATCTATATTGCGAGTTTATGAAATTGAGATACATTGGTTAATGTTGGATTAAACCTAACATACTTGAGTAAAAAGTTTAATTAATATTTAGATGAATAAATTAAATATTATTAATTTATTATTTTGGATATATATGAGACTTTTTCATGTTTTACAAGGATATTAACGTAATTTTGATTTTTACAAAGACATTGACATAATTTTGAAGTTTTATAAAAAAAATAGATGTAAATTTTACTTTTATTTATTCCGTGTCCTAATTGTTTATTATAAGAATCACCTTCTCATTTTGATAATCGTTCTATTATTTAAATACCATTTACATACAAAATTATTATATGTGTCTAAATTTTTGACACCTGACATCCAATACTTAAGATGTATCGATGTTTATAAGATTTTTATTTTTTACAAACAACTAAATAAACTTTTTTAATACTTTATTTGACTAAAAATACCACTATTACAATTATAAAATGATAATTATTAACATAGTTATAAACATAAGTATTTAATAAACGTGGGAGAATGAAAATAATCATATTTTAAGTTAAAATGGTTCAAAGATGGCTAAGTGCATAATAGTATGGTACAGGGGTGAGCAAAAACCGGAACGAAAACCCAAAACCCGAAAAAACTGATAAAAACCGAACCATATCTGACAACCGTCAAATTTCAGGTGCATTTTTATACTCTACGTCTCTTTTGGTCTATCTAGTCTTTAACTGTTCGTAAATCGGAACCGCGACAGTGTCGGAATCACCACCGGAATCAAATTATATAAGTCCTAATACCAAGAAAACTTCTAATGAACTTTCCTAAGTTCATAATGTAACATACGTTAAAACTTTAGTTAACGAAAAGGTCCAACGAAACAATTATACAAAACCAACAAAAACACAAAAATTGTTACAAAAATGGTCCAGGACGACGCACAGAGGCCATGTGCGCCGTCCTGGCAGGACCATTTTTGCAAAAAATTTGAAAATTTTGCATGTCTCGTTTTACACACCACCAAACCCAATCAAACTCGGAAAAAGGCCATCATTACTGCTAGAATACAGACCCCAACCCCCCACTTTACTCTTCCTTTCATTTTCTTTTCATTTACCATTTTTACTAAACCAAAAACACACACATAAACATTTTCTCTCAAACTTTCTCTCAAGAATCCCAAGTTCCAGTGACTTACAGCCACTAAGACACTATTATTAACCATACAAATCGTTTAAAAACACCAAAGGAAGCAAGAGGAGTCGAGTATTTCGGTAAAGGACTATTTTTGTAAAGGTTTTTGAAGCTAAATCCGGCCAAATCCTCATCCAAGCTAATCTCTTCGGTAGAAATCTTTCCCTTTTCATTTTATACTGATTTTGTTACTTGCATGTAAGATCTAATGGTCCAAAACAAGTTTTTATACAAATCTATGACTTTTTATGGTCAATAAAACGTTTTTAACCGAAATAACCTTTGGATCCATGAATTTGTGACTTAAAATAATTTAGAAACTGTTAAAATGATGTTTTTGATAAGTTTAAACCTATTGCATGTCGAGATCTATGGATAAATAAACGTTTTACAAGAAAACTCGAAAACACTCGATCTGTGCGTCGTCCTAGAACACAGAACGACGCAGCGGGACACAAAAATGTGTTATGTGCGCCGTTCTAGTGCTCACAGCGGCGCACAGAGCTGCAACCTTTTTCCGAAAACTCGTTTTTGGCACGTTTTGACTATATTGACCCGCTGACTTTTTGACATATGAATTTTGGGACTGAGTTTGGTAGAAATAATAATATTTGAGACATGTATGGACTATTTGGACTTAAAATGAACTAGAATATATATATATATATATATATATATATATATATATATATATATATATATATATATATATATATATATATATATATATTTGTATTTTAGGTTATTTGTGAGCGGAAGTGGATTGTACATTTTTGGATTGGGCGTGGAAGCGCTGCCCAAAATTCCTTAGAAAAATGTAAACCACTTCAGCGAACAAAAGCACTCGTAACATAATAATAATAATAAACGTTAAATCGGACTTTTGGACAAAAACGTGACAATTACCATTTCAGACTATTTTATCAATACTTAACCTTGACACTTAAAGTTTAATAAAATTTTATCTATTATATTATATAAAGAACATAATGAGATAATAACTAATTAAACTATCTTGGTATTAATAGGCAATCCGTGATTCCCGCCTACCATTCCGACCGAATTTCCGTGTTCTTACTCTTCGCAATCCGTGAGTTACAACCCCTTTTTCTTATTAAATATTTTGCATGATTTTGGGGGAAACATAAGATTATTTGTACTTTGAAAACAATTATGAACAATTGCAACTTTGTGAACTTTTGAACTTATTTACGAACTTATGAAACTATTGTGAACTTTGGAAACTCTTATGAAACTATTATGACTTTGGAACTATTGAACTATTTTGGACAAACTCTTTAAAACTCTTATGCGTAAACACTTTTGCTCTACTGGCTTATTTGAACTCACCGGCTTGCCCCCTTTTCGGCTAAACTAATTATTGATGCTTGTATGCGAGACCGACCCTTGATGGAACTATAACATGACTCTTAAGTGACGGACGACTATCTCTTTTTGAAACAAAACTACTTAGTGCCCAACTGCTTTTTAGACTTTACACACTATTAACTTCAGAGCCGTTTAGTAATTATGGGTATCGATACTTAGGAAAGAACCGTTCCTTGCTTAGATGGCAGTCTAAGTACATATTACTAAGAACTTGACGACTCCCCGTAGGATAGGCGGGGTAAGGGGCCTCACGGTTGAACAATCGGTTTAGTGTGAACACTTAAGTTATAGATGCCAAGAGGTTGATACAAGAATCTAATTAGTTACTTATACGCATAAATTTATGAACTTTTAGCGATTTATTCCGCAATACTTTTAGCGATTGTTTCCGCAACCATGATTTGACTAAATTTGACTCTACTTGGTTTTTACGAACTTTAGGGCACCGACACGCCCATTACTTAGACTTTAAAAGTATATAAATTTTAAGCGACTTTTCTCCGCTAACCTCCTTTTTGGAAACTTTTACTTTTATATACTTAACCAAATTTTTGCCGAGCAACTTAAACTGTAACTCACTCACTACTTTCGTAGTTGACACTTTATCTTATGTTTCAGGAAATTTAGTGTAAGCATGAGGTGCATGGCATGGACGGGTCGAGGCGGTCGCGTGAGACTGATTTGGGAAAAGACTTGACCATTTTCTTTTGGGAATTTTAATTTGAAACTTTATCTTTGTATTCGTACTAAATACTATGACTTGGTTATCTATTTCTGGACATGTAAACACTTTTATTTTTAATCTATGACTTGAATGCCGTTATGTTTCTTATAACCCGTGTAATGATGTTCCAGCTCTTCACATCTCGTGTTTCCGCTTTAGCGGGGTGTGACACCATAAAACTGTACCGAATACAAAAACCAATGGTTTAGGTTTCGATTTTTGAGAAACCGAAAAAAACGGTTCGGTTTGGGTCGGAGGGTAAAACCAAACCGAAAAAAACCGAACCGAACCATTATATGTATGTCAATTTTAATATGTTCCCTTTTAGTAGATATTTTAAGTTTTATTCTTTTAATTTTTTTTCCTTTGTCTAAAATTCTAAATCATCATATCCTAAACACACACTCTCGATGCTAATAATGAAGATTTAAAGTTTTCTTTTCTAAATTGTCAATCTCATATTTATCAATAGGTAATCTTTTGGTGTCATGTAGGCCACAATACTCAGCAACATATAGGTTTATTTCTTCAATTTTGATTTTTTTTTTTTTGCCATGTAGGCTATAGTTTACTAAGCCACATATAGTATTTTTTTTCTCTTAATTTTGTGTTTAAAGTTTTCCGATTCATATCATTATGTTCTAGTAATATGCACAACTTCATGTTATAAGTTGTGAACTGCTCCGCCAATTATTGCGTAACATAGGCTTCCATTTGAGATTTATTTCACAAGTCTTCCTTGACAGATCTATGAATTTGCCTATGTCCAAAAACCGAAATAAAAAACCAAACCGAACCGAAAAAAACCGAAACCGAGTGGAACCGAACCAATGTAGAAACCGAACCAAACGATTTGAAGCTTTCAGGAACCGAAATTTCGGTTTGGGTTCGGGTTGACGTCGGAACCGACCCAAACCGACCCATGCTCACCCCTAGACTATGGTACAACAACCGACTTTTTTAATGGAGCAAGTTATCAAAATAATCACCTATCACTTACACTTTACAAAAATAATTACCTAATTTGCGACGGATATCTCGCGATATTTTTTTCGTCGCGAAAGTATATATATTTTAATCAGACCAATAAAAATTCGACACATTGTCGCGACACTATTCATTTCTCGCGTTAATATTCATTTTCGCGACGACGTGTCTGATTTTGTTTTATGTACTTCTCGCGACGATAAAGTGTCGCGATAAATTCGTCGCGAATCAGGTGATTATTTTTGTAAAGTGTAAGTAGTAGGTTATTGATGATTAATTCTTTTCAATTTTTTCATTATATATAACGTCTGTTTTCTTGATAACTTAGCTTCATAAATATTGTTAGGATATACCCCAATGAGCATCCGGGAGTTCGAAAGGTGACTAATTACTGGACAAGAAGTGGTCTTGGAGACAACCAGTAGTGGTTCTCCGACTCTCTATAACCATTGCAAAAGATGTCAATTATAATATTTCGTGTAGTCCTCACTTTTTTGTAATAAAAAATAACAAGACAAATAAAGCTTAGAATTTAAATAGATTCATCGACGGGCCATTTATCAAAATGGATTTGTATATTTGTGATCTTTTACATGGTCAATCATCTAAATATAAGAACAAATCATAAATCTAAAATGTGAACACGAGTGAAAAGAAACTCTATAAGTGGTATGGACAAAAATAAATTAAAAATCCATTATTTTACCTCTTTACATTGTTATACAAAAATTTCGAGTTTTAAAAGCATTTTACACGCCTTGTTATTTGTTTTGGATGCATAATACACACATTGGGACAATTTGAAAAATACGTTAGCTATCTTATGACCTTAACCTAGTTCAAAATTTACAAAACAAAAGTGTCCATATTATTCCATTCCTGTAATTTTCACACCACATTGCCACAAAATATGGAAATATCAAAAACAAAGAACAAAACAACGTTATGAATGCTGCTACATTTTCTTTGAATACAAATTACCCGCTCTCAACCTTTGATAATCTGGTATCGAATTAGATAATTCAAAACCTCCTTGTAGATGGAAACGGCTTCCCTTTCTCAATATATCCAGATTGTTCATAACTTTTTACGGTGTCGACTATGGTCTCTTCCAGTGGCCTATAATTCCATCCCAAATCTAACAACTTCTTCGAGTTGAATATTGCACGATCACTTTTCGCTGTAAAACTGTTATTACACATATCAAATCATATAGCTTGATTACAACTTATAAAAAGGAGAAGGTTCAATATATGTCACTGAAATGAAGAGAGTAGAGGTGACAAACCAGACAGATTAGGTAACGGGTCAAAATGGATAACTTTAATGTGAGTGTCTAAACGGGTCAGGTTGGGTAGCAATAATTATTGTACTAAATATGACTACAAAACTATTATATTTAAATAATGACATCAGTTGTTTTAAATAAATCGGTTTTGGAAATTGTAAACATTTAAATACACGTTTAGCGACTTTTGCCCCCGTTTCATTTTAGCTATTTTTCATTAAATCTAACCCGTTTGAAACAGAGCTTTCACAAATGTGAGTGTAACTTCCAGTGTAATGTTGACGGTTCATAACATGTACTCGGAAGTTATTACTATACCTACATTTTTGGATAATTGTAGGATGGAAACATGTTCTCAATTTTTGCTACGAGTTCTTGTGTCCTCAAAGAGTATGCAGAGCATAGATATCTTCCCTCGGATTCCCTTTTTTGATACAACAAGAAAATTGCCTCTGACAAATCCCGAACATCTACAACCGGACGTTCAATGTTATCCATTGTCACCCCTCCAATTCTGCCTTCCTCTAAAACATATGGAAAATCACAAAGTACACATCATTCTTTCACATTCAAAAACAAGTTAATGTCGAAACAAAATTGAGCTACTGACCTTTCATGTAGCTCAAAAGAAGTAAGCTTGTGGCATTGATGGTGGACTGCAACATTGGCCCGATGACTACGGATGGACAAATCGTCACCACAGTTAAGTCATTTCGTTTTGCAAATTCTATAGCTTCTTTTTCAGCTATTGTCTTGGATACAGCATACCAGTTCTGCAAACAACATTATAAGTTATACGTTGCTGTATGCCACCTAGTTTAGTCTAAGGTGGCAATAAAAACAGGAAATTTGGGAGTATGTAGTGTGAAATACTTCTATGGATTTGGCGTATTCTATATCCGTCCAACAGCTTTCATCCATTTCCAGGTCAGAGGGCCACTCAGGATTCACAAAAACAGCAGATCCTGAGGACACAACCACGACCTTTTCCACTTTAGTCTTCAAACAGGCATTTAATACATTTTGAGTTCCCAATATAGCCGGATCGAGCAGTTCTACCTATGAACACTAAGTTAGTTCTTTGCTAAAGCCAGAAAGATTAGTTAAAACAAAAATTATTTTGTCTTCTCTATTTATGTCTCGAGGTAAGACGAGAGAAAATGAACTGTTTGGATGATGGGTCAGAATGGGTAATTTCGGTTCAGTTAAAACCAGTTGGGAGTCGGGTTTCCAAGAAATTCTTTTTGTCCAAATTTTAAACATTTTTATTATGATTTTTTGAAATAAATTGATTTAGTAGGTTGTATGCATTAACAAACGTTTTGAACCATTTAATATGTTCGACCCAATTTACCCATGTCATCAAATAAGATAAATATAACCCCAATCAACCATTTTGAAAGGAAATAGGTTGTACTTGCTCTCGTGCAACACTTAACAAATAACATCCATCGCCATACTAGCTAGTACACATATAAGCTTGGTTAACTTTAGATTAAAATAAAAAAATAAGTCAATCTTTAAATTTTGAATGAATTTGTTTCTGAAGGTTTACCTGGGGATTATTTACATGTCCATCTGGAACAGGGGATGCGATATGAAGAACTGCGGTGCAACCAGCAAAAGCAGCACATAGGCCATCGTAATCTAGCAAGTCTGCCTTGAAGAGATGTAACCTCTCTTTTGCATTCTCCAGCTTCTTTAGGTGACCATTCTTTTTCTCGTCACCTTCACATCGATTACTTTCCCAGTTCAGCAATATACATACATACATACATACATAGAAAGTAATAGACAATATAACATAATCAATATCAAAACACAACACAATTAAATAAGCTTAGTTAGGGGGTGATATTAAACGATAACATATAACATATAACGTACATGGGTCTCGAACGGTTCCGTGTAGCATGTAACCTTTGGAAAGAAAAAGCTTGACAACCCATGAAGCAATATAACCTCCTGCTCCTGTTACACATACCACACTCTCCATCCCTTTTACTTTTCAAGTTTCAACTAATATTTAAACATGAGTTTGTTTATAAATCTCATATATACATTCTTATTGAAATTTGCACATGTCTATATATATTCTATATTTATAATATAAAACTAAACTCTTATTTAAAAAGAGGAAACAAAAATAGTGGTTGCGTATCATCCTATAAAAGTCAACTAGACAAATACAAGGAACCTTCACAAAAAATTAAATTACACAGAACACCAATATTGACTATATACAAATATTCAGAGTGATGTTTGTTTATTTTACTCGTTAAGTCATGTTTGGAGATAGTGTTTGTCTTGATAAATGAAGCGTTAATGAAATTAACAGTAATGATGTTTGTTTTATAATATGCATAAAAAGTGAATGAGAATAAATAAATAAATTTTATAAAAATTATAGGAAAAATCAACGGGTGGCACATTGTAGGAAAGTCGCCCCTTCACTCTTGATCAACGAGTGACACATTTAGCAAGTCAAATAGAAGATGAAGAAAGACTAAAGGTTTGGCAAATGGCTTATGTTGTCATGAACCTAATCTCTCGCAAGTCTCAACATAACCACACACTTTAATGAGCATCAGGAAGTTCCAAAGGTGACTAACTACGCGACAATTATTGGTCTTAGGGACAACCAAACAATGGTAGTTATGCTCCGATTCTCTATGAGTATTGCAAAAGATGTTAGAATGTATAATATATCCCTTAAAGAAAAGCAGGGTTGGGTCTTAAGAAATGCAATATAGGCGACTGTACAAGGCCTAAAATCTTTTGGACACATTTTTTTGCTAAACAATGTATAAGCATGGGTAATGGTTGAATAAATCTCACGTTTCATGTAACAAGATAAGATAAAACACATTGTTATTGTTATTTTGTATTGCTACAGATATCGTGGTAAATAGTAAATTTGCTTTTATATATATAGTACAATGTAATTATGGGCCCATATTTTCTCGTCGCATATTTTCTCGTCGCGCAGGCCTTAAATCTTCGGCCCGGCCCTAATGAAAAGGGTGGAAGTCTCACTAGCAATAAGGTTCAACTGCTTATTTATACTTATCTTGGTAAGCACTATGTGAGCTCACCCTCGACTAAAGATTACTTCTTCAACACCTTAGCAATAGGGTAGGTACATTATCTAAAGCTTAAACATTATGTATATTACATCGTTTACCGAAGGGGGGGGGGGGGGGGGGGGGGGGGGGGGGGGGGACACTATTCTTGTGATATATGTTTCTCTTAGTGTGTATGAAACTGTTAATCATCATCTTCGTACATAAACGTTTAATTGTGTATGTTGAGAGAATAACAAGATTTTTGAGAACAGCCTTAAACTTAAAAAAAAGGTTTCTATTACATTTACAATCAATAGGACCGAACATAACCAATATTGGTTCAATTTATCAGCTTTGTCGATAAATTCAGATTATTGCATACCCTTGTCAAAACAAAACCGAACCTGTTCATATATGAGAAATTATATTTTGCAAAGGAATCATAGGTATGGCCAGAGATATTCAAACGAACTACATTAACATTTCTTGAATTACGAAACAAATATGAACTAATTGTTTTTCAGATTCTCATATGATTCTATTCCAGACTTTACACAATTCCCAAATCTAAAAATCAGATTACATCAAACCAGTCAAACCATATCGGTCAGCAACATTGTACATTACCAATTCATCCCACACATGACCAAAAAGACGTTCCCCTCCAATGGTGAATGTGAGAGCCCAAGAACCTAACATGGCAGAAAATACTGCAAATCCTATTGCTGATCCTACAACATCTGCAAAGAGAGTAATTCAGTGTTTAATAGTAATTAATCAAAATCAACATTATCGTTCAATTTCTTAGTAAAGCATAGACCGTGATCTTAAATTTTTTTTATCTAGTCTATGAAATCTTTCTACTTCTCACAACATCATCCATTAGACTAATAATCATCAATGTACATATTAGCATGTTTCTACTTGTAAAAAAACTACCTCGTTAACAAAAATCCAGTAAATTTGGTTATAGAAGTTGTATGTCTATTTGCTCGTTAAGCTAACCACCATTTCAATGTTAATTCTAACAAACATCAGAAACAGTTCCATTGCCAACTGCTGCAAGTATATTTGTTATCAACTATTAGTAACTTTAAGCATAAATTACAGCATTAAGTTATAAAAACCTGGTCTAATCATTAATGCATGTGTTTCCACTAGTGAAATACAACCTCGTTATAACAACAACAAAAACGTGAATCTGGTTTTAATAAGATGTCCGTATCTATTGCTCATTGAGCAATCTACCCTGCATTATGACACTTTCATCATCCCAACGTTTCTAGCAAACGTCACAAAAGAGTCCTATAGCTTTCACACAGCAAGATTACAAGGCACATAATTCCTTCGTTTCATCAACTACACATACATAACAGCATTAAGTTATCAAATGACGTCTTTCGTATTAGCAACAATAAACGGCATATTCCCTAACTTTCAAGTCGAGAAAAGGCCACAAACCGATATAGGAATCACTTCTCTTAATCATAATATTTTTGTTCAACTTTTACCTTTTATTGTCAGGCCATAATTTCCAAGCTATTTATTATTATTATCACTTTTCTTCAAAATGCATATTATTTCATTGTGGATACCCAGGGACGAGCTTGGAGCTTTTGGAGGGGGGCGAAAATCATTCAATTCGAAATATTACATATAAAAACCTTACGAATTTTTCAAAATTGTACGAATATAATACAAATTTTAAGAAAATCTTGAACTTTTGGGGGGCCGGAACCCCTTCCGGCCCCTAAGAAGCTTCGTCCCTGTGGATACCACTGATCCAACAGTCTTATTCAATAAAACTCGCGAAAAATCCTTAATTCACATATTTCCCCAAATATCTGCCCGTAATTATAGCCCTAATTACTATTAATCACAACTACACTTTCTACAAAACATTTCCAAAATTAAAACTATATAAAATGCATAAAACTGACTTACAGGGACGGATTCGAGGAAACAAGCGAGAGCGACGAAGAACAGGCCAAAAATAGTAACAATTAACAGCCCAAAGCAATGGTAGTAACATGAATCCAAACCCGAAGAATTTACGAGCGTAGCCTACTGAATCTTGCTCCGATAGTCCTAATGGCCCGTCGATTGTCGGCCAGTCTGATCGTAACGGTGCTGAAGAGAGGCTAGGGTTAGGGATTTGATCGGTGATTAGTACGGCGCCTTCCGACGGAGTTAATTCCTCCGACGATCTCTCCATTTTCTCACACACACTTTCTGTTAGAAAGGAGTTTCAAATTGGACCCTCATCTTATTATTTTCCCATGTAATGTGTGATAATGGTGATTATGTGATACTTTTGTTGACGTGACATTGAGAATCATTGATTATGAGTTTTTTTTTTTTGTATAATAATGATTATTTTGGGAGATGTGGAATCTCTAGTTTTTTTTTTAAACATTTATATTAATTTTGAAAAACATTTTATTAATCATTATACAATATAAATATTTAAAATATAAGTAAAATGAAAATTAATATTACCAAAAATTGTAAATAAAACAAATTTGTAAATACAAAATCTTTGGAGTAAATAATATAAACATAAAAATGGTTAGGATACCTATAAAGACAAAAACAAAAATAAGGATAAAATATGTAAATATGAGAAAGAAAAAGTAAATATTGAAAATTCTTTTTCTTCTCCATCTAGACTTGCAAAAAAAAAATTAGATTAAAGAAAAAAAAAATTAGATCAAGTCATTCAAGTGTAAACCGAACAAAAATAAAACACATATTATCTTCTTTAACATTTCATTTCTTTAATTAAACTATTAAAAGGGAAAAAAAAAACAAAAAAAAACAACAATAACGGTCGTTATGGTCCCAACGATGGTGACAACGAGCCCACACAACGAGGTGGGGCGGTGTGATAACGAGCACCCACGCTCGTTGTGGGTTGACAACGACGATGAGAACGAGCGATAATCAAACCATACCCCGTGCTCTGAGTGGTTGTGTGTTATGATACAAAGTTGTGATACAA